>OY293828.1:73614330-74814330 GCA_958507055.1 Crioceris asparagi
AACTTGATTATAACTACTTCAACTTTAGAAGAGTTAAAATAAGAAAATAAACCATAGTTTAAAATAACTAAAAAACACGCTTTGATAACATTGGCTGTATGGCACCCCCACCCCTTTTTACAATCAAATTAAACTCTTTATTCCTATTATAATGTTTTTTGTTCAGTAGATTCTGAGAAAATAGGCTGTGATCTTTCTTATATGGGATCCGGTTTATCGACGAATGTACGAAATCTTAAAAATCAGATTTCTCATTTCATATACACCAATAGAATCAACATTATTTAGTAATTCTACAATTGTTTCGAAATGACTGAACCTCAATTTGATTTAGTACCTATTTTTATTGAAATAAAATATGTATAATTTTTAGGAGCTTACAATGATTTTTGACAGCTGAAACTTAATATGTGTATTTCCAGGAATATAAAATCAAATGGATTCGAGAACAATATCACATTGTTCATTATTATACCTCCAATTAGACTGTATCACAGTTGAATAAAATGATAGCTGACATGTAGGTATATTGTAGGTAAATAATTTATGTTCTAAAATGAGGTAAATGAATCTCCAATGAAAAGGATTTGGCGTAACTAGTCATGTTATTAAAATATATCTATCATTTTGACGTGATCGATGATACCCCCAAGTAAAATTTGAATTTTATGCGCTCATGAGGCAATAAAATGTGTGTCCGCTTAGTCTGTTTTATAAATTGGAAGGATGGGACACGCAGGCCGTTTTTCATGTTTTAATAAAAAATGCAAAAGGTGCTACGAATGAAATATTAATATCCATTTCGGACAAATAGCCAGATTAGTCTCTAACTTTCGTTGAATTGAAAATATCAATGTTTGTTATTCAAACTCTAATGTGCAAAAAAAACGTATGCTGTATTCATCATGTTCTGTTCAAAGAACTTGACGCCTTTCAGTACAAATCTCCTTTTTTCTTTTTATGACAAACATATTATATTAAAATTCGGTGTAATCTATTATTGGAAATATATATTTTGACTTTCTTATCGCTAGCCCGAACAGTTATGTATGGAAATTTATTTATTCGTATAAAATTTTCGGTGCCGCATTTTTAACAAATCCTTCCGTTTTCAAAAAACGGCTTTAAGGACTTCGATGGAAAATGTTGTGAAAACCCTTCGTCACACTTTCAATGCCCATTTTTGATCAAAAGAAGGAAAAAAACTTATGCTATGAAATGTTTAGAACCTTTTTAACCACAATTATGGTTTATTCTTATCACGTCATTTGCCTTGGTGTTCTGAAAAAACAATTCCGACGGCTCGTAGTCAGCGGATAAGTAGATTTCACGGTTTTTTTAATTTTTATTATTTTTGGCGTTAAATTTTTTTCGAAATTTGAAATCGCGAACGATTAAAATATGTATATTTATTTTTGTTGGAAATTTACCCATAAAAAGCCGCATGATTTGATAAGATGGTTTTTATATTGGGTATAACAATTGTAGGTTATCTCAGGGGATACAAAAGATTTTTCCCCATGGAATAATAACAAATTGCTTCTGCATTTATGTAGGTACATCCATTTCTATCATGTATTATAATCTTTCATGTAACATTGAGTGAAATTGAAAAGTTAACAAACAACGCTACGAAGAAAGCACACGATTCGATCTCCACATTCTACTCGCTTTGCCGACCAAAGTTTTTCTCAAGTAATCCCCTTATCGATTCTAAATCACAAGTTCTGTACCAGAAGAAGTTTCAGTTCGAAAATGAAGTCTAGTTACCGACTCTATCCGGAAAGGTTTATATACTGCTTTTAAACTTGTGTCTCTATAAAAATACGACATTTGGTTTTCCTTCGATGTCAGGGATTTTGTTCTTTGTTGGTATCCTGAATGTGAGCTTAGCTAAATAAACTTGACTTACTGTATCATTTATTTGTCTTCAACAATGATCAAAATAAAATGTTTCTTTTTGTGATTAAATGTTTTGCTTACTTGTTATTGCTACATTTATTTACATCAGTTGATGGAGATGTGGAGTGTTGCAAGATATATCTAATTAAGCTCATCTATAAGGTACAAGGCTTTTGGTTTCCCAGCAAATCAAGATTAGAACAGGGTGAAATTTAACCCTTCTATTTTTTCCATTAGTACGTCATTTAGAGAGAACGACCTTCCATTATACCTTCTTCAAATAATGTGCAAAACTGCATAAACTCCAGCTTATCTTTAATAACGCCCCCTCCTCCTTACATTCACTTCCGAAGAAGAGAAGGAAATGATATAATTCAGAATGTATCTCCTTGTTTCCTACTCGAATTTATAATTCCTCGCTTTATCTTGTGGGGTTTCTGAAATTTCTTAGTTTTCAACTTATGGATGCGAAATGGAAAATCTACGAGTGGCGGCACCGACGACGCTACGTAGCAATTTTGAAGTGCAGGATATATATTTACACAGTATAACCGAAGACTCTGGATTGTTCTAATAATAGAGATAAATGTGGAAAATTTCGGTCTTTCGAATATCAAATTTGTTCATTTATATGGAATTTGATTTCATATTTCTAATTCAAGCTATTTTCGTGGAATTGCTGCTTGCACTTAAAATATAATGAGAATTCTATTGCATACCTATTATAAACAAAATTTATAATTTTAGTTGCTGTTATAAATTTATATCATTATACATATATACATATATAAGCTGGATTATATGACAAAACTAATTTATTTCAACGAAAATTAGTTTTACATGAGTTAATCTAACTGTTTCGGATTTTTTGTATCACAATGGAATGATATGTACATTTTAGCTTTTATTGTGATGTATTTAGTAGTAGTTTCATTTAATTTTGCCTTATATTTTTTACAGCTTTTTCATTTATTTTTCTCATTTCGATAATTCTCTGGGAAAAGTGTTGTTGAGAAATAACCAGTTTCTCTGAATGGATATCACATCAACAGCTTCTGAGTTATCTTTTCTTTTGTTTTAAATAATTTGGATATACTGACCTTGTCTAACAACAACAACCTATTTTTTGGAATCTACTTAATAGAGAAAGTTAAAATTTGGTACTGAAACAGAGTTAAGTGACCGTAAAACAGAAGTTTAGATTTAATAAACGGATTTTGATACCTTAGGGTTTATAGTAAAAAAATGATGCACCTACATATCAAATGAAAGTTCTCGTTTTAAGTAACTGAAATATATTTTTTCATAAATTAGAAGATATTAAAAAAATTGCGATAATTGGTCATTTACTCTTCACCCAAATTACGGAGCGTAGGATTTCGAAAAAATACACTCAAAGATAGTTTACAGAAAAAAACTAAGCAAAAGTAAGAGATATACATGAACCCGACACGCACTTGCCGATTTTTTTAATATTTACTACTTATATTACAAAGTGCTTCGTTTACCAGTGAAGAAGCTTCAAAGTTGAAAGAAATTTTTTTTTTTAATAACTCAACAACACTTCTTTCGATTTGTATAAAATTTGGTATTTGGCTATTCTCATTGAAGAGTCATTGTTGTTATTTTTCAGTAGATACCAGATGCCTATTGATATTTTTTTTCTAATAGCGTTAAAATTTACAGTATTTGGGTTGCAGTAGTAACCGCCAGCTTAGTTTTCCTGAAAATTTTAAGACACTAAACATCATTCCATACATTTTTTTACTCGAATACTATAAAAGATACATGTTTTTGCAAGAGACAAAAAATGCTGAAAATTAATAATAATAATAATAATAATAATAAATTAATACAGCTCTCCATTAAGGAAAAGGGGTAGCCCTAAAAAATACGATGTCATATGGTCATAGTTTTTACTCTTCCATGATTTCAGTTGGAGTAATTTTTGCTTTGAACATTGGCTCTGCAATTAAAAGCTACATACCAAAGATCGAACGAAGCCTTTTTGAGTTAGTAGAAAAAAAAATAATTTTCTTTCAACTTTGAAGCTTTTCCAAAGGCAAACGATGCAATTTGTGATATAGGTAATTTTGTCACAGTCAACTTAGTTTGATTACACCGACATACAGTAGCTCTATGTATACATCATTTTGGGACACCCTGTATATCTATCAAAATATTTTCTGGTGGATTTTCACAATTCGATTTTACTCTTATCCAAAAACAATTTGCTAATTGGCGCATTCGCCAAAATTTGATCCATTCTATTTTTTACCAGAGACTCGCATTAAAAATAACTAACTGTTTATTCCAACTACATCCAGACACGGAAAGGGACTATAACGTTTTATACCTCTTTGCATCTTTTAAGATACTTAGAACAAGAGAAGAAGGCTTCATAATGGGGCAATCTTTTTGAGTAATTCATTAATTAAGCCAAGTGGCAGTTTTCAAAAATTCAGGAGGTCAAAATCAGTTTCAACTTACCCATTAAAAATGTATTTTATAATTGTGCTTAACGTGGGCCCTGTTTTAGAATAATTTGTTCAGTCTAAGGCTGAACCTGTCCAGCTAACCTATAATTTTAGATTTTTAGATATTTCTTTGCCGTTTCTTACAGTTTTTGTCCAATATTAGTCTCTCAAATGCTTATTTGGATTTGTAATTATTATTATCTTAGAAACAAAATTAGAAGGTTAAAAAAATACAAGAAGTAGCTAAGCACAACGCAATTCAAAAATCACATCAGTACGATGGTATCGTTTTAGTTGGCAATTGAAACAATAAAAATATTTTAATATCTAAATCATTACATTAGAGATACTGTACTCGATATTCCTAACCATTTCGATAATAAGATGTATTTGGAACAACAGCGTATATTTCAACTCGAATAGGAGATATATTTCGATTATGATATGATACAATCATCAATGTTAGCTAGGCCAGCCAGTTCAACTCAATGATGATGTTATTAAGTTGAACGCAGCGTGAAATTATGTAAAACAACCAGAGGGCCAACCATGATTTGTATAGTAAAATGGAATTACCAGCAAGTCACTTGGCGTTAAGTTATGAGGTCCGACATCAGAGTGATTCCATTATGTCTACATATATATATATACACATAATATGATAGTTATACAAGTTTAGAGCAGCAATATGCTGATGTTACCGTCATAGCTGCCAACTTGGCACTTGAGCAAGTGCTTGGTGATGGTGATATCCTTACTCCAAATATTGTCGTTAATTTTAGAGGATTTTGAGCTCAAAAGTTGGCGGCTCTATATTAAGCAAATTCTCCATTACTGACACCATTTTGTTAATAATAAGTTTTAATTTGCTACGTGATGCTCTTACTAAACAAAGAGCACATGTATTCAATCTGTATTGATCTGGATACATTCTTCTATCAGATATAGAGAGCTGGAATAATATTTATTTCCAGTGGAAGTTTTCCTCTGAGAGATATTATCCTCATGGGTCCAATTATATTATTTGTTGAAGAATATCCTTCTGTGTTCATATTTACGTACGAATGTCGCAAACATCGAGAAGATATGTTGATACCTTCAACCAGAAATATTTTAGTTTGTGTACTTTAGATTGTGCATTTTGTGATACAATTCCGGTACTCATATGCCCAAATTTTAATAAACAATTAATAATATTTCGGAAACATTATCTTAGGAAGAACATGGTAAGGATTGGATACATGCTTATTTTCAGTGACTATTTCGGTTAAGTAAACAAATGAATTGTCGATCAATCAGCTATTTTAATCTGAGTTCTATCATATATTTAATACTTTTATATTGCTAGTTGGGTCTAAGCAACGGCCAAAATGCGATGATGCAGTCAAACATATATCTGTCACCTTTCGAGTACTGATCAATCAGCGTCATTGCAAGAGGTGCAAAAATCAGGTGTTTTCCAAAAATGTTTAATGTGGTTAGAACTCATAAAATTGTGATCTGGCAATACACATACACATGATCTAAGTTTTAATATGTAGGTACTGGCAATTACTATAAGATTTCTATCTTCTAATGTAGATTTTTCTAAAAGATGAGACTTATCTCAATGAAAACCAAGATAAGCTCTTATAATTTCTATAACTTACATGCACTCAATTAGATATTTAAATATTTAAGTTTATATTTATTTAGTAAGTATTCGTTCAAGATGTTTTTTTTGTATTACATATTAATTCTATCTCCCTTATCTCTGTTGTATATTAAATCAAATTTACTCATCCTTTATGTCTAATCTACTCGTTTAATATCCATCTGATATATATGTATATTTTCGTATTTTCTTACTCTCTGCTTCGATCAGAAAATGATGCTCTAATCTCATACATACATAGGAGAGACTCCAAATTTATTCTTCCTCAACCTATAGGTATGAAATGCAAGATTTTCCTTCCCTTTCATTTTCTTTGTTGTTTTTGTGGGCGATACAAGAGATCTTATATTATATTAATGTTGTACGAGTATAGTTACTTACCACTTTCTTACAATTCACCTACATGGTTTTTTGAAACTCACTATATCTCTGAGATAATGGTATGTGTCATTTTTTCGCTGAACGAAATTTAGCTATATTTTTTTTAAGAAATGCTTCCGATTTCGCAAATATTGAACAATATTATCAAGGAAATTTAAAATAATTTTCTGCCTTCTTAGACGGGATAAAACTGATTAGAAATATTAGGAATTTTAGCTCATATTCTTTTGATATCTATGAAATAAATATTATTCATAAAAATAAATGGAAATGAAGAAAAGAGTAGGTACACAGCAGACCAGTAGAAGCGGATTGCGCCGATTTAAAGCTTGTTTGCTTTCTTCAGCGCCAAATAAGTGGAAGCTGTGTCCGACTGCAGACTGGAGATAATCTCAGTTTTGCGACAGTATCGTCCAGTGGGCCACATTTCGCGCCACCTATGTATTAAAAGCTTAATTACGTTAGAGGTAGTATATGATAATTGAAGAAATCTATGATATACTTCATTAATGAAAAGAGTATATAACAGTCTTGAGTCTTGATCTGAATCTAATATATTTAGTGCTAAGTAACTGTAATATGTAGGTACATTGTTTAATATTGAATAATGAAAATAGGTACTATAATATGTATATATTAATCAGATTAATTTTTGTCTTTGCAGGTAAGACTAATCAACCTTGTCTATTGCATTCTTGTAAGTATAACCAAATAGACTAATTGTTACAGCTAAGAATGTTGGGGTGAATTATTAAGTGCTCGGTAAAACCTTGCAACACTGCAGCCAGTTATTTGGAGTTGATTCATACTTATATAATATAAATAAATTATCGTTAATTGGTAGATATCAAGGAATATACAGGGTCCCTACGATTTCATAGGGACAGTATTACTATTTCTTAAACGGTGATAGATAGAAGGATGGTTAAATTGAAGAAAAGTTACGTGAATTAGACCAATATTCCGGTTTGCAAATTAAAAGAAAATCAAAGGTTCCTGAAATATTTTGAAAAAACTGAAAATCATCCATTTCGTTTTCATTTAATTTCTCAATTAATATTTGGAGAATAAAGCTGGAATTTTGCATATTTAAATAATGCACTAAGACAAGAGTGATGGAATTGTTAGAAATATTTTATGTTTTTTATTTTCAGAGATATGCTATACAAGTTTTGTTTTTCTAATAGGCGCCATATTTGTGTTTTATACCATTAAATGAAACAAAAAATCTTCTTTACAAAGATGTATAACATGTTGACATTTAAAGCCAGAAAGACATAGAAACATGTTAAAAATATTTTCAAATGTGGTAGGCTATGATGATGAGGAAACAAAATACAAATTTTAATCTCCATGACAACACTTTAAATTAATCTCTCTACAGCAGAGAATAAATCAAATTGAATTGTTGAAAAATAACAAATTTATTAAAAAACAAAGAAATTAACAACATTTAAATAAACTAAATAAATAACCAATTAAAAAACTAGTTAAGAAGTAAACTTAAGTGTTGCTCAAAGTACCCGCCATTATTTTCAATAAATTTTTGGGTTCTTAGACGCAACTGCCCCACTCTGGGCCCCACTGCATTCAATAGAATTCCAAAGTCTGACAAGTTTCTTGAAATTGACTAAAGTGCTTTCCTACTTAGCGCATTTCTTTCTACATACAATTTAGCATATTCTTGCACTGCTATATCAACATTTCTATAAAATCTAATATAAACGTCATAAATATCAATTTTTTCACTGTTACTATAACGCACCATTTTCTATAACCCTTCTATTAAAACGAAACTTCAGAATGTATTAAATATCAAAGAAGGACATATTGATACTGTTGTCATGGTGATTAGGATATTGGGTTTTCTTATCATGGCCTACCACATTCGAATTTTTTTTTAACATTTTTCTATATCTTTCGGGCTTTAAATGTCAACATGTTATACATCTTTGTAAAGAAGATTTTTTGTTTCATTCAATGGTATAAAAACAAATATGGCACCCATTAGAAAAACAAAGCTTGTATAGCATATCTGTGAAAATAAAAAAGGTAAAATATTTCTAACAATTCCATCACTTTTGTCTTAGTGCATTACTTGATCATGCAAAATTCCAGCATTCTTCTCCAAATATTAATTGAGAAATTGAATGATAAAGAAATCGATGATTTTTAGTTTTTTCAAACTATTTTAGGAACCTTTGATTTTTTAAAATTTGCAAACCGGAATATTGAAGTGGTCTAATTCACGCAACTTTTCTTCAATTTAACCATCGTTCTATCTCTCACCGTTTATGAAATAGTAATACTGTCCCTATTAAATCGTCGGGACCCTGTATAGATGTAAGATGAAAAGAAAACACAAAGTCTTCTCCACAGTTTATTCATAAAAGGTTAATTATATAAGATATTGAAATGTAAAGTGAAAAAATTATGGAGTTAATGATACAAAATGTTGGATAGTATACTTACATGGAGATGGTGAAATTTTTTTTTAAGAAACTAGAAACTCTAAATATTTTGTTACAGACTTTGTGATTCCTTTTCATCTTACCACTTCACTCCACTTCAAGAATGAACTTCTACATACATTATATATAAATGTTCTGTGTCAAATGGACTAGATTCCCCACTCATATACAATACAAGGAATATATATGAAGATCCCCCCCAGATTTTCAAAATAATCAATGTAAGAATTCGCTCAAAGTTTCTTGGAAGGAACCATTTCCACGGGGGCTCGACTTGCACATGACTGATTTTTTCATTGTCACCATGTAAAAAATTAAGAGATATGAAAATTGTTACTTATTTATATTTCTGTTATTCCAATATTAGAATTAGTAAAATATAACCTGGATATATAAATCAAACGATAATCTCTGCCAGATATAATTTTCAATTTTCGGAAAAAACAGTTTTGGGGCAAGGAAATATTGGATTTAGTACAAAAAAATATGGGACCAATATCCCTCAATACTCCTCTCGCATTTTTATTTAGCAAAACGTGCGAATATACATGAAAAACCAAACATACAGATGTATTATAGGTATACTTTTACCGTTTTCCCAAGTCCATCAAAAAACATTAATCAAATAATTTCATTTGATTTCAATTGATAATAGAGCATTTTGCCGCTTCTGTGTGTTCTGTGATACATACTGTCATCAACTATTGGACACAATTGTACAATATCGCGGTGTACGCTCATAGGAGTGCAACTCATTCAGTAACTATATTCATTAGAGTCTTTACATGTTATTTCTTACCAAGTTTTATTTTTCCCGAGTTTTTCATTCGCCTGCTGCCTGGGCTATTGTTGCTACAAATTGTAAAAGAGAGAATCTCATACTAATTGGAAGATACTTTCCAAAAGTAATGCAGGCATACCTGCTCTCATATTAGAAATTTTAATTCCTTCTAAAATAACAAGTTTCCCTTCCAACTTCTCACAAAGTTAGCAGCTATGAATGATAATAATGTTGCTCTCCCAATTTTCAAAACGTAGCAGCTACGTGGAACTATGCCATAAAATCGTTATGTTAAGGGCGCTTGCTCTTGCTCTGTATGCTTATAATTTTTATTTAGAACTTTGTTGTTGGAGCATCGTGAATTTTCGTTCGTGATAACTTCATCAATTTGTCATAACATGTTATTTTCTTATGTATATACACAATAATTCTCAAATTGGGATAGTTCTGTGCATACAGGGCATACGTTATAGGTAACTATACGAAATCATCACTGAATATGATTCCTTGGGTATTAGAGGTCTATCAAATTCTAAATATTATCTTTTCTGTTCCTTTATATGTTTGAACATGCTTTAAAAAACTCATAAGTATAAAAATTGATTCCTGTCAAAATATTGAAAAGGTATAACTACCTAATTTCCTTATTGATTCTAAATATATAGAATATGCTCCTGACTTCGTCCACACTTAATGTTTCTAGCGCTTGCATACGAAGTTAATCTTTCAATGTCATGGCTATAATTTACTCTCTATCTATCCATCGATTCAACCATCAGTGTGAAATCTGTTAATATTCTGTTGTGTGAACTCATACTTAATTGCACTCAATTATATTGTGTGCTTGTGGCATAACTTTCTAACAACAATTCTACTGCCATTCTTTAAATTTAATCTGAGTGTGGATTAATGCAGCCTAAAATAACAAATAGCAAATATAAGTTGAAGATCTTGGTTTTCAATGACAGTGTTTACGCAGCTACGTAACAATTATCAATAAACAAATAAGAAGTTAACCAACTTTTAACTTTCTACGTTAATTGAACGAGATTTTCTTATTGAGCGCAAATAATATGCAACTGACCGTCAATTGGCCCATCCGATGACGAAATTTTATATAATTCCTGCCAAAACAAATTCATGTTGTAAGGTTACGTTTTGTGTATTTGTTGTTTATCAAAGATTTTGTTTGGAATATATTATTTTAAAATGGATATTGAAGACCATAAATTAATAATCGATGATGCTGCCCATGTGGACCTTTTCCCTATGTATATGACAAAGGACATAAGGATTTTAAAATACTCAAACGTAAAAGAACATATTTTTTGGGTACGATAATATCTACTGAAAACAAATTATGTGAATACTCTGTAGAGTAATTAGCAATCTGTGAACTGGTGGTAAGGGATTTTTTGATGGATATTTTCTTAGTATTGGTCCCACTTGAGTTAACAATACTTCAAACAGCTTTGGAGTCATCCTAGTGCATGAGAAAGATACCTCAAGATTTCGTAGAATCATTGATTTTCCATCTTTATCTCCTCCCTTTCTTCGTAAGAAAATAACTTTTTGTAAGCAGTATTAACAGAGAAAAAACGCCTCAACCTCAAACCTCAATAAAAAATAACTTCAAGTCAAAATCATCCTATGAAATCTTAGTAAAATCAGTGAACTGGCAGACAACCATGTTGTCTCTGAAATGATGTTGAATGGTCTCTAAAAATTACATTGCTCCTTTAAATAGACTAAAGCAATGTTAACTCAGATAAATTTTGAGGATTTTGTGTACCAAATGCCTTTTTATTTCTTAACAATTTGATATTTCCTTAAGATTTTCCATAATAGTAAGCCAAGCAGACTGGAGAGGCCTTAGACGCATGTCTAGAAACAAAACTGAATTAAAAAAAAAACGTTGACGGTACGCGCCCGGGAGATAGATCACCTAACCATTGGGAAAAGACCAAATAAAAGCAATTATCGGTCAAATATAACAGGAGGCTATCATTACACGAGGCACCTTTGTTGCTCCAGAACAAAATACCCATTGAAATACGGTTGATCTGTTGAAATACAATCCATGCAATCCTGTCATGACGTGACCAGGCTGTTGCGAGAATAACCTGACTAAAGACTAGGAGATATTTGTAATCCAGCTTACAAAAATGAATAAACCTCTTTTATAGTCATTAGGTCTCACTCAGTTAGTTGGATCAGTTAAAGAATTCGAAATATGTTTTAAAAGGTTAAATTTGTATATAAATGTAATTTATTTTATAGATTTCTTGCTGCATTCCAGTAGATATATGTTCCCTATTTAACTAATTGAAATTAATTGATACAAATTCTAGTCCATGTGAATATTAACGATTTGTTCAGTGAATCATGATTGTACATTGGGATAGAATAATATATTGAATACATTAAGTGTTGGAAGCTTCCGAATCGAATGCAATTTATTTTATCTCTTTTTCGTATGGACTGAAATACTTCAACTGATATCCAATAATGATGTAT
Organism: Crioceris asparagi; assembly: GCA_958507055.1. NCBI lineage: Eukaryota > Metazoa > Arthropoda > Insecta > Coleoptera > Chrysomelidae > Crioceris > Crioceris asparagi. The sequence continues at coordinate 73,626,514 of OY293828.1, forward strand.
CCTCTTTCATTTAAACTGCTTCCATTTATATTCAAGCGCTGACTTTACGTTTCTGTATCAATAGGTCTTTGATAAGGCTCCAATAAATTTTCACGGTTAAATAGTGAGCATCAACGATACGATGATAGTAACGGCTGATTTGTAATTGAGAGTTATTCAGTATTTTTTGTATATTTTGGTGAACCAGATTTAATTTATTTTGAAATGAACGCTCCAAATTTCACCATTTGTATTATATTTGATTCAACAGGCAACATATATTTATCTAGGTTATTCAGGTTTACTAAAACAGGAAATAACATTCCAAATTAAGATTCATACTAACATGTAAAAACGTGTAATTTTTGAGTTATGGGTTATAAGATAGTTGCAAAATATATAATTTTTGTAGGGTTCCATGGATGCGATGAAAACACGGAGTCTATCACAGCCTATTTTCTCCGAATCTATCGAACGGACAAATTTGAAATTTGGTTTACTTACACGGACGTATAGTGTAAATAAAGGAATTCTCGTTATGTGGGTTAATTTTGTGGAGCAATTAAGAAAATTAAAACAAAAAACGTTTCTATCGCATCATGTGACATATCAAATGAAAGGAAGGGCTATAAGTGGGTACTGGTACTATTTTAAATATTCGCATATTGATGAAATATTCTAAAATTGACTGTTCCTGCCTAATTTCTGGAAGGACTGAGCCCAAAATCTTAGGCCTCTACTCAAAGTTTAAAGGAACACCTTTGCTAATATCCTAAGTAGGGATTCTTCTCAACTTTTCCGCATTTTTTCATATTTCGGTATAATTAGAACTTCGGACACCAAACTGTATTATGTTCCAGTAACGATTATGATTCCAAAAATTTATTTTCAGAAACAATATTTTCATTATATTATGTTGAAGGAAAAAAAATCCCGTTACTCTTTGTAAAGATAATTCGGGTTTTATTTGGGTGAAGAATAAATGGTCGTCCAGCCATTTTCCGAGAGAAAATATTTTCATTATATTATATTGAATGATGAAAACAAAATGTTGCTCTTCGTAACGATATGCAATTTTTATTTAGGTGAAAAATTAACGGTCAAGCCAATTTTCCACCACCATTATTTCAACGACGAAACATGATGCAACATGGCACTCTAGAGATCGCTTGTCTGCTTGTAGGATAATAAAAACATAGGATGTTACAATGTGCAAGTGAATATGAATATAATGAAAGTGAAATAAACCTATTGTATGAGAAGCTACATGTAGAAGATAACTTGAGACAAAAAAGAAAAAAATCGATGGCAAACTAGTTTGATTTAAAAAAATTATAATTAAGAATGCCCACTAATGTAATCATGGTCGAGGTATTGTCATTCAAAAATCAAAATCTTGAAAATCTTTCGAAAACCGCACATTTCAGATTTGAAAGTTGTTAGTATATAAAACCCTGGCAAACTTGAGGCATTACATGTTTGCAAATGAATGATCTCAAACCTTTTAATAAAGCCTAAGGGCTCTGGTCTGATACATAGGAGTGGACATAGGGTACATATACCTAGATGAATATAACCAAATGGAACAAGGATCATTAGGTATGTTTCTATAACAGTTTAATATGGGATTTTTTTAATTACTATTTTAAAGAAAAAAATCATATAACTTGCTAAGCTCAAGTGTTGCTGATTAGAAATGCCATAATTTATGAACAAATTATTAAGTAAGTGTAAATAATATTCTTAAAAGCACAAAACAAAGTACGACTTCATTAATCCATAGAAAAGCAAATAGGAAAGACTCATAATTGTTGCACTGAAAAATTTAAAATAATGTTAATTCTATTGGTGTTGATAATTCGGCCAAAAAGAAAAAAAATATTTCGAAAAAAAAATTAATTTTTTTATTAGGTCTTGCAGAACATATAATTTCTTGAATTGATTCTGAATATTTTTTAATATTCATTCATTCTTGATTGATAAAACTAATTTTATTTACCATGATCATTCAAAATTGTAAAATAAATAATAAAAAAACTAGCAATATTTCGATGATGCATTTAATAAAATAACATAACAATAGATAAGGTTCAGAAAGATTTTGAATTAGCTGATACATCATCTCTTGGCACCAACTTCAAAACCTTAATGATATTTATTTATTAGTTATTTTATTAATTTTATACTTTTTAACGAATAAAGTCGGTCCTATTTTTTGATTTGCTTATCGTCATAAATATGTCATGAATGTATGAATGTTATTGAATTGATAAGTGACTATTGATTAAGAACGATTACAGCTTCAAAACGATTTAGAATTATTTGAATTGTATTATGAATAGGTACAGCTGTAATTGCACTATTTAGTGCGAAAGAGTGATTCTTTATCATTTGAAATTATCATCATCGCTCTCTTGTATCTCGAGATGATATGAGCTATGAGAGATATTATTCCTGATTATTCTGCAGACGTAATTTAATTCACATCATTTATACCGTCTATATGGCTTAGTTGAGACGGGAACATAACCTCGTAATACTTGCTAAAATTAATTTCGGAATATATACCCATTGCAAGTGTCTCATCGTATTAATGTTAATAATGCCTCTGATAATAATACCATCGTCATAATTCGAAATTGATGAGCTACTTGTGATATTCTGAATTCCCGAATAAATGGATTTCTTCTTTACATTTTCAAGACCCTTTTGATTTAATAAAACTGAACAAACTCTGTCACAAATCGATAATAATAAACACAGAATTACCACATTAAATACCAACATTTTATTTTGTCAAACCCGACTATTGTTTCGCCAACAAGGTTGATATCTTTAGGGGTTATCCTGTAACTAACTTTAAATGACAATGTTCACATTATTTAAACTAAATATATACACAATTTTTTGTAGTAAAAAATCATCATACAAACAAATGTTTCTAAGAAAAACATACTATCTACCAATGTTAAAAGTAATTAGGAAATTTAGTAAACACAATGTATTCAGGTTAACCCCTGAAGATGCCAACCTTGTTGGCGAAACGATTGTCGGGTTTGCCAAAATAAAGTGTTGGTGTTTAATGTGGTAATGCTGTGTTTATTATTTTTGGTTCTATATACGCCGACGGTTTCAGATTTCAAATAGTCTGTCACAAACATAAAAAGAATTGAAACCAGTTTTCGACTAAAATTTTCAACAGATGAAAACTTAATAATAGAGACAAAACATTGTCATTCATATCAAGTATTATTCCATCAATGTGTCCATTCCCACATGTTTCCTTCCGCTCTCGGGCCAATTCCAAGCTTTATAAGGACCGAAGAACGGGAAATAAAGATATTCCACCAAATCTGTGTAAATCGATAATTATCCAATTAACCAAAATACAAAGTACACTGGATAAAAGAAAAACTACTACTAGATCTATACATAATTTACATATTCTTGAGATCAGAGTAGTCTGATTTTTACAAACTTGGTTGGTATCTAGATCTACTCATTTCTATGTTTGGGTGCAACACGCACATTATACAAATAATAAACCAATTAAGATCTCTTTAGAAATTCAGAAAAAAATGCTACTTTGGTTAACACCAGATCCAACAAAGAAATCTAACTCAAGACTCAAAGAACATTTGTATTTTGAAATAGAATTGAATTTACCATATCACTAGAAATACAAACCAGGTAGAAACTTGAGAAAGAAGAATTTCGCAGATACTGGAGACAATATGAATGAGTTCAATATCCACAGATTAGAAAATTATTGAATTGAAAATGTAGTTAATTAAAAATTTGCGCAAATAATTTTCAAGGGGCGAGTGAGAGTCCCTCGCGGCAATTGATTTCAAATCAAAATATTGAATTGTTATTCTGAAATGCTACAGATCGAATAACATGAAATGAAAACAAAATATTTCTTAGAGTATAACCGAGTTGTACGAATATTGAATAATGAATACCATTTCCTTGTCGTCTTCCCAGAATCAGGTTTCAATTCAACTGTATTATCACTGAACAAAAGATAGAGCATTCGGGTTACAGAATAAAAATATTTATATTGAACATTTCAAGATTGTCTATAGTTATAACGACCAGTTCAGTATTCAGCTGCTGTGAAATCACTTGTCTAGTTTCCATGTCACTACCAACTTGGGTCAAATGTATGTATACGGTGAATTCTATTCTGTATTCAACATAATCCTGGCAGGAGGTTGTCAGATTCCTGGTGAGCATTTCACAGGAATCGCCTGTCCTGCTTCTCGCCTGTTGATCTTTGGGCTTTCGATGTATTCGACATTCAACGAAATCTGTGCTATATAAAGAGAGATAAGTAGTATATACCGATTTTGTTCTCGATATTTCAACATGAATAGAGTGTTATTTTTCCGAAAATATGAAAGAGAAATTGACAATGCGATTTTCCTTAAACAAAATGTAAAAATGATAAATCGTCTATATGTATGCCGTCAAAATGTATAACGTATTTATTTATCTTGTCAGAATATTTTATTTCTTGTACTAACACTATTCGATTAACATGAGTATCCCTAGAAGGTCTTAATAAAATTATCACATACGCTTTTATCAAAATTTATTGCAAGTAATAATTTTGAAACCGCTTTTATAAGATGAGTCTGGTGTCAGTCTGTTCGTATTTCTTAGCCTATTTTCTCGGACGTTAACATTTGGTTCTGAAACAGAGCTATAGGTGACTAAAAAGGTTTAATGTAAATAAACGAGTTCTGATTCTATTGATGGAGCAAATTAGAAAAGTATGAGAAAAGAGATCTTAATGTAACATATCAAATCAAAGGGTTCGTTCTGCGTAACACAGTTGCTTTCATACTCATCTAATGAACAATTTAGTAGATATTAATGCGCCTCGCTACCCAGTGATACCTAGTGCCATTATTTCTCCTAAACAAATTATCCTATCGTAAAATTGTTTGTGCTTACTAAGATGACTAGAAAGAATAGCGGATTATATAGAAAAAATAAAACTGAAAATTTCAAAGTAAAAACTTTTGTTTTTTTTTATTGAAAATGGAAGATATGGTCCGCGACTCTACTGTTCTAATTCCAGACATATTTGTTCAAAACAAAATTTATCTCTTTCTAAAAATAAAACAATTTTACTTTTGTACCTGCTACTGTTCTTTAACATTAACTGTAATACACCTTATAAGGTGTTTAAAGCTTGCCCTTCTTGAACTTGCTAAGGGTTTTCGTTTATATATCATCATGTAGACTAACCTTCCTACTAAATGTAGGGGACGTTGAACAGAAGAATTCGTAAAATCTACTCCTGGATAGGAAAATATATGAGATCACAAGTTCAATAACACATTGCAATTGTCTTCTTTATGCTGACGATCTTAAAATTAATGGGATGGTTGGTGATCAAGAGGATTGTGTTAAGATTCAACAAGATATTAATAACCTATTATCATTGTGCAAGAAAAATAATATGAATTTCAGTTTTAAGATATGCTGTGTCATATCTTTCTAACGCAAAAATAACCCTATTGCCTTTGAGTACAGTATGGAAAATAACATCCTTTCTTGAGTTGAGCAAGTTAATGACCTTGGTTTAACATTTGACGGTTCCTTGTGTTTTGATGCGCATATCCACCTTATTTCTAGTAGAGCTATTAAACTCTTGGGCTTCTCAAAACGTATGCTTAGGGATTTTCCAAGTGTTGCTTGTCTGCCTATTGTTCGGTAGTGCGATCTGTGTTAGAATATGCCAGCTGCATCTGGTGTCCACGCTATAATTTATTAAGTTTGAGTCCTATAAGCAGGGCATTCCTCCTTTAGCCTCATGTCGCTTCAGGATCGTCGTATTTAATTGGATGTCAACATTTTATATAAAATCTTGAATTATGTAATTAATGTACCAGAACTTTTAGAAAAGATTGGTATTTTGATTCCACAGAGAACAGTAAGATTTAATGGATTAAGCTGCTGGAAAGGCAAAATATAGATATTTTTAATATAGGGCAAAGTAGTTTCAAGAGTAAAGTAAAGCAGATCGTTTTAATGAAAACTTGATTTAAAGTGTGTTATTTCTTATTTGTACCTGATTCTTCATATGTGATAACTTTTTTTTTCTGTTTTTTATCGAGTTCAATTTTAAAAGTTGTTTAAATTTATTATTCTACAGTTTTCTTGTCATAGATAGTATATAGATCCTTGATACCTGAATTTGTATTTTTATAGTATTGATTGTAAAGAAAATGGGATTTTCCGTAAATATACATTTATTTATTTATAGGAGAATTTACCGTTTTTCCCCTTATCAAAGAACTGTGCTGACAATTAAATCTTAAAAAATAGAGAATACAAACCTTTACAAGAAAACTTATGCGAAGCTCCTAAGTAAGGAAACTTTTTCTCGTACTTGCGTATTTCTTTTGTTATAGATTTCTAACAGCTCATGAGATTTCGCTGGAAATTGGTAAAGTAATATGAAAACTATGAAAAATATATATCCATAAGCGTAGAGCTTTAATTTTTGTATTAATTTCACATTCCAAATTTCTACGCCAATGGAAAAAGTTTAACTTATGTATGAAATTATGCATGTAGTACAAAAAATGTATGTATGGAGATGATTCCTTCTTACATACTCGTCCAAATGCATACCAAGTTGTTACCTAGGCTTATAACATAATTTTCTGGTTCTTTGTGAAAGCATTGTATTTTATTTCCTCGTAAAAAATTTGAGTAGTACTATATTCACGTTATCTCTAAATCACAATTGTAACTAAGTCTTCTTCCAGCATTCAATACTATTTCATAACTTTGCTTCCCTCTCCTTCTCATTATTTATCATTTTTTACATTTCAGTGCCATACAATATCATTAGATTCAGAATTTTGAATTGAAGTATTCACTTTATTCAAAACTTTGTACAATCAGAATGCATTTCTCTGGTCAAAGTTGTGAAAATCCATTGAACTGAATTAATTATAAAAGCAGACTTTGAAAGTTTGTTTGAGTTTTATGGTGTTGTATTCTCGATGCTCTTCAACTTCTTTATCTTATTTGGAATTTTATTTTCAACCTCTCATAATGATGACTTTGTTGGTTGTACTTTTGACAGTTTTTAATTAGATTGAACCAGACGTTTACTTTTTTTCTCTTTTGTTCAGATGAATGATGAATGCATATCCTTAAGGTATTATAATTATTCACAGTATTAAAAAAATATTCTGGATAGTAGTTTTGCAAGTATAAATGAATATGGTTTTTCCATAACATAAAATAAATAACTGTGAAAAAGCATAGATATGAGTTATGAGACAATCGTCAAGTCTTTATACAGGGTGTATAATGAATAATTGGAAATGTTTTAATTAAGAAATCGTGAACTCTAAATATGATTCAACATTTAATGCAGACAAAAATATGGCTCAATGATGTCCTCCGCAGAATTAGGGGAACAACTTCAGAAAATAAGAACGACGTTATGTCAGGAATATTCGACTTTTTTTAAATTATCTTTGTTTAAATAATGCTTTTATACTAAAAAAATATGTGTAGTTGACTTTATCAAGTTAGCGAAGCAACTATGTTTACATGTGATAGAAACATCAAAAATGTAGAAACTTAGTTGTGGTAAAAAATATTTTGCCAGTCTACACTGAGTGCGGAGCTCTAGCCAAAAAACGTGATTTGCTCAAGACTGTAGCGCAAAAACGGCTCTAAGGATTTTGATTAAACTTGCCTGAAGTATTCTTCTGAGAGCCCTGTACCACCCACATACAGCGCCATCTCTGAGAAAAAGCACAAAAAAAGTTATGCTTGAATGAAATTCCATATTTTCCATATGTTTCTTCAGATTTTGGCTAAAATATACATCTTGCGAGAAAATGTTACATGACCATTGTTGTTTGTCTGAACTTAAAACTTATAAAAAGTAACTATAGAATAAAATGTAAGCTGAAAAAGTTGGTCTAATCAAATATTAGATGTATGAAAAAATAGACGTCTGTACTAAGAATAATAAAAAAAAACAACATGCTAATATGTTAGGTATTTTTTTGTAATTATTATAAAGATTTGACTTTTCACTTTTATATTGGTACTTTTATTTATTTTGTTTAATGTACATGTTTATTTATTTTCTTTGATGCACATGCTATACAATTTATCTTAATTTGGACATTTTTCAGAACAAACATATGTTTCTGAGTTACTGCAGTGATAGAGTCTGAAATATGGGTCTCTCCACTTTGTGGTGGAGGCATTTTTTCGGAAAATTTAAAACATGAGACGGCCCAATTAAAGAAGAGATTATATGTAGCAACATTTAAATTGAACATTTTTTGCAATGCTTTGAAATCTCTGAAAAAGTATAAGCAACGTACATATTATCTTCCTTGGTGAACGTTGAATGATTATGATGATCAACGTTACACTCAAAATGTAAAATTAATAATTGACAAAAAATTTAACGACATTATTATTTCTTTCACTGAAAAAAATCATAATAATATTAATTCTATTGGTTCTGCTTCTTTTGAAGTTCGTGCTAAATGTTTTAATCTAACTACATCTGAACAAGTTCAAAATTACCAGTACCAACAGAATTTTGTATTGTTCAGTGCACCAACTAACAAATTGGGTCTATTTTTTTGTAAAAAATATTTTTAACTCATACATTACATAGTGTAGAACCAACTCCCAAGTAATTTCAATATCATATTCTTGGATATAATATTGTTGAACACTACTAGGTATTCCTATAGAAAGGAATTATTCTCTGTCATCAAATTCTTCACAATAATCTTTGACAAAAGTGGAGTGGCATTTCATTACGAAAGATATAGATTGAGACTACTCCAAGCTGCTCGGGCAAATAATATCAGAGCTATAGAGAAAATAAGGGATCAAGGTAAACTGATTATATTTGAAAGGAAATCCTTTGAGTCGTAGATACAGTAACAGTAAGTAGTTCGTTCCTCTTGCTACATCGGAAGCGCTGTAATACTACCCAAGAAACTGATCAGAAATTTAATACCTTATATATCTGTATCTGATAAAGCATTTGTTCATGTTGCACTTTTCTCAAATATATTGGATATATGTTGGCGAAGCTCTTGTTTCTGGAAACTATACAGTTGTGGATGATAGTATTCTGTCAGAGTTAGATTCGTCAATAATAGTTTTTTTGTTAGGGTGATAGAGATGTTGATTTAAAAAACATTTTTAACTATCTAGTTGTTGCTGGTAACATTGTTCGCAGGAAAACGAAATAAATTCCCTCAAACAAACTTCTGAAACTAATTACTTGGGAAACTGATTGAACTATTGGAATTAATATAGGTAGTTCCAAGTAAAAGATAGGAGAATGCGTCAGAAAGCAATGTCCTCCCAAAGAGACTTTATCAGCAAAATAAATATTTTCATGACAAAAATGTTTCATGATGAAAAATAAATATATTAGATAATTCTGTGAATTGAGATATTAAAATAAGAATGTTTTAAGTTCCTTATCTTGTAAAACAACAAGTTTTACGTGATTTAATTGAAAACATTAAATGGTAATCAATACTTTGACTGACAAATAATTTAGATTTTTCTAAAATAATAATAAATGTCTAACAGATCCGTCTGTTTTTTAGTGATCCGATGAAATAAATATAGAAAAAATGAACCGACGTTATTAGTTGGTGCACTGAAAAATACAAAATAATTTTAATTCCATTGATGCTGTTACTTTTGAACAGTTGCAGTTAGATTGATGACTTTTGGAACCAACTTCTAAAGTACCAGCACCAATAGAATTAATATTATTTCTTATTTTTCAGTGCACCAACTAATAAGGTCGGTCCATTTTTTTGTAAAAAATATTTATTTCACACTTTTGAGTGTAACATTAGTCACCAAAATCGTTGAACATTCAGTAATACCAAAGAAGATAGTACTTATCCTATTACTAACGTAGATTCATTGCTGGTACGTGTCATTATGTAGAGATCTCGGAAATACGCATAAGTATTTTAGATTTAACCATTTAACCACCGCTGTAACTCGAAAACCGTAACTCTAAGAACAAAATGTTGATTATAAATGTTGCTACAAATATTCTTGTCATTCATGTGGTACCCTCAGATTTTCAGTTTTCGAAAGAAATCGCCCCCTCAACATAGCGAAAATACACATATCTGAGATTTTAACATCAATGTAACTCGAATACCGTAACTCTTTTAAAAAAAATCAATTCATACGTTTCCAAATATTGTTCTATTTTTATTTCTGCCATCTCGAATTTTCGATTTTCAAGAAAATTTGCCACCTCCACCCCCTTCGTTGGCGGTTTTCGGAGGGAAGGAGATTTCGGATTGTATCCCACCTCCGTTTGGGTTCATCGGCCAAAAATGGAAACTCTTAGAGATCATTCCGGTGCCTCTTCTTGTCAAATACTCTTTTCTCCGAAGGCACTGAACCAATTACTAATCATGTGGTTAAATAATTGATCTCTTTTGCTAAGGGTCAATTTTGTTGGCCAAATTCGTCTAGTGAAAGTTATTCTATGATTCTTCAAATTTCATGTATCTGACTGTAAAGCTTGAAATCAACTTTTGCAAATATTACTTCTACGTGCAATTGATGCAGTATTACTTCCCTGCCGCAAAGTTATTTTATGCTGCCAGGAATATTTTAATTAACCTAAAGGTCATTTATGGTATCCTATCATCAATGGATGCCGACATGGTAGTCTAGATTTTCTATTACATGGCCAGTATTCCATTAGTTTGTGTCATCCTGTGAGGGATCAGTAGCAGGTAGTTCGTTAAAAGTCTTTTGTTCGTTTTCTACTAATTCTAATGAAAGGACGGACACGTCATGTCCTTTGTGTGTTTTTCAGAATTCAAATTGAATTTCTCAGCACTGATAACAATGAACGTTATTTTGAATCACTTTATTTTTGACATAACTTTTAGAAATGTAAGGTTGATCCAAATGCACGGACTTTTATATTTTATGAACATATGTATCTATTGGTGTATGTTCGACCGACTTCGAAAAATGGATGAGGTATACGATTTATTTGTATGTTTGCTTTTTTATATATGTTTGTGTGTTTTGCATAGTTACCGAAAATTTTAAATTCTTTCTGACATTATTAATAAAAAGATAATTTTCAGTATTGTCTAAACTAATTATTTTTCTTTTAAATAAAGGGTTTCCGAGCTAGAAAACTTTTATTACCGCTATATTTTAATGATAGGTGTTCAACAATTTTCATGACCAATAAAATACACGAAAATGTGAAATATTATTAAATCTTCTATTCACTTAGAACTCAATTCAAAAGTTGAAATCATTGAAAATAAAATCGATCATATCTGCAATATAACCCAGAAGGTATCAGCATACATTGTTGCGATCAAAAAGAAGTTCAGATTCCGAATTTAAAATAAAATATAGGTTGTTCCTTTGAAAAAAAACATAAGAATGACATTTCTAGTTAATTCTAGTTAATTTAACAAAAAATTTAACAGTGTCTACAATTTTTGTGAATACAGTGCTTCCATAAAGTAACGCATAAATTCATTATTAGCATAAATAAACAATAATATTAGAAATTCCTGAAACAAGTCGATTTATGATTTTAATTTAATGTTTTTTTAAATTATAATCTAATATACAGAGTGAACCACCTTCGTGTGATTATGTCATCGCCATTTTTTTTAAAGAGAACATCGTATTTTTTCAATTTCAGAATTTTCCTTGATGAGCTGATTCCAAAAATGTATAACATGTTTATTCAAACTGGTACAGGGTGGTCAGAAATACAAAAAAATTAAGCTGTTTAATGCTCGGTTCTGTCATTGTCTAGTGGTCAATGGTGAACAATTTGAATATTTATTATTATATCACAGTAATTGCATAGCTACGTAATTTCATTTAATGTGCGTACTATTACGTTTATACCTACCTTTTGACCGACGAACCCCGAACGGAGGAGGTATGCAATTCGACGGTCTGCTTTTATTTAATCTTTTGTAAATTGCTTGAAATTTCTGTATTTTTGCCCGCCCTGTATCAATTTGAAGCAACGTGTTATACATTTTCGGAATCCGCTCATCATGGGAAATCCGGATATTGAAAAAGATGAGGTGTTCCATTTAAAAAAATGGTGATGACTTCATCACACAAAGTTGGTTTACCCTGTATATTAGATTATAATTTGAAAAAAATAAAGAATCGACCTGTTTCGGGAATTTATAATATTACTGTTTATTTAGCTAATAATGAATTTATGCGTTACTTTATGGACGAACTGTGTAGGATACACCGAATTTTTGTAATTGCCGATTTCATGAATTGAACAGTTTTTTGCCGAATTCGCGACATAGTCATCACAGTTGCTCATTTCATGGAATAGGCAAAATAATGTCCAATATGTGTACTGGGCACATAAACTTTTGCCGATTACTTAAAATAGGCAACCAAACAAAGATTTTAAAATTTAACGTTATGTTTATCATATTTATTATTTTTACGGCGATGTATACTATAAAATATAAACTTCTATAATACATTTTGAAATAATACTTTGGGCCAATTTCAAAATCAAATTTAATCTCCTGTAATTTTAATCCTGCATTTAAAATTTCATACATTTTTTTGATTAAATTAGTCTCCTGTTAATTTTAATCCTACATTAAAAATTTCATACATTTTTTTGATTGAACATATAATTCAAAAAGAGCAAGAGATAAGGTGACTGATGTTATGAAAGTGATTAATGAATATTTTTTAAAAAATTGGACCGACTTTATTAGTTGTCGCACTGAAAATACAAAATAATAATAATAATACTATTGGTGCTGGTTCTTTTGGAGTTGGTGCCTACAACAACAAACTACAACAGCACAACTTTAAAATTAACAGCACCTATAGCATTAATATTATTTTGTATTTTTTATTGCAACAAGTCGGTCCAATTTTTTATATAAAATATTTATTTCACATTTTTAGTGTAACATTAGTCATGAAAATTGTTGAACGTTCACTAATACCCAAAAAGTTATAGGCTTAGCTTGTACTTGTTATCTATACTTCAGAGATCTCAGAATATCGTTGCGCAAATATACATATTTCAGACTTTACTGCTGTAACTCGAAAACCGTAACTCAATTTAAATGTTGCTACATATAATCTTTTCTTTAATTTGGCCGAATCATATTTTCAATTTTTGAAAAAATTGCTCTTCCACATAGCGGAGATACGCATATTACAAATTTCAGACATTACAGTTGCGAAGCTCGGAAACCGTAACTCTTTTGAAAAAAATTTCAATCATAATGTTTCCAGATATGGTCCGCTTTCTAATTTTCGAATATCGAATTTTAGTTTTTCGGAAAAATTTGCCCTTTCCACATAGCTGAAACACATATTTCAGAGTGTAGCGCGGAAACCTATCCTATTATTTTTTTAAATGTCCAATTTAAACATTTCCGGATATGGAATTTTCATTAATTCTGCCGTCTCGGATTTTCAATTTTCGACAAAAATTGCCTCCTCCAACCGCTTTGAAGGTGGTTTCTTGAGGGAAGGTTTTTTTGGATTTGATTTTTCTCTCCTCTTTCAAATGAAACAAAAATCGTCTAAATCGGAGGAAAATAAAAAAAAAGGAAATATACAACCGAATTGTATACCTTCTGCTTTTTTTAAAGTCGGTAAAAAAATGCAGTAGTTTCATTCCGTCCTCAAGATATGAGTTACACAAATTGAAGAATTAACTAATCTCCCTTTAGAGATTCATTATGAAATCGGCCTTAGTTTATTATATAAAAATGTAAATTCGGCGTAATATATATACAAGAATTGTTTATGCGTTACTTTATGGATGAACTGTGTGTATAACTTTTTATATCATGTATAATTAGGGAGTTATCTATCGTGAAGACATTATAAACTCATTGTGTGTTAGTAGCTGCAACATAAATATATCAGAAACTATATTATTCATGGTAAACGTTCATAGTTTCTTGCGTTATGAAACTATGATCTAGCATAGTTTTATAAGAACCGCTGCGTAATAACTAAGTACGTATCGTAGTCGCGAATAAATTACCAACTAAAACAATGCGCGGTAAATGTGGCCGTTTAAATTCAACTGTTTCCTCATAAACGTCCTAAAAAAGGAGAAGAGCAATGATACTCTGTTATAGTAGTAGTCTTGCTAACCCATCCATAATAGGTACATGCGGTTTATGACGCTGCTGCAGATAATATCCTAGTGCTGGTGGTTTTATCTGCGGTGCGGTGGTCCCTTCTCCTCTCCTGCTCAACGGTCCGGAACATCGTCTTTAATCCGGCTTATCTCCACGCCGACTATGCCGGAACAATTCCTGCGTCCGGCTGTTGAAATAAAAAATAATCATTTATTGCTCATTCATAACGGTTTGCAAGGGGAGGGTATTGACATTATGAGAGCGCGAACGCTCGAATCGATCGATCGGACGTGAATGGCTCGGTTAACCGATTTAGGAATTAGATTTTTAATTTCATCCGGGCACCACACAATACGTGCCGGTGTGCCATCGAAGATTGGTGCTAGCAATTCAATTTGATTGAAATATATTCGAATACGATTTGCGATAACATAATTTTGCTATAACTTGTTGAATAAGAGTTCAACGTGAACTTCTGCATCTGCTCTAGAATCAAGACTCATCACATTCGTGATTGAATTTTATCCTCTCCTATCTCTGCAAAAATATAGCCTGTAGTAGCAAAGAGGGTTTGACATCATTTTCTAATATACTTCATCTATATTTTTGCCTCTACCTCATTTTTGTGGGATACTCACGGTCGACAAAAGTCGTATAATACCTAATTGGAATGTTTCTCTTTATGATTGTTAAAACATCTTTAATTGTTTTGTAGGGTATCTATGAGGCTCGCCAGCGAGTCATATTTGACTTGCTGCTCGCACTGATTGCTAGACAGATCAGCTGAAAAACGTGTTTGGGTGAAGAGTTTGGTCCAAAAATGGCTCTAACAGTTTTGATGAAACTTGTGTAAAACATTGTGCTTAAAGCCCTTTATCAATTTTTTTAACTTTTCAATCTTATTCGGGCTAAACGGTTCCTCCTATGTCAAAATTGAATTTGATCATTGTTGTTTATCTTGACACTCTGAAAACAAAAGAAATGGGCACATGAGCTGAACAAAAGGACTTCTTCATTAGATCTATAGGGCCGAGCTTACAAATAATCTAACATCTCAAATCGGTCAACCTGTCCCAGTATTCTTCCGTTTATCTCACAGTATATGAGAAGATTGCTACTCTTTCGGATTGACATCTTTCTGTTTTTTTTGTATTCATTTTCATCCCGAGCTCTTAACATGCCAACATCACTTATATAGGAGATTTTGAAAACACACATCGGAATCGTCGTTCAAAATTGTATCATCGGCGGATCTGATAATATTGGTGTCCACTTTAGAAGTTTCATAATAGACGTCAGTCAGATATACTGACACATATACATAAAGTCCAGCTCTACCAATAGATGTATCGTTGCTATTTTATCTGCGCTTTAGATATCAAACAGTCTCAGATATTCAAGATCCATGAGTTTCCCTCTTTACTCTTTTCCAGACATAGTCAAGCTCCATACTTGATCAGTTGAGGTCTAATCATACCTGAGGCATCCACCAGTCCCAGACACTCAAGTTGTCCTTCTTTTGAGATATGACCAGGCTCATCTAGGATTCTTTCAAACCTTCTCGCCAAGATAAATTCCGGTGGATTCCAGTTTCATTTGAGCTCCTTCTGTAACGTCCATCTGCTTCTGGCATTCACGGTCTCCGATATCCGAAGCGTCCATCCAGATTCCCATCGCGTTTGAAGAAAATACTCCTAAACTAGCTTCAATAAAGGCTAAATATAATAGCGGTTTTTTCCTTATTTTCTAATCTTGACAGTAAGTGCCACGGTAACCGTTCACCGCTGTGCGCTGATTGGTAGAGAGCGACAATAGAATCGTGAACTATTCACGATTCTGAACTGACAACGGTTTGTAGGATTCGGTTATTAGCCCGTATCATATTGACAAAGGTGAGTGGGATACAGACGTTACAGCTCACTCACCCAGGATTCTATTTTGCAGAGTCAAATGCTCTATTAATGTCGAAAGGTGCTGGGCTCATCTATCCGCCATTACCGTTTCAATTGGCGTTCTCTGTCAATCATCTTTCATCGGTCAACGGTTATCGCGGTTTTGATTGGCAGACAGTGTCAAATGGAATCGGTAATAATTTCTTGACATCGGTCAGTGGAAGACGGACATAACACATGTTATCTTATCGTTGTTATCCATAATGATAAATACTAGTATCAGTTTTCCACAATATTTATTAATAACGACAATTGTTTCGCTAACACAGTAGTTTTTTCAAGTTATATAAAGTATTTCATAGTCTGATACTAGTATTTATCAGTATGGATAACATCGATAAAATAATCAATTTCCATCAAGTACAGACCAACTCAATCCAGAAACATGTTATCTTGTTTTGGATAATTTCTAGCCATGTTATCCTGCTTCGCTTGTATTGTTGCCTTCATCGCTTGAACTCCTGTATTTATTTATTTTTGAAAGAAAATATCGCCATATCGCTAGCTTTGTATTCAATAAGAAAACTAAAATGAAGTATGAATTTCTGTGAATAATGCTCGGAAAGGAAATCAGTGGAGATTATTAAAGGCACAAGCTAGATGCTAATTAGCACGATTCTCAGTAATGAGAAAACGAGTAGAGAAGAAGTATGAATTTACTTGATGGTAGTTATCAAGTATACTTACAAATGTCATAATAATATGTATTATGATTATGTTTGATAAAGAGGTGCTTTTACAAAAAAAAACTTGAATAGAAGATGTGGGAAAAGTATTCAATAATATTTCATATTTAAATTAATTTCTTAGGGTTAATTAAAAAATGTATAATTAAAGTGACGAGTAAATTTTATTGCTATGTTAAAATAATTTTCTGGAAAAAAATCTATGGAGTATTTTGCTTATTTGACGTTATACTACTTAATTTTCATCTTGGTTCGTTATTTATTTTTCTAAGTTATGCTGTCATCGATATTTTTACAAAAACTTATCTTTTATGATGGCAGCTATTTTTATTATATTTTCAATCATGTTAAACTTTAACAAATAAAATTCATTGTACATTTGTTTTCTTCTTCTTCTTCTTTGACTGTTGTACTCGTGGTCGAGCGATGGAAGCCTCTCTGCCTTGAAAGTGTTACCACAGATAAGGGGACCTACAGTTTAATGTGGATTCGGAACCACCAATATGTCTCAAGATCATTCTCAAGGCACACCATTCTAGAGAGCTGTACTAGGGAAATATACTCTCGATGGTTCCCGTTGCCTTGCGAGAGGAGGAGAATGCAATACGATGGCCAGAGATTCGAGCGCGCGCCCGCATCAACGGTCACTCGTCCAAATCGTTCCCAACGTAGTGTGCTGCTTAACTTCGATGATCGATATCCTAGAGCTCCCAGTACTTCGCCATCCTACAGGAGATTTGTCTCTTGCCACCCTGACCAGCTTTGTGTCCGTTCTTCCAACGTGGTCGTTCCATTCCATTCTTCCTTTGAATATATATCACTATAGCATCAGATAACTAATAGATTGTAAAATGGACGATGTATTTTTCCACATCTAACACGGTACAATCAAAAGTATCGGTTTTGCATTACCATTTGGTTATGAAACATCAACAATACAATTTCAAATACAATTTCTCTTTTCAATAATACGCAGGACTTGAAGTTCATTTAGAACTACTACTGCTTAAGGGAATCAATATATCAAACCACTTTATTATAAATACTAGACTAATTGGCATTTACAAGTCGTAAGCTTTTAATCGCATTGTCTTGGTGAGCGGCAGTAGCAGTCATTGAAAAACCGTTGACTGCAATAATTGAACAGTGCTTTGAACCGTTCTCACACATAACTACGAGAGCTCCGTCTATTAGCTTAGAGACCAAAATAAGTGGCCTCTAATTAATCCACAGACCTCAATGGGCACATATACTTGCATAGATATATGTGCCAATAATAGTGTGCAGAAAATCATTGTGGAATATGTAATCCCTCTTTGGAAAATTGCGGACGACTGAAAGGGCCAATTCATAATGCATGATAAAACAATCATCTCTTGATAAATCAAATGCCATAAAAGCCAAATTGGGATGTTGTATAATTGAGGCATCCAGTTGTTGATATAGCTTTGTATACCACCACACTCGGGCTAGCCTAAATGGATGGTTTAATACTCTAGTAGATGACCGTTTTGGAAAGACTGTGGGTGATAGATAATATAGATGGTCTGGAGATATAAAAAGTAAAACATCCAAATCTGTGATGACTTATGTAGATGGAAAACAAATCATTTCTTATTTTATTTTTTTTTGTTAAATTACATACTTCTAACGATTTTGAAACTATTGAAATAGGAAAATTGTTTTGGCGGCTCTGACAAGAAACTGGTTTCGGCAATAGGCTTTATTTTTTTCACAGAGGTGATAGTGATTAACAAAGCTTAAAATTTTTTGTTATTATTTATTCCGCGTTAGGTATAATCATTTACGTACCTATCCTTTTCGCTACTTTGGAAAGTATGTCCTGGTTGTGAGTTCAAAATACGCTTTGATATAGTATAGAATTAATTTTATAGGACCAACATTGAACATTTTCAACCGTAGGGGCAAAAATCTCTTTTAACCCTGTTGATAGGTGCCAAAATCGGATTCTCTTATAAAGCATATTTTTGTTTAATACAATCAACATAAAATACAATACGTCCAATGTAATATAATGAATGTAACGACATATGGTTTCTATTTGCGTCATGAACTCTAATATTAGGAATTCAGACCTTCTATGAAATTGTCAAATAAATTGTTTCTTTTGATTTTTTGACCGTCTTTCCAAAAGAAGGCGGTATACAATTTGACTGAATGTTTTTTTTTCAAGTATGCAACCGCAGTTCGAAAAGTAGACGTGGACTGATTTTGATGATTCTTTTTTCATTGTTTGAGAAATGGTCCCATATTCAAATTTTCAGGGTTCCCTTCGATAAAATTGTAATTGGAAACTTTTCGATAAATCCAACGGTTTTTTAGATAGGTTAGGTTAGAAAAGATCGAAAATGTATTTCACTAAACAGCTGCTTTTTTTTTTCATAAAGTCTATCAGTATAAAAGCTATAAATATTTGTCTTCTTATGAATAATCAAGTTTCTGCATATTAAAAAATCTCATAATATACTTTTCTCATGTTCTATACTAACTAATAACAAAATTACATTACAAAAATATTATTTCTTCGAAAAATTAGAATTATTATTGAGTAAATAATAATTTGTTATTTGAATTATTGAGATTATTGATTGTGTATATTTTTTCTTAGTATTCATTTGCGTTTTCTTGATTGCTAAAATTATTTTTTTACCTTGATCACTCAAAATTTTGAAATAAATAATAAAAAATATTAGGACCGACTTCATCGAATGAAACTGCTCTAAAACTAATAAAATAAAAATACATAATGTAAGTATCATCAAGACTTTGTAGTTGGTGCAAATAATCTTCTGTACCTCGTAGCCCCAACTCCAAAATATTAATAATCTATCTGTGTTGTGTTTTTATTCTTTTTAGTGCATCATTAGATGAAGTCGGTTCAAGTTTTCTTAATTATTTATTCTTTATTTAAAATTGAACTATCTCCAAAAAGTGCATTTTTTGCTGCGTGTATCAAATGGTATGAAAGAATCAGAAGTGAATTATTTGATCTACAAAGGTTTTGTTGTAATTTTTGGAACTTTTAAAGCTGTCAGCAACCAAATGTTTGCATTTACAAACAAAGGTACCTACCTATGTCAACAATAGTCAGAGCATGCCTGGCAGGGACGGCTGAATAATTCGTCCGGTCTCATGCTCCAGATGTCCCGGAATTTCATAAACTGGTTTATGTAAAGTGCACACCTTGTCTCTTTAACACACCATTGTCGGATCTGGATCTGAGTTTGAAGTCGAGAAGAGATTAAATCTTGATAGGTTTCGAATTTTATATGCAAGAATATGCTATTAGGGTTTAATATCATTTAATAAAAGTTATAAATTATTTCAACATGTATAGTGGGTGGATATAACCACCTGGCAAGTGAAAATGAATCATTCTGAGTTGGCCTATACCAGTTGGGTTCAAAATAAGGATTTATTAGCAGACACGGCTCGAGGAAAGCGATCAAAAATATGAAAGAATATTAAATTCCACTAGAAAAGTCACTCTTGTCTGATTTGTATAACTCGATTGGTTTTTGAGTTATTTGCTTTTAAAAAGTTCAATACATTTTAATACTACTATGAAAAAATTACAAAAAATAAATCATTAATAACTAACACTCTGTATAAGAATTGCTAAATTAGAAGTTAAATTCGTAATTACCAAAAAACATAAAAAATATTGCAAAATTCAACAAATAAATTTCATCTTTAAACACCCTGTATCTCGAAAACTTACAATATTTGTATAAGGACTACTGAGCTAAATCATCATATTTTGAGGTCTAGAATCTATGGTTTGGGGATTGGACATTCTTGATGAATCACCTTGTATAGTTCTTAAAAAACATTTTGGAATTATAATATGATGCTGTTGAATTTTTTTTCGAAATTTGAAAATGCGAACGATCGCACGTTGACTATGCAAGACGCGTAAAAATACAGAAACAAACACACAATAGCTTAAAACTTCCTTTGGTAAGTCGGTCAAACATATCTTTTATATCATTAGTTGATACACCTACTTCAAAATAGGTATCAAGCTATGATGTATTCATAAATATGAACTTTTTTCATATTAAATATCTACGCGCTCTCTAGAATCGAATAATATTTCTAAAGAGCGGATATTTTTCTTTGACAAATACATAATTGCCCTAGATGCACAGAAAAAGGCCAATACATCACCCGCATGAAAAAGTCGTTCACAATGCACATCCGCAAACTCCTATTCCTATTTGAGAGCATCCCATACACATTTGAGTTTTCCATTTTATTTTCTACTAGATGGAATAGCTGCAGGCAAACCCCTCTATAACGTCATCCATTCGACTAACCTCCATCTCGTTTGTGAACAAAACAAGCTATCTGATTTAAAGTCGAACTGTCCCTGTTCGAATCATCTGCATTCCCCTTTCTTGAAATATCTGTAAACAAAGTTGTTATTGATTTCTGCTACATTTGAACTGGAGAGATTTCGATGTTTGCTGGAAGTTAAATACAAAGTTTTGTCGTAATCAGATTTATTGTTCTTGATCCTCTGTTACTTGAAAATGAAGACATTCTCTTAATTTTCAAGTTAGTTGCAGATACTCACGCATTTATTACAACTGATCCACACAGAAAATGTGACAGCATATAGTGAAACTATTGGTGACTATTGAGTCGTATAGTTTTTTTCATTCACTTATTCTTGAGAGGTGTTTACGAATAGGTGACAGTATTGCTCTCTTCTATGGGAATTATATCTAGAGAAACTGATAGTTGGATAAGATATTCAATTGAGAATATAACTTTATATTATGAAGAATTCTCGAACTTCTGGTGGAGGCTATGGAAATGAAACTCCCACAAATATATTACTCATTGTAAGTTCTCTCATTTGAATGGAATTTACACTTTGTTTTTCTTCAGGAAATCACAGGAGTATGAAGTTATTTTTACAAAATGTTCACCAAATATAGAGAATACCCTATGAACACAGAACAGTTGACAAACAAGTATCAAATTCACTTGAATAGCGCTCTGCTATATTTTTATTGGCTACCACTAGAAATAAGACGCTATAGGTATTCCCCTGCCTATTTTCCCTAGAAAAAGGAATCACCCCGCTCGTTTGCACTCTGTCCCCATATTTCCTTGAATGTATCATTCTAACATATTTTTAGATGTTTGAAATTATTATGTATGTATTTCCTTATCTAACAGTTTTAAAACATTCTAAGAGAAAAACTAAACTTGGGTATGTTTTTGTGTAAGTATGAGATAAAACCTTCATTAGTTGTATTTTATTCTAGTAAATCTCAAAAAAAATATCCTACCCCTCACCTTGAACGGTGTTTTCAAAGTTTTTCTCCCTGTGTTAAAAACCCATTCAAATTCGATTAACTACTATATAAAACGTGGACAAACATTTGTAGAAAAATATACAACTAAAATATGTGCCTTCTCACTCAGAATTTTATGTTTTGGTATGTAAAACAATTTTAGATGATGTAATTTTATTTTGTTTCTGATTGATTTTTTAAATCCACATTCACTGTTAAAAAAATGTAAAGTCACAAACTCATTCCAGTTTATTATTCTACAAATAGAGCAATTGCGAAGAGAGGAAATTTACATGCAAACAACTTATTATGTAGAGGCCGACGATTTTTTTATGTGTGTGTATGCAGAGCCCTCTGCTTGAAGCCCAACAGCCACCAAAACGTTCCGGTAGCAGCTCCAATATGAGCGGGAAATATTTCAGCTCGGTTAATTTAACCGCAGGTTGGCTGTGCAGCGCAACGTTATTATATTAAAGGAATACGCAGCATAAATTTATTCTACCTGTGCGGGAAGTTAATAATTTTTGTATTTTTTCGAGCTGTACCTACGCGAGTTTATTGAGATATTAATTTGAATATAAATTACCGCAGGAATGGAGAGACTTTTTTTAAAAATTGATTGAATAATTACGGAATTTTTTCCTACAAAAAAGATCTTCTACTTCATTGAATATAATTTCTAAATCTATGATCAATTCTATCTAACTCAGTGGATTACATTTTCAAAGTAAATTTGCGTTTTTACAGGTGAGAGATGAAGCTTGATTTGTGCACATGTTGCTCATTCATTTCTACAAAAAAAATTGTTTAAACCGAAATGAATATACTAAAATCATAAGTTTAGATTCCAACAACTTCAAAAGTACTAGCACCAATTGAATTAATATTATTTTGTGTATATTTAATATCATTCCACAAGCCATCCACTAAAGGTCAGAGGCATTTAGAAAAAGTTCTGAAACAAACGGCATGCACAAAAATACCGATATGATAAGTGGAAGATATTCTACTGTAGTGCGTTTCACACTGAGAATGAAGTGTGGCGTCTTTTGGAGCATATCTTTGACCGCTCGTTGTTTTGACGGGCTCAACAATCCATCAGGTACGCACGCTTATTATGCTGCGATAGCTGCGAATTGTGCTATAGCTGTCAGACGTCAATTTTGATGTCACGTAACTGCGACAAAATCTCAAATGAAAACAGTGCTGCCTCTAACGAACAACCATTATAAGCTACTATCACACTGGTTTCAGCATATATTAGCACGCAGCAGCCACTGCTTAGCAAGCAGCCGCTTTATGTAATACGATTTTTTTGCGACTAACAACCAGTTTACAACTGCAACGTAATCACAATGCGATAACAACTGGGTCGCTTAATTTTAGATAACAAGCGTGTGCCGGTATCATGGAATTTCGCCGTTTGGGTTTAAATTTTATATAATTTAGTTCTTCATCATGACGGCTTTCAATCAAAGCTTAAAAAATATGTATTATAATTGATAAATAGTAAATACGTAATTGGAATACTTCACATAGTTTATAAAACTTAAGTGGTTGACATGAGCAACAAATCCAGTGAAAAAAATAGTTTTGAAAAAAAATGAATTCTTATATCCGACTACCAGATTTCCGGATATCCGGCTTCACAGCTCGCCGAATATTAAGGGTTTCATTGCAAACATCTAGATTTTCTACACGCTCATGTCTCTTGAACAAAATGCAAAGAAAGCAAATTGCATCCAAGCGGCCTGGAGACTGGTGTCGGAATGCATAGAATTGAAAAAGTCCCCTAGAACCAAAACTGGGAGTTATCGATTTTTGTTTTGCATTCTAGGCAAAAATTGGATGTCGTATCTTTTGTATCGTACCTAAATCGGAAGTAACTATGAATTCCTATGGTACCCTGAAGGAAGTTCATACAAATTCAATAACTCATGTGAACATCTTCAGAAATGGCCTTTGACTTTCTTATGCTATGTTCTGGAATATTGATGAAATTGAAAAACATACAGACAGAAGAATCTGTAAAATTAGTTTCTTACAACAAATTTGAATTCACAATTAATCCTGGTATTGCAATAAAAAAGAAATATTCTTATATTTTATGCAATGCTATGTTATTTTGTACATATATATGTTCATTTATAATAATTTAATAGAACAGGTGATTTATCAACCATCTAAATATATTTTACTCGCAATCTGATGCTGCGAACATTTATCACCGATTGCAAATGGCGTTCTCTAGTTTAATGTGTTGTTGGTTGTTATTTCTGTCGTTGTTTACAAGGTAATTAGTATGATATTTGCACAGCTCTTTGTGTCTCTTTTCCTCTCTACTTTTAAATATATATGTTTACGAAAGAGCACTAAACACAAACGGAACCAAGCAAGCGATAACTTGAAAGATAGATCCTTTAAATAACCCAAGTAAATTTACGAGACTGAGCAAATTCGAAAGCGCAACGTGGTTGTACCAATAATTTTTAGGGGATTGTGATTCTGTCGAATGTTCTACGTTGATATTTCGAAGACATTTATTCACCAGAGTGTTAGATATTGGTTTACCTTTACTGATTGCAAGTGTTCTCCATAATGGAGTATTATCTAAAATATTGCACAGATTTTTCAAATAAATGTTATTTATGAATTTTATAAAATGTTTCTGGTAAATGAAAACATATTTCTCTCAGTATTTTCCTGGAAACCGTCCACTTGTACCGGGTGGACCAATCAAGAAAAATTAACCTTGGGGAAAAATGTCCTTGCTGGAAATAATGTTCGAATTTCTAGCTTTAGCGCTAAAAGGCGTAATCATGAAAAAAATTGAAAAACCATTTTCCTTTAAAATATCTAAAACAGTAAGCTAGAATATGGCCTAAATTCTGAACAAATTCTGTTAAATACTTCTCTTCTTTATTTGAGGAAAAGTTTGTGTTGAAGAAATGCCTAAAACTTTGGTTTGGTGAAAACGTATTTAGCAAAATAATCTTCAGGCTGAAGAGTGTAGATCAGCTGTTCCACCACTCATTATTTGAAAAAATATGAAAATTTTAGTTTATGCTGCAAGTGTGTAAAGTGCCGAATATCTGACAATCGTAATTATGGAGCCAATAATTTAGAAGAAAATATATCACCATAAAATTGTCATATAAATTTTTGGTGAAAAAATAAACGCCTCCGCCTGTCATTCAAGGTCCCACTTAGAAGAAAAAAGGTAAGGTTATTTTATAACTTAAAGCAGCTGGCAATGTATCAGATAACTTGCGTAGAATTGCGAAAAGATAATTTGAGTGATCCCAATTCGAATATTATTAATTTAATTAGCCTGCAGGACATTTTCAAATATTCTGGTGATTGGGTCGCTGAGAGTCAATTGATTATTGGACTTGTTATTTTGAATCATAATTGGAGATCAACTCGAGTTATAAGGGCTAGTTCTAAAATGTTCATCTAAACTTCTTAATTCAATTTGAGTGAAGTATAAAACTGTTCATATTACATATCCAAGAAAATAAAATGTGCTATTCCATTATTTATAATTGGCTGCCAATTTGAATGTCACAGTTTGCGTCATAGAATATGATAGGTGATACATATAACATCTAATAATACAAAAGTAATATTGACTGATCACCATCAAAATTATTAAATTCCAACCGTAAGACACGTTAGTTTTTGAATATTTTGATAAGTGAGCTCATTTGAGAAGGAGTAAAGACAAAGTGCCTATATTGGTTCAATATCTGACTGACCTTTTAGTTATTTTCTTTTCGCATTAGTACGTAAAGTAATTCATGGTGTTGGCGAAGAAATTAATTCTTTCTCGCATTCGAAGTTAGCCACGACAGTCAGTGCTCGAAAGTTGAACTTTGAAGGCAGGTGTTGCAAACAAGTATCTAACAAAATTTATTCAGAACTTATGCCATATTGGAAAGGATTTTTTTTTTCTAAAATTGAACGTTGAATATTTTCTGAGATATAGCCGGAATATCGGCTTTTTGGTCCACCCGGTCTAATGTTTATAGCAGTTTGACTTTTACTTTTTAGCTCGACTGAATGTCCTTGGAAGTTTTTTTTCTAGATTCAACGTTCTCTTAATAATTTTAA
This sequence comes from Crioceris asparagi, assembly GCA_958507055.1. Taxonomy (NCBI): domain Eukaryota; kingdom Metazoa; phylum Arthropoda; class Insecta; order Coleoptera; family Chrysomelidae; genus Crioceris; species Crioceris asparagi. The sequence continues at coordinate 73,652,775 of OY293828.1, forward strand.
GTTTCCATTATCAAATATATATTCATATTCATGCTATCAACACTGGAGAAGCCCTGATATTCATGGAACTTATGATTAAATTACGTGCTGATACGTTTAAATAAAAGGATCTACCTAGTGTTGTGTAGCTGAATGCTTGAGGCCTAGACCCTGGAAAATGCGGTTTTCCGTATCTCTCGAAGAGTAAGTGGAATTCTTGGGAATGCTGTATAAGTTCGTGAATAATATACAGAATCTGGAAGGTCTCAGAGTTACGTCCACAAGTTTTAGTCTAGAACTAGTTTATAATTGAAAGGTACAACGTAATTCCTGGATACTCGCAATCTATTATTTAGAAATGTCTGGGATATATCGTCTTTTTCAATTCAGGAAGAATCAATTTTATGAAAGTAAGGTTTTCTGTCTTTAAATAAAAAGTTTGAAGTGGAGATCATTTCCAAATAATCAAATTCTCATTGCATAAGAATTTGGGTCAGTAAAACATTTGGGAAAACTCCAGCGCTCTCGACTTTCACTCAATTAAATAATTGGAATCTTAACATCATCAAATGCCATAAAAATTGAGGATTTTTCACAAAGAAAATAGCCGAATAAATTCCGAATCACCCTCATTGACGCATAAAAAATCATTCCAATGAATTGATTTCTGAAGGGGTAATATTGGATAACTCATGAAATTTTCCATCCCTGAAATATACCTCATTAAAATTCAATCATAACTTAGTTTCCGACCCCCTGTTTTCAAGCAAAATATCCAATCGATGTAAAGGAATGTGAAGATGCTGGGGATAAAAAAAGTCTCTCAGAAAAAGAGCAAATTTGCATCTGGAACAAAGGCTTTTTTCCACTTGAATATCCGCCAGCCTTTTAAGTACAAATCATAAAATTTAAGGCCCCAACAGAGCATCAAATTATTGACACTTATGGGATTTGATGAGATAAATTTGAATAGACATTGTACTTTGAGCCTAAAAGATTTCAGTTCAATAAATATTTGATTAAATCACGGAGACTCTTTTCAAAGATAGTTTTTTTACCGTTTAGACTTATTCTATGATTTAAGTTCATGTGAATCCATTTCATTATGTTTCCAAGCCATGACTAACGAATACTTGGAGCAAACGATACGTTCTCCAGATCCAAATTATATCAACAAGATGCTATAGGTAATTTTGGATGGCATAATAATATAGTTTGTTTCACGCTATACTTCTCATCGCATATCATTATCATGAAATTCTCCTCTATGTTTGTCGATCTAAGCTAAGACATCAGTATTGCAAGCTTATCTCCTTTAATACCAAAATGGATAGCTGCTCGTATGTCCGAAGGCAACGAAAACTTTATTTCATAGGCGTACCGAAGTCAAAGTGACATTTCAGATGAATAAATTTATATTTTATAACTCAAGCAATAGATTTGTATTTTATGTTTCTGCATTATTGTTAATAATAAATCTTTCATATCATTGCTAATTTGATGAATTGATATATTTTCTCCCTAATTATGTGAACTTCCTTGAAGCGTATAAATAAATGAAAATACCTTTTTTAACTTGATCCGTTTATCATGTTTTTAAGGCAAAAGCCATCATTTGTGAAACAAAATATAGCAATATTATTATCAGAGCACTCCTGAGAATATTAATTCTTGGGAAAATAAATGCGAGATTATCTAAGGGTTTAACAGGTTGTTCAGATCTTTTTTAGTATTCTGTACACCCAATGAAAAAACAGAACCCATCAATGATCACTCTGGTGTCTGTATGTCCTGCCACAACCTATTTTGATTTTTAAATAATTCTTTGTCAAAAATGGCTAAGGTATCCGATACTAGATTCTATCTTGAAATGTATTAAAAATAATCTTTTTGACATTTTATCTTTTTTTGGTTATTAATGATCTTCTCAATTGCTTTTCTATTTCCATACGTATCATAAGTACTCTTTTACCGATAGAAATGGTACTTGGCAGTCTTGGCAGACTTGTTTTTGGTAGTGGTGCCCTTATATGGCGACACAAAGGCCGTAAACTACTTGGAGTAGTCATATTCAGAGATATATTAAGGAGTTTTCGGTTGATAATAGTTATTAGCAAACTGAATGGCGCCTTGATAAGGAAAACCAATTCCGCGTTAGGACAAGAGAAGAGGGTATGACAAAAGGACTCTTCAAATTGATTGCTTTCGATAATAATATCACAAATGACTCCCTCAGCCTTTGACACTGTATCTTTAACATAGAGCTATTCATGGTGACAATTTTAGTGTTAAACTGAACTAGTACGGAACTAAGACTTGTTTATGAATCCGGCTAATAATGTTTAGGAACTTCCTTTAAATCAAGGCAAGTGTGATCCAGCCGAAAAGTATATGAGCAGCGTTTTTTGATTTGTCGTCCGATAGGTTTTCTTAAAATCATATTTAACAAGATGAGTACTAGTAATTTTTTGTCTTATTATTATGAACATAGCTGGTAGGAGTCAAATCACATATTATTAGTTAAAAACCTCAAATTTTATATTCTCATATAACATCAACGAAGTTTCAAAAATGTCCTTTTTTAATAAAACCTAATTTTTAGTACAGAGATAACGTAGGCAATTAGTTTTATTTATGGTTAATTCTATAAATAGGGTTTCTATCAAACTTTCAATTGAAATGTCATCGGCTTCCTAATTGATAATGAGTTTGGTTAAAATTTTTCCATATTTAATTTACTTTGAAAGATATGTTTGTTCAAAAGTAACAACAAATTGCAATGTCTTATAAACTACAGGTCTAGCCAGAATCTACAACACAGAACTGTGGTATTAAATGTTAGATTTACAGTACATATTGTACTTTTGCAAACATAGGTGTGTTATAAATTTCACGTGAGTTTGTATGTGTGTGTGTTTGATTTGGGAGCTCCAAACGGATAAACTGTTTTTTTTGTTTGAAGTATTTTGATCGATAGTGATCTTATATAATGAAACTTATTTTAAATTTTGTGTATCTTGTGCTGGATCTAACTCATTTATTGCCAAGAAACCTATATAGGTACCTGGTTACCATTAAATAATGGCAGAAAATACTATAATCTTGTTTTTTTATCTTTACAGGTAAGCTTGCTGTTCCTTGTCCAAAGCCCTATTAAATACAGTAAGTATAATCCCAAATACATTCCAGTAGGTGCATTTCGTTATAACTGCTTTGCTTATATATGAATTTCAAACTTAGTTATTATACAGAGTGTCCAGAAAATACGAGGACAGCAACTAGTGGCAGACTTTTGGACAAATTTTCAGATTGAAAATACTTCATTTAGTCGGCAGGGGACTCTGAATGTTGACGCAAAAAATTATAAAGGGTAGCACAGGCAAAGTTCTGTCATATATGGGTGCTACTTAAATGAAAATAGTAAGTAATTATTGTTGTCAAATCAAAATTATTAGGTATTCGGAAGGTACTAATCACTTTTCTGTAATGTTAGCAGAAGCAAATACTTAGAAATTATTTCATTTCCTGAAAGTTTAGTTTTACGAAACTTTTTCTAGAGGTATTCGAATTAATTTATCTACTCCATTATTTTTTTGCGTTGTCATTACCTTGGTGGTGAACGGATATTTTCACATCACGTCAGTAGGTATTTGACTTTTCTCACTTTTGAGTTGAATTCCATATTTCCATATAACACTCAGAAACTTAGGTTTGTGGTAGAAAATCACACATGAAAAATGGCGGGATCCATCAGAAATTTTTAATTTGGTTACAAAATTTTTATTTTTATATTAATTGCGTAAAATGAGTGTTTTTTTAATGGCACATGAGAGTGTGCCAAAATTCTCTCGAATGTGCCATGAAAACACGAATTATATACACGAAATACAAACATTTTTTTTTCTGCTACTGTCAAAAAAAACTTGACGTTTCTGCATATCTATTGATGCAGAAAACGTCACGGTGGCTAGAAATCGGCCTCCGTAGCAGAAGCATAATATATAGAAGATAGTTTGAATAACAAAATTGAGATTTCTAACAATATATTGAATTGTGTATCTTCTTCCAAACAAATTAAAATATCTGATAAAATTGTGGAATCTACTTTTCAAGAACTATCAACGTTTCTGATCAACAGCAACATGAAACATCTTCGAAAATTTATGTTGTAATGTAAGTAATTGTTCAAACTTCACTATCAATTAATAATTGTCTCTATTAAAAATAAATCCTTCAAAAAAGGAATATTTCATGTTTATTTTGTGAATTATTTTGCCAGTGAAAAAAGTAAAAATTTACGCTTCAGTAGAGATGCAGAAATGTTAAGTTTTTTGACGTGTATAAAAACAACATTTTTTCGTCAATATTCAAAGCCCTCTGACAGCTAAACAAAATCATCTACCAAAAATGTGTGATCTTGTATTTCTCCTACTTATTCTTCTTACGATTTTTACATCGGAAACTAGTCCTCAAATATAAAGTTAAGCTTATAAGTTGTATCTTAATTTAATTGAATAAAATAGTTGACTTTGACGTTATCAAATTGATAAATTTTTGGATCGAAACCGAAAGGTGATTTTAAATTCAAAATACTATAGCCTCTTTTTATGAATATGACTAAATGTTTCTAGAAAATCTTTTATCTAACTAATAGGTGAATTGATTGGTATTGACTCCTTCACTATACAAGGTGTTTCTTAATAACATGCTGATATTTAATGAGTTTATTCTGGGATCCATTTTGAGAAAAAACTTCTTATGAGAAAAAATATACTTTTATTTATGACAACCTTTATTTTATAATTTTACTGTAAAAATTATTCTCTTATATAACTTTTTCTTTAAAGTAACATACTTACAGTCCGATGCATAAATATACTTAATATAACTTTTTCTAATATAAACGCTCAGTAGAGCTGTCATACTATTGCCGTCATTTTGTTAAATCCTAAAACAAACAGATAAAATCTGTGTAATATTTGATAACAATAATAAAAAATGACCTTTCATTACTACAGCAAAGTTTTCGCGGCACGTTCGAGCTTCTATTATTCTGAATTCTGAATTTTATCAAAAAGTGCTAGGAATGTGACTTAAAATATAACCTCTAGATAAGCCATCAATCAAAAATCATTCATGAAGTCGACCCTGTTACTTTACGAGAGGTTTATAATGGATTTATAGTAGGGTCGATCCTTCCATAAGTTATAAATAATATTGCTATTATAGCGTTATAACGCTATTGAACGTTTATGAATACAGTTTTTCAAGTGTCCCGTTTTAACAAACCGCCAATATATTTGTGTGAATAAGACGGTTGAATTGTTTGTTTTTTTATGCAAAAACCATAGATCAAGAGAACAGATTTCTCAGAAAGGAATGAGATTTTTTCAAAAATAACTTTTACATTTAAAAACAGCACTGGCAATTCGTTTTTTAACTCCATGATTTTCATGTTTCTAGTGAAAATTTTTCCGCATTATCGAATGTCTGTTTACATGGGTCAGCTACAATGCAACTATGTCTCATACATATTCCACTTCGCATTTTTAATGTAGGTACTCTAAATATCCGAGTTACAACAGCATATTATGTGTATTTCTCACCAAATAATAATGTTATATTTGAAAATTCATTTTCTGAGGACTTGACATAGTCTAGAGTCTAGAGTAATACAAGGTATAAACCAAACGTTACAAGAATATTAAATTTGTTTGTGAGCTGTGGTTGAAATCTCAACTTCATGTTGTATGACTCTAACACACACACACGCGCACAAATCACCACACACTCATGAACATGAAATACAAAAGCAAATAATCCTTGGAGATATCTAATATTGTTCTATGTGTGGAAGAGGCAGCGTGTTGAAGGGGACTACTAGAGGATGCACTAGAGAATATTACATCCACCCTTCATTAACGATGAAATATAGCCAATTTTGTTCTGAAACTACGCCCTCGAAATTAGTATGTAATAAAAATTTGTTGCTTCAGGATTTTGGTCAAATATTCTTGAATAAATAATAATCTGTTGTGTAGCTTGGAAGATTTGATTATTTCTTCAAACTAAGCAGGGGCGCTCTAATTGCTAATGTAATCTTGGCGATTGTGAGTGAGATAAGAAGAGTTCTGATTCTGGAAATATAGAAATTATACATGCCCAAAGTAGCTGCCATGTCAATGAGATCATTGCTTAATACTAATTAGGCTCTTTACTTTATTCGCACAACAGATATTCATACTGTTTGTATTATTCTTTATAAATATCCATTGTGAGATGAAAGACTTATTACAACTGATGTAGATGATGATGGAAGAATGTAGATTGAAACTAGTAATATTTATTCTCATATTCTGTTGAAAATTTAAATTAGTCCAGTAAATATCTGACTAAATCAAATCATTGTCACTAAAATATGTGTAGTCTATGAAATTGAGAAATTTAAAAATAAATAATTTACTATTGCCATATATTGAAAAATATTTATTTTCACAGTTGAAGAAATTGACTTGCGATTCGCGCTTAGGCTCGTATTCAAACTCAGAATACTTAAAATTAATTTTATTTTTTATAAACTTGAATTTCTTATACTCGGCGATCTATCTTATTTCACTTAAATTGTTAATTTTAGCAAACGCAAATATCATTTTTACCAAGTCATCAAAATGAATTAGATATTTTGGTTAAATAAGGGTAAAATTTCCTTAATCAAAGATCTAAAATTATAAATGTAATTTCTATGCGATAACATTTTTAAAAACTCATTAAGAAGTAATGTAATGAGTTCCATTACAGAAAATTATAAATATTTTCTACAAAACATTGGACCGACGTTATTAGTTGGAGCACTGAAAAATACAAACTAATATTAACTCTATTGGTGTTGGTACTTATCAAGTTATGCACTTGCAGTTATATTGAAAACCTTTGGCACCAATATTATTTTTACGTCCTTCAATAAGGGAAGTATTGTGTTCACGTAAAAAATCGACCTCGAGAATCTTGCTGATATTTACGCTTTGGGGTTCCTAGATCACGAAAATCATGGTATCTCAAGTCCGTTGGTCTGTCTGTATTCTGTTTGTAGTCTGTTGGCAATAACGGCTTGACCTAGGACAACGAATTTTGGTATGCATATTGAAGGACTACCGGCGATTTAATGTAAGGGTTTTCGTTAATCATATATACAGGGTGTCCAAAATATTACAATATAAGAACGGTAGAAGCGACGAGGTTGTTTCCATGAGCAAAAAGATGTAAGTTATTCAGGTCGATAAAGATACATTCTCGAAGCGGGATGGTTTGTCGAGGGAAGTCATAGGTAAAGGCTTTTACCAATTTTTGATTTTTCAGTGCACCAACTAATAACGTCGGTCCAATTTTTTGTATAAAATATTTATTTCACACTTTTGAGTGTAACATTAGTCACGAAAATCGTTGAACGTTCACTAATACCATTACCCATGTATATTATTTGCTTGTACTCCGTTGTACTTACCTAATATTCAGAAATCTAAAAACATCGTCAATGAAACACGAATATTTTAGACTGTACCAATGCTGTATCTCGAAAACCGTAACTCTATGGAAAAAGTGTTCAATATAAATTTTGCTACAAATAATCTGGTCTTTAATTTGGTTGCCACAGATTTGAAATTTTTCTCTCGAATTCGAAAACCGTAACTCTTTTTTAATAATGTTCAATTTAAACGTTTCCCGATAATTCCTGTCCGTAATTCTGTCGTCTCAGATTTTCGATTTTCAAGAAAAATTGCTCTCTCCATCCCCATTCGGTGGCGTTTTTTGGAGGAAAGGAGATTTCGGATTTAAGTTCTTACAAATATGGAACCATTCCTCAGTTGTCCTCTTTCAAAAGAATCAAAAATCATCAAAACTGAAGTACGTTTACTAGATACAGCCCGCGCACAAACTAATAAAACCAGATAGTGGAATTGTATACCTCCGTTTAGCTTGCTCGGTCAAAAATGTTGAAATATCTAAATTTTCTGAGATGATCACTTTCTCTTTAGAAGGAAATTTAAATTTGTTTATGTAGGTAGGTACAGTTTGTTTCACGAATCATGGCTATCGTGTGTAATCATTCACGAGCTACGTACATATCGCTATACTTCTCATCGCATCTCATTATCATGAAATTCTCTACTACGTTTGTCGATCTAAGCTACGACATCGGTATGTCAAGCTTATGTCCTTTTATACAATGATAGGGCGCTGCAGGTATGTCCGAAGGCAACGCAATCTTTATTTCATAGGCGTCACAAAGTCATTGTGACATTTCAGATAATTCAGGTGCATAAATTTATATTTCATAACTCAAGCAATAAATTTGTATTTTGTGTGTCTCCATTATTGTTAATAATAAATCTTTCACATTATGTTTGCTTATTTAATCAATCGATATTTTTTCCTTAAATGCCATATCTTAGCTCGAAATCGTTACGCCACTGATTTACTCCTGTCAGTTGGATTGATCCATTCTTCGTGTTTTCAAGGCAGACGCCAACATTCGTCTAATAAACTGTATCTAAGGGTGTACAAGACCAATTTTCCGTTCAACTACATATTTTGAGAACCAAAAATGATATTGACATAAGTAAGTAAATTTTGAGTATCAGCCAATTAATTTTTCATCAAAATCTTTTTTCTTTAATAAAAAAAAGATGAATCCTAAAATTCAAATATCCATCTATGGTAACCAATTTGGTGATTCTATCAATACTTTAACCTCGCCGTATCATACATAGTAACATGTTTTGCTACTAAGTAACGTACGCCCATTTGAAAGTTTCCAATAAAGAACAACGTGAATTTTATTTATGAACGTGATTGATTGATAAACTGATTGATAAAGTGGAAGCTGGTCACTTCTTTATTGGTTATTATATGGAAATAGCTTGTGAAGCTCTGGAAAATAAGGATTTAAGAGAAGGATTATTGATGTTTCGGACGTACATTGTTATTTCAGGAATTCAATTCATAATATTCATCTAGTATCTCATTGATGAATATGAATTCGACAGTATGAATAGGTATATTCTAAATCAAATTCCCAGAAGTGAAATCTTAATCAACAGTTTTCGCATTGATAATGTAGATACTAATAAATGCAATCAGCTTTAATGCCCTTGGTTGGGTTTCCATTAGATCAATTGGACTTATCCTTTGGGAGCTCTATCGGATATCCTTCGATGCCACAGAATATATCTGATTTAAGTGATCATTTACTGTATCGAATCATGTGCATCACAAAATAGAGTCAATACATGTTATATGTCGTCGGTGTTTTCAGTGAAGAAAAAGGTGATTTATCAAAATAATGGTTCACTGTTGGACTGTCTTTGTAATAGAGCAAATAAAAATTTGAATTTATTTATGGTTGTAATTTGACTAGTAATTTTTTTCTCACCATGATCAGTTTCATCAAAATCAATAAAGTATTATTGTTCACGTAATAGGCGAATATTCAGAAAACCCGCTACATATTTCTTCCATGTTTAAATATTTGCAAATATAGCACTATGCTGACAAAAAAATGATTTTATTTATCAAATTGACATTTTGACAAGTATTTTTTCTCTTATACTAGAGTCTGAGGAAGGTAATTCACTGTAGCATTTTGCGACTAACGAGACTAGAAATAAACGTGAAGTTATGGAACTTTTAACTCTCTCGCTTATGAAACCTTTCGAATTTTCAGCTGGTTTTTATGTTGATTTAACACCGATTTAACTCGAAAACCGTAACTCTGAAAAAGATGTTCATTGTAAATGTTGATACAAATAATTATGACTTTCATGTAATACCCTCAGATTTTCAATTTTCGAAAGAAATCGCCCTCTCCATATAGCAAAAATACATATATTTGAGAATTTAACATGCCTATATCTCGAAAATCGTATGTCTTTTGAAAAAATGTTCAATTCTAACGTTTCCGGGTATTGTCCTATCTTTAATTACAGCGCTTAGATTTTCGATTTTCGAGAAAATTTATACGCTCCACCCATTCGGGGGTAATTTTCGGAGAGAAGGAGATTTCGGATTTGCGTTTTTATGGATATGAGACAATTTCTTAACGCTCTTCTCTCAAATGAATCAAAAATCATCAAGTATTTTAGAAAGAGAAAATATGCCAATATTGACAAAACTATTTTGACTCTCAGTGTCGTCAATTTTTGAGATTTAACGTCATTGGTGATAGATCAGGTAGATCACCCAATATATTTTGAATATCACTGAAGAATTCTTTCTTTTATATTAAAAAAATAAATTATATATTTTCTGAAAATTTTATATCATTGTATTTATTAATAAAGTGTATATTTCAAAATGCAAAAATATGCGTGGTGATCCTTTTGAGAATAAACCGACGATGTTATAGCTTAGTTGTTGAAAATCAAAGTGCATCACCGAAGAGAATAAAAGTTCTTGTGAAGCATTTGTAATGTTTTTTTATAACTTAAGTATAGTTTGCAGTAATCACATGTTTACACACATTTGCTCAACCCTGTATTTATATTTCTCATTACTCCGTTTTCTTTGATGAGGCATTCGATTAAACCTGTTCTCGTTCCAAGACTTCAACAATACATAAATAGGATCTCGAAAAACATTCCAAATTTAGGGATCGATTGGGTATTATGTGTGAATTCGGGTTAGCAGGAATCGATAGATCTCTTTCTCTGTTCTGGTGGTGAGAGAGTGTATTCAACTCCAACAGGAACACAGTGGATGGTGTCTTTTGGCGTCATAGTGCCAGACGTTGGCGCCAGACTGTCGAGCTGGCGTGGTGCCTACTAGAGCATTGGATCGATTCCACATCATAAATGGTCCTTCGATTCCAGCATTGGGACGTAGCGTATTCTTCATAAGTAGAACTCATCATAGAAGACATCATTGATTGTTATACAGTGTGTAAAAAAGTCACGTAATTGGAGTATATTTCTATTTCTGATAAGTTTACATAAAATACTTTCAAAGTTTTATATTTTATTTATATTTTTTTATTAAAAAATGTAATTTTTGGTCAACTCTGCTCGTCCTAAATATCACCTGTGTTCATACCTAACTGTAGCTCCTTGTAGTTCTCGTTTTACTGAATAAAATACAAAGGCACCACACCATACTTTCAATTCGTTTGAATATATGAATTTCTCTTCAAAAAATGTGAGGGCTTTCTAAATAATGTCAATTATGCTGAGATTGTCGATTTATAATGAGAGAATACAGAATGCAATTTGGCTTACTAGTTTACCCGGAATTCATTTAACACGTCAACCTTTAATGCATTTAACATGTCTACCTGGAATGCATTTAACATAGATATAAACAACTAAAAGAAAGCTTGTTAGAATAGCTAAAGACTTGATTCTTTATTCCTTAATGTTTCGATTTTTTTTAATTTCTCCAATATAAAAGTTCAGCACCCATACACTCCATTTGAAGTATTTAAAAACCACTGATTTCTTTGTGACGAAACAAAGTTGATATAATAGTGTAGGTCAATTAGACAAACTCCTTTGACTATTTCAGAATTATTTTTTTTTATATAAAGAACACCATTATGGTTGATGAGAATTGTTTTCTTTTCAGAAACAGTTTTGTTAGCGACTTTCATAGGTATTTGTTGTTTTCTAGTTTTCTCAACTGATTGTCATAAAGCAGCTGAAATAACCTCCAACATGCATCCAAGAAGCTTCTTTCACAGGATTCTACATGAATATGATGAATAAATATTTTTTACAAAAAATAGGTCTGAATTTTATTAGTTGGTGCACTGAAAAATTCAAAATAATTTTAATTTGATTGTTTGAAGTTAAATTAGGTAGATAGAAATCTTCTGGCACCAACTTTAAGAGTACCAGCACCCATAGAATCAACATTATATTGTATTCTTCAGTGCAAAAACTAATAAAAGACGTAGAAAGATATTTCACATTTTTGAATGTTTAAATTGTTATCAAATTTGTTGAAAGTTGACTTTTCAAGATTGCTGCTGTTATATAGTAAAATTATTGAAATTCTAGGTACTATATCCTATAACGGCAGCAATCTTGCACATTCATAACTAGAAAAGCGTTGGAATTGTCCAATTTAAACGTTGTCGGATATGGTCTTTACTTTGGCATCTCAATTTTTTAATTTTCGAAAAAATACAACCCGCTTTACAGGAAAGACTTGTTATATTTCATATTTTTGGGGGAGATGAAACCATCTCTTAGCAGTTTTATTTCAAATAAAAATAATAATAATCGTCTTTACTGGGGGCGAAATGATAAAAATAATTATCAAAATGGCATCACGTTTTCTATGCGAAACACAGAAACGGTTATAAAAAAGCAGATAAACCGTCGAATTGTATGGCCTCCTCCATTTGATTTGAATCAGTTCCAAAATCAACATCCTCAATATTTGGTCGATCACCAATTATTATCGATACATTGTGGGTGAAGTACATACATGTAGTTGTTTGTTTTTCATAAAGCTTGCAAATTGATATGAGTTTGTTAACCAGCAAATACCATTTGGCATGTAGGTAATTCATTATAACCGAAATGATTAAAGTGATTCATTGGGGTTATTCGGATAATTGTTAAATTAATTTTTTTACTTCTAAAATTGAAGTTCATTACCAATTTTCAACCCTGTAATTTTGTTTATTTATCTTTTTCTAACTGTTTAAAAATGTACGAAAGCTATCCTGTGTATAATAAAACTAACCAGCCGTTTTCAAAAATTCATCATTACCAGACTCCGTCCACTAGGACATAAGCACATCACAAAGGATCACTTGATAACAAGATCCCAACTCCCAGAGTGTTATGTATGTGAAGTGCCTCTATCCATTAAACATATTTTAGTGGATTGTCCGCGTTTTGAATATGAAAGAACAGATTACCTAATTCCCAGAAACTTAAAGAACATACATACTAAGTATTTGAAGCATACTATCTATAATCCGATTCTTAAAGTGTGCAAATGTCTTACATAGAATACGATACCACTTAAGATACCATTGTAAACACACATCCCCACTAAAAGTCTGCTGGCTTATTTGTTTTTGTAAATAAAAAAAAATCTGCTCAATATATTTATGATCAAAAAGATTATTTACTTACCGAAACGATAGATGCCCATAGATTTGCATTGGATAATAGCAGAAACAAATATAATAGTAATAATAATTATGTTATACTAGTGCTTACTGATTAGCTGTCAACTTTCTGATTACTAATCGATTGGTAATCATAATCAGTCAATTCTGTAGACACGACCAAACATTTATTGAAAAAAAAACAATTGTAAAATAAAATGATTTTGAATTTTTCGAAATATATTGTTTCTATATCGATATTTTCGGTAAACCTAACGAGTAACCCTATCCTAATTTCAATTATCCAAATTTCTAACTAAACTATTGATCTCATACCCACTATACTGTCAGTTGTTATTCACAACGCCAATAATTTGATCCAGTAATGGTTACCTACAATTATCATTAATTCCGATTATAATCGAATTGATTCAGTCACGTGTTGATTAGTAATAAAATATCATATTCGCCAATTATTATACGAATAGACAATTTCCACATTTCCCCACTGTAGTGTCCTAATATATTTTCGAAGTAGAATTCGGGGTAGATACCTACATACATTTTGTTTGAATCATAAATACAAAATTGTATTTCAAAAAAATTACCGTGTTTTTTTAACATAAAAGTTGATTTTTCTCGAAAACGGTCGACATTAAAGCTCACGACCAATAGTAGGTATCTTTTTTGTGTAGAAAAGATAGGCGGTCCAAATGGGCGCCTCAAAACAGTACTTTTTCTATTGGCCTAGAAATTGGGGAGAAAAACAACCACTACTCTTCAAAATCATCACCAATTACGACTTAACAAACATTTTTTTTCTGACTCAAAACATAGCTTATCATGTGTGGAAAATGCTTACAAAAGCTGTCTTCTGTACTATAAACGGTTCCGGAGATATTCTTTTTTTCAATTTCAACACCTTGTATCTCGAAAATGGTGCATTTAGAGGGTAAGTTAATAAGAACTTTTTTGCATATTTTTGGACGAGCTATCACATCCTCAAGTCCTGCGCATATATTATGAAACACTCTGTATAACTAAATGCTATGAACTAAATGCCATGTATAACAAAAAAAACTGCAGACTATTATCCCGAAAAAAAATATGGTTCCAAAAAGTGAAAATTACACATTACAAATTTTTAATTCGAGATTGTGAGTACGCTCCCTAGCGGCCATCTTAACAACCTGCAAATGTTTTTCTGCGTTTTATTTTGGCTAATTTAGTTATTAAGTGTCTAATGCAAACCACCACAGTGAGTAGTTTACGAGATACAGTATTTTACATGCTTACTTGACCACCTTGTAGGTACATAATAGGCTTAATTAAATGAGTAAGTATATTAGCAAAACTTTTGTTGCAAACGAATGAATGTCGATGTTACATAACATAGGAGACGAAACAAAAGGACAATGTTTCCCGAACACTGCAGCCTTTCTGCTAGTCCAAGCTTTCATTGCAAGAACATGGAACTGTTGCTGTTATAAGCGGATTACATGTTCAATCGATACATATACAAGGCAAAAACGGGAAATAGATGTTGTATATATACGATTTGGTATATTTCTCATTGTAACAATAGAATGGGATTATCTCCACAGTTATTATTTACATTCAAATCTATATCTACGTTTTCATATAACAGGCAAAGTCGCAGGAAAGAAAGTCTTGCTAGGAAAACTCAAGAATGTTTGGTATCAACTTCTTTGAAAATATCTTTATTTTTATTATCTCCAAACTTGTTTAGCAAAGGTATTTTTTGTATTCTAGAGAAGCTCCTTTTTTCAATGTTATGCTGCCTCATCGTTACCGTAGGATGACAGTTTGCTTATAGTCTTTTCTTGTGATTTCTCAATATCGATTATCTTCCGAGATTTAGTAGAAATAAAGTTATCTAGTTATAATTTCTTAAATCGTTTAACATAGGCTCTCTTCCAGCCAGCAATCCCTGAATGGTTCACAAGATCATAGATGGCCGACCTGTCGAAACTAATATTGAGCATGAAAAAGAGATTAGCAAGGCAAGTTATTTGAAAATGCTTACTCTCAGTCTCAATAGAGAAACAAACAGAAAATTAAGATACAATAACAATCTCTTTTTATTTTAAGCATATGTGATCGATAATTGATAGCTATATGTATTAATTATTTGTGATAATGAAATGAATCTAATCGTTCACAAAACAAAGAAATGAATGGAATTGATAGTCTCCATCTATTTTTTTTTATAATATTTATGCCCAGAAACTAGAGAATATCCAAAATAAGTTAATTAATTATGTACATAGAAAATGCTTTCCACATGTTAATGAAAGGTACAACGTTCGTAAAAACTTGAACCTCATTTCTCTCGAACACCGGAAGAAAATGAATGACGTTGTTAAATTTGTTGTAAATCACAAAACAGACGCAAATGAAATTATTGGTCAAATCCTATAGGTATGTTGTACCAGTTCACAGTACACTCCAAACTAACTTGATCTTCACCGAACAAGCAAAAACAAATTATTTTCATAATTCCCCTCTTCACATGATAATAAATACTTACAATTTACTATCAAATTCTGACAATATAGACATATTTAGGAATAGCCTCCACAATTTCCAAATTCTCAATTAGAGTACAACTCAATGTATGAATTTTTACAAGTTGAATTTTTACAATATATTTCTTCCTTTTATTAATTTTCAATATAGAAAATAAAAAAAAAAAAAAAAAATAGATTTTTTTTTAATTGTAATATTATAACCATTTAGTGGATATATATTTTTGGTTTCTGGATTGAGTTGGTCTGTACTTGATGGAAATTGATTATTTTATCGTTGTTATCCATAATGATAAATACTAGTATCAGGTTTCCACAATATTTATTAATAACGACAATTGTTTCGCTAACACAGTAGTTTTTTCAAGTTATATACTATGAAATACTTTATTTAACTTGAAAAAGCTACTGTGTTAGCGAAACAATTAATAAATATTGTGGAAAACTGATACTAGTATTTATCATTATGGATAACTACGATAATATATTTTTGGGTTTGTCTGGTTTATATCCCATATCCCATAATAAATAAATAAATGAATAAGTAGATTAGAGCCACTTAAAGTGCTGCATCGGACTCCCTGTGTATAATATCTGGTTGATAATTATAATCGGTATGGACTAAATTCAGAATTGAAATCAATATCTATCCGAGTATCTATCTTCAGTGCTCGTGATTGTTCAAATTAAAATTGTTATAATTTTCAGAAAAATAAAATATTAGCTTTTATTGAATTTATATATAATAGGTATAACTCTTTCAAAATTAAGCTATGCTGAAATATCTGAGTACGAGTGCTGATCCCGTTTTTTACTCGACAGCAGTGAAGCAAAAAGATGGGTAATGATTTTGATCTGCACGTATATGTATGTGTTCATCTGTGCCCTCAGAACTTCTAAACTACTTATCATAATTTGACAAGTAATGTATTGTTGGAAGCGTCTTGGTCGTCCGCTAGTTGCAGGCTAAGTGAAGTCACATTAAATAATATAGCTCCATCTAGATAACATATATTCATGAATAAAGAGAAACAAAATTCCATATATTGTTCTGTTAGAATAGGTGGCATACGGCCAGGTTTATCAGCTGAACATCACTATGAATATGTATTAAATACATAAAATATATTAGGTGTAAGTTATTTATTTAATAGACCATAGATATTGTTTTTGTTTCTAACCAAGTCTCATTGACTCGTGGGATTTAAACTTCAATATATTACAAAATACGTTGCAACAACAACGTAAAGTAAGAAAGCTTGAAATGTTCATCTGCAGACAATAGATAAAAGGGATCAACAACTAGACATGTAGCAGCTAAATACTCGTAATCCCTCCACAAAATCGTCTTTTATATTGATGAAATATTATTTCTTCATGAGAGAAGCTAGTTCTCTAAGAAAGTGATTATAATTGAGCGTGGAGATGTTTTTCTTCACCAAAAGTTTCAATTAGGATTACGCGCCCAAACCACCACCACATCTCGTAATCCAAACCTTTGGGAGAGTAATCGCTTTCTACGCTATTGAGGTAGCTACTGCCTACCTATATCAAGAACGCCTCTCACCTCGTATTACGTTATTCTTATGGTAATTGAATTTGCAAAGGCAAAGTTATTTTGCACATGTTTATTTTACAGTTAAAATCGATAGAATGATAAATCCATTTCCACTCGTTTAAATGCCTTCCACCATATTATAGTTAAATTATTGATTCACTAAGTGCGCAGTGCATTAATTCTACAATTATTATAGTTTCATACATAGAAGGTCAAACAATAATGGTGAGAGTTTTGTGGCAGCACATCTAGTTCATCATGTATTTAACAACTGCGACGCGACTACAACGATTCAACAATCGTCAATGTCAAATTGCGGATTTGATGGAGTGTTGCGCACAGTCAATCCGAAGTATAAACTGATTGTCTAAAAAACGTACTACTTTCTAATTAAAAATATCTTATCGATTACATTCATTCATTGTTCTTCACTCCGATATCTAATTCTACCTGTTTTACCCAGGCAGAGACTTTGGTAGATTGTGGTACGAAAATATAGTCATAAAAAGTCTTCAGTATAGAATCCTTCTACCTGAGAGTCCTACTTGCTTGTAGAACCATTTCGAACACCAACCCAGATATATCCACCAAGAGAGAACAACATCAGACTTTCTCCTACATATGACTTAGGGATTTTCCGGTATGAAACCCTTCACCATTAAGTCCCAGTCGTACTGATAGACTCTCACAAAACAGTCCAGTGACAACAGACAAATATAGCGAAAAATCTATGAAAATTCAGCCATAGAGCTCAGATATATTTCTTTGGCTATTACAAGTATAGAACACACATAGGAGACCCAGTTACACTTACAGCCACTACCAGATCATTTCAATAAATTGTGCAAACATACATTGTAAAAAACATCAAAATCCAGCCGTAGAGTTAAAAAATATACAACCTTCAGGTACTGAACCCGATACATAATGTCCCACTGGCAATAAAAGGTAGCCTATTTCCTTTCCCAAGGTCTATTCTATCTCTGTACTTAATTTCATCAAAATCAGTTCAGTAGCTTAGGCGTGAAAGCGTAAAAAACAAACAAACTCACTCTTGCATTTATAATATCAGTTAGAATTTTATTAACCCCTTAGTTAAAAAGATTATAAACCAAAGTACCTAATAATACTTAAGTCATCGAAATGATGAACAAAGATAAAGTTAACAAAATATA
Organism: Crioceris asparagi; assembly: GCA_958507055.1. Taxonomy (NCBI): domain Eukaryota; kingdom Metazoa; phylum Arthropoda; class Insecta; order Coleoptera; family Chrysomelidae; genus Crioceris; species Crioceris asparagi. The sequence goes on from OY293828.1 coordinate 73,671,150, forward strand.
GCTCAATTCTGAAAAAAATGCGTCTCTCTTGCATATCAATGTAATGTATAATGTACGAAAAATAGAACAATTGATTGTATCACCGTAGTAAAATTGAACAACAAAACGGCCAGAATGCGATAGCAACTAGGATGCTTATTTTAAAATAATCACAGATAGACCAAATACTGGGCCATTAATTAATCTAACGTCTTGAGATGGATGCAGTGGAAGCGGATCGATGAAGATAAATCACACAGTTTATTTTATGGTTTGAGGTACAGCACGTGTGGAGGTAATGAGATTAACCCAGAGACCTCTTTAGCATAATCATTATCATAGGCCTCTGTTTGGCTGAATCTCCAAACTGGTGCTGCACCAAAAACCATAAGATAAACTCTGTATACTTTACTTATATTATATTTACCAATTTTAGCTATTTTATTGTTTACAGTCGTTGAATACTCATGCACTGAAATTCCAAATCATGCTGGAGCAGGTCGGATTGGCGCCGTCTAACTGATCTTTTATGTGGCTTACTAGCTTTATTATGCTTTACTTAAGTCAGAGATCACAATAAATTGTCACTTCATAAACGACTATAGCATATTGAATGCGTTCAGACAACATTGGTTAGGTTTAAACAATTGCTTCAATGTCCTTCACAAATAACAAATTAATTTTTATGTTTCTTATGTTAGAGACTGACAATAGATTTTTCTGGTGGGTAATCAACAGAGATTAGTAGTATTTTATTTTTTTTCTTCTGTAATGTCATTATTACCTTGAATATTTAGAGGTTCATGTTCATGGTGAGCAGTAAATTTGTTTTAGATTCAAAGATGATACCATTAATTTGAAACGATTTCCTAAATATTTCAAAGAACATTCGTTAGGCAGGCAAAACAAAAGATCACATGCTTTCATTGGAACGTTTTGACAATGCGATAAAAGGTTTTAAAATACACCATTCAAAATTTACGTGAGTAAATTGCAACGATTGATTTATTTGAAATACCTTCCAGAATAAAAACTTCCGAATAATTCAAACGAACTTTATTGGAGAATTGAAGAACCTGTCAGGAAATTAACAATTCACTTCAATTATTATGAAATGTTTTTGTGGTATATTTGAATGGTAGTTATGTTCACAATATTATCCAATTTCATATGATTCATCTAAGAACCTGGTTTTGAATTCCAAGGTACATTGGAAATATATTTTTTGTAGAACTTTCGATACGAATCAAATTATGCAATTTATAATTTCAGACGGAAATAAATCTTTCATACCTAGAAGCTAAACGTGTTGCTTCTATCAAAGAGATCAATAAACGAAACAATTATGGTTGTTACCTAATCATGATTTAAATTATTACGCTTTTGATTTTCTTAGAAATAAAGAGTTTAGTGCCAGTCATTATGATCTCAAAATCTGGACCCTATAAGTGGCGCTACTATCGAGTTAATTATCAGAAGCTGACACATATCGGAAAGGGTAGAACAACGTTTGCTGGATCGTCTTGCATGGATAAAAAATTATTATATAATAAATCTTCTTCTTGTTGGTAACCACCATTTAGGTGATTACCCTGTAAAATATAAAAGTCTGAAAATTCTTTATAGGAATAATGCAAATTCGGAGTATTGTGGAAAAACATTTTCGAGCTCTACAAAAAGCAATGAAACTTAAAGAGCGTTAAAAACAAATCTATCCTGCTATGATGAGAGTGCAATCATAAGATGAAAAATTGTTGTGTGCTCTTGGCGAAAATTAAACGTTTATGTGTTGGTTACTATTTAGTATTCATAGTATAAGCAAGCAGCTGCTGGGGGATTTGCAGTCGACAGCCGCCTGATAAATTATCTAGCACAATAAACAGTTATTAGATCCGTTTTGCTAGAATGGCGTAACAATTATTTTGAGTGCTCCAACCGCAATAATTTTGACTCAGTAAGTAATATTCATTGTTGTTCAGGTCAGATTACTCATATAGCCATTTAATAAAAATCTGTTATAATGGTTATAGATACCTAGGACAAGAATATGTTTTCGCTTACTAATATTTTTTGGCCAAACCAGACTGTTTAAGCATTTCAAGGATGTCTGATCTTTGGTCAATTCATAGTAGAATATCATAACAGGTGGTATATTTTTAATATAAGTTTAGATATTTTTAATCTACTAAATAAAGTTCGGGAATCTGTTTGGAAGTTATTGCAGCTTATGCTACATTTGTGTAAAGGGGCGGGTATCTGACAATCGTGCAACATGAGCCTAGAAAATTCACTGAAAGACGAGGTTGGAAAATGTGATTACGAGTCAAAGGCGAGTAGAGACAATCTTCCGAGTCCGAGAGCGAATTTGACATGTACCCTTTGCTTACGTGTACAATATGTTTGTTGCGACACCTACTTTGGAATTTCAATTTAAGCGAAAGAATATAGAACTGTTCAGATTACCTATTCCAAGTCAATAATGTGGCATTCTATATTGAGCATTTGCTATTTTTAATTGATTGATATTTGGAATTGCTAAAGTCTCAAATCAGTTTCGAGTTTAAAAGTCATCTCAAACAAAATTAATAAATTTGATTGTATAACACCTTAGTTTCTGAACACTTTGGTTTGAAAGCACATTTTGAGAAAAACCAGTGATTTAAAGTATCTATAATGGTATATGAATACCTGACTGAAATCTAAACCATAGTAATAATAACTAGCCATCAGCCGTTCTGAGGCCAACCACTAGGTAAAACCTAGAATAATCGCTTGGGATACATAAAAAGTTCAAGTTGTGCGGCAGATTTTAAGTAAATACTCAGCATGAAAACACTTCGAAGGAGTTGGCCAATACTTGATGAAAATGTATGTTCATTTTGGAAAAAACTACAATTCGAACTACTTTTTCCTATGAACGTCGGAAGTATATTTCCTATCCTCACCGAATATAGCTTCCAGCTGATACATTCTCGAGTTATTCGATAATAATTGTAAATTTGAACGGAGTAAATTGAACCGTCAGCCCAACGTAGGATAAAACGGGACCTTTCGAACCCGCAATACCTTTGTGATCATTTATTTTTGGATATCAGGTAAACACTGATAAGGGTACCGTCAATTATCTAAAGAGAAGTGAATGCAGTAGGCACGACTGTAAGAATTCATTTTTTTAGAAAATAAACTTCCTAAAAAATGAAGCGATATAGTGTGCTGTAAGAGGACTATAGCTGACCGATAATAATTTGCAAAATTCTGTGAGATTATTCGCATAATCGGTATCTGTTTAATGAGCATTCTCTATACATTTAGTAGTTTTACCAGCTAATAGGTTCATTCTGTCCTTTCACTTTTATGATTAGTCGACGGTCCATAAGTGTGCTAACATTAAATTAATACGGACATTATAGAGAAGAGGAAAAATGGAAATTGAAATAATGTTCCTTGATTTCCTAAAAACAATTCGTTGGTAAATTCTTGCATGGTGCTCGTTAAGATAGGTATCTTTCCTGAAATTTCTGTATATTGAATGAATTTCATAATGCGTCGTAAGACATATATAATTGAAAAATAATCAATATATTGATTTTATTATATTCAGTGCAAATTAATTATAAAATATGTAATTTCAGTGTGATTAAGGCTAAACTATAACGTACTAACATGTCTTAGGTATACTTATGCTATAAATTTCTGTTTTTTTTTTGTCGCCAGAACAGAATTAGCAGAAGAGTATCTATGATGGAAATGGAAAAATAGACTTTTATCATATTACCACCAATATTAGGCACTGCAGTACCTACTTCTTTGGCTGAAGGTAGATACTGCATTAATTTTAAATCAGATCACTTGATAAAACAAATAGAAATATCATAAAAATAGATATTACGAAAAGCACAAACTATAGTTGATCATTGTCACAGTTGTACCTAAGGAGAATTACAATAAATATCTTTTTAAAAAAATAGGACCAACGAATTCTGAAGTGGTATACTTGTAGGTAAATAGAAGACTTCTGGCATTGACTTCAAAATTTCCAGCACCAATATAACTAATGTTATTTTGATTTTTTCTGTGTACCAAATATTGATGTCGGTCCTATTTTCAAAAAATAGGTACTTAACATTTTTTAGTGTCTCGTTAGCAACAATCTTACTTGCAAATGCTCTCTTCTTTAATTCTGTCTGATAAAGTTTTCTCAATTTTCGTACAAAATTATCCCCTCCAGCGCCTTTTTTAGGTATTTTTGGGGAGAAGGAGATGTTGGATTTTTTTAATATGGGACTATTTCTTAACATTATTGTAATGAAAAATAATAAAATAAAAAATAAAAATCGGTGCAACTTTACTTGGCAAAAGTCGCGAATCTACATAGAAAAAGAGCAAACATAATTGAATTTTATACCTCCTCCGGGTTTTTCGGTCTAAAAAGATTTTAATATGAAATTTTATTTCACCATTATTATGCAGGTATTTATGTTTATTATTTTTTTCTTCTTTTTCATACAAATATAACAAATAAAATTTGTATTCTGATAATACCAATAATGTCAGTTTTTGACCGACTTTGAAAAACGGAAAAATTGTTACCGCCATATTTTAAAAGCACTGAATATAATTCAGCAATTTTGATGACTAATGAAGCATTCAAAAATAATAATAATATAATAAGAACAAAATTTTTAAGGAATGCACAAGTCAACTATTCTTATGCTCTTTTTAATGAATTCATTTATACTGTAGTAACATTTGCTTTTATTTAAGTTTCTAACATTCAGCTGTAATTTACTGTAAAATATTGCTTCATAGTAATTCTTACTGAATCTACTATGTTTTGAACGTAGAAAGGACAATTTTATATACGTAGATACTCAGGTGTCATAGTTATGAGTGTTACTGTTTAATGCCTTCATTATTGTGAATAAAAATCAAGCATATATATATATATATATATATATATATATATATATATATATATATATATATATATATATATATATATATATATATATTGATTTTGTATTCTTGACTGGATTTATAATAAATAAAAAGATGTTCTTGGGGATGCAGTCATATATTCAATAAAATTCTTTGACTGAAGCCGAGCTTTCGAGAATGTTTATTCTCTTCTTCAGGGCAAAAATCGTGAATTTAGAATAAATTAACCAAAAACAGGAAAGATTTCATATCCATCAATTACAAATGTCATTATTATTTATATAAATAATGACATTTGTAATTGATGGATATGAAATCTTTCCTGTTTTTGGTTAATTTATTCTAAATTCACGATTTTTGCCCTGAAGAAGAGAATAAACATTCTCGAAAGCTCGGCTTCAGTCAAAGAATTTTATTGAATATATGACTGCATCCCCAAGAACATCTTTTTATTTATATATATATATATATATATATATATATATTTTCTGTTTACTTATCTTGAACCGCTATATTGTGATATTTTGGAAATTCTCTTGAGTATACAGTTCATTAAAAAAAATTATAGAAATATATTTGCCATAATTATTATATTTTGATAACGTTTCGTTTGGAGGTTTCCAAACTTCATCAGATCTTTAAGTTAGCAACAAACACAAATAAGCTTAAAACCAGTTGGTTACATAATAATAAAATGTTTAAAATGCAAAATAATAATTTTTGTTTGTTATTTTTCACTATTGCTAGTAATATCTGACAGACCAACGATAGTGAAAAATAACAAACAAAAATTATTATTTTGCATTTTAAACATTTTATTATTATGTAACCTTAAGCTTATTTGTGTTTGTTGCTAACTTAAAGATCTGATGAAGTTTGGAAACCTCCAAATCCAAAACATATATATATATATATATATATATATATATATATATATATATATATATATATATAAGATGAAGCTCTATTTTTATATTTTATATTCATTAATGAACTAACAGATCTCCTTAATTATATATATATATATATATATATATATATATATATATATATATATATGATGATAGTGTTAATTATTTCATGTTTCTAAATAGTTCTTTAACATCTTCTTTATATCCCAGCATAAAAATAATTCTTAGTACCTTTCTCTGTAGGCCAAAAATACGTTCAGCATGTGTCGAGTGACCCGACAGTAGGAGACCATACATGCAATGCGACAAAAATAAGAAATGATATGCTATTATCAAGTTTTTTCGAGGAGCAACGCTGGATAGTGATCGTAATACAAATATACTCCTCGTTAATCTCTTTGAGAGAGCTTCAATATGACACTGCTATGTTAGTTTCCAATCAAGTTAGGAACACCGGAATTTAACATTATAATTTTCTTTGTTTACTTGAAGATTCTTATAACTAAAATAAAAGTTTTGAGTCTTTGTTTCATTTATTCGATTTGAATCAATCATCGACAATTTCCCGCATCTTGCACATTCATTGCTTTACAATATTCAAACAATTCTTTCTATAAGTAAAAGATGTATTATCTGCAAATAATCCTAAGCTATCCGTAGAAAACAAATTCAAGTCGTTTATGTATAACCAAAACAGAATAGGCCCCAGCACTAAACCTTGTGGGACTCCATTTTCATTACATATTTGCTTTGACTTTTTATGCAACTGTACACATAATATAAAATACCTATAAATAAATTGTAGAATATATATATATTTTTTACAAAAATTAGTGGACAGAAAAATTCAAAAAAGTTAATACATTTTGGTGCTGCTACTTTTGAATGTAGCTCCAAAAGTCTTCTTTTACCTGCAATAGCACTAATTCAAAAATGTTGTTATCTGACTGAACTTGACCTGTTTTCTCTACTACGTTGTAATTACCAAATCTAAAAACAAACAGAAATGTAACAAAGAAATTTTTTAATTAGGTTAGAATTATTTAGTACGTTTTAAAAACATTTCATGTGAAGCCTTTTACATAACTTTTGGAACCTGGCTGTTCGTCATACTTAGGCATTTTCACACTTCACAGTTTTATCATTCGTTTTCTCGTCAAACTAGGCATTATTCAAATAATATTGCTTCACATCATATACTATATACTGTTGTAATTGATTAGCGCGTTCCCCCATAACGCCACTGGCAAAGGACGCGCCGGCAGCGGGACGCCAGGATGCCTGGCGACAGGCCGTCGACGTCGATCTACCCGCATACATTACGCAACCAAACCCTCCAACTACAACACGACCCACATCTCTCTCTATATACCGAGCGTATCTCTTTGAATGCTTGTTCTGCCGAAAGGAAATTGACGAGATACAGAGAAATACTTTTATCTTCTGGCAATTTTCGCTCTGAATGCGTGTTTGGCAAGGAACAGTGGGCTATTAACTTGAAAATGACTGTGATGAAGTATTCCTATTGGTTGAATATTTTTTTGTGATTTATACGTTTTATAGTAGCAAATGATATCGACTATTACTGAATTATAGAGAGTTATCGTGAGATAGCCGGAGTCAACATGTTTTAGCATAATTATTTTCAAAAATAATTGAATATATCACTTTTAGGACCGATTTCATAATCAAATTTAAATCTCCTATTAATTTTGATCCCACATTAAAAATTTCATGATTGGACATATAATTCAAAGATACTTTAAAAAACGAAAGATAAGGTGACTGACGTTGTAAAAGTTATTGAAAAATGTACTATTTTTATTCAGTCAACAAATTGAAGAATTAACTAATCTCCCATTAGGGATTCATTATGAAATCGGCCCTTAATGCTTATGGGAATACTTTTATCCGCTCGCCCTTCTACCTCTGACTGGATAGTTGGCAAAGTACGGTGTTATTAAATTGATAATGATTCTGATTAAGGGTTTCATCGAGACGAGAAATCTTGTCACTAAGGAAATATCGATGATTGAGACTAGAAATTAACAACCTCTGGTCTTGAAGACAATTTCTCGATCTTGATTCGAGTGTATTTTTTTTCTATAACAAAATTACCTTAAAATACAGAGCTATATGCTATGAACTAAATGTCAGGTATAACAAAAACACCGCCGACTATTGTCCCGAAGAAAAAAGAGTATTGTTTGAAAAAGTGAAAACTACACCAACTCTTTATCTTTTAATTTAAACTTGTATCCATGTAAAAATTCTGTTAAAAGAATATTCTAGAAAGTAGTATTTAAATTTGAACCAACATTTTTAAAGAAACCAATAGGGAATAAGGTTAAATTTATGGCACTTTATGGCAGACTGACCGAACAGTGTCGTGTCAATTACTTTCTAAAGTAATAATAATTATCATTTATTCATTTGTACAAGACATTAAAATATTGTTTAAATCTAATAAAAACATAATTTGTGAACGAAACCGCACATAAACGAAATTTACTGAAATAGAAAGATAATTCAACGAAAAACGGTGGAGGTGTACAATCCGTTTATATGCTTTCGAGATGTTTCTATACTTTTTTATTGATAGAATCTCCTATGTTCTTACCCCAAATTTACCACCCAAATGGGGTTGAGGAGATTATTTTTCGAAAATAGAAAATTTCATGCGACAAGATTGAAGAAAAATAATCAAGAGTTATCGAGTTACAGCACTGGAGCTTTTAGCGCAATGAATATCCCTAAGAAAACACTCAATAATTTTTGAGAATAATGAATCTCTTAAGAATATGAAATAAATATTTCTATCAAAAACTACAACCGACTTTTTTAGTTGGTGTACTAAAAACTATAAAATAATGTTAATTTTATTGGTGCTTCAACTTTTTAAGTCGCTTCTAATAGTCTTCTAAGTATTTAGCTACAACACAGTTTAGGATACAATTTCTTATGACATCTGGGTTTACATCCTATTATCAAATACCGTTAACCGTATAATACGTAGAACTCCTTCTATTTTCAATTAGCTTGACTGTAATCCTTTTGAACAACACAATATTCTCCAAAGATTTTTAAGATGCTTGTTTAATTATTAGATTTTTTTAGCTTTGGCAAAGCTAGCTCGTTCCAGATTTAAACTTGAGTTGGGCCTCTTATGATGAGTTAATAGTACATTTTAGGTATTTGCCATTAGGATACAGGTAAAACGCTGTTGTACCGACACGATATAAATATATATCTTTATCAGAACGATAGAACAGCTTATATTAAAAAAAATATATTTTAAAAATCATTTATGAAATTCAATCATATGAATCTTCAGCATAAATTGTCCACAAATGCAAGAACATTAACTTAACCATTTATGAGGAGACTGGAATAAAACGAATCTTGACTTTGAACGTAGTCTTCCTAGTTTTGTATAATAGTTGCTGATTTGATAGATCAAATTTTCGTTCCATTAATCAATCAATCAATTTTTAGTTATACTGATATGACAAAAATAATCTATAAGGGTGCTATAATGTAATGATTAAGAAAATTCTTGATTAACATCAATAAACTGCCAAAACTCCAAATTATAATATGCGTTTTTTATTACCGAATCACCGATCGTCTATTCTATATTCCAAATCTGAAAACTGAATCTGATATTGAAGTATAAACAAAGCATAATTTCCATAACGTCTCTTTCGAGGGTTTTTCACCAGGATTGTCTTCCATAACCCACGCATATATCCCCACGTTATTGTCGGCTTTGATGTTCTTTCCGGATGTCCTGCGAATGGTTCCACAAAAGATATCGATGAAATAAAATGCTGGAATATTATTTTTCACCAAGTTGTTATCATCGCTGCCTGGATAGAAAAAGTTTTCTGGCAATATAAAGTATTCAAGAATATCTACATAAAGAATGAGAATAACAAATGATCTTATGGTTAAACATTTAATAAATTGACAAAATTAGGTGGTTTTTATAATTCTGAGCTTTTTCTTTCTGAATACCTATTACATCTGAATACAAAATTTCTTATTTCACTTGAAGAAAAGAAAAACAGAAATTTCCATACTTAACTCATAACATCCCTTTTTTAGGTATTCTGTTCAAATTCTTCTAGAATTGTTGTCCATAAGTCACCCAAAAATCCTCCCGTTATAGTCGGCTGTGATGTCCTGCGGATGGCTTTTTCTCCACATACACGACCTGTGAATGGAAAAGCTCTCATTGTATATATTCTGGAGACATAGCACCCATGAAAGAATACATAAAAACATGAAAATAGCTCTATATCGGGCCTTAAAATTATCACTGCAATATTGGCTTATGAAATTACTATCTTTTATCCACGACTTCATCCACGGGAGTTTGGTAATGATCACCTATTTCTGAGGCGTCTGTAGTTATTGGTAGATATATTTTAAATTTTATTTATACATTCTGTGTTTCTTCTTCATCTTCCTTTTAATAAGATTTACCATGCCAAAATGAAGAAATCTGACTGCCTCTAACTAGCGGAAATGGGTTCCTTTATTACAGTAGATTTAAAAAAATCTAAGCTATTGTAGGTCGGTTCTTTTGAGCCGCAAGCTACGATAGAAATAAGTTTATAAGCTGATTGGGAAGGCAGAATATAACAAAAATATGGTATATCTCTAAGCCGTTTCCGCGCTTCAGTCTTCAGCAAAATACTTTCTTCGGCTTTTTGCGGTAATCATTTTCTGCCACAGGTGAACGCTATTGTTTTTTTTTTCAGAAGATAATTGAATGGTAGCCAAAAAAAAGGTGAAGCATTTTTTTCTGGCTGAGGGGACCTTAAAACGTTAAAAACCGGACAAGTCTTACATGATTACAATACTTCCCTTACATAGCAGCTTAAGGTAGCGATAGGAAAGAAAAAATCAATACGCCCACGTACAGTTTATCTTTATTTTTCTTAAATGATTCTTTTAATTATGTCTTCCATTATTGCTTTCATAATCATCTCAATATATTTCTTATAATAATAAAACAATAAAATCAAACTCATTTTCCATCTTAACTAAGAATTCTCGAGAATCTCATCTACTTCTAAATTATTAATAAGCGCCTTAATTGGCGCGCGTATTATAATAATTTTCTTTTGATGCTACATTCCGATCCTCGCTAAGACCTGGATTGATTTCAAATGGAAGATGCTTATTATTCTTTTCAATTGCATACTTAATTAGGATCTCGAAGACCAATTGTGATTAACATTGCCATTTAATTAGTAGATTTAATATTTCTACATTTAACTTTAAATTGAGATTCAATTTATATATTAATATCGAGTCTCTGATAGACCCCAGGATAGACCTTTTCACTTATTCTCTTAAGCAGACGCGGTGGCCAGGTAAAAACACAAATCCAAAATCTCCTTCTCTCCGAAAACTGCCCTTGAAAGGGTGGAGGGGGCAATTTTTTTCGAAAATCGAAAATCTGAGGGGGTATAATTAAAGATAGGATAATATCCGGAAAAGGTTAAATTGAACATTTTTTTAAAAGAATTACGGTTTTCGAGATATAGGCATGTTAAATTCTCAAATATGTGTATTTTTGCTATGTGGAGAGGGCGATTTCTTTCGAAAATTGACAATCTATGGGTACTATATGAAAGACCTAATTATTTGTATCAAGTTGGTGCCAAAAGTTATCAATCTAACTGCAACTGCACAACTTCAACAGTAACAGTACCAGTAGAATTATTAGTGCAATAACTAATAAGTAGCAAGTGAGGGCGACCACTGATGAAAATACGTCTGTGCGCACTTGAAATGGACTATACAATCTATAACTATGTTGAAAATAGTTTCGTTTGTGGTCTCAACTTGATATTTTCCTGGTTGTTGACTTTCGGGTGGAAAGAAAAACTTTTTTGGCTCTTTTCTAAATCATTTTCTTCTTCTAAATTCTTTGCTTGATTTTTAGGGTTATGTTTGTTGACAGTTTGCCTCACTTTGATTATCACCCTCTATAACTTGGTTATGAAAAGGATAACTATGAGTCGGTCCTTTCAGCCCCTCAATTACTCCCCATCGATGGCTGTAACAGTTTGAGCCATAGTATTACCATAGAATTGCATTTTTGCACAGTTGGTACTGATTAATGTGCACTCGTCTTGTATCAGTTTATGCTGATAATTAGGTTTCGGAAAGCTCGTAATATTTTACAGAACCAATAGTTAAACTTTCGTAACGGATATCACTTTGGCACGCCCTGTAATGGTTTTGGTACAATTCCTGTGCATCTACATTCAACTTTGGCGAAAGTTTGCAGTTTTATTCAGCCTCTCATGAAGGTTTACAATAAAGTTTGATCAGGTCACATGTGTAAAATTGGAACCTACGACATAGGTAGGTTATATTGATAGCTCAGAGAAGTGATCCAAAATGATAGTCAACATATCCTCATAAAATTTCGTTTAAGTTGAAAACATACATTAATTAAAATAAAACCAACATTACCTCACTCTCACTGTTTCCTCCTTATTTCTGCTAATGATTCTTCCTCGTTGCGTAATAGCAAAAGTCCTTGTCACAATCGTTTTTTTCCAGTTCACATCAAAGACAAATGTTTGTGTCTATTTTCCATTTCTCTGTATCCTGAAAGTTTACCGCTAATGTTTATTCTTAGTCTCGCAGCAGCGCCAACTAAGCTGCTCATTGAGCGAAAGCTTTTAAGTGCTTTTCTTATATAACAACATTAGGAGAGAGAGCCCCCTCATCTTGGCAATCAGTGTATAATATTTGTGCTGCCTGTGAGTTTGGAATATTAAACGGCTAAGGGAAAACATTCTGACAGCATTCAAGATAACCTTTTGGATTTTATAAATATGGTCGACTCGGAAACATCTTGAAGAACATAATATGAATGGAACCACATAACATGCTGGAGACCTTAATGTTAATGTATGTTAAAGAAATATCCATTTATCAGATAATGAAATTATTATCTTTAGTGCCGAGTTACTCTTTGGTGAACAATAATTGTTGAAAAATTAATTAAGAAATCTCATACCTACATTAACCAAGTCCTTTTCTTAGTGAAAATAACAATATAATCAAAAAATTCCCTTTAATAATTTTTGGTAAGTTAGCTACCTAATTACGTTAGGTTAGGTTAAGTTGTTTAAACAATGGTATTATTGGAATATTTTTTCTTTAATACCTATGTGATCTATTACTCATCAATAATATCAAAACTCATCTAAACCCGCTAATTATCAATCACATAAGTTTCTCACCAAATTTGATAGAGAATCTTATCCATGCTTTGTCATACTTTCTATCAAGGCGATGTCAGTGTCAATCTTATATTTCCAAATTAGCTTTCAAGTTGAAAAAAATAAAATCCAATTCCATGCTTTTCTTGATTTTTAATATATTTCCAAAGGAAAGCTTCCTTCTAAAACATTCCTTCACTTTTAATTTAATTTTACATTACTTTTCCAATTTCAAGCACGAATAATTAACTAAAAACTTTCATTATGAATAATAAATACTCTTCTTCAGGAATTCATTGAATTCTTGATTGACCTAGCTACTATGGGAATGGTAGTTCTAAATAAGTTGAGGTGAAGGTCGCAGAAACCTGCCTGACATTTTTATAGTCCAATTCATCGTAATGGAAGGCAAATGCCAACTTCGAATATGACTGTCTTTCTTTCTCATCCTATACATAGTTCCAGTTCTAATAAATTTACTCCAATATCACTTTATGTTGTCGTCATATAGTAGACAAAATGTCCTCGTAGAATACAAATGGCTGAATAAAATAAAAATTACGCCAAATGATAAATTTCCAAGGGGTACGTACGTATTATGAATGTCAATATTGAAACCGAAAGTACACTGCGAGGGTGTATAACTAAATGAAGCAGTGAGTGAGCGGTTCTCTTATGTTAAATGTTCCATAAAGTGATGCCGATTTGCGTAGTAGTCTTCAATGTATTCTCAGTCCGAAGTTCAAAGGCGGGGATTGAAGAAAAGAGTAACTTTTTCTAGCCTAAGTGATAGTGATTGAAAATTCAACAGAAACTTTTACAGAGAAAATTGATTTCGTTATTTTCCAGATATCTGTATTTTTTCTTATTTGAGTTTATTGGTGTCTACTCCTTAAGAATCGATTACATTGAAACGGCAGTTTGACGACTGGTGAAATCAATAAAAAAGCGTCATGTTTTCTACTCGAAGAAGAAGGCTCCTCGAAGATAGGCAATTGTCAGTACAACTCTGCTAACTTTATTCACTGATTCACGGAAACCGCAGACATAATTCGTAATATCATGAACTAACTAATGTTGGCGTCACCTTAGTAGAATATTGCAATTATAGTTATACAGGACTTTTGGCACCAACTTCAAAAGTGCCAGTACCAGCACAACTTATAAAATCAGTCCAATTTTAGGTAAAAAATATTTGTAACAACTTATTGCTATATGTACAATAATGCATCAAATGAAACCCGTCATCGAAATCTGGCTACAGGCAAGGTAAGTTCATTTTCATTGGTTACATTTGCGCTCTTTCCTAAGAGCGGTTAATTTATGAAGATAGAAAAATACAGGTCTGTTATAAATATATTCTGTGACCCTGTACATTTATTACCTACTATCGAACGATCAAAAAAAACCATTGCAATAGTGAACGATGTTTCTGCAAGTCTTCATTAGAGTCAGATGGGTTTTAATTATGTCAGAAACAATGAGTGTGTTCGTATGACCAGTTGAATAAGCCAAAATTGAAAGGCAAAAATAATAAACACACATAATAAATGATTATTTATGCCTCTCTATAAAACCCATAGAAAATATATATTTTTTTAAATAGATGTATGTTGGCATAACTTTCAATAAAATTGAGACGGAAGACGGTATTTTTAATGATTTGTTAATAAAAATAGGAAATATGTTGTTCTTACAACTAACGCCTTTTAACTGGAATTTTTGATTTGGAAGTATCTGTTCAATCCCAAATAGGGAGATTTTACAAAAAAAATGTGAGAGGGGGCGCAGCCCTAAACAACTTTATTTTTTCAAATTAGAAGATACCCCATTAGAAAACTTATTGAAAAAGGAATTTTTCGATAACATTTTTTTGACATCCTTCAAACCATGTGTCAGAAATTGACTAGAGACTGATTTTTAACTATTTAATGAACAATTACATTAACAATAACATTATTCCTGGAATTTCACCTTTTTAGCGTAACAGATATTGAAAATATACCCCATTAACCTGTTGGCACAGACCCAGCCGATGGTAGAACTCTTCCCTTACTCTTTTGCAAGAATTCTCACGGAATTAATAAATATTAGATAGGTGGATAAGATGGCGAGGATTTATAGAGTGGCCTCCCAGATCCCTGGATATTACACCCTTAGATCTTTATTTATGGGCCGATTTAAAAACTAAAGTCTATGTCAACAGACAGAAATCTGGAAGACTTAAATGCAAGGACTTGGGCAGAGATACTTCTAATCACGCCAGAATTTTTGGGAAAAGTAACGAAAAAGTTCTACCATCGGTTGAGTCTGTGCCAACAGGTTGATGGGGCACATTTTCAACAATTGTTACGCTACGAAGGTGACATTCCAGTATTAATGTAATTGTTGACTAAATGGTTAAAAATCAGTTCTTAGTAAATTTCTAAAATTTAAGCTTACATACATCTATTTTTGCAAACATCTGATTTTCTATATTACCTACTTCAATTGAAACTAATCAACTGAAAAGGACTGAAATTAATTCAAATATCACTCGATATAAAGCTTTATATACAGAAACTAAAAACCATTTTATCCCACAAATTACTGTGATATGTAGGATGAAAAATGTAATCATTACAATAACTTCCTATTAAGAAACTCATTGTAAAACAGGAATATTTAATAATGCTAAATAAACATTATACAGATATTATTACATAAATCCAGTAGGTACCTAAGTTTGGTATGAACTCGAGATTTATACTATCAATTTTCCAGTCGATATGTAATTCACAATAGATTAAAAACAATCATGGAAATCATTAATTTAGATAATTTTCACCAATTAAGCTTCTACGAGAATACAGTTGCTGTATAATTTGATCGAACTCTGTGCCTTTTAATCGAAAAATATTTTACAGAATCTGCAACAATTAGATGGAAATTTTCCCCCAGCTGTGAACCCAATTAGTTTATTATTAGCCTCCTCATTTCTGTGATTTAACAAAAAAATATTGAAGGTAACATTTGCTTACCATTATAATAATCTTAAAACTCCTTACAAGAATAGAATGATGATAGGTATATTTAGACCTGTAATTATTTATTATAAAGAAAAGTTTTGTTATCATTCTGAAATATAGATATTTTTTATTTCATTACAATGATTTTATAAACGCTGACATTTTTTTTTCGAAAATCGAAAATCTGAGACGGCACACTTAAACATGAAACCATATCCGAATTGTTAATATGAGACGGCCAAACTGAAGAGCTATTATATGTAGCAACATTTAAATTGGACATTTTTCACAAAAAGCTACGGTTTTCGAGTTACAGCATGTTTTGAGATCTCTGAATAATAACAAGTATAAGCAAAGAAAATACATGGGTTATAGGAGATGAACGATCTTCTTTAGTATTATTGAACGTTCAACGATTTTTATGATTAATGTTAAACTCAAAATTGGGAAATGATAAATTTTTACCAATAATTGAACCGACTTTATTACTTGGTGCACTGAAAAATAAATAATATAAATTCTATTGGTGTTGGTACTTTAAAAGTTGATGCCAAACGTCTTCTATCTAACTACAATTGCACAACTTCAAAAGTATCAGCACCAGAATTTATATTATTTTGTATTTTTCATTGCACCAACTAATAAAGTCAATTCAGTTTTCTGTAAAAAATATTTAATGAATGAATAGAAGCAAATCTTCTGGATTATATTACCTATATGAATTTAATGTTTTTTTCTTTTTATTGTTAAAACAATTGTAATTTGCGGTAGCTCTTACTGGGTGAATACCTATTATTGGAAAAAATATAATAAATTTCTTTATAATATGTAACAGTAGAATATGTTTTCGGTTGTATCATTTTCTGGTTCCGCCACTGTTCAAATAATGCATTCCGTCTTTCTATTAAAATTTCCCCGGCTGCAGCATCTTTTGATCCACTTCAAGACTCCCTATTTTATTGCAGCCCATTCCCCGCATCATGTTCCCCCTTAGAAATCATAAACTACAATTTATTGTGATTTTTAGTGCTTTTATATCTCGTACGGGTGCACTAATGAATGAGATGCGGTAATATATTCTATTGCATACCAGTGCTTCACTTTATTCTAACTGTTCCTATATGAGCAATGCAATATATGACGTAAAATAACAATCATATCAAACTTAAATTAAACTGAGCCTGTCTCACGACATGTTATATAACTTTGAGAAATCTCATTGGCATTCTGCCAGAGAAATGATGAATGTCATGGTATAAGAAAAAGTTTGCTCCAGTTAGTTTCAACTATTTCTAAGGTTTTCTGCAAACCGCATAATTTTTTGTTATTTCTTTTGTATACCTAAAACTCTTTTGAAAAACTTTCCAATACATGATTTCCAGACATGTTAAGGATTTTTATTACACCTTTTTTCCTTTAAATATTCAGGATTTTACTGTGAAAAGATAGCAAATCTAGTCTTATTCCGATCTTGATACTAGAATTCTTCACAACTCTTGCAGAACTGATATCATTATTGTCGGAAACTATGTTTTTCGTCCCAATTATGTAGAGAAATTTACTATATTACCATCAGAGTAATTTCATTCCATACAGAATCATCTAACTAGAACATGATTAACAAGTTTCTTCGTCATCTGCTAGGGCCGATTTAGTGATTTTTGTATAGACTTTTCAACAACATTTAGCATTGACAATGCATAAAACCATTATGAAACACGTTCAAGGACATACTCAGATAATATTACTGACGTTTGAAATATTCATATTAGTTGATTTGTCATACGGAATCATTTATAGGGTAGATATAGATTAGATCTTAAAGGGGGTAACTGATCCATGCCCATGAGTAGTTCTGGTGACCGAACCCATAACTATTCTTTGCATAAATGTACATGAGTATCTATGGTTCCATGTCCTAATAAGGACTTCTTGTGGATAATACCAAGTAATCTTACCGAAAGTAATAAACAACACATTGAAATTGGAAAACCCTGTAAATACTGTTACGTGGGTAGTTTATCATGTACTTACTGTTATTATTTCTTTTAGTTTGTATTCATTCTACCTTGTTTGCAGTAGTGTTGCTTGTGTATTTCATTGTCTAGTTCTGGAATTGTAGTAGATTTGTTCTCGATGCTTCCAGAAACTGTATGTGAGGTACAATTTGTCGTGCTATTGTCACCTTGACAAGGATCTAGAACATTAATTATGTTCGTCTAGATAATCATAGAACATTCTCGATGAATGTCATATCATGATTTAGATATATAAAGCCGTGACGATCACGGGACACGGTCAGTTTATTGTATCAGTCAATTGGAGACATAAGTCGAAAGTAGTTGGAACGCGATAGTCAAAGTGACAAATAGTGACAGTTGTACTAAAATAGAAAGCCGTGTACAGTGTGTTCTAAATAAACCATTGGAAGCAATCTGCGAATTTTGAGTATTACGCAAGTGAACTCACCCCACAACGTTTAGCACAGGGTTAAACGTTACAATTGGTGTCAGAAAAAAGGGATCTTCGCATTTTGCTAAGAATATATGGTGAATACCAGATCGACAGATTACGACGAAATGGCAAATTTTGCAGAAATAATGAAGTTCCTAGAGAATCAAGAAAGAAGTAGACAAGAACAAGAAGCAAAAATAACAGAAATTCTAGAAAATCAAGAAAGAAATAGACAACAAGATAAAGAAGAACAAGAAAGAATTAGACAAAAACAAGAAGCAAAAATAACACAAATTCTAGAAAATCAAGAAAGAAATAGACAACAAGATAAAGAAGAACAAGAAAGAATTAGACAAGAACAAGAAAGAATTAGAAAGGAAGACCAAACAAAAATAAGTCAAATTCTAGAAAATCAAGAAAGAATTAGACAAGAACAAGAAACAAAAATGAATAAATTTCTAGAAAATCAAGATAGAATTAGACAACAAGAAAAAGAAGAACAAGAAACAAGAATAAGACAAATCTTAGAAGAACAAGCAAGAGTGCGACAAGAAGATAAACAGGAAGTTGACCAGAAATTAGAGAAAGTTGACCAAAAATTAGAGAAAGTCCAAGAAAGTTTTGATCAAAAAATTCAATTAATAGAAGAAAAGATGTTGCAATCGAAAGCTGAAGTGCCTCTAAGAAGATCGTCCAATGAAATTCAAAATGGCGTAGTTAATCCACTAAAAATTGAAGCCCCAAAATTCGATGGTAAACAGTCTTGGTCTACATATAAAAAACAATTTGATGCTGCTGCTTTGGCTAGTGGTTGGTCAGATGAAGAGAAGGCCACTGCATTGATCTTGGCTCTACGTGGTGATGCATTGGAAATCTTAAATACCGTAACTGGCGGCGAACCTTCATATGAGATTTTAGTGGATCAACTTGAAATGCGTTACGGTGACCAACATCTACAACAAGTTTATCAAGCACAGTTAAAGAATAAGCAGCAACGGTCTGGAGAAACACTACAACAATATGAAATTGATGTTGCCCGGCTCGTTCGACTGGCATATCCTACAGCACCAAAAGACTTTCTTGATCGGCTAACGGTACAAACATTCATAGATGGTATAAGAGATATTGAAATGCAACAAGCCCTTCGGTTAAGTAGTCCTACAAGAATTGAAGATGCCCTTGCACGTGCACTTGAATACGAAGCTGCTAAACAGGCGTCCAGAAGTCATCTCAGATTGCGACAGACACGATGGGTCAATTCAACCCAAGAGAAGTCTTATGGCAATGGTAACTCTATAAAGCACATTATTAAAATGTTACAAAAATTGGATGGGCAAACAAATGAACAAAGAACTAAGACTTTGTGTTGGAATTGTGGACAAGAAGGACATATAAAAAAGAATTGTCCACAGCCTCAAAATAGCAATATGCAGGAAAACTCCAGTTAGCCAGTTTTGCGGGGCGAAGACTGGCTTACTCCAACCAAGCCCCAACATCATTAAAAATCAAAATTTCCCGACTGAGTCATGAAGGATCCAGCTTGGTTGTGAAAGGAAGAATATGCGGTCGGGATTGTAATATTGTTATTGATACTGGTTCATGTGCTACCATTGTGCGAGCTGATGTTATTCCTGCTTGCAAAATTGACCATCCCAATAGAAGTTATGTACTTGAAACTGCAAATGGAGTGACAATACCTGTCATTGGTACTCACGAGGCAGATATTCAGCTGGGAAAATCAAAATTCAGACATAAAGTATTTGTTGCCGAGATTTTGGACGAAGTTTTATTTGGGCTAGACATCATGAATAAATTTGGCTTCAATCTGAACCTCCAAGACCGAATACTCAAAGTTAATGAAGAAGAGTTGTTTATGTCAACATCTGAATCTAGAATAAGAAAAATTAAGGTAAACAGGACCATTACGATACCTGGATGGTCTGACAATCTCATCCATGTTAAAATAGAAGGTTCTAAGTGCAAGGAGGCACTGGTACTGGAAAGTAATCCAGAATGTCTGCCAAAGGAAATGATTATAGAAAACGCATTAATAAATCCATCAAGTGAGCATCCAATTAAGGTGAGAGTTTTAAATCTGTCCGAAGAACCTAGAGTTTTAATGAAAAATGAAGTAATTGCCTGTGCGGAACCTATAGTATCTGTCAAAATCTCAAGCAGTCAAGGGAAAACCATGTGCCAGAAAGGAAGAGAATTGAAAGAGAGAATCATTTCTCAACTTCGTAACCAACAGAAGGCCAAATTTGGTGATTTATGGGAGAAATACAAAGAACTATTTTCTTTTTCGGAAACAGATCTAGGACGAACTAATATGGTACAACATCGCATTAACACAGGCAACCAACAACCAATAAAACAAATTCCTAGAAGGGTACCATTAGCAAAGCAGAATGAAATGGCAATACTTATAGATAACATGAGGAAACAAAAGGTAATTGAACCTTCGAACAGTCCTTGGTTGTCACCGGTTGTCTTAGTCACAAAGAAAGATGGCTCGACTAGGTTTTGTGTTGATTATAGAAAATTAAATGAAATCACAAAAAAAGACAGTTATCCTCTTCCTAGAATAGACGATACACTGGATTGGTTGTCAGGAGCGAAATGGTTTTCTACATTGGACTTGAAAAGTGGATATTGGCAAGTCGAAATGCATCCTGAGGATAAACGATGTGGTATATAGAATTCAGAAATCCCCACGCAGTAAAATGAAAGTGGTTCATATCGACAGACTTTCACTGTACAAAGGGACTGAGGTGACATTTGATCGGGACGATCAAAGCTAAGAAGGGGGCAGTGTTACGTGGGTAGTTTATCATGTACTTACTGTTATTATTTCTTTTAGTTTGTATTCATTCTACCTTGTTTGCAGTAGTGTTGCTTGTGTATTTCATTGTCTAGTTCTGGAATTGTAGTAGATTTGTTCTCGATGCTTCCAGAAACTGTATGTGAGGTACAATTTGTCGTGCTATTGTCACCTTGACAAGGATCTAGAACATTAATTATGTTCGTCTAGATAATCATAGAACATTCTCGATGAATGTCATATCATGATTTAGATATATAAAGCCGTGACGATCACGGGACACGGTCAGTTTATTGTATCAGTCAATTGGAGACATAAGTCGAAAGTAGTTGGAACGCGATAGTCAAAGTGACAAATAGTGACAGTTGTACTAAAATAGAAAGCCGTGTACAGTGTGTTCTAAATAAACCATTGGAAGCAATCTGCGAATTTTGAGTATTACGCAAGTGAACTCACCCCACAACGTTTAGCACAGGGTTAAACGTTACAATACGTGAATGAACCTCAGATTTGCATAATAATGTATTTATATCAAAATTTTTCGTAATCTTATTATTTAACGAAAACAACTATGTAATATATTTTGAAATTTCACATATTTTAATCATGGATTAGAGGTAGGTAAGTACTCTTCTCTACAAAAAAATACAACAGAATTGTAAAACTGGTGTTCAATCCGTTCAATTTGTCCGCAGGTAAAAAGTGCACCACCAGATTAAACTTCGAACATCCAGGGCATACTACTACTAGCTGGCCACGCTCGGAACTTTTGTTACTTTATCGTGATTACTCCTCCCTATCGACCCTCCTTTAAAGTTAACTTGAGTCGGAACTCGTAAAAACCCTCTTTCCAATCAGGAGCTTACACTGATGCCACACAATGTCTCCAATTTTCTCGATTCCTTTCCTGTGGCCGATTTGATTGCTACGAAAAAGGCTCATTTAGCTCTCCGAGTTGCACTTAATCGACGTAAAAAATTTAGAAGGCTGGTCGTTGCTTTCGAGAGGGGAAATCGATGGCATGTTTGTCTGCTTGGGTGAGGTCGTCGCGTGCTCTCCCTATTAAGAACCTATTGGGGGAGTTTGGGGTCGATTATTTTACAATGATTAGAATTGTTTGATTTGTGTTATACCTGCAGGGGTATCAATAGATTGAGAGAATGATTACCCGAAAAACACGTGCTATTCTAGGACTTAGGACACAATCTTATACTTTACAATTTCCCATCAAGTGTAAATTCTAGAATAATAAGAACTTACAATTTACTTAAGAACTAGGTATAATTTTGAATGCATGTAAGAAAGATTAGTATCAGTGTGAAATTTATCGGGTACAGTTCTATTGTCTATCAATTTATCATTGAAAATTTAATGCCTATAGTCATATTTATAGATTTTTTTCGACTATTCCAAAATATAGAAAATAATAAAAAAATATTCACAATTAATAATTAATTATTCCATTAATTAATATAATATTTTTCTTACTCAATAACTTTCCAAGGAAATTACCGATCAGTTGTCAGGAATTCTTATTTCTATCAATTTAAAAGTAATTAATAACACATACGGAATACAAATAAATAATGGAATTGTCAAATGTTAGTGTCAGTGTTATTTATTATTCTTTTAAACCCCGACGCAGAAAGGGTGTATCTGCTACAACGTAGCTTCCAAACGAATAGAACGAAATTATATTAGTTCTTTTAATTGACTGTTGGCTTGATCAAGACTTTTCTTTGTTAAGTTTTCTTTGATTATGATTAGCGTGTGTAACTGATCGTCTATTTAAGGCAAGGTAGCTTCCAAATGGATGAACCAATTTTGATTTTTATGTTTGACAGGTGACAGGATCGAGAGTTTTCTATTTTTTCTTAATTTAAGTTTAACGTGTGATGTGTGATGAAACTATTTTGATTCAGTTTTTTTGTTTCAAATGTGGCTTGATTGAAAGTGTCTAGCTAGTTAAGCTAGATTTTTTCGTTTTTTTTATATATATATATAATATATTATCGAAAACCAAAGTGAGAATTGTAACTGTCATTGTATTTACTATATTGTATATAGATTTGAAAGAGGCAAAGAATTGAGCTAGGTATTTGTGACGCTGACAAAATAGAAGTAGTAACGTAGTGGCTATTTTCAGAATTTGAGAGGGATATTAAAAATTCATTTTTTATTATAAATCAGATTTTTCCATTTAGAAAACCATTTGTAATTTCTATGTGGTAGGTAATTGATTGACTACCTACAATGCTTTTTGGAATTTTCCCAAAAATAATACATGTTACCAATTAAGGAAAATCAACCACTGTATCGATATTTTTTATAATGAATGTTTCTATATCTATTTTATTCATTGAGTTATTTCACGATCCCTTGAGTCAACTCAATAATAATTTTCAGTTACACAATTTCATTAATATCATTGATATCCACCAATCTCTAATTTGATCTCTGGTTTGCTGAAATAAAATCAGTTTTTTCGATTTAACTTTCCCACCCTCGTAGGTATATAAGTAGAAACATAAATCTGCTAAAATTGACATGCGATGATTTGCATATTTCTGTTTACAATAATTAAATTTATATCAAAATTATATTCTTTAATAATACAAGTCTTTAACATCATACAAAAATATAACTATTTTCTCTGCAAAAAAAGGAACAACTATTTTCTTCATAAAAAATTTGAGCTGCATAAAGTTGTTCTGTATCCAATTAAACTGACACTTATTTCAAAGTTATTTTATTAGGAAAACATATTATGATTTTTTTAAATATATCAGTGCCCTTGACACGCCACTGTATAAATTGAAATTTCTTCTTTTATATGTAAGTCTTTCAGTTGACACTGCACAATGAATATCACCGAAAAGTGGTGTCAAAAAATATAATCTCCGTTTTTTTCCGAGAGTCGTAAGATAGTGTATTTTTCAAATGAAATTTTTTGGACCAAATAGTAATTCATAAATTCCATAGATTCGGTAGAGTAACTAAATCTAACTTTTGCATTTGATGTGAAAATATTTTCAGAAGTACCCATATGTACCTAATGGTAAAAGCAAATGCTTTTATATTTTATGCCTTAAGCGTATCCTTTTTTCGCCTAGTGAATAACTGAATCAATAATAGATCAAATAAACTAAGAAGCGAATAGGTAATGGATCCAAGGCATCCCATTAAAGCAAAATATTCATAGTTTATTTAATCTTGCAAGTGAAAACAAACCAATTTCGACAAAAATGCTCCTTCCCCTCCATTTGGAGGAGTTTTTTCAAGGAGAAGGATATATTGGATTTTGGAAAGTTTTCTACTAACTCTCAGAACTCCTCTTTCGAATGAAAAAAGACTCATCAAAATTGGTAAACGTTTACTAAGCAAAACGTAGGTATACTTCCCCCTTTTTTCAAATCGGTCAAAAATTAATGTTACTTCTATTTAATATCTTCTCTCATAACAGTCTTTCCAATCATTTAAACTAATATAGAACCTGAAATATTTGACACATATAATTATGGTAATCATTTCTTAGGATTAAAATAGTTTGTGTTTTACGTTAACTCATTATTTGACTTTAATGAATTATTTATTGCTGCCGTTTATAGTACTTACAACAGCTTTAATACAACATGCTTTATTTTGGAAGAGATTTATATGTTCTCCTCAAATTTAATATTCAGAACGTTTGTTCCCATCCAACTTCGACTTGAAGTTTCTAAAGTGTGCCTCGAGCCAGTCTCTCACTAAGTAGGTATGTATAACGGAAAAACTCACTTGAAAGCCTCGAGTTGTACATCAAAGAGCAAATATGACTTAATAAATTTTGTTTTACCCTGAAAATCTAATTTTCTTCATTACGATGAATTTCTTGTATACCAACTTCGTTCTTATGATTCAGCAAACGATTCCGGTTATCTTGCTTTACCTTTGCGTTTGCCTAAAACTGTTTTTGCTCTAACCATCTCTTTATTATGTCATTCCTGATGCTTTCATCTTGATCAAATACATACCTCTATAATTATCTAATATCTTTTCTATAGAAAAGTTGCACCAGTTGACATCGTTCTTATCATCTGATCATTTGAAGTAAGAAGTAACACTTTGTTCAGTAGTTCAGTGTATAAAAGAGCTTTAGTGTTAGAAGTTCTAATTATCCCAACATTCAATCAGATGGATTAAATGGGTCACTAAAAAAAAGAAAGTTAATTACTCTGTTTAGGACATTCTTAATGGTCCCTAAAAGGCTCTATGTCTTTTTTTCTACTTAAATGTTTATTACCACAGATCGATAATCCCATTAGTCCAGAAAAAATAGGATTTTACTAAGTAGAAAACTTTTTTTTCAAGTTCTCGTTATATAATATCTCCCAAATGGTGCGTTGTACGGTAATATGCTTCATGATATGAAGTTATATTGTCTATAATTTTAATGTTTATTCATACTCTTAATATTTTTCAAAATATAGTGAGTTGAACAGTTGCAGTTGTAAAATGGAATACTATTTAATTTTTTGACTGTCAAAAGGGACAAGGTATGTATCTATAATTCGAGTGTTTCTCTGCTTTTTAGAAAAATTTCATATCGAACTATGCTTATTGCAATCGTTCAGACCAAATTTTTGTTTATTAATGACTTGTTTAATATTCAATAAAAGAGATAATTCTTAGGGATTCAGTCTTTAATAAATAAAATTCTTTGATCTAAATCTGAAGAAGAGACTAGTGATCAGCAAAGCAAGACCAAAACCAAACCTTGGTATTGGTCTTAGTCTTGCATCAAATCCTTAGTCTTGGGTCTTGGTCTTGCATAGACGGTCTTAGTCTTGCTACAAGACTTGCAGAACTTGTGAGCAAAAGTGTGAAAAATTCGCGCGATTCTAAACCGTAACTGCTTAATTCAAATAAAGAAAAACTCTGCAATATGCATCGGAAGTACGTAATTGATATTTAATCACATTGCAAAATAAAAAAAAGATCATTATCCAGAACAAACACTCCTATTAATGGTACCAACAATCTAAAGTATTGAGAATAATGTAATGTTTCCCTTGCTCTGCTTTATGCTTTTGCATCATACTTCTATATCAAAAATACTCATTCTACAATGGTTTTGTACCATTTTCTTGGAAAAAATTGTAAAAATACCATTTACCAAAAAAATCTATCAGAGTGCCTATTGAGTGAAAGCGATCAAAAGTATTTCTGTTTTATAGATACAGTTTTTATCTTCCACTTTAGTATGAAGCTTTCTCCAAAAAAAAATTAAGGACAGGTAAGGATTTCTTTAATATGTGCATTTATAGAAGTATCTATTTCAAAAATCAGTCGTGTAAATATTTAGGTAATTTACCAGCGTTTCTTCTCTAATTATTGACCAAAAAAATGTTTCCTACCAATTTGCTGTTTGGTTACGGAAGTCTCGCAAGTCCCACTGCAAGACCAAAACGAAGACCAGGTTAGTCTTGGTATTGGTCTTGCATCGCAGTATTGGTCTTGCACACCAATATCGCAGCTTCACTAGAAAAGACTAGGCGTTCGAAATGCGAAAGAATAAGCTTTATGAAATCCTCAAAATTTGAATATGAGACCAACCATCTATCAATCACACTCTTTTAAATTAAAAAAATCGGTTCACGTTTAATATGCAAACCAAGGTTACATACATAAAAAACATACCTACAGTGGAATTGTATAACTCCTTCTTTTGGGAAGTCGGTCAATAATATAAATTTAATGCTGTTTCTAACTTCCCTGGCCTTTCCAGTTTCTTAGTTTTATTTACTTTCTGCCAGGTAATTTTTGCATGAATTTTCTATGTCGCAACCAGACCGAATTGGATTCAACCTGTAAAATACACTGTGGATGAAAGTTTTCAGATAGGACTCGGAGATTTTGCAAAGTGAATAAATAAGTATTTTTCTTATAGGGACTTAAAAGCTGCTGAAATCCCTATACCTGCGCCAAAACATAATACAGTTGCGGTTGACAGTTGCGGCTTTATCACTTCTCTATTTGGCTTTGAAACTTCCATTCTAATCCTCACAAGCGAAGAATGTATGTATATACAGGGTGTCAATTTCGAAACTTACTATAACGAGTGAATATCTGAAATCGTAGCTATTAAGAAATAGTTTTCATATTTACCCTGCAAAGCTGTCTTTTATGTTAAAGGAGTCGCTTAATCAGAGAGAACCTTTCAGAATGTATCACAATTTTATTTAGTATTATCTATTATTTTAAAATTTCCGTTACAGTTTGTTCTAAACGGAAAGCAGCATTTTTTCTTTACCTAACAATAGAGATTCAGAGAAACTTATCTTTAGTAGAAAGTTTACTACATTTAGAAGATGGTGCACCTCCTAATTAAATAACTCCATTTAGGCAATAATTCGATATAATTATTATCCCGAACAGTAGATTGGAAGAAGACGTCCTAGGCCAAGATCTCCGGGGATATCATCATTTTGATAGCTTTCTGCGGGGTCATCTGAAATCTGTTGATTTAACTTCGTTTCTGAATTATTAGTGCAAGTTTAGAAAAGAGGAATTCAAGAATGTCGACATTTTTTCAGGGAATTTTCTCAAATGTACGTCAGGGTTTTTAAGAGAAGCTCTGTCACTGTTTTCAAAAGAAAATCTTTGAAAACATTTAATACATTGTAAATAAATATATGAAATTGTGAAAACTAAAAGATTAATTTTTTATGATGTTGTTGTAAAGCATTTTTAAAAGCTTCAAGAGAAGTCATCAAGGGGGATCTCATTCAAGATTATTTAGTTGACAGGGGTTAAGTGAGAACAGGTTAACTAATACATTATTTTGGTTCCCCCTCCCTATTATAGAAAATCTTTTGATCGTTTTTAGGATTCCTTACCAAAAGGATGCCGCCTGTATCTCAAGAATGGTAATAGGTAGTCATTTGCAGTTTTTACAGAATAAGTTTCTCTATTGCCGTTATGATAACTAATAACAAAAATCAATCAAATAAAAAGTAAGCGGGCCTCTCTTACACAAACGTAATTTTTAAGGTGTTTTTTGCAATCGCTGGATCTCCTGAGCCACAATAGACAGACTCATGAAATTTTCAAAAAAGTAAGTGATACTATAGCTGTTATAATAATAAATAATGGAAATAAAATAAAGTAGAACAATAAACTGTTGTGTGTTTTGGCTCTATCGTAATAATGGATGTTATTGAAGAATGGTACGCAATCCTTCGAACTTTGCCAGTTTTATTTGACTTTTTCTGGAGTTTCTCAAATATAGTCATTGTAATTTTTTCAACTTAGCCCTTGTACTAGTTGAATTAATTTTGACTTAGCAAATGTAATTTGCATATATCATATCCATATCAGATGATATTTCATAGAGAAATGTAACTTTGCTAGTAACGCCGCAGTTTCCATGCCGATGCTGCTACTGGTAAACATCGAATAGTTGATGGCACTTACTCCTTACTCAGTTTATTATTGAATAGAACTTGTATGCAGCGTGTGTGCTCAATCTCTTTGAAGTGTGGTGTTGGAAATGCTGGAATTATATTGAGATGAAGCTATTGTAGTAGTACTCCCGACAATAATGATACTCTGAAGTATGTTGGTTGAAATGCCAAAGTATTCTACATAGGACACTTCCACATGTCCATAAATTAATTATATTATAATACTATGAGGTTTCTGTAGGATCACATTTCCATAAAGCTTAGGCCTTAATTAGAAGTCTAGAATCTCATTTGTTCCAAGCCAGCGCAAACTTGAAGCTTGAAGATGTCAGAGAATTGAAAAGAAAATTGTTGCCTTGTTGTTGTCATCTTCTATAGTCTTATACCAGTTGCATCACCATCTATATCAATAATTACTTCAAGGGGTACAGTGGACTCGTTTGAAAACTTATCTGAATAATAAAACATAAAAAATAACGATATATATATAAATATATATATATATATATATATATATATATATATATATATATATATATATATATATATATATATAAATATTTAAATTCGAATAGTTTTAACAGCTCATTCAATGTCAATAGACTTTGACGCAAATCTCACATGTACTGCAAATCCTCCAATACTGAGTGCTTAAAACAGAGAGGTTTACAGGCAATAAACCTTGAAAGCTCGTTATTTTGTTAATTTATATTTGAAGGTTGATGTTAAATAAAAAATATTTATGTAAAAACTTTTACAGTTTTAATGTATTATAATTATTAAACACAATGAACTATTCTATACAAATCTATGCCTTGCCCAATATTCCTTGAAAACCGATAACTACAAAAATATCTACCTACATTTTGTAAAAGATTGTGTATTATGAGTCACATTTCACTAGAGCGAAGCAGCTGACTACCTGTCATGCAGCATGGATGAATTTGTGTCATTTTAAATAATGGCGACACTTCTGGTTATCAAAAGTGTAATCATTAATGTATTTCACTACTGAGAGGACCATAAAATATTCGAAGCTGCTTTAGACTCACGGATTAATAATTAGACCTCACGCCCGTCTATGCTTTTATTTATTCAGTACATCAAATGTTTTGAAAATTACTCAGCAATTCGATAAAGAAACAGCAAAAGCGTCCAGCAAGAAGTCTAGAAAAAGAAGAGCCCACCATAAAAATTGTGAGAGCTTCCGTATGTATACGTTGTATACCTTCTGAAAAATGCATTATTGCGCTAGTAGACGTGCGCAAAGTGCCGCTATTGTGTAAAAGAGATAGCAGATTATCGTCATCTGTAAGCGCCGTCCAAATGCAAGTTCTATCACTTTTTTTTAGTACGTAGAAAATCTTTTTAGATCTGCGCAATAAGCCAGACAACTGATTATTCTCGACTGGGAACGCCCCTGATATGCAATTTCTATAATCTCATATGACATCGTAGTGACGCATAGGTAGTGTAACATCTCCAGTCATATCCAATCTCCTTGCAGTGTATATGCCAATGGCAAATACGCTACGTGGCATCCATTGTTTTAGTAACAAAATACCTAGTCCTGACTTGACTTTGTCAAGAATTACAGAACTCTTGACACATCTCAAGTTGAATTTTGAGAAGTTGAACTTTAGTGTAAAGTTATTAGTAGGTATTACCTAACGGGTATAACCAATTATTTGATTAGGTATGAAACTTTCTACCATACTTTTTAGGACTGCTTCCTCTTTTTATTCTTATAAGATATTCAAGGTAAAAATTAGAAGTTAATGAATAAAAGCCCTCGCCAAAAGAAATATACAAAAGTTAGATTAAATCCCGGAATTTTATATCATGAAGAATTATGACCGTAGGTACATGCGCTTTTATCTTCAGGGATATTAAACCATCTTTTAATTAATCATCCTAAACTATTTGCCTCCAATACTTTTTCGGACATGATTGGTAGTCTAGTATAATTACTTGGCGAACAAACTTTGGAATTTTTAATTTCAATCTTTACCTTGAGAGATTCTTCTACTTTTATTGCACATTCGAGCACTGAGTAGACTCAATTGGGTACCTTCAGAAGTTTTATGCAAAGAGTTTCGGCTAAAGTTGAAATTTAATATTGGAATAATATTTGAGGATAAAACGGAGTTGATCGAGAGTTGAATCGTATTACTTGCACCTCAAAGAAAGATAAAGCTAGTCTAATACAATAATCTTAAAGATGAATTATTATTTGTCAGAATGAATCTATTGTTCGTTCATTCACAGATTATCAGAAATTGCTGAAATGGAATAAGGTCGTTGATTTTTACGATTATCAGGTCTCAGTTATTCTAAACAAATCGAATAATAATAATATTATTATGATAACTTTAACATACAAAGTGTTGGGGAATTTATAGTAAAAAGAATAACCAGGCAGTTTTATACGTAACTTCTTTCCAAGCAAAACACTGTAGATATTTTTTTGTAAACGAAAATATCGTGGAAATATTTTTATATTGATCGTTTCCATAGAATCGAGTATTTTTGTACTGCTTTATTTTTGATTTTCACTGAAAGACAAATCTTGTTTTTAAGAACATGAAAGCATAGTTAAGCTTCAAGGAGAAAATAGGAGGCAGAAAAATTAGACATAGGAGACGATTGCATAGAATGGATATAAAATCTGTCCTAATAAAGTTTCTCATAATATCTCGGAATTTGAGAAATTTTGCCTATTGCTTCATATTTGCTTACTTGATAAAAGTATCTAGGTACTCAAAAACGTGATAAAGTGTAAGTTGGGCTTGCGAGAAGAAGGTTAGGTTCTCCTGTAAACTGGAGTGTAAACTATAAGTAATAATGACCTATTTTACATATATCTTTACTCAATATTTTCATTTCATTAGTTCCAAAGGAGGGTGTAGGCAGTTATTGTCAATTTTTAAAGACCATACAATTTGACAGTCTCAGACCCACTTGAAGTACATTGTTCTAAAAATGTCTTATTCTTATTTCGCTCAGTAGTTTGGAGAAAATAGGCTGTGACAAACGAGCAGACAGATAAACAGACATACGCCAGAATTATAAAGGTTTTGTTTTCTTATGGGATTTACAGAACCCTATACCTACAGCATATAGCATAATAAATATTTTTTACAAAAAATTGGACCGACGTTATTAGTTGGTGCGCACTGAAAAATACGAAATAATATTAATACTATTGGTGCTGGTACTTTTGAAGTCGTGCAGTTACAGTTAGATTGAAAACTTTTGACACCAACTTCACAAGTAACAGCACCAATAGAATTAATATTATTTTGTATTTTTCAGTGTACCAACTATTAACATCAGACCATTTTTTGTAAAAAAATATTTATTTCACACTTTTGAGTGTAAGATTAGTCACGAGAATCGTTGAACGTTCACTTATACCATTCCCCGTGTGTATTATTTGCTTTTACCTACTTGTTGTTGTTATTCAAAAATCTAAAAACATCGTCGCGGATATACGCATATTTTAGACTTTTCCACCACGGTAACTCGAAAACGGTAACTCTATGGAAAAAATGTTCAATATAAATATAGCTACAAATAACCTGGTCTTTAATTTTCAATTTTTGAAAGAAATTTCCTTTTCCATATTGTGAAAATACACATATTTAAGATTTTATCATTGCTGTAACTCGAAAACCGTAACTATTTTGAAAAATGTTCAATTAAAATGTTTCCGGATATTGGCCTATGTTTAATTCTGCCGTCTTAGATTTACGTTTTTCGAAACAAATTTTCCCCAAAAATCATCAAAATTGGAGTACGTTTACTATATATCTACAGCGCGCACACAAACTAAAAAAAATCCCGATGGCCTGTAGTCAGCGGAAAGGTAATTTTTTCAAAATTCATTGAATTGAAATTTGAACAACCTTTTCATTGGTATAACTACATATTAGTACATAAAATTGTTGTATGTGTCATAGCCTTGCGGTTAGAGGTTTTTGTTTTGGCTGTTGAATATAAAGCAGACAGGGTTGGAGTTCCACTTCAAGGCAGAATTTTTTTTTTCGCCAATTTCTTTTCAACAGATATACTATATATTTTTTTAATCAGGGTGTATATTAAGATCTCTAGAAAATGTACAATTACATCAAATTTATATTGAGTGTTCATGTTTTATCAATATTTGTTATTTTTCTTTATTGATTTTTATTTTTCTACCTGAGTATTTTATGAAAAATTGCAATAACAAAAGTTGTAGGTACTGATTATATCTATAATCTAAAATTATTTTTGATGATATTTACACTACGGCTCTTTTTTGATAATTTTTTTAAATGTTTGAATGGTCGCCATTTTGAAACTACTTACCCGATATTGCCCAATAACGAACTCGACCGAGATATTTGAGAGATTGATTTTTGTAGCAAATTTGAACTTGATACCTTCAAAACTGCGACCTCTATCGTGTTAACAAATTTCGTAATATTACATATAACAACATGCCCTTGAAATTTTGTCGAAATTCGAAAGTGTGAACGATCGCAATATGTACATTTCTATAAGAAATTTACCTAAAAAATCAGACAGTCGAATTGTATACCCCCTCCGTTTGGATTCGTTGGTCAAAAATGTACCCCCCCACGACTCCCCTACAAACAAACTCCATTTTATATCAAAATCGTTTGACCATCCATTATTAAGCGTGCCAACACAAACAATAATAATTGCTATATTTATTTTTCACGTAGGAGAAACTGTTTAGCCAGAATACGAATATAGAAAATTTGACTGTTTATTTGACTCTACGTTTTTTCTTGCTTTCTCTCAGAGATTCGCCTTGAAATGGTTATAGAGGGCTTAAGAAAGTTCCAAGTATTCAGTAAGGCTTATAGACTTTTGGAAAAGAATCAAGAATGAGTTTCAAAACATTATTTATTATAACAATTTTATGTGATCCTAGACAACACTGTTACATTGTTAGATGTAATTTTGAAATTCAGCTGAATGCCGGAGTAACTTCTGCTATCAAATTTATTGCACTTTAATCTACACACATATGAATCTTCTCTTTCACGTAGATCGTTCTGACAGCCCCTTTATTACAAAGAAAATAGCCCAGATGTTGACAAATGAAAAATGAGAATACGTCAAGAAGGCGTTTCAATTTCTCTGGCAAATAGCTAGTAGGAATCTTTAAAATTCGTATATGTGCTTTACCACCTCCATTGGGATGGAGGAATAGTGGAATTCAACGTGAATACATAAGATGCCAGTTATAATTCAGTACCTACGCTATTTGTTGAGGCTTGAGTCTTATAGGATAGATAAAATGTACCTACTACGAGTTACATTCCTTATTAAAAAAGAAATGTAACACAATAAAAATAAAACTGGATAATTTTCATATTTTAATAAAACATTTAGTGATTTGAAAAAATAATAAACAAGGTTTAAGACGAAATGTCTATGCTTCTTTTTTTCTTTTTTGTTATTTATCTGTTCTGTCAATCATTATAATTCTCATGTTATTAGGAACTCCTCAGTGCCCTTATATGCCACAGTATTTTTGAAGAACTTCTCTAGAACGAAGGAGATATACCAATTCATATGAACGATGGCTTTTTTATGGATGTGCTCCAATTTTGCATAGTAAACTTGAATCAGTTTTGATGATTGTTTTTTATTTGAAAGAGGAGTACAGTGAGATGGTCCCATTAATAAACTTTTCTAAATCCAATATGCTTCAAAAAGGCAACCCTGAAGGGGGTGGTTGTGTCAATTTTCTTCGAAAATCGAAAGTTTGAGAAGAAAATATTGAAGAAGGGACCATATCCAGCAAAGTTTAAATTGGACATTTTTTTTTTTAAATACAGTTTCCGTGGTAAAGTCTGAAACATGTGTGTTTTGGCGATGTTTCGAAATATGTGAAAATAAGTGAACGATGAACGAATTTGATGACTAATGATACACTCAAAAATGTGAAATATTTTTATTTTATGAAAAATAGGACTGACTTTATTAGTTACGGCACTGAAAAATAACAGTAATAATAATTCCACAGGATCTGGTACATTTACAGTTAGTGCCAAAAGTCTCCCATATACCTATAGCTGCCAACTTCAAAATTATGAGCACCAGAGGAAATAATATTAATATTCTTTATTGTTCAGTGCGCCAACTAATATCTAAAGTCCATTCTATTTTAAAACCAAATGTAGAAATGTATTATACCTATACAATATCTCGTTAATTTCAAGCCTTCATTTTGAATTCATCAGGGAAAACCATTACGTGACCTTGAAAATCCAACATTTTTCTGTAAATATTGCTTCTGTAGACAGAAGTGCGAGGTTCCACAAGGTACCACTTTCAACTCTGCAAACTACAGTTTACATTGATTATTCATTATAGTTACAACTTTTCAATCAGCCAATTTTCATAACTTTAATATTTTGAAACCAGAAATATACCATTTTGGTATACCTATATAAATCACGATTGTCACATATTCGCCCCTTTAGGCACTTTAGCATAAATTTATATTATGTGTTTCTTCATATTCTAACTAAACCGTTTTTCTTTCAAACAAAACGAGTATGACCATTTATTTGTCTTGGTATACTGAAAAATGTATGTGGATTTTTAAGACGTGAGTGGAGTAACAAATTTGCAAACACTGGGCTCAACATTTTTATACAATAAATTTAATTTATTGATAACGTCAAATATTACTTATTAGTAATAGAGAGAAAAAAATGAATGGTACGACAGTTCTGGCAGGTTTATATTTTGTACATAAATAATAATTACGCTTTATAAATTTTTATTCAATATTCAAAGCATTATGTTTGTTTGTTGGACAATGCAACTCAATTGCTGCCACGAGATATCACATAATATATAAAGTAGGTAGGTATATCTAATATTAAACTAACCACAGCGAATTACCTAACTCTAACATTATATCGTTGGTGTCACCTCAAAGTTGGGAAAGAGGCAAACGTGAGAACGGCTCGACTCAGCCTAAAATTGGTTTGGCAGCCAAGAGACCCCCCAACCAGCAGCATCACGTAATATTAATTATATGAAGTTTACTCGTGGTCTAATGGGATAAATTAGAATT
The DNA here is from genome assembly GCA_958507055.1 of Crioceris asparagi. Taxonomy (NCBI): domain Eukaryota; kingdom Metazoa; phylum Arthropoda; class Insecta; order Coleoptera; family Chrysomelidae; genus Crioceris; species Crioceris asparagi. The sequence continues at coordinate 73,707,064 of OY293828.1, forward strand.
TTTAGTGGAACTTGGAATTTAATTAAAATTGAGCGATGAAATTTCGTCTTACGCCGGACCTATTAACAATCTTAAAAATAGATTGACGTTTTCAAGAACAAATATGTTAAAATATCTTGTACAAATACTCTTCTACTTCTACTGAGTATTTTTTCAAATTTATTCTTTACAGTAGTATTATTCATAAAAATCCCTCAAAAATGTTAATTATTTGAAACGACCATAAACTTATTACCACTTTCTCTATTCGTAAACGCGTAATAAAGCTGTCATAACTAAAATGATATTACCGTTATTTTGGTAAATCCTGCAAATGCAATAAAATATATTTTCTCTCCATTTCCACGGCATGCTCGAGCTTCTATTTTTCGAAATTTATATCAAAAATGTGACTTAAAATATAACCTTTTGATGAGCCTCCAATCAAAAATCATCTCAAATCGGCCATGTTACCCTCTTAGAGGTTTATAATGAATTTATAGTAGGACCGAACCAAAGTTTACAGAATACTATAAGTTGGGTCACTCTTGAAATTTCCTTTGTTGGCAGCTCGAACGTATGATTTTTTGCTTTTCGCTTAAATCAGGCAATATTACCAGTGTTAAACTGAAGCAATAGAACCTACAAGAGACGTACTATATTTGTGCAACAGAAATAATAACACATTTTTAGATGAATCACGTTTTAAAATGTAAAAATATATTTTTTATTAAATACTATACGTATACATAACACAAAGGAGATAAACTGAAGAGATAGTTAATAACTCACTAAATTAGTACATTTAAGAATACTTAGATGATTATATTATTTATTTGGAATATAATAGGGAACAATATAAATAGAAAACATCGATAAGTAGACTTGGTTCATATTTTACAAATGTTTTAAAATATTGAGTTTAACATTCAATTTACCTATGGCCTGCTTAATATCTTTATTTATAAATTTTAAAGCAAACTATACGAAGCCTTGTAAATAAAGACACCCACGTAATAATCGCAAGGAAATCGTTGATAAGAATGAGAGAAAGGAGTGGCCTAATCCTTTCCGAATAGCTCTATTGGAGACATTTTCTATGGAAATATATTCCATTATTGTCACATGGTCAACAATATCCTTTGATGGTACACTTATACCACCAAATTGTTTATCCGTCGTCTTTAAGCATTACAAAAAATTAAATCGTCATTCTATAAATTTTCGACGGAATTGCTATATTCTACACAAATGTTACAAGAATGACGATTCAAATATTTCTTTATGAGATAACATGTGATATAAACCAGGGCGTTTCCTTCGGAATATTTTATATTTTTATAGTCGCTTGAGAATACTTTCAAAGGAGGACTAAATTTTGGAGAAGCAGACGGAGCAAAGACTTGATCCCGTCCTTTCTATCTTACAACAACAACCATCATCCACTGAACAATACGCAGCCATTTCACAATATTTATCAAAAGTTATTGAAACCCACAACGCACGGGGACACACTGGATGTTCCGAACTCGACCACATTACACAGCAAATAGCGAAATGAGACAGAATGAACTTTTATGAATATGGTTTTTCGAGTGTCGCGTCATAGCAATAATATTGTAACGTTTAACCCTGTGCTAAACGTTGTGGGGTGAGTTCATCTTGTCGCACTCTTGCTTGTTCTTCTAGGATTTGTCTTATTCTTGTTTCATGTTCTTCTTTTTCCTGTTGTTTAATTCTTTCTCGTTCTTCTTTTTCTTGTTGTCTAATTCTTTCTTGATTTTCCAGAAATTGATTCATTTTTGTTTGGTCTTCCTGTCTAATTCTTTCTTGATTTTCTAGAAATTTATTCATTTTTGTATCTTGTTCTTGTCTACTTCTTTCTTGATTTTCTAGAATTTGACTTATTTTTGTTTGTTGTTCTTGTCTACTTCTTTCTTGATTTTCTAGGAACTTCATTATTTCTGCAAAATTTGCCATTTCGTCGTAATCTTTCGATCTGGTATTCACCATATATTCTCAGCAAAATGCGAAGATCCCTTTTTCTGACACCAATTGTAACGTTTAACCCTGTGCTAAACGTTGTGGGGTGAGTTCACTTGCGTAATACTCAAAGTTCGCAGATTGCTTCCAATGATTTATTTTCAAACACACTGTACACGGCTTTCTGTTATAGTACAACTGTCACTACTTGTCACTTCGACTATCGCGTTTCAACTACTTTCGAGTTATGTCTCCAATTGACTGATACAATAAACTGACTGTGTCCCATGATCGTCACGGCTTTATATATCTGAATCATGATATGACATTCATCGAGAATGTTCTATGATTATCTAGACGAACATAATTAATGTTCTAGATCCTTGTCAAGGTGACAATAGCACGACAAATTGTACCTCACATACAGTTTCTGGAAGGATCGAGAACAAATCTACTACAATTCCAGAACTACACAATGAAATACACAAGCAACACTACTGCAAACAAGGTAGCAGAATGAATACAAACTAAAAGAAATAATAACAGTAAGTACATGATAAACTACCCACGTAACACTATGTAGGTAGGTACCTCCAATATGTTTTTATGAATAAGTATAGGAAATACTTAGCAGGAGTGATATATTTTGTGTGTTTTTTTAACCAATGAAGTATCGAGTAAATAATGGGCGTGAGTTTTGGGTCTCGGTGTAGTGAAAGCTATCAAAAAGACCTGGAATTTCAATAAAATAAGATTTCTACGAATTCTGTTGAACTTGAGAAACTAAATCTCCATTGTTGATTTTGCGGAATACTTAGGTACATAATCACCATTTCATCAAGATACTCTCATAAATGTAGCCATATCTTGAAAATTTCCCAGTAGAATCCAGTTAAACCCTATGTTGCATAACTATGGAAAATGAGCCCAGTTGATTCTAAGATAATATAGGGTATGCTGTGACTTTATAGAACACTTTGTAGGTATATAAAGGTATTCAAAATTTATTTTATATTTCAGAGATCTACGTATATACCTAAAAGATAATCACGGTGTTATTAATAAAACAAGCAACTATCAAGTAGGGGTTCATCTGAGTAGAACATAGAACGATTTAATTGGCAGAAAAGATAGAGTAGATACAGAAGAAAGCAAAGCTCCTTTAAAAGTAGTTTCCTTATGCAATCATTATTTTATAATCCTATTACTTATATGCAGATCGATGATTAGTTGAAGTTCAGATAAGTCGAATTTTTCCTAATTTTATCAATGTTAAATTTGGTACCTAATTATCATTACATGCAATAAGTTAACTCTAATTACTTTAATCTCTAATATTCTTTTCAGGCTTATCTAGTTAGACACCAATTTAGCTATGAGAAATTGCACACGAAAGTTTTGCTGCTGGAATTTCATGTTTAACTGTTCCATTATCACTTCTATCTCTAATGTTCCCTGCATTCTATTTTCGGCGTTCGTCTTCTCCTCGTGCTGCTCTGTGATTTCAGGAATTCAAATTTTTCCCGGTCGACATCAGAATATTAAGTAATTAACTTAATCGAGAGCGATGTTTCTCATTAAAATTCGAAATTGGAAAGACGGAAGTGAGAAAACGTAAGGTTCGCATTTTCAAATATTTGCCTTTGAAATTTAATGGTTCATTGAGTGATTTTCGTAGCTGTGAAAAATGTGATGCCTTGAATAATTCAGCACTCCAGCATGGATATTTCTCATTCATGGAAAGAGTGAATTACCTAACTAATAATTAGTTCAATATTAAAATAAATTATTTGAACGTTTGAAAATATTTTTACTTATCGGACAATTTAAAATTTATCAGTTATGCGGGGCTTTAATATTAATTTAATGTATTATTAGACCTATATATAAAAAGCTACATACATTACTTATTGTTAAAGTGGTAACCTATTCTAGTCATTTTGTGAAGAATGGTGTTTTCAAAATAAAAATTTCTCGTTGGTTCTGAACGTTGTTAAGGTTTCTTGAACGTTTCTATCAAAGTCGAATAATTTGTATTAAGAAAATACTAAAAATTATTCTATTTTGAGAAAGAAAAATTAAATTATTGATTATCTCAAATCTGAGACTTTTTGCCATGTTATTACGTCATCAGCTAGAGACTTTTTATTGAATTTTCAACATCATTTTACACTTGGTAAACATATACAGAGATTGTTTTGAAATTTATCAGTTTGAATAGTACAGTTTTACAGAGTTGACAAATCGATTCATTATTTTCTACAAACATGATAAGGGGCGTTCTCATGTTTGTAGGTTATAATATGCGTTTAATAAAGACGTTTTTTGTCAATACCAAACCAATCACAATAAAAGTTTATTTATGTCAAATATTTTGAACCTCAAATGTGACAGATAATTTTACCAGTATACAAAGTTGGAAGACTGTTCGCATCAAATTCAAAAGTAGCAATTGAACTATTTTTCTCTTTTCATTGTACCATCTGATAAAGTCAGCTCTAGTTTTTGGGGAGAAATATGAATTTCATATTTTTTAATGTTTCAATAGTCATCAAAAACAATAAAAATTCAGGGATTTCAATATATAACGAGAAAATCTGCACATTTATTTTTTTGGAGGAAAGGAGATTTTGAATTTTGACAGGCGTTATATAAGACTCAGCACTTTTCTTTCAATGAAAAGATAATCATCAAAATGGATGCACAGTTAGCATGCAAAACACACGAATATCCATAAAAAACAAAACATACGAATGGAATTTTCTACTTCCTACTTTTGGTAATTCGATCTGAATTGGATGAATCTAACAGTAAAAAATCGGAAAACGCAAATTCAGAAAAAGTAGTTAATCAAATATTTAACTCCCATATAGTTCCTCAGCTACAAATTTCATAGATTTAATAATTTTACATTATCATGAATATTCAATAGTGCTTTAAAAAAGATTTGTTGTCAATTGTATTCAAATTATTCCATAGCTATCGATGGCACTAAAAAGTAAATAGCAATCGATAAGTATTAATCGTTGCCAAAAAAGTTTTTCAATTTTAGAGCTTGTTACTGTATAACTTCTGTTGATTTTACTTGAAATATCAAGAATACTCCCACCCATCGCATTTTAGACTCTAGTAGTTAGTGTCATCTGCTTTGAGATTTCCTCCAAATATCTCTTTTAGTGAAAATCAGAAAAATATTTAGGTATATCTTTAGCTCGTGTACACTAGCACTAACAGAGTTAGAAAAAATATCTTGGTAATACTGCATAATAAGACTAAAGTAATTTGTTTAATTTCAGGTATGTGGAAGATGGTTGACGAAATCGTACGTTGCATCTGACTTTTCTGCTGGAACTACTAAAGGTTAAGTAATCTCAAATTGCTTTACGGAAGTGCTAAAAGTGTTATTTTTTGTGAAGGAAATTGTCCCGTGCTTCCCAACAAAATAAAATAACTTCTCGATAATATATTAAATAGTATATACGTCAATGAAAGTCGCATTTTCAAAACATGCTCTCATTGTCACTGTTGAAAGTAAATCACTTTCAACGTAAGTGCTAAAAGTACATCACTCAATCTCTTTCAACACCAATGCATAGACATACTAATACAGATAGTATGTCTATGCACCAATGTCAAAGATTGAACAATCTTTGCCAATGTCACAGGTGGTCTGTGACCTATGTCATGAAATGGCATTTTAGTCACTAACAAAACTCGTTACAAATTATACTTTGACTGAGGTTTGTAGAAAAAAATATTCTATATCCGATTATCCAAAATTGTAAATGATTGTGACAAATCTTAGTTTCAAAGAACCCAGAGTCATATAAAATTGTATTCTAGGAATATTTATGTTTGTCCGTTTTTGTGTACGTATGTAGATAGGTACCTATGTATGTACAGGGTTAGCCAAACTCGATGTCCCAGCTGTTTTATACAAAACTGGTTGGGTTTTAAAAGAAAAAACATATCAGCTTTATTAATAATAATAATAATCATAGAATTCAGAAAAAAAAATTAAGAAAATGTCATGCTGGTCAAGACTTTAGTTTTCCAAAAAACATACATTTAGCTTTGTAGAAATACAAACTCTTCATAATTCTAGATAGTTCGAATACTTTTCCGTGACAGGAGCTAAAAAATGTTTGTAAAAAAACAGTTCAGCAGGACATGTTTTATATTTTTCTTGTATGTGTTTCAAATTTCTGTATGCCTTAATCACTACACCACAATAATTTCCAACAACAATATATTTAAAAATTCGCCCACACTTCTAATTAACAGGAAACACAGAATTTGATGAGAAACTAATCAACAGGCTGCTATTTAATTATGCCCCGAATGAGATAAGTCTCATTTTGCGAAAACTAAAAAGGGCTATGAAGTGCCTGTCTTTTATTTTATGATAGAGTTTTTTTTTTAATTTGTCCGTCTGCTTTTTGTCTTGACTAAGAATTTTTCCAAGAGAAACCCGATCTAGATACCTTTTTATAATTTGACACATGTAACCATGTTAGCATTTTTAACAAGATAGCTGCTAATACTTTTTTGGTGAAAATAACACTGGCAGGAGTTGGTGCTATAATTTTAAATGTAAACTGATTATTGGCCCACAATTCTTTAAATATTGATAAAGAGTTACGGATTTCATAATAATTATTTATTATTATTATTATTACCCCAATATTCCTTTGCGGTCAAAGGGAGCCAGGGAATCAGCTATTAAGCAAATAAATTTGAGATCTTGAGGCAGGAAATTACAATACATTGTGTGCCTCGAACATTAATGCTTTAAAATAGAGTGTGAAAACCTAAACTACGTTACCGGAAGTAACCTGAACCGGAAATTATATCGATATGGTATTGAACGCACAATATCAATATTTTATGGCATCAATTGAATATTTCAGGATAACTAATACTATTTTTTTTCGAGATCATACATAATACGGGTGCGTCCTATATAAGTTGTGTCAAATCGACTTTTTATTAATATATTAATTTTACTGATCTGGTAATTCTGAATTGGTGCAGTTGTAGGTGAATGGACGACATCTGGCACCAACTTCAAAAGTACCAGCACCAGTAGAATAAATATTATTTTACATTTTTCAGTGTGCCAACTAATAAGTCGGTCCTAAAGTTTGTAAAAAAATAATTTAATTATTTCATATTTTTAAGTATATTATTAGTCATCAAAATTGTTTATCGTTCATTTATATTCAGTGATTTCAATAGGTAACACTCATATTTCAGAGTTTATTATTGCTGTAATGCGGCAACCGTCCAATTTTTTTGGAAAAATATCCAATTAAAATTTTGCCGGATATGGTCTCTTCTTTAATTTTCCCATCTTATATTTTTGATTTCTTCACCCCGTGGTTTTTGTAGAAAAGAAAATGTTGGATTTTATTTTTTATCTCTCAGCACTCCTTTTTTAAATGAGAAAAATCTGAAAAATCGAGAAGAACCCAAACGGAAGAGGTATACTATTCGACTATCTGCTTTTTTGGTCTGTGCGCGCGTTTTATATATTAATCGTATTCCGATTTTGATGATTTTTGATTAATTTGAGAAATGGTGCCATATTCGTAAAAACTCAAATCCGAAATCACCTTCCCTTCAAAAAGGGGGTAGTTTTTATCGAAAATTTAAAATCTGAGGTCGCATAATTAAAGCAGAACAATATCCGGAAACGTTTAAATTGAACAATCTTTCAAAAGAGTTACGGTTTTCGCGTTACTGTGATGTTAAAATCTCAAACATGTCTATTTTCGCTATGTGGAAAGGGCAATTTCTTTCGAAAATTGAAAATGTGAGGGCACTACTTGAAAGAACAGATTATTTGTAGCAGCAATTATAATGAAATTTTTTCCTTAGAGTTACGGCTTTCGAGTTACAGCGGTGGTAAAATGGTAAAATCTAAAATACTCATTCGTATTTCCGCCGCGATGTTTTCAGATCTCTAAATAATATCAAGTACAAGCAAAGAATATTGGGTAATAGGATAAGTACTATCTTCTTTGGTATTATTGAACGTTTAACGATGTTTGTGACTAATGACACTCAAAATTGCGAAATAAATATTTTTTACAAGAAATTGGACCGACGTTATTAGTAGGTGCACTGAAAAATATGAAATAATATTAATTCTATTGGTGCTGGTACTGTACAACTTCAAAAGTAACAGCACCAATAAAATTAATATTATTTGTATTTTTCAGTGCACCAACTAATAACGTTGGTCGAATTTTTTGTAAGAAATATTCATTCACTTCTCCACTTCCAACAATGTAGCCACATAATAGACCTTCTCACGTCAAAAAAGTTATACAATGCAAATGGCTCGAAGATCGCATCCTGTCCTTCTGATACCAGTTGTCTTTTATAGCTGAAGTTGAGCACTATTTGGCGTGGAAAGCTTTTGGATAGGTGACCGGTGGTTGAGATTCCACGATAAAATGCAGGTGCCCTTTTGAATGGTAGCACTTTCATGGCAGAGATGTGACGAAAACACAAATACGTGTACGAGTCAAATAAGTAGTAGAATCATTATCTCAAGCCGGTCAGATATAGAAAGCTGCTTGGGAAATAGTAGACAGACCGTATATGCTGTGTATATAATCGACTAAGTGAAGTACATATATATACTGCAACCTGTCATCTCAACACTTTAATACAACTAAGTTCTTTATCACGCGATGGGACCGACACTTTTTCATGTCGTGTGGTGGGATTTACGGAGCGCTAGAACGAGAGGTAGTCTGCTCCGTCGACCTTCCTTCGGTTCTGGGATTCCCGACTCACTTTACGGCTCTCAGTACGTTCAATATAGGAATAGCTGAGTAAGGATGTACATAAAAAAATCAGAAAATTGATTCTGCTTGCAATGTTTCATTTTGTGCATGAAATTACTTGCTTAATAAACGTTCTAATAATTAATCGCACAAAAGTACGTGCTTTAGTTCCTTCTATGTCAAATACTGAACTTTGAAAATGTAAATTTCGATTAATGTTGTGAGACGTATCAATTTAGAAAAATAAATAACCTAAAAGCAATGTAGACAAATGTGGGAAAGATAGATTAAAATCTATTAGTAGCACATTGACAAAGTAGTGAGAATAGCAAAATTGCTAGCAAAATATCATCCAGATACGTGAGTTATTTACCATTTTATATTATAAACTTAATATTTATAGAAAAACGAACAACTATCTCACTAAATAAATTGAAATTAGCTTGTTAATTTGGTAAAAAACTACATAATAATAATATGATAATAATAATAATCTTTATTCATAGTCAAAGATAATGGAAGTCAAGTTAACTCAACTAACTAAAGTATGTTGTTAAATATTTTCCAGTTTATAAAAAATCCATTCTACAAATTGTAGTAGCTCATTATTATTTCCAATTTAAATCTTTTTTTGCATTTTTTTTGACAGATGATTAATCTTCTCTGGTAATTAATTATATTGCTTTACCTATATAAAACAGATTATTTTTAGTAAAATTGTTGGTTCGGGTGTTATATTGATATATATCTCTCTGTTGCAGATTGCCTTAAACTCAAAGATTTATTGTAACTAACATATCTCTTATATTAGTAAAATTGAAAAGAATGAAATTATTCGTAATGCTTTATTTTGTTGTAACATTATAAATATACACTTTGTAAAAAATATTAAATACAATTTATTACCTTTCCTTCATTGTGCTTGTTATTTTCTTAGATTTAGCCATAGAAACTCAACCGTTCTTAGCGGGTGTCCCACGACACCTCTCGCTCTGTTTTTTCTTCGCTAGAACACCTACGGTAGATAGGCGGCCTAGAAGACAATGATGCCTTTAGTAAAAGCGTGTGTTATAAACTTATCTGCCGGCTTTATTGATGTATCAGAAAACTTTTGCCGACTCACAGTTTGTATAATCAAAAATTTCTCCTACTTAACTGGAAGACAACAGAATTACAAAAAAATGTTCGAGTGGCAGTCGGGTTTGCATGAAATTGGTTCAGTTAATGGGATTTTTGCTTAAATTTTACTTTAAACTATCAGCGCAGTCCAGTATTCTATATATAACAATTATTGTACGAAAAACATAAACGTAAGCCCTCATCGAATAAAATGTATTTTCTTCTTCTTCCTTCTATAATAGGATGTGGCTTCGGTTTTTCTCATCTTAGATCCAAATAGCCACTCCACCTCTTTCTTGGTCTTCTTCTGTTCCAAGATGATCGCCTAATGTTTTCACTTCTTTTTCTATCCAATGATGTTTTACCTGAAATCCATCTTAGTAATTTCATTTCTATGGTCTGCTGTAGATGTTATTATTGGACTTATTGTTGCTTTGCAGATTCTAGCTTTTTCTGAGTTAAGTGCTTGTTTCGTCACATTACGTCATTAATACAGCTTGCTACTTTCTTTGCTTCTTTTCTACTTGTTCTCTTATCTCATCTTCGAGATTACCGGAGCCGAGGCTTATGATTTTAAATTTTTGCTGTATTATTTGTCCATACTGAGATATATAGATATAGTCATGCATTTCTGTCGCCCATTCTATATCCGTTACTGCGGCTTACCTTCTTAATCACTCCATCCATAACTATATTAAACAGCAAAGAACTTACTGAGTCTCCCTGATTAATACCATTGTTTACAGGGACATATTTATAGTCAGTTTTCCGTTAATGCGATCCAAATTTCATTCCTGAAGTACCTATATGTTTTCGAAACTTTGCACAATATTTATAGGTATAGTAAATGAATTACATCTATAAGTTTTGCCCTTTTTAGGACTATAAAGCATAAGTATGAAGGTTTGTTATATTTCTCAAGCATCTGACGCAGTGTAAACACAGAATCCTTAAAAAGGATACATTTTTATGCCGTTTTAGTTATTTAAATCTTCTTTGTCATTTTTTTAAATTAACATCACTATGGGTGTGCTAATTCTCCAGCCATCTGGTATTTCACAATGATTAATATTGTTTATATCTTGTTTGTGTGCTCCCAGTCAGATACTGACTGCCATACTTCAGCAGATCATTTTGTAAAGCATCATGTCTGGAGTAATACTTATTTTTAAATGAATTAAGGGATCTGTAGATTTCTTGATTTGTGATTTCTACTATTCATGGGTGACTTCCACATTTTATCATTTGTCTGGTGTGTCCATATTTATAGTGATATTATAATTTACTTCGTATAGCTTCGTTGGGTATTCTCCCCATTTATTCGTCAGAATTTATTTCAGAAATGTCTAGTTTTAGTTTTTTCGAAAATTGCTTCCAATGCTCCAATGTAGTCCTTTAGTTGATGTAGGCCTAAAGCTTCTATGTATCTTTTTGTGTTATATTTTCATCTAGTTTTTAGGTTTGATATTAAGTCTGATACCACATTCACAGAGTTAAGGATTATAGATGAACCGAATTATATTATGTTATAATGTTTATACGAGCTGCTCGGCTAAAGTGTTTGTACGAATGTGGCACTTTTGTTTATACCGGAAGTAGATGCCATAGAAAATGTTAATAATAAAAAAATCAGAATAGACATTCTATTACAAAGTTACCCTTATTTTTATTGCTTTGTATGATACAGTTACAAAAATATGGGAGTTCTATTTAAAAAAAATACTTTTGACGTTTTTTAGATTTCATTTTTATCCTTAATTTTTGATTACACTTTTGTAGTAGTTTTCAAAATATCATATAGATATTACTGAAGTCATTGTTCTTCTACAAGAAAAAAATCCAAATTAAATAATATGGGATTCCGATTAGGAAAAAATGATAATTATGTATTGGTCTGCAAACTTAATTTCTTACATAAAATTTGAAATAACTAAAAATCGGTTGGACTTACGCATAGAACATTTTTCATAAAATGTGTTTAGAATTGAACAAAGAATCTAAAAACGTAATAATGTATAAGGCGTTCTATTTGAAATAACAAAGTTGGCTCATGAACCCGAAGTGGCATATTCATGAAAATATTTTAGCCATTTAGTCGCTAGCAACATTAGAATAGACCTCAAGTTTCAAATTCGGTTCATTAATAGTTCTTTATATATCAATTGATGCATCTCCTGAAGAGACACAGTCTGTAAGTATAGGGTAAGTCAGGGTGAGATGGCCATGCGGGTGAGATGACCAATGCTCCTCACTCTGTGATTTGCGTGTTTAACTCTATGTGCCATCGTACAAGCTTTCAGTTGCTCCAGAGCACCAATCTAGTAGACAAGACCGCTCATAGTTTACGCAAGCAGGTGAGTTTTAAAATGAAATAAAAATTAAAGACTGCCACAAATATGTTGACATCTATAAATCAAACTGCACTTTTCCGTGACATAGCATTTAAGATAGTGTTATGTACCAAAAAGGTTGAGAACAGATTGAACTTCGTTCCTAACCTAAAATTGAAAGTATTGTTGGCAGTTTAAGTGCTGGTTTGGAGGTGGCCATCTATCCCGTACACTTTGGAGAGATGGCCATCATAATACGGGTAGAGATGGCCATGTTTTAATAAGTTTTTTCATCTAGGTACAGTTAAAATGCCTACGGATTATAAACGTAAAATGTCTTTTACTAGAGGTTCTTGGTCGGAAGACAATTTAGTTGTTGATATGCAAGCAGTTAGAAACAGATCATCAATTTAACGTGCAGCTGACGATTTCGTAATTCCTCGTAAAACCCTGGAAAGAAGAATCTTGGAGGAGTCTTAACATCTTCCGAAAATATTGAAAAAAGCTTAGAGAAAGCTACCAAGAAAAGGCAAGCTGAAGAAAGAAAAAAATGCAGAAAACGGAAGCAACCAAAAAAAGTTTCTAGAAATAAAAATTCAGCTGATTGCAGTTCAGAATCTGAAGAAAATGATAATATGGTTTTGAACAGTGACTGGATGACTGGATAAAATGTGTCAAGTTTTCAAGATGGCTCCACGAGCAGTGCACAGGCTTTTCAAATATGTGCATGACATGTGGTCAAAACATGCGAACTAACCTTTGATGCCCACCTTATGTTCCTAAGACTCTAATATTTGCCAAAGAAAATGTTTTGACTTAGTTGGTTTTATTATTGAAACGTTTATTTTTTTTAATGAAATGTTAATTTTTTGTTATTTAAATAAATATATTACGCTAGGAAATTGTTTTAATTCATCGAAAAGAGATGTTTTTTAGCGAAAAAATGGGGTGGCCATCTCTACCGCCTCTAAATATTATTGGTGGCCATCTGACCCTGCACTTCCTGGAGTGATGGCCAGTTTACATGTATTTGCAAAAATGGTGTAAACCTCATTCATGTAAGTATATTTGGTAATGTTATTAAGTGAAACAACAGTTTAAACTGTAATTAAATTATGGCCATAAAATGAATCGGTTGGCTATCATCGCTACATATCTATGCTCAAAAATATACTTAGCTGGCCATCTCACCCTGACTTACCCTATAGTATTCATTGATTTTCACCTTTGCGTTTCATTCTTCCTTCTTCCTTTCACTAAGTTCTTCAATAACTTCTTGATCTTTGGTATTAAACGATGTTATATTCTTTGTTGCTATTCTTGGTGTATCTTCCATCTGATCATCCTCTTCATTGCCTGTGGCATCGTAATGGGTCATCATGGTTTAATCCAAGACTCGGTACTTTGAGTTGGGGATTTGTTTTACAAAGGGTAGGCTGCTAACCTGGCCCTTGAACACTCTTATTTTTACCGGGCTTGGCACCTGCAACAGTACTTCTGAGCATCCCAATCCAACCAGAAACAATTTTCTGTTAAAGAATCAATGTTATTTGTAAAGCGGAAAACTAAATTTAGGCCACTAGTTTTGGTCCTTTGTAGATTCAATCGTAAATGCGGTTCACTTTTAATTTGTTTACATTTTTGTGGGAATACTCGTCGTGTGTGACTACGGTAAAAACTCTATATAGAGAATTAATTGAAATATGGTCAGATTTTGATTATGGAAAATGCGTCATCGACACATACGGAATATTGGCTAGAGACATTGACTTTACGCTTGAAACTTTGGCGCGTATTAATTTTTAGAGTGGACTTTTGTGTCGATGATATTGAATTGAGTCTCTAGTTAATTCTTATTCCACATCTTTTTCAAATGACTTGCCGGTTTGATCCAGAATTCACAAAATATAACATGTCCAGAAGTTCATTAAAATAAATGTCCACTGGCTAAATTGATTGCTTTTAAATTATTGAAAAGCTATTCGTAGGTGCTAATTAATCATGCTGAATATTTGTCATTAAATATATTTCATTTAAGCAGGTACATACAATAGTTGCTTTTTTAAAACCAAATATTGGAACATAAAATTAATCAATAACAATGTAAATATGAATTTGCAAATGAAGCATTTTATCAATCACATAAAAAATGAGATTATATTTCATATTCCAACATTCATTCGAATCGTTTTTGTGAAATATGAATTCCAAATAAATATCTATTACTGCGAATGTACTAAATAAAAACTGTTTTATTATGTTGTATATTATGATGGAATGGAACATTTATTGATGGAGACAGTGTGATGTATAATGAAATATATTCAGCTGCAACACATGCAATTGAAGCTTTGCAAAAATAGATATTATGGAATAATGTTAAACGTCACAGGCGCTTTAATCTTCCATTTTTTGACCAGCTTTCGAAAAGGAGGATGTCTCGGAGGATGTATTTCGACTGTATGTTTGTTTTTTTCACGTTCAGTAAACGATCGCCGATTTAGTTTTTTTCCATATTAAAATTTCTAGGTATTGATCAAGCTTATCTCTTCAAAAAATCCGTTTGAATGATACTTTTTTTTCTTCAAATTCGAATCTTCTTATGTCTATCTTATGTGCAACCAACTTCAAAATGTTTATGATACATTATATGTTCTTATTTTACCCATACTTCAATTTGATGATTTAATAAAATCCATCCTTCATTTTTTAAGTTATTTATTGCTAATTGAAAAATTCAACCATAGAGATCGGAATAGTTTATAACAATTGATTTTGTCTTAGATAATCAATTAAGAAAAACAGCATTAAACTATCCAAATTATTTCAAACTCTTGTGCAAACTACTGAGGATCAATGACCTTTACACATATCTTATAATGTGGAAAATTCTAATTTAATGACAGATGTGATAAGCAAAGACGGTTTTAGCGGGTTTTAAATTGTAGAAATTATTGGAGATGACATTGGAGGTCAAGTGATGATCCGAATGCCACGCCTTTGGTACAAAGAAATGCGCTAGCGTTGTCATTGACGTATCAAGTTTACAGGAAAAAGGCTAGGTCCATTAAGCTAGCACAACAAAAGAAGCACACATCAATAAAATTAGTCTATTAAATTCAAGCATATTTAGTGCTAAGAATTTAGTACACAACAATAAAATTTATAACTCTTCAATTTTTGATATTACGGGCAATTCCACTAGCTTAATATTATTGAGCACACTAAAACAGAATATGATCGAATTTGAGAAAATCTGCTATAAATAGTTTAGTGCAAATCTAATACAATTAAAAAACGATATCATAAATGAAATATGGAGAAAATCCGAAACTATCCGATAGGAATAATTCAGTGCTAATTCAGTACACAAAAATAAAAATTATAAATCTTATTTTAAAAGAATTATGCGCAAGTTTGAGATTTGTTTTTCATTTAACTATTCTGTTTTGTCTTGACAGACATTATACATCGCCTGTGGCCATTTCAGTATGAAATGGGAATTCCATAGCCATGAAATGAAGATTTAATTAGTGAGAGATAGATGCCGATGTTTCTCCATCTTCCTCAAACATTCTATTTGTCATACTTACTGATATTATATAAGAATTTTGATAATTTCTTTAACCTTCTCATTAAAGAGAGTATGGCAGATATATTACAATTTACTCATACTGCTAAACTTTGAATAGGTTATCTAGGTTAATTGAAATTTACAAACTGCGGTTTACAGCTCAGAAATTTGAATTTGAATGAATATTCTTTCAAATTTTATTCATAAGGTTTATTTTAATTGCTAAATTAATAATAAAGGGGTCAATATGAGTCATAATAAGAACGCTTGTTTGTAGTAATAATTAAATAGTACGATATATTAATATATGAACATCAATAATTTAGGAATATCACATGTGAAATGTAAAAAAGTTGACAAAACAATATTAAACTCTACACTTCTACATTAAATATGCATATGTATGATACATATAAAAATATCTAATTTCTTTAAAATAAGAGTTATAATTGTTATATATTATGTAAACTAAATTAGCATTAAATTCCTAACGGATAGTTTTTCAGAAGGTGAATCCCTAAGTAAGCCAGTTTAGATGAGAATCTTGTTATTAAAACTATAGGTTAATAGTAATAACAGTAATACTGTCTAGCCTTGGTTACTTTGCCAGTAAGTAGTCAAACTATTTCGTGAAAGAATTATTATTTCATTATTTTTATATTTTTGTTATTTTCCTTGATGTGTCATAACTCTTATAACAATTATCGTAACTATTTCAGAATATTTTGTTTGGTTGATGACAGGAGTACCTGTATGATTTCATGTATTTTCAATAGAATAACTTGAAATATTTTTTTATTCTTTATTCTGGAGTAGATGCCCTAGAAACCGTAGGCTCGGTATCCCCTACCAACTTTCAAAGATATGGAGACATATATTTCCTTCTCCCAAAAATTCTAAAAATAATTATTTCACTTCTATTTAATTTTCCATGAAAATATTACAGATGCAATAAATATACATAGGGGATGAATTTTGGGAAATCGTTTCTTAGTGAACATCTGCACTTTATAAAATCTAATTGCAAGTAATCAAGTGCTTCGTACTTGAACAATATAAATATTTAAACTTCCTAGTCTATATTACCAGTTATATCTTGTATGAAATCGTAATTCATTATTTAGAAATAATTTTGTATATATATACATTTATTTATTAGGAGATAACAAATTTGGAAACAAAATAACGGCGCCACTGATTTCATATCAAGTGGGCGACGGAAGTTCTAATCAAAAGTATTACATGGATCAATTACAGAAGATGACTAAAATGAAGAAAGTGAAATGATAATTAAGAAAATTATGCTATTTTACTCGAGATGTCTGGTCTCATAAAGTATTACTAGTGACTAATCTTAAGTGTAAGATGTACATACACATTGTCCAGTAATATACAGGGTATGCCACAATCGATATCAATTTTTGTATGTCAAAATTATGACAGAAAATGAGATTTCCAAATTTAGCTATAGTTACCAGAAACTTTCAATACTACATTTGCAAATTTAATTTGAAGTTTTTTCTATTATATTAGCAAATGTAATTTCTCGAACACAACATATCGATGCTTTTTTATACGTAAAAGCTCTCTGAATAGGTAGCTAATTCCAGTTTACATATTTTATTTTTGATATATATACTAGCGATATTATAAACATTTTATGAAAAGGTGCCTTACTATCAATTCAGCATTCTTTTAATAGCGCACAAAAAAGCTAATTAAGAACGAAGTTGTAAATTGATAAATTTGGAGAAATATTCTCGTTGATTAATATTCCGCAATGCTGAAATATGCTCCATAAAATTTTCTCATTTACTTTTCATCAAGTTGTCTACAAAAAATTAATTAATAATTCCGTTAATTAATCTTCTTTGTTGCCATGCAGCCTGTGAAGGAAACGATATAAAGTACAGAACAATGTAGATGTAATATACGTAGTGCTTGCTTCAGAAAACTATGAAAATTGTTTTAATTAGAAAGTGTTGGATCCACAGTCATATTGTTAACTTTGAAGTTCCTATGCTTACTTTAATCTTAAATTAAAAGTTGACGAGGCCCTTGACATTTAGGTAAAATGTTGTTTCTTCACATTTTCCTAATTAATTATGCTCATTGAGTCAAAATTCAATTATGCTCTTTCCAAAACAAGTACCTATGTTTCTGATATAGTCAGAATTCGAATGATTCATTATTATTAAGGTACAGGGAATGAACAGAACAAACTACTTCCGTGAGGTGACCTTGACATTGCTACAAGAACGTATCTAGACAACTGAAATATGATAAAAATGCACTATAAAATTTAATTGGCCATTACAAGGGCGGGAGTTGTTGGGCGTACAAATTCTCTGCTATATACTTGTACTTGTTTTTTATTTCGATTCCTTCTTATTTTTTGTATAGCTGTCTTTATATCGGCTTGGATTCGAGAATCGCAATAAATTTCATAGAATAGAATATTCGATGACACTAAGCTATTTTACTAGCCGCTTATTGTTACTTGTTAAAAGCTTGGTGGGATCGTTGACTAGTAAACTAGCCCTATATCATCGTAGTTGCTAGTGAACTATCTGCTTGTATACCTGTTTTGTCTTTTATATCTAAATCTGGGTACTGCTGGTAGATACCTATGAGATAATTCCACCGTATTATTGATATGCGACGAAACACAAGAACCTTTTCAAAATACATATGTAATATAATACCTAACCTAACCTCACTAATCTCGATAGCTTGTTGGCTATTGAACAAGTGGAAAGTTTTAATATTACACCTGTCAATAAAATATTTCATATGCTATAACATATTTTACTTATTATCGAATCCGGTATTAGACAGAGAGATAGTCTTAGCCCATACCTTTTAACATTCATAATGAACCAAAAAATGAAAAGTATAAACGAAGTTATTACAGACTTCAAGATGAGCAACTCCATTGCTATGCAGATTATTGTAGCCAAAAATGAGGACGGCCTAAGGCGCCTTCTATATAAATTCAACATAGCTGCCCAGACTTAATTTGCAAATTTCTTGTGAAAACACAGCGCATTATAAATCGTGTAATGAACTTCAATTATTCAGGCGCCAAAATATCAAACAAGATAACGAATGAACTAAACAATCAAGTAACATATATTCATGACACATTAAATTGTGTAAACAGGGTAAGACGGCAAATTTACAAGTTTCGTATCAGGACTGCTTGTGCAGGGGCGTAACCTAAATTGGCCCGTTCGCATCCAGAATAGTCTGTAGATATGTATCCGGAATACTCTGTAGACTTCCCATGTTGAGAATAACGCTTCCTATTTTGTTTAAGATCTCGACATTAAATAAACAATTTGAATAAAATCTAAAATAAACCATACATTTAGGCACTTTATTTTAATGATAAAACTGTAACGTATGATATTGACGTTACCATAGTAACAAACAAACAAACTAGTTTCGCACATATATTTATTTATGTATACGGCTAAATATTTTTTTCATATTTTCCGTCTTCAAAGACGTCGGAGTAAGTTTTAACATTAGTTCACTTAACTTTGCCTGAAGCCTCCTTATTGTCATACTTTAACGCAGAGGCAATTCAAGGCAATTATTTGTTAGATAAAGAAACAAGTCTACCAGGAATTATGTTTAACCATAGACATTTGAACACCTAGACCACGCATAGCCTCTTTCAGAGCGATCCAACATCTCAAGACCATTATTCTTCTGGTCCATAATGGTTCGTGTCCGCCCGATACGATTAACATATTTGCCAAACTTCTTATTTTTCATGGCAACTTCTGATTTATAAAGTAATAATCAAATACACTCAGACGTAATTAAAAGGTGGTCGTTGTAATAGTTACAATTGATTATTCAGACACACCTGCAGATTAAATTATGTACCAAATTTATATTTTACAACACGAAATAATTATTTTTCATTTGTGAAATAAGAGGATCATGAATCGATATCGATCGACTGAGTTAAGTGCGGCAACACAGGAATATATAATTTAGGCGTCCGTATGAATTCGTCGACTTTCGTCGCTAGACGGAATATTGTCCATTCAAAATTTGAGTGCTGCTACTACGTTTTACACATTTATACGCTTCTACAAAGGTACACTGTTGCCAAAATTTCCTATAGGAAAATTTTGTCTCTCTCTTACACATAGAAAATACCAAAACATTTCTCTAACAATAACAGATCGTCTTTAGATACATGTTATGAATGAAATGCTTGGTCTAGGTGTTCAGATGTCTATGTGTTTAACGCTCTAAAAACCATATATACAGGAAGTTTTATAAAAAATGGTCAACTCTTGATGGCATATTCTATTGTCAGTTCGATTCGATTCGAAAACATTTATCTATTTACAAAAACGCAATGTCGTCATGTTGTGAGAATATCGTAGAAAGAGTACAGCTGTAATTATTAATTAGGCTGTTAAATATCCAAATGGAAGACATCCCGAAAGAAGCTTGTTTCACAAAATTGGCAACATGCAATATAATTATTTTTGATGCCTTTTGATTTCATGTTAAGGAATTCCGTTGTAGAATAGACCACAAACGTATTAAAAAATCAAAGTATATAATTTATTGCAAAAAATGCGGTGTTAAACTGACTGTTTCAATTCTCGCGCGAAAACGAACCTACAATTCCGATGACGTTACTCATGTCTTGAGGCTTTGGTGGTCTGATAAAAGCAGACTCCAGGACTTTAACAAAAGTTAGTGATGACATGGTTGTACGTTTTTTTGTTGAAAGTGCAGAATTTTCAGGTGTAGAAATGAATGGGACTAAATTATCACGGTATGTACAAATCAAAGTTAAATTGTATGTTCCATTCAGCAGATCCCTAAGCGTACAAGCATAACAAGTATATTGTCGACATACATCAATGTGATCTTCACGGCATTTTGAGAATTGGAGAATAATTGTGATCCGTTTTTGCAGCTTGAAACCACTTTTTTCTCAGTTTTGGATCAGAAAATCCAGTTAAAAACAATTTATTTGGAAACTTTGCTGAAGTAGATGGACACTATGGCACAAAACAGGAATCAACACTGCTTTTTATAAGAAATGAATCAATACTGCTTTTTATAAAAATATTTTTGGTGCTGTTACTTTTGAAGTTGTGCAGTTGCAGTTAGATTGATAACGTTTGGCACCAACTTCACAAGTACCATCACCAATAGAATTAATATTATTTTATACTTTTCAGTGCATCAACTAATAACGTCGGTCCAATTTTTTGTAAAAAATATTTATTTCACACTTTTGAGTGTACCTAACATTAGTCACCAAAATCGTTGAACGTTCACTAATACCAATGGAGATAGTACTTATCCTATTACCCATTTATATTCTTTGCTTGTAGTTGTTATTATTGAGATCTCAACGCATCGCTGCGGAAATACGGTTGAGTATTTTATATGTTACCATTTTAACACCGATTTAACTCCAAAACCTTAACTCTAAGGAAAAAATGTTCATTATAAATGTTGCTACAAATAATTATATCTTTCATATAGTATCGAAAAATTTTCAATTTTCGAAAGAAATTGCCCTCTCCACATAGCAAAAATACATATTTAAAATGCGTCTATCTCGAAAACCGTAACACTTTTGTGGGGCGGTTTTCAGAGGGAAGGAGATTTCGGATTTGCATTTTTATGAATTTCTTGTAAAATTTGTTCCTCAGTCCCGACATTGCGATACTCCAGGACCTTAATCTCCCACAGTAATTTTCATGAAACTACCCCTTTCTCTGTGTCTGTGATCAATTCTAAGAAACATTCTTAGTTCAGGATGTTGTTGATTTGGGAATTGAACAGCATAACGCCTCAATGTGGCTGCACTTCTTCACCACATTCACCCAAAATTAAGTGCATATCCGCCATTTCTGTGTTAGAAAATTGATTATCTTGCATTTTTACAACAATAATTCAACCGACACACTTAATAATGAAAACGTCAAAAAACCATAAACGTCAAAATGTTGAGCAACTCCGATATTCTTAAAACATGCGTTCAGAATTATGAGGACACGGTAATTAATTATTAATAACTCGGCGACCGAGCCTTGCTCGGGTATTTCCGATTAAATTTTCAGAATGTCATATTAACATCTTTTATTTAAAAAAATGGGTTTTGTTAAAAAAAAACTTAAAGGTGATCAGAATTCGAGGAACTCTAGATCAATACCCCAAAGCTTAACCGCAGGACTATTTTTTCCTGTGACATTATCGGGTTCATATTGATGTCTGAAATATAATCTGTAAAACTTCTAAAATGGGAATATTAATTGCTGAAAACGATTTTTCTTGTGAATGTGAATACAACCAATCGATTCAATACACTCTGAATTTTCATCTAAATCGGTAGACCGATTCCTAGATAAAATTTGCATATATATATATATATATATATATATATATATATATATATATATATATATATATATATATATATATATATATATATATATATATACTAGCTGACCCGACAGACGTTGTCCTGTCTTAATAAAAGCAAAAACAAAATCTTGGTTCTCTAAATTTTCACCCATGGCAATAGCAACTTCATCAATTGTTGCCGTATTATAGCGTCTTGCATGTTGTCCTCAGGCATCTTATAGGCTTTGCTGACAGTTTTGTGGCAGTCCAGTTGCTCCACTCTTGGTTTGTCACCGATTTATTGTGTGCATAACGCTGATCGACTTGTTTTGCTGAATCACCCATGAAATAAATTTGCAAAAATTGTATTGACTTTCAAGACCGGCTGCTTTTGGTTATTCACCTAGCTACAAACCTACTGTACGCTATTCAATTAAATTCAATTAAAGAATTGATATATGTTTCAATTGAAAATTACCAGCGTATTAAGGCACGTGGTGGTAAAAGTTTATTCTTTTACAATATACTTACCTTGAAAGTTAGCATAAAATTGTCTTGAATAACTTTTGTTGCGCCAAATGACTTCATTTGAAAACAATTACTGTATTCCTGTACATGAGTTAAAAATGTATAGGATCTGTCCCATTTCCGTAAACCAATGAATGCAGAGGCTCTGGTGGCAGTACCAATGTCGTCAATTTGACTTTACCGCTCCCGCAACACAATCCAGGGGCTTCATTCTATCAATATTAGGTGTGATTGATTTTAACTTACCGAGATGAATAAACACTTCTCAAAAACTCACTGTATGATAAATTGAAATGAAACTATTTTAAACAACTGACAGTTATGTTAAACAACTGTATGTACTGTATGTAAAATTAATATAGTCGTTAAGTTTTCTTAAATGTTCTTAAATTTTCTAATGTTCCGCTCAACTTTCTTAATTTTTTCTCTCCGTAAGAACCATCCTCGTACTTCAAGGAATATTATAAAAAAAGAATTAGCAAAATCGGTTCGGCTGCTCTCGAGATTTGCGCTTAGCAACATATTTAGCGATTCATTTTTATATTATAGATATTTGATAAAATAGATTTTTGTTGGGGATGCAGTCATTTAATAAATAAAATTCTTGGGATTATGCCAAGCTTTCGAGAATGTTTATTCTCTTCGTCGGGGCAAACTAAAAATCGTTACAATTTTTTTTTAACTACATAATAGATTATTAATTAAAGTACTTACATTCGCGAATTTATATAAAATTAACCACAAACAGGAAAGATTTCATAGTCAGCAATCAGAAATGTCATTAATTATTTATAAATGTCATGGTAACAGCATATCTAGAGTTGAAAGTGTCTAGATTCAAGTTTTCTTAGAAAAAATCCAAATAGAAATGAAAGTTTATCAAAATTGAAAAAAATATTAATTGAGAATTCTTTTCCTATGAAATTGATTAATAAATGGTTAATGCAACCTCAAGTCAATATAGAAAACCCTGAAATAAATCATGAGAACTCTTTAAATGATAATAACAATAATGCCTCTACTACAAATATCCTCCCTATTTATAGATCTTTACCTTATATAGATGAGCTTACTAATAAGTTAGTTAATGTTTTTAGAGGGTATAATGTTATTATTGCAAGAAAAAATATTAAAACCGTATCTAATTTATTTTCCAAAATAAAGACACCTTTAGAAATGACAGAAATGTCTGGGGTAGTATATAAAATAAATTGCCTTGATTGTGAATTATCATATATTGGTCAAACTTCTAGAAGTATTTTAGGAAGAATAACATCCCATAAAAGTGATATAAGATGTAATAAGAAATCTTGTGCCTTGGCTGAACATGCCATCAATAAAAAACATAGTATTGATTTTGATAATACTATTGCTCTTTGTTCTGAGAAAAATTATTTTAAACGTGGTTTCTTAGAAATGATAAATATTAAAAAACATAATAATACTATGAATAAACGTTCAGATATTAATGGACTTAGTTCTATTTATTCTTATATATTAAATCTCTATAATAATAAATTTAATAATTTTTCTCAAAATATTTCTCAAAATTGAAATATATGTGTGAATATAATATGTACCTAGCTCTATATGTAGGTATAGGCTAATTATATTCTCATATCATTTAGTTATATTTGTCAATTTTTTTTTTCTGTTTTAGTATATTATAATAGATGGGTATATATGCGTATACAGATTATACTGAAGAAGGATAAAAGTTTATAACAACAAATATTAAGAGTTTCGAGATCTCTAGATCAACTGATTGGTGAGAGAAATTTAGTTGATTCAAAAAGATTTTCATTTCATGTTTAACCTATAGTGAGATATAATACGATGATTTTTTCCTTCCTTGTGTTTCGCCATTTGCTTTTTTGATAACACTATTTAAAATGTATTAAATAACATGGAAAATGTTTAAAATATTCTTACATGTTGATTTGTGAGAGAAATCAGCTTATCATTATTATTAGCTTCATTGAATGAATGGATGCTTTTCAGGATATTTTATATTGTGTATTTATCGTATTGTGAGAGAATACGATAAAGATGATATATGTTAATATTTCTCTATTAGATATATCTTATTTTAATAAATTTCTCAGGTTAATTTGTGAGAGAGATTGACTTGTTTTTGTTTTTTTTGTTTTTTTTTTTATGTAATTGACGCTTTCCATTATTTCATTTTAAAGTTATGTATGTCGTATTGTGAGAGAATATGATTATATATAATTAACAAATAATCTGAATGCCTAACAAAATAGTAAATAATATTATTGACATAATAAACTTGAATTTATACTGCAATACCTACGAATTCAGATAGTCTAGTCTGTGTACGGGTATATATTTATTTATATTATGTGTTTCTAAGTCTGTTATGAATATATTTTTTTTTATATATATAATTGAATAATACCTTTTTCTTTTTACTAAACTTATATCTGCCTCAATATTTTTAAGTTTAATGTGTGACTTGTTAAAAAAGAGCTACAAACACAAAGATAACTCCTATTTGGATTTTTTCTAAGAAAACTTGAATCTAGACACTTTCAACTCTAGATATGCTGTTACCATGACATTTATAAATAATTAATGACATTTCTGATTGCTGACTATGAAATCTTTCCTGTTTGTGGTTAATTTTATATAAATTCGCGAATGTAAGTACTTTAATTAATAATCTATTATGTAGTTAAAAAAAAAATTGTAACGATTTTTAGTTTGCCCCGACGAAGAGAATAAACATTCTCGAAAGCTTGGCATAATCCAAAGAATTTTATTTATTAAATGACTGCATCCCCAACAAAAATCTATTTTATCAAATAATAAACCAGTCAAGAATTCAGAATCAAACAATATATATATATATATATATATATATATATATATATATATATATATATATATTTCCATATTTTTAGTTTCCTTTACATCAAACAAACTTTATTTTAAAATAATAATGAAGTTTGCTTGATGTAAAGGAAACTAAAAATATGGAAATTGGAAAGGGTTGCGTTCACTGGTATGTACCCAAAATTTCGAAGTATTATTTTGTACTGGATTTTACAGCCAAAAAACTTATTGATATAATGCAATTTTGAAGGGCTTTAACATTTGAAGGGTGCGATTTTGTATGGAGATAAATAGTGTCAAATTGACTTAAAATTGACCATAGAGTATGTCATAATGAGTATGACCATTCTTCACGAAACACTCTGTATTTGCATTAAGAGTAAAACTTACTATGAAACACTTCCCTATGCGCTAGCCCTACTAAACAAATGCTGTAAGCTTAAGGTAATAAAACGTAAACTATCTGCAGGCAGTTAACCCATTCATTCTCTGGTGTTTCTTTCGTTCTTACATACGTAGTAACCCTTTCGCGGAGCCATCAAGCAAAAACATTTGAAAATTTCATCAAGTCTCACGACGACCGCGTCCAACGGCAATGTTCAACTTCGTGGAAAATAAAAGGGGCGCCCGCTCCGTCGTGTAACTTGACAGAGCAGAAGCGTTTCATGTTTTCGTCTTTGTGTGAATGTGTGTGTGAGTTCAATTGTTGAGACGAGAGAGGAAATTCAAGAAAATTGTTCACCATTATCTACAATGATCCAGAGACAGAATGAGTTCAATAAGGATAGGGAGTATGTAGAGAAATTTCAAGACAAAATTTATTGAAATGCACCAACAAAATGAACCCATGTATGTGAATCAGTTAATTAAGTCTACAATTATTTCGGGAATAGGGTATGGAAATCGGAATGATGAAATGTTGATTGGCTTATCAAAATTCCTACTTAACTGCGGAATGGGAAACTTGAAATTAGTGCAAGAGGATGGATTATAGCTAAGCAAATATGTCTAGATAAATTGGTTGGTTGTAATAATTCTGGGATTAATTTGGAAAATTAAAATAATATTAACATGATATATAATGATTGTAGCACTTTTTGTATAGTATTGCCTTAACCCTTGAATTTATATTGATGCCTTTTGGCAACATAGCCCTATTCATTCATCTGGAACGTATACCTGATATTTCATGAAAGTGAAATATATAGAAATATTTATAATTTAGAAATACCTATTCAATAAAATGATTGGTTTATACAGTTGTTCTCTTCGCAACATTAAATGATATTAAAACACGGTAAGTTAATTAGAGACTCGATAAAAAAGAATATTATTAATGTCACAAAAAATGATGTAATAGAGTGTCCAATGGATGCGAGCAAATCTCCCAAATAGTTGATAGTTTATCCTTAATTTCAGTCGCCAGATAGCAAACAGGCGAGAAGCTTTAACATTTGAAGTGAAACCAGCTGTTTCAGATAACTTGCAATTTGTAGAATACCTTCGAGTATCAGTTTCACAGTTTAAAGTACTGATAATGCATTTTCCATTGTTTTTCGGGATTTCTTTTATTTTTTATGAAATAAATACCTACAAGAATTCAATAATACCTATGTACAGTACAAGTGAATTGAAATTAGCAAAGTCTCCAATCATAGGTATTCGCTATTTTCAAAAGGTAGGCAGGGCTTGAATGGCAAGTTTCAAAATTTTGAGAATATTCTTGAAACTATACTCCATTTGAGAAAGTTGTAGAGTAATAAATTATGATAATGAAGGGATCGCTATTGTATTCTGCCATATAAGCGTCATTATACAATAGAAATCCCTTCATTATCATAATTTATTACTCTGCACCTTTCTCAAATGGAGTTATAGTAACCAAAAATTTGATGTATGCGTTAATCTATTATGAGGTGAATAATTTTACTTTTATTTATAGAAGCACAATCGAACCAAATTCTTGTACCGAACATAATAAATAGGTAAACCATTCCTCTGATTTCAACGTAACTCTTCCTTCTTCTTTGGACAAAAGGGAGGAGTAGTAGCCGTTAAAGCTTGATGAATTTGAGTACAAGTTCAAGAAAAGACTTCATTTTAATGCTCTCATATATAAAGTAAGTGACAAAAGCCATATTTCATATTGTATACATAAACTAGTCGGTTTAATGCCTCTGTTGTATTTTTTCAATTTACCTACCTAAAATTTTCATAATAGACTTTTTGTAAATATTAGTACAAAAATAACACTATTAGGTACACCGGTGAATAAGAATCTTCCAAAAATCGAAATTCTCAGAACATTTCAAGCCTTGCGTACTTGCGTCAAACTGTCAACTAAAGTGCAGGTGCTCCCGTCGCACGAAAAAAAAAACACTCCAAACGCTGTGAGACTTATTCTCATACAGTGCACGGAGCGAATAGTGTACAAAATGGTGAACCCTGTCATGTTGTTCAAAATATTGAAGTTTAATATATTGACTGTGCGTGTCCCGTATTATTAGATTTAATCCATTTGTAATTTTTTCTATTTCGGATTTGTTTGATATCCATAAATTTTACCCTTCTGGTACCGGATTCTAAAGTGTATGGGAAAGATTTCCCATAGTTAGATTCATATAGGAACAGTCATTCTGTGGGAAAAGCTATTCTTGAACGTTTAGGAGCAATTTTCCTATAGGAATATTATTTTCAGGTTTGTCGCGCATTTTTTCGGATGCACATTTTATTTCAGCAAATCAACGTTCAGTATTTTGTAGTGGCGACTATTGGTACGTCGTGTGAGGTTAGTGTCGCGGCTTGTCTTGTCTGCCAATGAGTCTGTCAATTTCATATGTAAATAATGGCCAAACGTGTCGGAAATATCTCAGAAGTCCAAAAAAGGTTCTTATTGAGTTTATAGAGAAAGATGAGGATTTACAGAAAAGGAAAATTAAGTTCAACTTTTACAGTGAAAGAATCGTGAACAAGTTAACTTCCACTCGTGACAAAATTCAGTCCCACAAGAACCTAAAATATAATAAAGTAAACCTGAATTACAAACACAACCAGTGTCCAATATGTTTTAATCTAGGTTTTTGATCGTTTCAGCACTTAATTTTCCCAACAATCTGTTCGGTTAATAATGAGTTTTAAAATTAACGTTTACTTAAAAATTGTCCATGAGTTGTTTATTTCCGTCTAGGTAAAACATTTCTATAATGTATTTACTCTCCTTAGTTTCTTTAGAGAGTGCCGACTGTCTACTTGGTTCTTCTAAATATGGGTCTAATAAATTTATTAAAAAAAAAATTAATTCTTTACAAAGTCTAAACATTTTTATAAATAATGAATCGGATAACAACTCAAATGGATGATGCCTTTCAAAAAATTACCTGCCTGTCTGATTTATCATAGCCTCTTCATTTTCTTGGTTTCCAACAATAGCCAATTGCAATAAGTCCATTTTAAAGCACAAAATATTTTTGAACTTCATAATTTAAATATTTCCAACACTCGTCATTATTCTCCCATGCTATACAACCATGGGAAAAGATTCCCACGGTTTGTGTAGGAATATTTTTCGATAGGAAACACGAGAATGGCTTGTTGAGTGTCCTATGGGAATATTATGTAGTTTTCCTATAGAATGTTATATACTTATAATTAATGTAGACATAGGAAACTATGTCAACTGTCAAGGATCAAATCATTTTGAAAGAGCCAACATTTTTGACCAACTGCCCATCGCTATGCCAATTTTAAGACAATGCTTCTCAAGGGAAATCTTTAAAATGTATATATAGTATAACACTGGTAAGCCTCAGTGGCAGTGGCTTTTTAATGTTTAATGATCTCGAAACTTGTATCTGGTATACTCATAAACGTTATATACCTAAGGTATATAATCCAGAATTCATCATCATGATATCGAAAATTTCTTATTATGACAAAAATAGAAAATTTATTTACATATGCTTATACTCAACCTGCTATTATCTCTTCTATATACGTTCTCATATGAATATTTCCATTTCGACAAAATCTAATATTCGTTCAAGCCATGAAAACAAGAAATAGAGATACTTTGAAGTGATCCAGGATCTAGAATCTATTTATCACTGGCTCAAGCCATATATAAATCATAAATACTCTAGATAACCAGTATTTATTTGTAGCTACAGCAATAAATTCAATGTCATGAAATATTGCAGAGTAATTTATTTCCTGGAATCTGTAATAAGTTTTACGAGTACATTTATGCGGGAATCTGCACTATATTTCCAGTAAAGTATACGAGTTACCCGTAGAAACCATAAGCTTCCAAAAAGACCATACCTGCTATTTATACGAAATATCAATAGCAACTTCCCTGAAATACCTGCGTATGTAATATAATACAACTGTCTGAAAAGAGAGTAGTATATTTATCAAGTATACTGGGTGGGGCACCTCATTCGCCTTAGTCTATGTATAATGTAATTATTTTCAATAAATTACATAAAGAATCTCCGTAGGTACAATCTGAAAGTATTTTAAACTATACCAGGTGCTCAAAAATGAAGATACATATCCAAGTTACCTTTTTTTAAATGGAACACCCTATATTTTTTCGTTATTTTCGGATATATACCGTTTTCTAAATATATGTAGATATGTTCTATTAGTCTTGAATGATATACAGTGCTTTTCTTCAATTTTTTGAACGGGTCAATTCACAAAATTGAAACTTGGGATAATGAAATTGATGCATGAATACTATATTTTGGAGTAAAATTGACAGATAAAACTTTCAAGATGGCGACTGGGCACCATCTGGGAAAAAAAATTAAATTGAAAGGGGGTTCTTGTGACACATCTCTTTGAAGCTCCTGACGAATACTTCACAACCCTAAAATATAAAGTAATATCTTCACCTACTACAAAATGGTGGAACATTTAATAATCGCCTCAATACTCCACGTGGTACCTATTTACTTGTAGAACCAAAAACTAAATAAGAATATTTTAACTGAACAATGATGTTTGTTGTCATACTGACATTTCTTGTCATATGGCAGAGAAAAACAAATATTTCTAGATTTATATATATTTTAGGGTTGTGAAGTATTCGTCAGGAGCTTCAAAATGATGTGTCACAAGACCCCCCTTTCAGTTTAATATTTTTATCCCAGATGGCGCCCAGTCGCTATCTTGAAAGTTTCATCTGTCAATTTTACTCCAAAATATAGTATTCATGCATCAGTTTCATAATCTCAAGTTTCCATGTTTTGAGCTGACCCGTTCAAAAAATAAACTGGATATATATATATATATATATATATATATATATATATATATATATATATATATAGGTATATAAAGAGTGTTTTAGAATAGATTCAACCACAGAAAAACTATCATTCTTCTTTATCTACGTCTACAACGGGTTTTATCATGTTTTTCCGCATATGTTACATCCCTGTATTAACCAGTGCTGCTCAATTTTGTAGAATAGTTTCTTACAGCTAAAAGACAGTTATCATGACAGTTTTTAATTATTATCAGAAGCATGATAAAATCGCATGTCACGATACTCTAAACTGCCTAGATAGACTCAAAAAAGTAATGTGGATAAGTATTTTTAAAAAAAGACAAATTCTGGAATACTATTGGACTTAGATATAGGAAACCCTAATACAGATTGAAGGAGAATAATGTTTTTCGTTGGAAGATATAAATAGGTACTTGTTGAACGATTTGAAATATATAATGAAGTTTTTAAATTCGCAAAATGAAAATTTTCCAAAAATTCAACATCCTGTACAATTTTTTACTTTGAAATATGAACCAGGTTATTTTTTCTACATAAATCTGGAGAAGCTATTGCTAAAGTTAAGTATAAATAACTAAGCAAAGTAGATTATTTTCCTTCAAACCATACAATTGAACAAACATTCGTATATTTCCAAAACGGTTAAAGATAGCTAGGGAGAATATTGAAGTAAGTAATCTTCATTTAGGCTCCTAAATCGGAAAAAACACAAAATATAGGGTGCTCCACTAAAAAATAATATGAATTCTATTTTCGAATATCCTGTATAGTTCTAAATAATTCTATATTGCACATAAGGAGATTCTTCATCCAGCCAGTTGAAAATAATTAGGTACATAATATCACATAGTGTTCTATACAGTGGCCGACGCATATGTGGTGCCCTATCCTGTATAATAAGTATATATATAAAAAACCGTTTTTTCTAGTTCAGCCTCAAATTCTTTTCTACAAAAAAGTAGAAGGAAATCAAGTTATATCAGAAACCAAGACTAAGTTTTTATTACAAATTTTGTCTGTCTTTTTATAACTGTCACTAGCAAAAGAAAATTCGTAGTACCCAATCTAACCAATATTCTAAATAGGTAGAAATTATGCTCAAATTGTAAATAATTCTGTAACACTAAATTGCAAGTGCCGAATTTGTGTTACCAAAATAGTGGACAAGTGTAGGAAATGTCCCGCAATTACAGATACCGCGTTGGCAATTAAATTACAAGTTCATTGGTGTTAAAGAATCACCACAGGCAATTTATTTCTACAAATTATTGTCCATGAGGAGATTGTGTTATTCGCTATTTGCAAAGGGTAGGCAGTGCCAGAGTGGCAATTTTTAAAATTTTGGGTATATCGTCATAACTAGTGGCGTCTGTCAATTGCATATTGCCTTCATTTGTAAATGGAAAGTCGGCAAATAAAGTATATATATTTCAAATTCAAGACTCGAAGTTGTTTTCGAAATAATTTTGTAACGATTTTATTTATTAAATGAATGCATCCCCAAGAATACTTTAGGACAGTTTCATCAAAATTCATATTTGCCAAACTGATACAAACGATAATAATCTTTGGTCAAATAATCTCCAACTCCCGGAAGAAATGGATTCTTTGGAGTTTCTTATCTTTTCCATTAATCATAACCAATTCTAAGTTTGTGATAATTCAAGAATGATTATACTTTTCAACCTATTAGGGCAACATCTCTAATCATTTCAATCAGTTTTAATGACTCATGAGGATTAATACGAACAATGGCATGAAAATAAATGACATTTCTGCTGAGAATATTGAAATATAATGTATGTAATATAGGTATTTCTGAAAATCATTGTATACGACATGTTACGTGAAATCATCCTGCTTAGGCTAGCATGGGCCTTTGGACTGATTATTTTCGATGCATATTTACCTGTAATTATGTTTTCATAAAAAAAATCTAATGCAATTTTTCATAATTTAATTGTCGAATATTTTTTCGGGTCATGATCGTTTATGATAGTTTAAAAATGACGGCCGTCGAATCTTCCAAAAAGTAGATACTAGGTACATATTATGTTAAATAAATCATATGATTGATTCATAAAATTTCTAGCTATAACTTATGTCAAAAACTTTCAAGAAATCTACAAAAATGGTTAACTAAAACTGGAGTCTGAATTGTGAATTTAATCTATATTTGATATTCGATAAAAATTGAACCGTCAAACTATTTCTATTGATAGTTCACTATGCGTTGCCATAGAAGTGATACATCCCAATATTGTGTTTGAATTGATTTTCCTCATGAAGTGTAGATCTACTCAGAAGTCGCTCCTACAATTATGTTTACAATAATAATGCTCAATTTTTTTTCATTCAGAAAATTATTATGAATACTTACTAGAGTTTCGTTCCAACAAGATACTACTTGTCTTACATTGACTTTTTCAAAAGTTGTGGAATCAATTACCACTAGAAAGATTCCGAAGAACCGCTGTTGAAATGTTTTCTTTTTACAAGCTAGTTTTTATTATTATAGTCTTGGGTCCTATCGCGATCGTTATCACAATTCCAAGTAGACATTTGTTTCTCTTTCACCCGATCTCTTTTTTTTAGTTCTTCGTTGATTTTCCTTATCTATATTTTTGTTATTTTTGTCTGCCTGAAGTGATAAAATATACCAACTCATCTCCATCAGTTTTGTTATTTCTGGTATGTGTTGCAAATTCAGCTCCGCATTATTTATCATTTTGAATTACTATCATAATTGAATATGAATCATATTTTCAAGGTGTTTTTATGATATGCGGATAATTTAGAATGTTATTTTAAATACAAAAATAATGAAAATGTTAAGATACAAAAATACGGTTTGTTTCACATTTGAATTATTCGCTCACTTATAAATAAGGCTTTAAATTTTAAATTTTTAATTGCTTATTCTGGAAAAATGTATATCTTCGTGAATAATTATTACGTACTTTTTGACATACATATCATTGAGACTAGAACCATTTGTACCAATACTGTTTTTAAATTATTTAAAATTTAATAACATAAGAAAGATGCTATGATACACATTTACTTTCGTTTCTTTTTACTCTGCAAGAAAAATAAAAAATAAAATAATGATATCATGGATTTGAAAAAACAAGACTAATAACCACACAGGCTTTTGCCAGAAATCTTCCCCATTTTATTTGTTTTTATTTGTGTTTATGTATTATAAAAATATTAATAGTATAGCTAAAATTATTCACATAATGATAATATTAATAATTAAATATTTTTACTGGTATTGTCAGTTGCCACAGAGATACACCACATTTCAAGTATTTTTTGGAAATGTCTTTAAATGAAAATAATATTGATCAATCACAACCTCGCTCAAATACTCTTCCTATATACTGTTCTCTCTATTTTATTGATGAATTAACCTATAAACTTATGAATGTTTTTAAAGGATATAATATTTTATTTGCAAAAAAGAATATAAAAGTAGTTTCTAAGTTATTTTCAAAAGTAAAAACACCTTTAAAAACAACAGAAAAATCTGGAATAGTATATGAGATCAAATGTAATGATTGTGATTTATCATATATAGGTCAAACTTCTAGGAGTTTATCAGGAAGAATTACGTCTCATAAAAGTGATATAAGATGTAAAAAGCCGTCATGTGCCTTGACCGAACATGCCATAAACAAAAAGCACACTATAGATTTTGAAAACTCAATTGTTCTATGTTCTGAAAAGAACATTTTTAAACGAAGTTTCTTAGAAATGATTCATATTCAAAAAGAAACAAATGTTATGAATAAACGTTCGGATATAAATGGACTTAGTTCCATTTACTCATATATTTTAAAATTATATAATGATAATTATCATAGTGTGCCATCTGATGTTTCTCTAAATTAATATATAGTTTCATATTATACAAGATAATGCCATATTTTTATATTATATCCATTTTTTAAATGATATATCCTGTGATTAACTTCTGAAGTGTGTTCCATTTTTATTAGCTACATACATAGATTGATCTTAGTATGCGTAATTCCATAGTAACTTTTAATTATGAAACATAAAAGTTCAATCATAAAGTTAAATGCATAATAACAAATGTTTGTAGCTGGTAAATTTCATTAATCTCACGATTGTAAGTAGTTCATATTATTAATATTTTTTGTTATAATTAATTTGTTCGTTATTTTAGTTTGTCCCGATGAAGGTAACAAGCGTTACCGAAAGCTCGACATTGATTAAAGAGTTTTAATTTTATTGGCATTTTGACTGCAACCCCAATCATTAAAAATTCATCATTAATTAGACAGTCAAGAATTTACAATTCATTTTATATATATATATATATATATATTATTACTACATATTAAGTCTGTAACAGCACAATACATCAGTCAATACGTCAAGACGAGCATCACAGTATGCTAAAATAATACAGTATTTTAAGGCTCGTTTCACACATAGGTATACGGAAATCGTGTACAGGTTTATTTATTTCTTCTTGCGTGCTAAGATCTTGTTTTGTGAGCTCCTAAATTATTAAAATGTATAATCTTATGTCCCTCCGTCAATTATCTGGGATAAGAATCTAGAGACATATAAAGACGGAAATGACACAAGAAATGCCTGGAAGCAAACTTTTTTCTTGTCATATTTATTGGATGAACCCACATAATTATGTTTTTTCTTTTCTTTTGATACGTCTATATAAAATAATTATAGCTATAACACGTCTACGATCCATAAATATACACCAAAACAGACAGAAGCAAAAACAAAAAAACTGATTTAGTAGGTACTCCCAAGAAAACAAACCGATATTGGGTGAAAAGTCAACACATGGGAATGACACTGTTAAAGTGGTGCCGTTTGGACGGTTACCGTGTAAATGTGAAACGGCCCTAACGTAGTGCTCAAATGCGAATTTTATAAGAATTGTACATTAACCGCCTTTATTCTCGTCACAGCATTTCTGGACCTTAGTTTGTTGGACATGCTCATATTATTTTTTCATGTAAAACCACACCCTTAAATATTGTCATATCATTAATGAACACACTGCGTATTCGAGCATATAAAAAATAAATTCCACATTTTGTTCAATTTTACTTCCTCTATTGGCTTTCAGGACATGCAAAATGATACATATTTCAAAACTACAGAATTTAATAACTGGAATATATGAATGGGTTTTATGTACTTACATGCCAATCATTTCCGCTATCTGTTACATGAAAAATAAAATGTTAACAGCACCAAAGAGCAGGCGGGCGATATTTTATATTATTCACATCGTCCTTCATCCATGCTGTTATTGGATTTCTCTACATAGTTTCATAGTTACAACACTAGTCTATGGCTATCTACATGTAATATATGGATTAAACGTCAGAAAATTGTACGATATGCGTTATTGGAAGCATAATAATAGAAATACAAATCGGTTCCTCTTATATGTTTGCTTATACGCTATTGTTATTCTAGAATTGAGTGATTTGGTTATTTGTAGTCAAAACAATCACCATAGAATGCCCTATTTTGATTTAATAATGGCTTTTCATCTTACATTTATAATATAACAAGGAGATTTACTCGGCATCACAATCGGGTATTAATACATAATTATTTTCCTCCAATATCGATTTACTACTTTATCTACAACGCAATATATTATTGAATACATCCTTAACCGTTATTAAAGGTAAAATAATTACTAATTTAAACTACCTACCTCACAATTCGTCCTCTATGTTAGATTGGCTTATGTAGATATATATCCAATTCTGCGCTATTGAATTAAAGGTTTCTTAAAACTACTCTATGGATAACAATAACTAACTTTTATTGGATCAGTATTTAACTTGACAGACAGCGAGATGCTTCCGGTTTAGATATGAATACGAAATTTCAAGTCTCTAGGGGAATCGAAAAACTGTTTAATAATGGAGATTTACAAGCTGATGCGAATACAAACAAACTAGAGCTTAGTTCGTTCAATCAAACTCACCTTTTCACATTTAATTTGTTAAGAACTTTCTGAGAACACCTTTTGTATGCAACGTTTCTGTTGATTATTCTAGAAGTTTAAATAGCAACAGTTTAATTGATTGAGAAATATAGATCAACAGCCTTGATGAAGATGAATGAGCTGAAAATGAATAATGGCAGAAAGAATATGCCTGATACAAAAATCTCTCGTCATTAAATTCGTTACATTGTATATAATGGTCTCAACCTACCTTTGAAAATATATTATATATCTATAAATCATACTGGATTGGACTTGTCGGATATTTCAATTTATTATTTCTTTGTTCAAATTCGAAAATATCATATAGAGTTGGCTGACCCCATGAATTTACCAGTCTACTTGACAGAACACATCCTAACAAGAGTCCAAGCAACCTACTTACCTATAAATCTTTGGAAAAATATGTTAGAGAAACAATCAGCAGGCGGTATAAGAGTTATGCAGAATAATAATTTGTATGGATTATGTCTCATCCATTAAAATCTTAAAAACCCTGTCTAAATCCATATTTATAACAAGGATTACTGTATTTATTTTTATTTTTAAATTAATGATGTTAACCGAATTCTTTTTAGGATCGGCTCTAATCTCCGAAAATAGCTAAGGCAATCATGTGAAAAAGTTGCAGTGGTAAAATTTGATAGCTAGTTTGCAAAAAAAATAAAATCCTATCTCTAATAAAAGTTGCTGAAATTAGTTTAAATTTAGAAAATTTATTATTTCAAATAAGTCATGTTGTATCGTCATGGGGCATAGAACACTCTAATAGATTGCGTATCAAGACTTGGTGCAAAAATGCGCCATGTGAAAATCAAGGTCATAAATTTTGTTGATCAGCATGATCGAAGAAGTTCATAATGTAGACCAGTGATTTAGCTGGAAATTAATATGTAATGATATTAATTCCGTTTGATCCTGAAACTCATTACATTGTATACCTAAATGCATATTTTTATAGTAAAACAACTTTGACCACTTTTTACTATATTCAAATGTGAAATTCAATAAAACAGAAAAAAGTACTTTATGGAAAGTAAAAAACATATTCTTAGTAATTACAGAAATTTTAATATTTCTTGAAATAAAAATTTGTGATATATAAATATTTTTACAGGAAATTGGACCGACTTTATTAGTTGGCGCCCTGAAAAATGCGTAATAATATTAATTCTATTGGTGCTGGTAATTTTGAAGTTGTGAAAATGTAGTTAAATAGAAGACTCTTGGTACCAACTTCACAAGTACCAACACCAATAGAATTAATATTATTTTGTATTTTTCAGTACACACTAATAGACTCGGTCCAATTTTGTTGTATTAAATATTTATTTCACAATAATTTTGAGTGTAACATTATTAACGAAAATGGTTGATCGTTCGCTTAGACCAAAGAAGAACCCATGTACTTGTTGCGATTATTATTTGGGGATCTCAAAACAT
This sequence comes from Crioceris asparagi, assembly GCA_958507055.1. Classification (NCBI taxonomy): domain Eukaryota; kingdom Metazoa; phylum Arthropoda; class Insecta; order Coleoptera; family Chrysomelidae; genus Crioceris; species Crioceris asparagi. The sequence continues at coordinate 73,745,396 of OY293828.1, forward strand.
CGCGGCGGAAATACTTATGTACACATATTTCAGACTCTACCACTGCTGTAACTGTATGAAAAAATGTTCAATATCATTTTTAAAATAATCTGTTCTTTAAATTATCATTCTCAAATTTTCAGTTTTCGAAAGAAATTGCTTCTTCCACATAGCGACAATACACATATTTCAATTTCTAACATCGCTAAAACTCGAAAACCGTAGCTCTTTTTGAAAATGTTCAATTTAAACGTTTCTGGATATTTTCTTATCTTTAATTCTGCCGTCTCGGATTTTTGATTTTCGAGAAAATTTTCCCCCTCCACCCATATCGGGGTGGTTTTCAGAGGGAAGGAGATTTTGGATTTGAGTTTTTATGAATATTGGACCATTTCTCAAGTCTCCTCTTTCAAATAAATCAAATTTCATCAAAATCCAAGTAAGGTTACCATATACAAATTTTTTACTAAAGACGAACTTTTAGCTAGTGGTTTGAGAATTTTATTAGTTTTTGTTGTTTTGACAATAAATAAATATTCATAAAATAGTATTTTCAATATAAAATATATTCTGAATATCAGAATGAAGTAAAGTCATGTCAGCGGCTACGTCCTTTTTACAATATTCTCCACAAAGTGCTAGACTCAACATATCTGCTTTAAAGCTGCAACTTTGTGGAAAATTTGAAATAAAATAGAAAATTCCTTGCAGCGAACAACATTTAATATTAAACAATAAATATCTATCAGATATAATATGTAGCGAGAAGTATTTTTTTATAACAATAACGTCAAAGGGGCAAGCTTATGTATAACACTTATTACAATCATATCGTTGCATCTCCTTTCTCTTGTTTATTCTATCTACTCTCTCTTGCTCGTTCTCGGCAAGATTTAGTTACCTTAGGGAAACATAATATGATAGCTCAGCTAGATATTACAAAGACTTTATGAAAAGAATTTTCCTTATTTTCCTAGGGAAGAATAACCGTTAAGCGAATGCTTTGGTAGCTGAAATGGGCTAAGATTTGCTATGAGTTTTATCACAATTTGTAGCTAGATACATTACAGTTTATATACACATATGACAAATATCTTTTCTGACCGCTGGATGAAGAATATAGACATATTCTAATATAAATTGATTGAAATAGAATGGACTATTTATCTTTTGGTATTTTTGACTGAACATCTTACAATTTAAAATTGTATAGTAATTGTTAAAGCCCATCTTAGAAATATTATTTAACATTTGACAAAATTTCTTAATTGGAAGTTTTAATACAAACCATACTACTATTTTAGGTGCTATATGGTCGTTTTTTCTTATGGAATGTATTTTTATTAAAAACTGATATTGATTCATTCATTGACGAAACGTTCAGTAGTATTCTCACTACACCAAGGTAACTTTCCGGCTCCGTGAAGTTGGGACCCCCAAATGTGAATTTGACATTGAAACTCACACGTTTGTTTGTCCATATTTGCCCAGCAGAAATTTTCGTTTGTCCAACTTTTGTTAACATTTTATACGAGGAATACTTTTTTCATGGAAATAGTTCAAAAAAATAAAAAACATGTGAATTTGACATTGAAACTCACACGTTTGTTTGTCCAACGTTTGTCCAGTAAAAATATTCGTTTGTCCACCTTTTGTTAAAATTTTATATGAGGTACATTTGTTTATGAAAATAGTTCAGAAAAGTTTTAAAAAATTGACATTTTGTCTCGCACGTTTGTTTGTCCAACGTTTTTCCATGTTTGTCCAGCCAAAATTTTCATTTGTCCACCGTTCAATAATTATGTAATTGAAAAAAAACTTTTTCCGTTTTCTTTTAAATTGCTAGACTCAAAAAATAAATTATGAACAAATTAATTCGAAAACTAAAAATAGCATATAGACAATGAGACCTTGGGAAAGATTATTTCAATTCAATCGATAGTCTGACTGTAGTTTTGATCTTATAAAATTGTTATTATGAATCAAAAATTGAAAAAATTCTGGACAAATCAGTTTAGTAGGCGGGACGAACGGACCAGGTGAAACAACAAACGAGAATTCACAAGATTTTTTAACAAAAGATGAATGGACAAACAAACGTGCAAGATAAAATGAAAAATTTCGTTTTTTTTTTGTTTTTTGTTTTTTGAAGTTGTATTATTAGATTGGATATCTTTAATATTCATAAGATTTGTATTGTTAATTTCTTCTTCATATCAAAATTTCATGGTATAATTCTTTAACAAAAGCAGACCAACCGATTCTTTTTTCTGGACAAATGTGGACAAATTACGGACACTTGAATGCAAAATCAAAACTTCAATTATTAAACCCTATGGTTGACACTCTCTGATTTACCCCAGTCTACTGGTACCTACCTTTACTCAGATTTTCAATTAAACTTTCGTTGGAAATTATCATTCTCAACTTGCCTCTGTCTATATTGTCTATATGCTATGATTATTTATCGAATTACTTTGTCCATAAATTATTTTTATTGTCTAGCTATATAAAAGAATACGGAAAAAGTTTTTTTCAATTATATAATTATTGGAGGGTGGACAAACGTGCGAGACAAAATTTCAAATTTCAGTTTTAAATTTTTTTGAACTATTTTCATGAAAAAAGTGGTCCTCGTATAAAATTTTAACAAAAGGTGGACAAAACAACAATTTTTCTGGATAAACATGGACAAACGTTGGATAAAAAAACGTGAGAGCTTCAATATCAAATTCACATGTTTTTAATTTTTTTAACTATTTCCATGAATAAAGTGTTCCTCGTATAAAATGTCATCAAAAGGTGGACAATCGAAAATTTTTGCTGGAGAAACTTTGGACAAACAAACGTGTGAGTTTTAATATCAAATTCACATTTGGGGGTGCCAACTTCACGGTGCCTAACTTTCCTCAAATTAGCTTGAACTGATCTGAAGAATATGTTGTAGGATTTTGGAAGTACCTTTTAGAAAGACCCTGTATATTTATATTTATAATAACTCTAGTATAGTAACCTGAACCTGAAACTATTGATTAGTTTAGTGGACAGGATAATGCTCCAATAAAGTTTTTACGTAGTTAAACAACGTGGGTACCTACCTTTATTTCTCTTTGCTTATATAACTTTTGCTAATTATGTTCTGGAAAATTGGAAATCAAATATTTCTCGGTTATTGAGAAAAGTAAGTGGAACAAAATTGGGACCAAACAAGCAATGTCACAATCATCAGTGCCGCAGAACGAAATAACCCGGATTTGATTACATTTTCCGATTCTTATTCACCACCGTCAAAAGAATTAGGGGCGATGTGTTTAGTTGAATACGATAATGTACAAAAATAAAATAATATAAAAATAAATTCATACACTGAAACCATGATAGAAATATGAATTATAATTCACAAGATTCTAATAAATGATTTCAATTGCTTTTCGTAATTGGGCAATCTATTTACATGAAAAAAATCTACATATAAAAAGAATGTAACATCTCTAGTGCAATAATTCAGTTTTCGTTGTTAATCCTTGGCGTACTACGATTTCTCATAATGGAGAAGAGATCTATAAGCCTCTGTATGAATTGTATCTAATAAGTACCTACGTTTTAACAGAGGTAAACACTATACTATTCAGCCTATGAAAAGTAGTAAACAGTTCACAGGTCTTATGCATATACTCTTAAAGAAAGGATTCTATGAATGATACAAAATAATATATTAAATATCCAGAACAGTAATGATGGTTTACTGGTTGAAGACAATATTGTATGAAACCAGTAAAGCCTTACCGTTTTTATGCTTATACTATTTTTGGCACGACTAATACATGTAACAATATCTAGTTTGTATCTGACAAGTACATGACAGAATGAAACAAATATGCTATTATAAGTAATATACTTACCGACGTGTTTGGTTTGCAACGAGCTTAGCCACCGGTAATGCTAACGAACTGTCGCAGAAACACAAGAATTTCCAATATTATTAACTAATAACTATTTCTTTTTTCCAGTTCTATGCTTTAATGGAATCTTCAAAACTGGCCAATCTTACGCTTCAATATAAACAAGTGACCATTTTTGCGCCGACAAATGCAGCTTTCCAAAAATTCGGTGATGTCAAAGAGGAGACAGATTCCCTGGTTCTCTATCATATGAGTAAGTAAAAAAATCAATACTATTCTACTAATCAAGTACTATTCAAGTGAATGAACATCAAGTAGACCTCAAACTTTTAACATAATGCACTAAAAGCCGCAGTTTGTATCTGTCTTACTTAGTGTCTTTGTTCAATATTTTTAGACTTTCTTTTTCATCTACCTTCTTGTGATAAAACAAATAAATCTTCTAGACAGTTTTAATTTACGATAACTAGATGGAGTCGAATGTCTCCTTGTTTTATGTAAAATACCAGGCACATACATCTCCATTTGAAATTAACTTTGTTCGTGGTATTAAGTCCTCGAATAAATTTGTCTTGGAAGTTTGTAATGCTCCAGCATAAACGGTATACGATAGAAGTCGCGCCGCCGACTTGGGAATTTTCGTTCCGAAACACTTGAGATCATATTGGTAATGTTGCGGTAATTGGCACTGCATGCTAATGCATAATTCATTTTAATATTTCTGATAATTCCGGGTACATTATAGTGTTCTCCATGTTCGATAAGAAGTGTCTTTCGATTTTCTTGTTTTTACTCATGATTAACTACTTTAAATTAAGTTGGAAGAAAAACAACCTCTTTCTCTTTAATAAATTCCATCTTACAGACATGTTTAACAAATTAAATGTTTTATTATTTTATAGTTGACTACTGTATTCTTTACGAGTATGCTGGCTTAGACACAGTAGGATGTCCAGAAAGGGTATCGTCTGTTTGCTAGTTTAATAAAAAAAAAATCTGGGAAATTATATGGAAAATATAAGATGGTCCAGATTGTATTGCTCTCGCGTGAGAAGTATCTGCAGGTGATCCCATCTTGCCGCAACCATGTTCAACTAATGGAGACTATATACTTACACTTAAATTTGTTCATGTAGGTACCTAGTTTTTCAACTTTGTTGATCGATTCGATATCAACACAGTTATTTATTTATATACTAAATATATGTTTGATGAACGCTGTTTCTTTTTCTCGAACCGTTCGGGACTTGAGTTGATGGATATGTTCAACTGAGTAAAGGCCTCATAACATTTGTCAAAGAAGATGTAAATGCTATTAAATCCCCAGTTCTTTGTGCCAAGATCAAGATCTACATATTTTGTGATAGTTAACAGTGTATCAATATAAGAATATCCTCTACCAGAATATATAATGAATATGAAATCAAACTGTAAAATAATCCAGATAATTATGAAAGTCAGCCGTTCCTGGTAAATCACTAGATCACGTAAAACTTTTACGTCAGCAACTGTGTAATATGTAAGATTTATCTACATAGTCACAATATTGCATTCTGCGACAAACTGATGAGAGGCAACAAATTCTAAATCATTATTGTGGTATTATACAATAGTTAAAAAATCAAACTTAGAAAATTAAGAAATCATCGTTTCACTCTATTTTTTTCTTCACATAACTCTAATATCTCCAAAATCCTTCGAAACAATGCACTATGATAAATTAAATATTTATTATACGCGTTGCAGTTTTGCGGGTGATCGAATATATTTTTCACGTTTTTGTTTTCCCTCATAATTTATCATCGTAACTAGTGCTGCATCAGGTCTATATATTCGAAACCGTATCATTTATTTCCTATATCCACTTTTTTAATCAAAAATGGAAACCATGAAAAATATATTGGAATATGAGACCTACCTAACAACTTGTTTGTAGAGAATTCGGGTCAATATGAGTAAATGAGCGAATTAATTAGAAATTTTAGATATCTTTTCTATATATGTTTTTGTGATAAAATATTTCTTCTATTTGATCAGTAATCCAATTTTGCCCTAATACAAAATTGATTACCTTATTGTTTATACCTGAAGGGAGATTTATTTATGTTTATTAGTTTCTTCAAAATTGTTATTTAGTTGCTTCTTTTTACAAAAACCAGGACTGACTTTATTAGATAACGCACTGAAAAATACAAGTATCTATTGAATAATAATAATTCTATTGTTAATGATACTTTTAAAGTTGTGTAATTACACACAATTGAAAGAGAAAAGTATCAGTTATAGGTATATAGAAGAATTTTGATCAAAATGATTTTTTATTTTTCAGTTCCTCATCCAATTCGTCGTTCCTAATTTGTGTACAAAAATCTTTTTCCCTATTCATAAGTTCCAACGGAATCACATACCTTTAACTTTTATAATATTTAGATACCTCAATAATTTGAAATTTTCTTGGGAAATCCATCTTTCAGAAGCCCTCACTTTGAATCCATTCAAGTTTTTGGAAAATGTTCAATTCAAAAGTTTCCGGAAATGATCTCATCTTCAACTTTGCTGTATTAATTTTTAAATTCTCGATAAATCTTCCCCTTCGCTTTTTTGGATAGGGTTTTTGGGAAGAAATACACGTTGAATTTCTTAATTTTTTAATGAGACCATTTTTCAGCACGCTTACCATTCAAAACACGCGGTCGTCAATATACAATAAAGCTGTTGAATACCTCCTGCGTTTTTTGAAGCCGGTCAAAAAGATCAACTCCATCAGGTGATACATTGAAAAGTACAAAATAATATTTATCAACTATTATTAGAATTACAAGCAAAGGTTGATAGCATAAGACAAATAAATGCCCCAGTGTTCATAGTCGGAATTCACTAAAATATCAAGATAATAAACCTTACTTTATGATATGAAAGAACCTGTTTTGCTAGTGTGATATGTATTGAGTAAAGGGCGGAATAAGCTAATATGGCAGCGTGAACAAGATACACTAATGTCTATCTATGATTGTTAACTTTCTCGTTTTCCAATCAAGTGACCAAAAAAGTACATCCAAAACTGAAACCAAACAAGAAAATCACGCTCTAAAAAGAATGTAATAAGAAATTATTCAATATTCATCGAATATTAAATAAAGAACGTTCACAATATAAATTTTAAAGTATTTAATACATATTCATGGCTATGTTCTGACGATAGCCGTGGTCGTATGCCACCTTTTCTAAGAAAACAATACATAATAAATTCCAATAGAAGTAAGCGATCATAAGCTTTAGGACAAAATGGCAATCGACCACCTTCTTATTTGAATTATTTTGGGGTTATAATTTCTTGATCTCGTAAAATATTTGCTGAGCGGACAATCAAGACGTTTCCAACGACTCCTCTTCTGTCTAATACAATTATGTTTGGCTCAAACCTGAGGCATGCTCTTATAATTTTTTCCCAAATATATGGTACATACAAGCAAAGTCGCGAGCAATAGCTAATAAAATGATTCTTTTTTAAATACAACGCTTGCGAAGCTCTGCTGACGCAAAGCAATGGACCACGTGGCCACAGCGACCAATCACGACAAGGCATTCGAAAAGTCGTCGCGCTGTCAAAAGTCAAAATCAATTGTAATTTTTATTTATTAATTTTATCGTGTCTGTTGCATATTTTGACTACATATTTTAATTTGATTCATTTGAGTTTTTGGCTTAATAGATTAGATTTCATCGAAATTATAAAGTGCAGTTTTGATTTAGTTTATTTTGTGTGTGTTTGTAATTTTGATAAATAATACGACGACGTGAATATCTTTTCTTCAGTAATATTTACAGATGAGTCAAATTAAGTATTAAACTAATACGCTTCAAAGATTGTTCTGGTTGATTCATATTCGTAACAAATTATCGAAGCTCTTTTTCTAAAGCTTTATTACATTCCTTGTCACTTCGTTTTGACAATCGCCGTACCTAACCGTCATAATCTGTAATCGCAGTCGATAAAAAAAGCGTGCTACTTATGTTTTAGAGAAACTCGTAAATGGGTCGGCGAAAACGGTCCCGCAAACCTGTTCAACGTAGGCGAAGCAATCTGCCTAGCGTAGGCCAAAAAACTCGTAAACCCATACTGAAAGTTCAACTCTCTGACACTGATTGTAGTGGCGAAAGCAGAGACAACCATGCGAAAGTATTCAATACTTCAATCAAATTCATCTTTCAAAATATTTTAACGTAAATAAAATAATCAAACAACAACGAAGAACTTTTGATTCTTTTGGAGGCTTTGGAATAAAACTGGGCTGTAGTCAGTAATTTTGATACTGCAGTCATCAAATCACTTCACCTCGAAGTCCTGGGTATGTATTCTTTAGTTTCATTCGAATTCAGTTAGCACTTGAACTGTCATTTCCACCCAAACCCTTGATAGAATATGAACAGAATTCGAAGTGTCACTATGGGGTTAGAGCTACTAGTAGAATGCCCCGCTCGTTGACGACGGGTTGGTAGGTAAAGTCATCTAACGTATTCAAATTGAAATATTAAGATAGATATGGGCATACATAAGAATTTCGGAAAATCGGGCCCATTACTATAATTTTGTTCTTGTCAGATTCCTAAATTCAAATTATATGTAATGTGTCATCAAAGCTGCTAGTTTTTACAGAAATCTAGAAAGGTCTTTGGAAGATAATACATTTTAAGAAGCAGAATCTGTAAGCTGTTGAAGAGGAGATAAAATATTTATACATTTGTTACTTGAGCGAAAATCGAGTTTTATTAAAATCTAGGACAAAAATGCCATTCAAACTTCTATTCTATTATGTTGGGCTATATATAAGTAGTCGAACATTATTCACAAAAACTAGATTCCATTTATGTGGAAATTCTATATGAGTTCAGACGCATATTATGAGGGTTGGTCATTGAAGAAAGTTTTAATGAGAATGCCGCGCAGAGTGTTGTCAGTTCTGAACAAAAGTATAAACAGGGTATAACATTTCATATTCACGGATCATTCAACTAAATTCAATTTTTTATACAACATATATTGTTAGATCTAACAAGTCAGAACTTGTCTCGAATAATTAAACTTTAAACATAATAACAGATTCAGATTGTTCCTTGCATTTTACCGTACTTTCATAATTTTAACCCCCTGACGCAAAAAGAGGGAGTTATAAGTGACATCGTAGATCCCAAACGGATAGATCGATTTAGTATTTACTTGCCTACGCTACAATAGTAGCTGTATAAGGAAAATATTGTAATCGTGTGAAATTTTCGGTATCGAGACTTTTTAAAATGTTGACGTTTCATAGTTTTCTAAGTCTAATAAAGATATTTTCAGCCATTGGTTTGTCTGTCTGTCCATCTGTCTATCTGTCTGTGACAGCATTATCTCGGGAACGGATTGGTGTATTTTGTTGCTTTCTTTTTTATTTTTTTTGGTACCAATATCACTCGCCGGTGGCACTGAATGAGAATCCTGTATACAATGGGTGTTGAGCTATAGCTCCAAAACGTGATTTGTTCAAGGCTATAGCGCGAAAACAGCTATAATCATTTTGATTAAACTTGCCTAAAGTATTATTCTGAGAGCCCTTTACCACCCACATATAGCGTCATCTCTGAGAAAAAGCATAAAAAAGTTATGCTTGAATAAAATTCCGTATTTTCCACATGTTTCTTCAGATACTGGCTAAACGTTTCATCTTGCGAAAAAATGTTACATGACCATTGTTGTTTGTCTTGACATGCTGAAAAAAATGAGTGGTAGCACGATTTGACCAAAGGGTTTTTACTTTACTACCGCTATTATTATTCACTGGAATTGGCCTGCGAGCGGTAGGAAAGTCGTGTGAGTGGACACACCAGATTTTTTAAATAGTAAAGCTGGTCGCTTAATAATTCAAATCTTTTATATATTTAATACATAGTTGAAGTTCTCAGTGAGTACTAAACCGATCTTCAAGATTTGTCAAATGTGTCAAATTAAAGGGGATAATGTGTAGTTTTGCCAAATTTCCTCAGAACTTACGGAAAAATAAAATTCAGTTATAATTAATATTTACTTTTTTAAGGTTTTATGTGACATAACAATCTTAATTTAATAGAAATGTAAATATACATAAGTGTGATGCCAACAAGACTGTCTGCGGATGCATAATATCAATCAAATAGACTCCCGTTACTCCAGGATTATGGTTTGATGCGAATACGATTCATAGTGATTCAAATTGCTTGCTCCGCAGGGCTATTTTATTCAAACAAGAGCTCTTCCACACAAAGGGCATATCTAACATTCCGGTATAAAACAGACGTTTTTTCTGAATAGAACGCAGATCTTTCACACTACAGGTGGCTAAAAGTAGATGTATGAGATACAATAGATTCAATCGCCTAGTCCTAGGATCATCCGTGTTCTGTCTATCGCTTGGTATGAATGAAGACTGTTGGCAAATTGTTCCAGGCCAGTTCTCATTTGGCGACGCGAAGCAGCGCGTCGCATCGTGAAGTTTTCAGCTTCCAAAAGTTTACTTGCTTTCAAATGACTCAATTCTCACTAGCGCGGTGTGAAGCAGGGGTAGCCCTATAAATTTTGTCGCGTCTTGAAAGCAAATAAACTTTTGGAAGCAGAAAATTTCGCGATGTTACGCGCCTCCTTCGCTTCGCCAAGTGAGAATCGGTCTTTATTGATTCCTTCACAAGGATGATATAATATGAAGCATACTTCTTGTCTTTATATTTCTTAAAACATGGAGGTGTTATCTCGCGCTAAAGTAAGTAGGTATAAGTATGGAGATTTTTTTTCTTATCTTCTTGCTGTTATTGGAGGCTTCCACAAATGTCTTTGGACTTCTTTTTTTAATTCAAGCATAATCGCACCAATCTAATGGATATAAGCGATTTGTACATGTACATTGTACATGTTTATAATTTTGTATTTTTACTTTCCCACCGCTACACCAAGTAGCTACGTATGTAGCTATGTAAGTAAAAGTAATCGTGTAAAATTTTCGTTGTCCGGTTTGCAACAGATGTTTATGCTTTTAGCTACCCTGCCAACTCTATCTCGGGAACAAATAGTCTGAGTTTGTTGGTTATTTTTTTCTTTTGTAGGGTGTCTATATCGTACGTGGGAGAATTAGGATCGATCTCGTAATTTCCAAAAAACTATACCTAATAATTTTGATTATACTTATCTCAAAAATTCTTCTCAATGCCCTTTTTTGTCCGAGAAAAATAGCAGTAAAAAAGTTATAATCTAATGAACTGTCAAATTCTCTATTATTCTCTACTATTTATTTATATTCTGACAAAAAGGTTCCTCCAACGACATAATTCTTTGTCTTGGCACGTTGACGAAATGAATAGTCGTACTACTTGATCTGACGATTATTTCGATGCGTGGCATCTTTACTCTTACTCATAAAATCCCTCTCGTAAATAAAGTACTGATTGCTCTTGAATTATTTGCACTGTGGATGCCCTACTTTGCCGCCCCAGAATTGATCGCTTTCTGGGAGAGAGCTCTAGTCTAAATATAGAATGAAAATATTACCCTGCAACAAGAACTAAATAATAAGGTAACGCTTAACGCCTAGTTATTTCGACATTTACCTGCTGGAAGTGATTTATTTATTCACTATATTATCAGAAAATTATGCAAACTAAACAGTGATTTGAGATGCTCATATGCTAAGAAGCAGTTGACGAAAGCTTGGAATTTGCAATAAGTAAATGTGTAAAAAATTGCCACAATTCGTCAACTTGAAATTACCATAGCTCGTATTGAATCTTCGTATATGTGCAGTGAAATATGTTTTCTCCATCTTAGCCTCAGAAAGAAACAGACCCACATCGCCTTATTCAAATGTACGGTTGTGAAATTTGCCTTTCAAATCCAGGCTTACACAAAAAGGGCGAGCCGTAAATCTTTCGAAATACAATTTTCCATGAAACTGGCATGCAAAAGATGGATATCAGCTGTGTTGCGGAAATAACATATTTTTTATTTTTCTGAAACTAAAGTGTCAAGGTCGAGGTCAAGATGAATTGATACATTCCAATGGACGGACGATACCTACTCTTATTGATTAGGCAAAATTCAAAATACCTACTCACTTATTAGACTCATATCAGCTTCACTCTTTTGTCAGCGATGATTAAGGCCATAAATACGTTTTTTAGATACTGAGGTGTAAACAGTGTGCCTTCCCCAAAAGTGTCTAAAATTTACTGACATCTAGATGATCGGACTTATTTTTCTAATATCAACTACCTACTCAAGTGAACATATCCACGACATGTGTAATGGAGACAATAATATAAGAGTTATTCTATGGAGTCAAGGAGAAAGGTTTGCAATTTATATATCAACTAGCTCTTACTCGCGGCTTCGTCCGCTTTACCTGCCAGTGAAAATTAGTTAAAACCTGTTATTTTGATATTACAAACATACACTTCGCTTTTATTTATTAGTCTAGATGAAGTATCTTTTATCTGTGTTCCGTACCATCATTATAAATAGATTCGGGAATCTGGTAGCTGTTCAGTGGTGGAAGTGATCGTGGTTCGGCTGTAAAAGGGTTGCAAAATTACTTGAATGTGTGTAATTTATAGAGTCCTGGTTTTTAGTGTGTAGTATAGCTAATTATGTTCTTAATTCGACTACAATATTGCCAGGTAATTGAATTGGTGGAAAAGTGGCGTGAAGCTTCTTCAAAATCGTGGTTACATAAAAGCTTTTCTCTTTCCATCAATCCATGTAAACATTCCATTTACCTAAATTGTAAGGTCTTCCACTTATTTGTGAAAATTGGGAAATTTAAACAAACTTTATGAACTGGGTGACCTATTAATAAAGGATGCCCCGGCTATATCTCAGGATCCGTTAATCGAACGACCCTGAGAAAAAAAACATTGAGGTAAATTGGCCAAAAGAAAAAGCAGGAAAATATAAAGTTGCTAAGTTTGCCGCGAGAGGGTGTAACTCACACCGCGAAGTAAAAAACACTGTTTTATTAAAAATTATTCCAAATTATCCTATATTGAAAATATTTTTTTATAAACTACTGCAAATACGACAACTTTAAATTTTTTTCTCTATCTTGTAAATAAAGGGTAGGGGGGGCAAGGTAAATGTTGGTTTGAAAAAAACTGGATAACTTTTTTGGTATGACCTATTTTGAATAAATTTGTTTCATTTTAAAACGCTTCTACTTTATTTTTTATTGGCCATGCTCTAAATCAACCCCAAATTCTGAAAGCAGGTTTCATTCATGATTATCTGTCTCACTATATTCCTTCAATCGATATAATGATAATTACTATTAAAAAATAATACTTTTTTAAACATAATAGGCTTATCATAACTTTCTGACAGCCAGGGATAACTTTAGAATCGTCTTTAATCCTGTAACTTTCAACTGTAATGCGAATGCGACTATTGCACAATCGTCGCTGTCAAAACGTCGACTTGGAACAGTCAGTTTTGATCCTAAAATGATACATGAATGAAAAGTGAAGTTGATTGCATGTAATTATGAATAATACATTATTTTTAATCATATTCTTTATGAAAATGCTATTCTCACTGTTTTATCCAATATTTCATAAAAAGGGTTTAATACTCTTGACGGTTTAGAACCTTGGCAACACTGATACAACAACGCAATAACGATTCCGGCTAAGTCTTGAAGACTTTTCACAAAGCTATATGGTGGCCATCTCGCAGAAAGCATCGGCAACCTAGTACGAGTAAAAATGCCATTCGTATCCGACGATAAACTATTGGTCCCGTATATTTGTGAAATGACGCGATACTCGAGATTGCTTCTTTAAAAAACTAGTTTTAATCAAAAATTATAATCACGTGACGTTACTATACAGCTAGATTAACAAAAGTTCTGTTCCTATGCTTACAATGTCATATTTATATTATAATGAAAACAGTTTAGGTCAGCTAAAATGAAATGCTCTTTCGTATGGAGATATAATTCTTTTTACAAATATGCGCGAGAGGTCGCCAACGCTCCTTAGAGTGTAGGGCACTTCATGAAAAAGCTCATAGAAATTATTATTTGGTGATTCATTTATATCGCTTATATTTGGTTGCCTTAGTAGGTCTCAAGGACATTTAAAGCAAAATAATAAAAGTACATATTTCCAGTTTGGTGCATTATGTTGGCATCAAAAGCTTGCATCGCCACTGAATCTACTAAAACTTCATCCAATTTGCGTGTTCATTAGATACTCTACTCAGACTGCATTTATCGCGTACCCGTCATCTTCTATCTGTGGGTTGTGAGTTTGTTAATTTGAATTCTCCAACTAACCCAATTATTATTGTATCTGGAATGTAAAGGAAAATTTTATGGTATGTGTTCTGTATCTGTGAACATGAAAATTTCACTCGATGGCTAATAATGGGAATTTCATTCAAAGTTTCGTTGAAAATGGGAAAAAATCCGATTGTAATTAACTATAAGAAATAAAAGAATTTACGTTGGGGATTCTCTCATAGTCTAACAAGAAGTAGAAAATATAGAAAAACACTAGAGCCAGGGTCACATCAAAATACAATTAGGTAGGTACATTAATTATATCATCATGAAACCGGATGTGGAATTGTGCAAACAACTGAAGTCAGGTCTTCTGGTCTTCTGCCACCGCTTTTAGTTTAGTGCATCAAAGTATAACTTCCAAGTTATTACCTAAGGTATATAACTATACCTAGACTAGCCTCCCTTTGCGAGGCTTGTTAGGTGAATGTCAAATCTCGAAACTCAAATGTTGTAGACATATTATCCAAAAGTATCAACAAGGTCCAAATAATAAGAATTACAACATGTCTACGATCATCAATAGACTGGTGACATATTCAGGTCTTGAAACGTTTGGGCATATTCCTTAGTAATAGTCTAACAAATTGTTAAACATTCGGGCGAAAAACAATGGAAATGAACTATGCAAGCGTGGCGCTGTAGGTACTCTTATCTTCTCAAGATGAAGGTATGACCAGTTTCATCAAAATGCATCTAGTATGTTTCATGTAGTACGCGAACAGAGGGATACCATCAACAAATTCATTAGATGTATAGATTATCTTGGAAAGTAATCAAATAGCACCATTAGATTGATTTAGATCGAATGTGGGGGATTTAAAATTATACTTCACACCATGTTATCGACTTTACCTTTACCTTTAAAAAGACTTCTTATCTTATCACGTTTCTAATATAATTTGAAAATATAATTGCCTCACAGCGAGCTTTTCCTGTTCATTTCTGTCTTTTCTAATTAGCTTTTTCATTTAGAGTTACGGTTCCTTCATAAAAATGTAAGTCACGTCCTTGAATCTAGCTATGACTGAGACACCAGTAAAGCTTAATTTTATAATAACTTTTTTCCAAATATGAGAGCAAGCTTAATTATTGCGAGTATTTCAATCTATCCTTAACTGAGCGTCAAATCTGCATTTGATGGTTTAATTAAAACTTTTGTGAGCTCGCCTCTTTACGTCCAACTATAACATAATTTAACTGGTCAACATCAGTTCCAAATCTATTCGAAATTTCAGGATAATAGATACTTTTGTAGGATTACGTCAAGTTTCAATTGGATTGAATGCTCGTAGCCACAATCCCCCAATTAGTTTATTTTGATGATATTTGGTCGTTTACCCAAGGTTCCATTACAAGGTTTTATTTAGCTTGTAATGCTTGTTTGTTTGTATGTACCTATTGTATGTTGGTTTGTTCAGGTCAAATCTTGCAAGTGAATTTTAAAACAATTATCCTCAACTGATTGAGCTGACATTTTGCATAGGTACATGTTAAGTTTGGATGACAAAGCATGGTTATACAATAGAGATCCCTTCAGTGTTCCTAATTTATTACTCTCTCACTTTTTGAAATAGAGTAGGTATAGTAAGGGTTTGCTAAGAAGAATACGAACTAAAAAGGAAAAAAATTCTTTATTTAAAAATTAATTACTCTATCATCCAAAAAGATGAAAATAAACATGGAATTAAATCAAAGGCATCAATTTATGTCAATATACAATTTATAGATTTAGAGGTTTGCCTGTATAAATAAACAAGAATACAATCTAACTTGACCTTGACATAAGTAATTTTAAGAAAAACAGAATATATGTCATAGAATAAATTAACACAAGTAAATCTCGCGTCAAGCCTCTATATCATATAAATTGTAAAATGTCATAAATTCATGGGTTTGATTTAATTTAAAGTTTATTTTCTTCTCAACACTGGATGAATATTTCTGCAATGCTTGTCGTTGAGTCAAAGCGGACAGAATTGATTTATTTACCTATTGTCTGTTTATGTAGTTCCATAAAATTCCATGAACAAACAGAACCACTCAAGGGTCACTCTGGTGTCTGTCTGTCCGCCTATCATATTATATTTTCTACGAATCTACAAAACGAAGAAAGTTGAAATTTTATATCTATAGGTTCAAGTGTGAGTTGGGCTCGCTTGGAAAGGGTTCCTTTCTTACGATTTTCATATAGGTTTCACTACAAAATAAGAGCGACCGCCTATATTCCGTATTTTTTCAAAATTATGCGCTCAGTATGTTGTTCTTAATATATTCGAAGCCCTTCAATATGGGATGAAACACAAGCACAAGTTCAACGCTCTAGTATCAGAATTTGTTTATTAAAATTATATGGCCGTGTTACGGTCACTAAACTCTGAACCTATAGATATAAAATTTCAACTTTCTTCGTTTTGTAGATTCGTAGAAAATATAATGTGATAGGCGGACAGACAGACACCAGAGTGACCCTTTAGTGGTTCTGTTTGTTCATGGAATTTTATGGAACTACATAAACAGACAATAGGTAAATCAATCAATTCTGTCCGCTTTGACTCAACGACAAGCATTGCAGAAATATTCATCCAGTGTTAATAAATTGTAATTAAAATAAATTCCTATTAGTATTTTTTTTTATATCTGGAATACATTTTCCCGAAGAGGTATACAGGGTACCTGTGCACGGGCAGCTTTCATTTAAATCCTGTAAAAAGAAGAAAATAAACTTTAAATTAAATAAAACCCATGAATTTATGACATTTTACAATTTATATGATATAGAGGCTTGACGCGAGATTTACTTGTGTTAATTTATTCTATGACATATATTCTGTTTTTCTTAAAATTACTTATGTCAAGGTCAAGTTAGATATTGTATTTCTGTTTATTTATACAGGCAATCCTCTAAATCTATACATTGTATATTGTCATAAATTGATGCCTTAATTTCAAGTTTATTTTCATCTTTTTGGATGATAGAGTAATTAATTTTTAAATAAAGTAATTTTTTCCTTTTTAGTTCGTATTCTTCTTAGCAAACCCTTACTATACCTACTATATTTCAAAAAGTGAGAGAGTAATAAATTAGGAACAATGAAGGGATCTCTATTGTATAACCAAGCTTTATCATCCAAACTTAACATGTACCTATGCAAAATGTCAGCTCAATTAGTTGAGGATAATTGTTTTAAAATTCACTTGCAAGATTTGACCTGAACAAACCAACATACAATAGGTACTTACAAACAAACAACCATTGCAAGCTAAATAAAAGCTTGTAATGGAACCTTGGGTAAACGACCAAATATCATCAAAATAAACTAATTGGGGGATTGTGGCTAGAGCATTCAATCCTATTGAAACTTGACGTAATCCTCCAAAAGTATCTATTATCCTGAAATTTCGAATAGATTTGGAACTGATGTTGACCAGTTAAATTATGTTATAGTTGGACGTAAAGAGGCGAGCTCACAAAAGTTTTAATTAAACCATCAAATGCAGATTTGACGCTGAGTTAAGGATAGATTGAAATACTCGCAATAATTAAGCTTGCTCTCATATTTGAAAAAAGTTATTATAAAATTAAGCTTTAGTGGTGTCTCAGTCATAGCTAGATTCAAGGAAGTGACTTACATTTTTATAAAGGAACCGTAACTCTAAATGAAAAGGTTAATTAGAAAAGACAGAAATGTACAGGAAAAGCTCGCTGTGAGGTAATTATATTTTCATTTTATATTAGAAACGTGATAAGATAAGAAGTCTTTTTAAAGGTACAGGTAAAGTCGATAACATGGTGTAAACTTAAATTTTAAATCCCCCACATTCGATCTAAATCAATCTAATGATGCTATTTGATTACTTTCCAAGATAATCTATACATCTAATGAATTGGTTGATGGTTTCCCTCTGTTCGCTTACTACATGAAACATACTAGATTTTGACTGAAACTGAAACTGGTCATACCTTCATCCTGAGAAGATAACAGTACCTACAGAGCCACGCCTGCATAGTTCATTTCCATTGTTTTTCGCCCGAATGTTTAACAATTTGTTAGACTATTACTAAGGAATATGCCCAAACGTTTCAAAATCTGAATATGTCACCAGTATAGAGATGATAGTAGACATGTTGTAATGGTTATTATTTGGACCTTGTTGATACTCTCGCGCATATTTGTAAAATGAAATATATCTGCATACGAAAGAGCATTCCATTTTAGCTTACCTAAACTATTTTCATTATAATATAAATATAACATTGTAAGCATATTAGATGCATATTAGATATGCATCAACATTTATATGAATTTTAACCTACATATTATTTCTTTACTTGATTGATGAGACATTCTAATTGATTCTCACTTTTAGCAGAAATATTTTATTGAGCAACATTTGATTTACAATGGATAATAAGAACAAGAATAAATTATTAAGCATTAGACAAATTTTGAAATAGACAAAAGTCACATTGACAAGTCAATCTAACAATTACGGCCTCTAAGATTTAGATCATATCAACTATCAACAGTTATAAGACTCAAATGTGTAAAAGCAAGAAAACTCAAGAATTTTGTTATAAGACCAATATCTTGCTTTGTACATTCTTATCCAAAATTTCCATTCTTTTCCATAGCAAACATAAAAAGATACTACTCCATTTAAAAATACCTCATTTTCCAACTTTCATGAAAATTATAAACTAATTATTATTAGAAGGACCCTGTATAACTTTCACTTGGTTTTAGTAAAACAGTACAAACTAGAATATTATGAGACCCCACCTTGCAATTTTTGATAATTCCTCTTTTTAAAAGATATTGATTTTTAAATTGGTATACTTATCTGTCAAAAAAACTGGAAAATGTTTTTGTCTCCTAAACTATAAGATCAAGTTACCATGTAATGTACACTTAAGAAAGTCTTTTTTAAATTTTGCAAGAATTCAGAACAAAATATTTGTTTATATCTATTCCATAAGAAAAACAAGAGTTATATACAATTACCTATAATAGGAAACACCCTGTATACATGAAACTGCTTTTAAGATATGAAGCATTAAATTTGAATAGGGCTTTGCTAATGAATTTTATCAATAGCTTGCTTCGTTGAGGAGAAATCAACCGAATACCAGAGTTTGGACGACCCTGTATATAGAATATAATTTTAGTTAGTTTAAGTCAGTCAAGTACATCATAAACAGTCCGAAATGTTCATCTACTTTACATAGAAACAGACAAATCACTTGGGATTTGTGTGTGTAGCTACCTAGTCATACAAAATTACAGCTGAATTTCTACTATATGACCGTTGCCTGTAATTATTTTCTCAGCTTTAGTTACAAGTAAATGGAGATACATTTGAAACCATCTCATGCTATTCGATAATACGTACCTATGAGTACGAAAACATGCGGAGTGAGATCTATATTATATGCACGTGAAATGGCAAACCTCAAATTACACCCGTAAACTCGATCCAGTACGAGGTTTCCAGCTATTATTGGAGGTTCGTGACGATTGACAAAAAGAAACTTTAAACAACGTTGATTGGAGCAAAAGCCCGGAATAATATCACAAAGGACCTTTGTCGATTGATACAAAGGTCTACAAATGATAAGTTTGAAATGAGATGTTTTCCTGCTCACCTACTTTTTTCCAAGCGTCTATTGTATTTGCTTGCCACAGTGGTTTCTCCATCACATTTTGCAATTCAATTTCAAGCCAGTTTATGCCATCGTTCAAAGTTGCAATTGGAATTATTTTTAAGTCAGTGTGAATTTGATAATTTTTTATCTAATGTAATGTCAAGATATTTCACTTCTTGCCATTCTTTTCATTTTCTTTTTATGATCAGTTTGGTAGTTTAGGGGCTTCAGCTTATCCGTGAATGGTATTGCTTGTGTTTTAGAAGCGTATACTGCAATTTTCCATTTATCAAAGTAATCAGAAAGAAGATTTAGCGCTTTTCGAGCAGCTAGTATACTAATTATTGTTAATGTTTTTTGTGGTAATAGCAGTGTATCGGCCAAAAGGTATATGTCTGTGTTGGTATTGTGGGGATATCATGAGTGTATATAGGTGTTGTATAAGTGAGGAGAGAGGACCGCTCCCTGGGGTACTCCTGACTCTGTGGGCCTTATTGTTGATAGGAAATTATTTCAGAGAGTTTGGAATGTTCTGTTCTTAAGAATGATAGTATGATTTTAGTGATTTGTTGGGGGTACTCTTTGTTGATCATTTTGTAGTTTTGTAGTTCTAAGGGAATAACGGCCTTTTCCTGGTTTTTGTATCA
The DNA here is from genome assembly GCA_958507055.1 of Crioceris asparagi. Taxonomy (NCBI): domain Eukaryota; kingdom Metazoa; phylum Arthropoda; class Insecta; order Coleoptera; family Chrysomelidae; genus Crioceris; species Crioceris asparagi. The sequence goes on from OY293828.1 coordinate 73,765,908, forward strand.
TGATAATATGCGCGTGTTTCCATCTGACAGGGGAGTAGTTATTGTGCCAATATTTCGAATTATAGCCCCATGTTTCCGAAATAAGTATGACATATATTGTACCTTCCCAGAGCCCTAACTACAAAACCAACACAGATTTATCGAGAATTTTTTTAATTACAAATACTTCAAGAAATTTCAATATAAAAAAATCAAACATTCGAAGGTTTGTTCGGAGGGATACGCTTTATCAAAACCTGAAAGTTTCAATACGGGACAAACCATCTTCTTTCAGATGAAAAATCCATACATGAAAGAAAGAAACATACAGTCGAATTGGGTACTTGACATTAATGAAATTCAATATAAAGTGATGTTCAGACGATATTAGGTACTTCTAACATACCAAAAATCACATTACGCAGGTTTAATTTCACTTGGAATTCAAAATATAATCAATTTAAATAGTTGTAATTTCAAACCCACTATCATGTGACTGCGAACGTCTACCAAGATGTGACGTAGGCGATTCAAGTTGATGAACAAATCCTCCCCTATCCTCTTCTATCTAGTCAGACATTGTTCTCTGCTCTGTTCCTCCTTTAATAAACATAACCTGGAAAAACGGAAAGTTTGAGTTAGAAACAAATTTGTCTTTGTTTTTGGTTATATACATCAACAATCAAGTAAAATCAAATAAATATTATTCTCTTATGCAGCAACACGCAAAATCATGTTATGAGAGATTTGACTCGAGTAGATAAATAATAAACAATCGTCTAAATGACTTGATATTCACATTGATATTTGACACTGATAACAATAACATCAGAGAGTAACTTTCGGTTTTACAAAAATACTGTAGGACACTAATAGCGTTTTCCATTGGACAAACCAATGCTGCACTCAAATTGCAATGACATGAAACCATGTGAGTCAAAAATATGCTCTAGTGCCATTCCCAATGGAATAAGATTTTTTAAGTCGTGTTTTGATTTTGAAGGTTAGGTTAGTTTGTTATTAATATTCTATTATTTTTTTTATTTTTTTATTGCTGCTGTTTATAGCAAAAGGTTCTAAATTTATATAAAATGGAATAAGTTTTCTATGTAAATTTTGTAATAAATAATGAAAGAGTAAATTAAAACATACCTGTTGATCATTAAATTTATAAATTACATTCTCAATAAAACCCTCAATTTTGGGTAAAGAATTTCTTTCAAAAAGGATAAAAGTTTCTTCGTCTTCACTTTCACTGCTGCTCAATAAAAATGATAATATTGCCACAACCTTTTGCCGCTTATTTACCATTTTCCGCCATTTTGACTTGCACCGTAAGCCACACGAGCTCCAAGAGCTGTTGTCGATAAAACTGCACTCGGTGCATTATTCGTTGCACTGGTTTTCCAATGGAAAATAAAAACATGCACTGATTTTACCAATGGAATATAAATATTGCACTCAGTGCGCACTAGTGCTACCAATGGAAAACGCTATAAGGATAAGATTGTGATGTAGCCGTTTTCAGAATTCAAGCGGGAAATTTAAAAACATTTTTTATATATATATATTTTTTAAATAGACTCGTATTTTTTTGTATATATTTTTTGTTTAATTGAATATCTACCTATAACATAAAAATTGTTCGAAAAAGTATCCAATTGTAGGTATAACATCTATTCTTTTGGGAAATTTACTAAAAAGTATCTAATTGATAATGTATTCAGAATGCTCAGGCCTGCCATAATTTCAGGAATGGCCATATTTTGAATTTGCCGCCAAATTAACCAAAATCGTACGCATATAGATAATTATTTTATTTCCTGCCAGTTTCCTGCGTATTCTTATCAAAACTGAATTGTATGTTGTTTATTATCTTTATAACTATTTTTGTATTTATTGCAATAAATAAATAAATAATACATCACTACAGTAACGTTACATTTCTTTTAACAAATGCCCTGCACAAAAATGGTGTTACGCTATTATTTGCATAAAAAATATTTGTTTCGCATTGTTACCTCCTTGTACATCATTTGGGTTTCGATTATTTATGAAAGCACTGTACTAACAACAAGATATTCAGATAGTAAATATTCGAAATCTGTAGCATTTATTATAAATATACCCTGAATATCCAGAGTAAGCTAAATAGAAAAAGTTGTTCAGACCTTTCAGTAAGAAATATAATCCATGTTATTCGAATTTTGGGAAACCTAAGAAAATGGTTTGAATAAAATTCTTATTATCATCTGTAGCACCTAATTTCATAGATCTAGTATTGCTCTCTTTAGATACCTCAAAAGGGACTTAGGTAACAGCATATTCGTTTGTTCTCAAACAATGGACTATAATTTTACTTCTATAGAACCGCTAGATTGTATTTATTTCCAAACCATTTTGTACTCTGTACCTTTCCCTAAGCCACCTAACAGAGTAATATCGAATTTTCCTTCATGACTGACACATTTTATTAATGCTGTATATTTCATGGCATCCTTACAATCTTCTATGGTTTATTGTTAATAAACTTGTTTTATAACACGCAGCAAACATTATTTATTGTGTAATTAAAGTGTTGCACAAAATCAGTGAATTCTCCTGAAACTTTATTGTATTAAAGGGAAGAAGGTGAAGATTTATTCCTAGCCGCATCCATCTGTATAAATGTTCTTAGATACATATTTTCTGCTTAACAATGCTGATAATTTGCAGATTTTTCTCTGTTACCAGCAAAGTTGAACGAGCTCCATCATCCCTAGAATTGCATATATGCATTATGGAAAGTTTCTCCTCGGGCACATCGCATTTCCACTGATACCAAATTTCGCGGTACATAAGTTTTTATCGGCATTCCCAGAATGCTTAGTCAAGTTAGTTCAAACTGGAGTCACGGAACACATTGCACACTGAACCGCTTTGAGACATTTCGTGCTATCTGTGAATATATTTCATACATTTTGTGGAAACGAAACTGCATTTGATCGGGCGAAGAAAAAGAGTCGAATTCCTGTTGATATAAAATATTTTTTTTATATACACTCCGGAAGAATGCATACACTCAAGAGTAGTTCTATTCGAAAAATATTATTGGGTATTGAATTGTCGCAAAGTTATTCTTAATTTTCATTAGATTTAACATAAAATTTCATGGCTGTATGAAGATTTTTTTTATTTACAATGTTTCTCCGATCCATATTGCTGAAGGTAGCAGGAAGAATGTAATCGTATCATTAATTAATGTAGTATAAAATCGACAGTCTATAGCTTGCAAGACGTTTAATTTCATAGATTTTAATTTTTACTATGTATTCTGTACCTTACTTTTCGAAAACTTTTTACAAAAATGGCAGGTAATAATCATATGTTTGAATTAGATTATTTGTGATAACATTTCCTAAATAGTTATATTTATATATTTTTCAAAAAGTTTGATTGCTATCAAATTACTTCGATCTAACCATAAAAAACTAAGAACGAAGGAACTTTTTCTGGTTTTACGAAAAACAGTTAAATATTTTTTTACAGCACTTATCAGTTTATATTTATGTAATTTCCAGACGAATTACATTTTTCTGGAATAGAAATCAGTTATTGTTTTTATAATAATCGTAATCAAAATTATTTTCATCAATTTATAATTAATTGGATTTAGTTTTCATTGCGATTTTAGCGTTGGCTATAAAAAATCTGGCATATCCACTCACACGACTTTCCTACCGCTCTCAAATTTCACCGAATATGAAAATCGTCGGATTGATAGACAGTGAAAGATTAAAAAATACTAAATGTCCTTTGAACATATCTCTTTTCCCTGTTTTTTGCCAGAGAAGCTCTATAACAGGATGATCAAAAGCTTCCAGAAGAATAGTTTGGACATCAAAATTGTTAGTGCCGTTCTTGTGATACAGTCTTGAGCGAAACACGTTCTCGGCTACATCAATGTAATAATTGTTGCAAGCATGGTCATCCTGTGCCACTGGCGAGTAATCTCGGTACCCTACCAAACATACAAAAGAAATAAACAAAGTCACTCCATCAGAGATATTCTTGGCACAGACAGACGAATGACTGCATAGATGTTCTTAGTGCTCTGAAAAAAGTTAATATCTGTTAGAAACCGGACAACAAAAATCTTACACGAGTATAAATAATACTTTCCTGACTTAGAAAAGCGGTAGGAAAAGAAAAGAGCACATATTCATCAAATAACGAAGTCTTCACATATCATGACTGGAGGCACAACAAGAATGATATAATAATATGAATATTTGGCCTGCGTTACTTCAAACTGAAATATAACTACTCTAGATCCAGATTTTATATACACGTCTGCAAGGAAAATGCAATTTCTTTAAATGTAAGGTTCTCTCTCTCTCTTTCTCTCTCTTTTCTATCTCCTCTGTATACACAAAATAAATGTCTTAACCTATACCACACGTATATCCCTTTTTAATACACCATTTCTCTCAGAAAGCTTCGAAAGTGCAAAAAGAATAAGAAAAATAGATATCTTTTGGAAGCTTCAGCGTCTATATATGTGAGTAAAAAGTATATCTGCTGTATGAATTGGCCAGAATGTGCACAGCCAAGTTGAATTCTCTACTTCAATAAATGGAAAGGAAATGATTTACTGAATCTGATATGGTGAGATATTATGTTCCAGAGTGAACTGCAAATCTGTAGTAGGTATCCATAAATATTCAGAAACCGAATCTTCATGTTAGCTACAGTTTGCTGCTTATCTGAAGCTGCATTGCAAAAATAGTACCTGCTTTTTAATTGTAATTGATGGCTATGAAATCTTTCCTGTTTTTGGTTAATTTATTCTAAATTCACGATTTTTGCCCTGAAGAAGAGAATAAACATTCTCGAAAGCTCGGCTTCAGTCAAAGAATTTTATTGAATATATGACTGCATCCCCAAGAACATCTTTTTATTTATTATAAATCCAGGCAAGAATACAAAATCAATATATAAATATATATATATATATATATATATATATATGTGTGTGTTTTAAATTCAGTCACTGACTCAAATTCATACCCAAAACGGGGGCTGTGGGAAAACAAACTTTTTTACTTCCCAAATGGAGGAGGTATAGAATTTGACTGTGTGCTTTATTTTTATTATTTTTTATGTTTGTTTGCATGGTTTATATAGTAAACGTGCTTCAAAATATTTTTTTTATTCGAAGGAGGAGTGCTGAAAAATAGTCCCAAATTAATAGAATACATTTCCATCCCCAAAATATCTGCCCCAAAGAAGGTGTAGGAGAGAGGTATTTTAAGCGAAAATCGAAATTTTGAGGCGCTAAAATTAAAGAAGAAACGATATTTTCGGAAACATGGACATCTTTCAAAAACGGTTTCCGAGTTACAGCAATACTAAATTCCGAAATGTGTATTGAATTATCTGAATATAAGTAAAAGTTCAACAATTTTTATGATACACTAAAAAATGTGAAATTATTTTCTTTACAAAAACAAGAAGCGACTTTATTGGTTGGTTCATTGAAAATGCAAAATAATATATTGGTGTTGGTACTTTTTATGTTTTAATATTAGTGCAATCTACCTGTACTGTGTGACGTGTGATATAGGTAATAAATCCACTTTCATGCTCTAAAATTCTATAGGGTGCCTAAATTCGACACTTTTAAAATTTTATTTCCTTGTGTTTTTTATTATTTACACCTTATGGCTATTTCAACCCGTTTCCTGTTTATTGAATTTTGAAAATGTTTTTTTTATGGAACAAACCGTATATTTTTTCGCTCATATGATGAAGGAATAAGATGCGAAAATTTTTTGTTCGTACATCACCAGGTTATTTATGCCTAACTCTTTTCTATTTATTGAATTCAGAAAAATGTCTCGAGTTTATTAAATGGAAGAACCTGTTTATTTTTCGCCCTTATGATGTAGAAATAGGATGCGTACATTTTTCATTTGTCCACCCCAGGCTCTATTTAACCTAAGAAAATCCAATTGAAGAAGGTCTGAATTGAATTTTAACTACCATTTCCAATATTTATGCATCTTCAACATCAGAAGTTGATCTCAAAGCCTCCAGTCTCCATGTTTGATCCATTAGAATTTTTCAGATGAATATTTATTCACTCCTGCAGAAATAATTTCCATTATTGCTCGAGAAAATGAAATGCAAAAAACAGACACAATACGAAAAAGTACTGGAGTTTCATCGATTTGCAGTTCATATAATAATAAACACCCAAGTGTTTGTTATCGGTAAATCGTCGGAACGCGCCTACAATACAAAAGCATCGCCTCTCAAAATTGTCTACCCATTTTTTGCCACTCGAATGCTGCTAAATATTTTTCAGCTCTTGATTCGGTTCGATGTCATTGACTTTATTGGTTTTAGTTCTTCGAGAATCGTAACTGGGTCTGATTTTCCATTGTCCAGAGGGTTTCTTGGAATTTAATTTCTGCAATCTAGACAGCTCTCGATCTGGCTATCTATGTCGTCCAGAATCTGATGGGGATATTAATTACAATCGATATTTTCTTACACTAAGCGAAAACGCTAATGGCTCGATGCGATTCTTATAGAGCAAGCGCTGACTGAAAAAAAACTAGCTTTTCGAGTAAAAGAATAATATGCTTCGGGAAGAATGCTAGTTTTATTCTTATTCCATAACAAAAAGTTATGAGGTGGCTGGACATAATTTTTCAGAATTTCTTTTATGTCTTTTATACAAAACATTTTTTGTTCAACAACCATACCTAAAGTAGAGCCTGAAATTACTCTAAAAACTTAGTATTTACTGAGTAGAAATTAAATATAAATATATACCTAAATAATACAAGAAGTAACTCGAGTACTTTTGATAAATAAAACAAGTTAATTACTGAAAGAAAGTCACGAAACTAAAAATTGGCCCTTATTCTTGTATTTTATTGAATCAACGAATCAAGGATTTCATCAGGATTCTACAAGGTGAAAAACATCCATTTTATTATTATATTTAAAAACTTATATCATACCAAAGCCTGAAATTATTGTTTCTTCGAAGTAAACACTTCATAGTCTCTATTACGTTTATGCTGAAGGCTATTATTTTATGTTAACCGGTTTTATCATTCTTAATGTATAATAGATTGAAAATTGTAAAACGAAAACATTATTTTCTTTTGAGGATTGATTCACGGGGCTAAAACAAATTTGAACCTTAAGAGTGGAAAATTTTCCTTTTTATGCTTTGTTAACGAGTTACCGATAAAAAAAATCAACATTCAACATTAAATTTTATTGAAATAATGTGTTCTCAAAAAATATGTTCAAATAGAGCGCCTTCTACTATTGGCAAATATTCGCACGATTTATTATGGAAGCCCGATCTTTATGTAACATATGATCGTTTATTGACTCCAGAGGGGCGTGAATACGATCTTTTACTTCTTCAGGATTCAGAACAGATGCACGGTAAACTATTTCTTTCAAATAGTCTAAAAATTAATTAATAAAGCGGATTCAGATCCGGCGATCTAGGAGGCCATGGTATGGGCCCATATTTTCCAATCCAACTCTCAGAGAATTTTTCATTCAGGATATTTCTCACTTGTATTTCATAATGTGCTGGTGCTGCATCATGTTGGAACCAACAATTTAATCTACTTACTTACAATTGGAACTTCATCGAGCAATGGAAGTGGAAAATTTTAATTTAAGAATTTTAGATACAAGGCTGAATTAAGTCGGTTGGGTAGAATGTGTGGACCAATCACATTATTATTTAATTAACCAGCCCAAATATTAATTGACCATCGTGTTTGATGCGATCTTTGGCGTATTAAGTGAGGCTTTTCATCTCTCCATTCATGCAGATTATGAGTATTTATAATACCTGTCTCAGAAAATGTCGACTCATCGCTCCACAGAATCTTTTCAATAAAATGTGGATCACTGTTTACGCTCTGCAACAACCACCTACAAAAATTAATAATAATTATTTTCGTATACGACTACTATAATTATTTATTATTTATTTATCTACTCGTACATACCTACCTAAATCTGACAATTATTTCTCTAGAATTAACAAAATTAATAAATCCAAATTGTTTTAAGTAGTGATAGTAGAAAAAAGTTATTGTTTATATTTTTATCGATAACTCGTTAACAAGTCAAAATTGATACTGTTACTCAATAACTACAGTAGCGAATCAAAAGGTCATTTAAAAAACGAGGGCCCCAAGGTATTTGTTGTCCCGTAGAGAAGTTATGAAAAATGGACAAATTCTGCGCAGGCATACCCCCCAGTTGTGTTGTTGGATTGATTCTACATTTTCTCAAGAAAATTAACTATAATGAATCTTATCAGAATGATTAATCCATTTTGAGCTACGTAGCAACAGTCGAATTGTCACGACTTGACTATTAAAGAGCTGAAATTTAAAATTTATTCAATAATAAATTCTAAATTACATTTATGTTGGCCCTACAACTGTTATTCGATGAAAATTTTCATAACATATATTTATTAATTTAAATTAGACACGTCTGGATAATTTTAATTGACGTTGATCATTATGATAATTAGGTATAGTGATATAATATTTATGAATTACCCATATTTAAATTATTTATTCATCCACAATGACAAATTTATTAGTTTCTGGTTTATTCCAAAATATATAATTATACACAGCATGTTGTACGTACTAAGATCAAAAATGTGAGAAATCTGTTCTATTTTTGACACCTAAATTATTTTCAACATAGTTCTTTGTTTCTTTTTGAAATATTGTGCCTTACGGAGGAAAGAAGATGGAAAGGAATGTCTTTCATTTAGATTTTGTACAATGAAGCTATAATTAAGTTAATTTGCTTTATAATAACACTGAAACCCCAAAGAATTTGCCTAATTAAGTATATTTACTATGGTCTTGACTATTGGTCATTGTCAGTATTTCCAAGTGGCTGATTTAAGAAGCAAAACTATTGTCTTTGAAACTTTTAAGCTGATTCAACGGACGGTGCTCAATATCCCAGAGTTTTTATGTCTGTTCAGCTTATTACATTTGAAGACCTCCAAAATCCCATTTACCGTAAAATTTTTCACATTTCCATTGATTAAATTTTGATGCCTATGACTGTTAGCATCAGGAATTATCGCGGGCATTGTATCGTTCATTGAGACTTGTGTTCATTTAGTCTACATATATTTAATAAATCACAAATCTCGATTATGTTTACATTTTGTTGTACAAATACAATTAGACAATGCATATAGCAGTCAAGAGATTTGTTAAGATTGATTGATTTAAAATATATTGATAATATCCAAGATTATTTCTGGGACACTTTCTAATTAATTTTTGTTTTGTTTTAGCGAGCATTCCGAAAACCACCGATCAACTGGGCAGTTCTTACACCTCCCTCTACTCTGAACTGTCGGGAAGTCCTCCACTATGGATCACCCACATAACAGGCAGATACCATGATGATATCTACGTCAATAATGCCAGGATTCTGGTTAGCCATTCAAATATCCAAAGTACTGGAAAGGACCTTCAACAGGTAGGGGAATACATTGAAATGCTAGATATGTAAATTTCTCAGAAGCGGCAACAATAATAATCTTCTCATGTAGACAATAGTAGAATTACACAGTTTTAAGATTCCGTACCCTTATGGTTTCCGATAGTTTCTCCCTAGTTTTCGAAAATATTATAAAAAATAAAGTGAAAAATCTGATAATATTGATGGGTGTGATAATTTTACCTCTATTGACAAAAAGAAATATACCACCCCAGGAATGGCGGCGCTAGTGTTCCTGATTAAAATTTGAAGCTACTAGCGACAAATGTGAGTGTGATTAACAGAAAAAAGAGCGATTTTGTCTGTTATAGCAATAATTCGTAATGTTGAAAGAAAGAAACTCTATGTCTTGTCCACAGTATATTGATTACATTACAATTGGAGACATGTTTCGAGACTATATAGTCTCATAATCAATCTTAGAAAAAAAGGTTCTGTAACAAATTTGTAATGTAATCAATATATTGTGGAGAAGACAAAGAGTTTCCTTCTTTCAACATCCTACTTCACTGCACTTTGAGATAATGGACTTTTACCTACAATTCCAATAATTCTTAAAATGACCGTATATGTCATATGCTAATTTAATTGTTAAAAGAATAAAAATTCAGATAATCCTATCAGAGATGTCATTTCGCGATAAATCATTTAACAATGTGAAATACATATTCTCTAGAAAAAAATAGAACCGAATTTAAGCGAGGTTAATTCTATTGATGATGGTACTTAAGTTGGTGCTGAAAGTTTTCTATTTACTCACAACGGCGCCACTTCAAAATTATCAGCACCAATAGAATTATTATTAATTATGATTTTTTTCAATGCACTCAAAGTTTGAAATGGACATAAAAAATTTTATAGAAACATTTACTCCAAAAAATAGATCCGACTTTATTATTTGCTGCAATGAAAAATTCAAAATATTGTTAATTCTATTAGTGCTGGTACTTTTGAAGTTGGTGCCAAAATTCTTCCAATAACAACTGCACCATTTAAAAATTACTAGCGCCAATAGAATTGAATTCATTTTGAATTTTTCAGTGCACCCCTAATAAAACTGGTCCTATCTTCTGTAAAACATATTTATACTAGCAATTTCGTTGTTGTTCGATTCTAAGCTTTCTTTATTTATGAAAATGTATTCAATTTATGTTGATATTTGTTTATAACCTATTATTTCTCCTATAAATAAAGTCCTTGCATCTGCTATGCTTTACCATAATATAAATGTGTGGAAGTAGGTAGATACATGGCTTGTGTTCTACTTGAAAATGTTTTTACTTAATTTATTTATAGATTATCAACTGCATCCTCTTTATCCCGACCCAGTTTTTAAGGTTTTGTCCTATATCTCAATGGGATTTACAACGCCTCCTACCTCAAAAGCTAACATATAGGGAGTAACCGCCATCCTTTCCGTTCGAAACTGCTGATGCCTCCAAAACCCTGATCAAATCGAAGAAGTTTGTTTTCCAAGGGTGTCGACCTTTTATGTGGAAAATGTGGCGTAACGCGTGTGAAAAGTGTTTCTTACAAAAAAAACGTCTTCCAATCTCGGACGCCAAAATGCCACGTAGGTAATAGAGAAATATGATATGATTTGCAATAAAGACGTTGAAATAGTGAATGGGGTTCTAAAATGATGATATGGACACCAATTTTAGAGAATTAAGATTCTGAATCCTGTGTAAACTTCTGTATGTTGCTAACAATTAATATAGTAGTCGTTCTTTCTTATAAGTTTTTTTTCTAGTATTTATTTGCTGGTAATGTCTATATTTTTTAATAAAACTCAAGAGAAGGTTGTATAGATTCCCCGAAAGGGTGGTCGAATTGCATGTTGAGACATCATTTCGTAGGATTCCGTCGTGCAGATAAGATAAGTAAAACTTGAGACGTTTCCTTGAATAAAACGATTTTACAATTATTTTCATATAAGTTCCTAAGGCTTTGCAGGTATATGATTGATTCAATCATCAAACAGATTTCAACAAATTCGGGATATAGGGTCCACGCCATTCGGAATGGAGGCATGTGCGATTCGCAGATGGCGGAGCATCTTGACGAGTACGGACGTTGGTGGTGCCCCGGTGTAAGGCATACTGCTATTGGTCAACGATATATGCCAAGGTCATGATAATATCCCAAAACACATAGTGAATTCTGAATTCGCTCTATTGGTGGAATGTTCGGTGCGTTGGAAGATATTGGTAGAAGCTTCTAGATGGAGGGGGTTACCTATATATATTGGAAAGGATTTTCTGCGTGGTTTAGTCAGTCTGGTGGAGTAGTTGAGTGAGTATGGTGAAGACTGGGAGTACGATGTAGTTGCTTCTCTAATAGGGGCCATCAACAACATAAACAAATAACGCTTTGGTTCGTATACGGTTGTAAAATAATAAATATAAATTGTACATAGTACTCGATAATGTAATGTACCATACAAAAATAGGTTATATAAATAATCTGTGATATTGTGGTGTGTAAATAAATAAATTTGAATATAAATAATTCCGTCATTTTTTATATACCCGCTTTACTATTATATCTTAAATGTGTTTGTTGTCGATACCAAATACATCTTGATAGTTCATAAAAAATATTGGTTGAAACATACATCGTAATGAAATTTACGTTTTCCGCTAATAAGGAAAAATCATCAAAATAGTTCAAATTACGCTTTTCGTTGGAAAAACTATTTTTAAAATTTTCAGGCAAAATAAGTAATATGGAAGTCACCATTTATAGAGAATCCCTTTAATTATCATACCTGATAGCCTTTGGATTTAGTTATTTGAATTAAAATAAATTCAATTACCGCATTACATATTCTCATAAAGATTCTTTCATATGGTTCGCCTTATCTCTTCCACGATATTGTGCAAGTTTGGTGTGTTGTTTTGAAAAGATTTTACATAAAACATTGTTCTGTGATAAATATTGTAAAGTCATCTCATTCATGAATATATATTAGTTAAGGCAACTGTATACCTAATAATTTTAATTTATTATTGATTTAATATTACTCCGATCACTTTGTAAAGTTTTCTTACACTTGAACATGTTGGGGAAGAAAAACCAAAAATGCATCTCTGCCAATAAAAAGAAATATTTGCTTGCAGAGGTTATAGTGTGAACATAATAATATAATTCTCATAGAAAGATTCATTGTTTCTGATATAAACCGGGTGATCTAAAAAAGACTTATTTTGCAGCATTGATCATAAAACAAGGCAAAAAATAATAAGCTGTCCCTTATGCTCTTCGTATCCACTTCATGTTTAAATTTGTTTTTGGTCTCCCATTATTTTGTCATCACTCACTTTGACTTGCAGTTGCCCAACTTATTTCTTTTCAAGCTTTTTATGCACCTATTCCTATTAATAATGTAAAAAGTTATTTTATTCAATGAATATTCACCTATATTCAAATATCTCATCCTTCAGAACCCACAGCAGTTCTACCTCTAACAATTCCTCTAAGCACATCACTTGGCTTCTGGGAATAACTAAAGTGTCTTAGTAGTACCCGACATCCAAACAATATCCGAGTCTATGGTCTATATTGGTACTTGTAGATTTTATTTGAACCGAACTTTAGTCTTGCTGCCTGAAAAACCAAAATATATAACAACGCTACTTTCAGATAGCATTGTTTCAATTATTGTGAATATTCATAAAAAAACTGAACGCGCTAATTATTACATTTATACTTCTGGTGACAGTTATAACAGCCAATAGAATTAATATTATTTTGTTATTTTCAGTGGACCAACTAATAAAGTCGGTTAAAATTTTTGTAAAAATATTTATTTCACACATTTGAGAGTAACATTAGCAATGAAAATTCTTGAGCGTTCACTTATACCAAAGAAGATAGTGTAGTACTTATCCTATTACCCATGTATAGGCTTAGCTTGTACTGGTTATTATTCAGAGGTCTCAAAACATAGGTAGCGGCGCAAATATACATATTTAAAACTTTACTACTGTAACTCGATCTGTCGGGGTCGAGGCACCCAAATGTACTTCTTTACTATGCAAAACGCGCGATCAGACATAGGTACATAACAAAAAAAGCAAACATACAACCGAAATGTATACCTCCTCCTTTTTTTGAAATAGGTCAATTATAAGTAATTCGGTTTAGTTCTTGATAATGCAGGAGAGGAGATGATCAAAATACTTGCCTTAGCAACATCCTAATCTTGAATAAAAATGTCCTCTAACGTTATGCAATATAAGAGGCGAGACCGACCTATTACTTCTTCTTCGTCTTCTAAGTCGAGTACTTCACTTTTGTATAACTTATTTCACATATAAGATCAGGTAATCGTGCGGGCCGTTTACTGATTTGGAAAAATTAAGTCGAGGTATTGCCAGACATTCTAGTTTACTTTGACTATTTCCTCAATTTCAGTAATGGTCTGTGTAGCTTCATTTACGTTGCTTTATAATATGGATCACTGCATTTAATCAAGTGATCGAGAACAAATTGAAATTGATTTAATTACATATTCATCTGGACATATGTATTCAACAAGCTACACGTATCTACGTATGACATATTGTTTGAGCCTAGAGAAGGCTTTCAGTAATTATTATTATAGTATTGCTGCATTGAAAGTGTCAGCGCTATACCTGATATATCATTTGTAATGTCATCATAGCCAGAGATGATTAACTCTATTTTACCTTTTGAAACATTGTTATTATTCTGTTTGTATGCTGTCCCCAAATTGTGTATGCATCGATTGATATTTTTAGTTTGAGAATTAATAATCTTATTATTATGATATTGAGATCATGTACTGTAGATAATTACGTTTCCCCATAGTATAACATAACTTATAATGATTATATATATAGAACATTAACCTATTTTCTATATATACATGATATTATATTACCTTGTTTACATGTCCATGCAAAATTACTAGTTTTCTTTTTCCAATTCTTCCAATTCAATAGTTTTTTCTATATTCCAAAGGCTAATATAGGAGCCAATTCAAATAATATAATGAAACTTTTACAATAGACCTCCTTGAATTCAAAAAAAAATCTTCTTAATTGATCATGAAACGCAATGACGAATTTTGTATTTTTGGAAGAATGGATTTCATTTAGAGCCCCGGTATGAAAATTTGATGGGTAGTAAAATTTAGAGTTAACAAAAAGCGTTATGTCTTATAAATCAATTAATGTTAGCGCCATCTAAGGAGAATACATATTTCAAAATCAGATAACTTTTCCTTACACGGTAATATATTTAGCTGACTTGTTACGATCATATATTTGTGTTGATCAAAACATTACTGACATACATAACATATTTTTTTCATCTTTAGCATATACAGAATTTGGTTTAGAACTGTCGAAAAAAATATCCTATGCACTTCCAGTCATACGCGCCCTTAACAATATTAACTTCGATAAAGGTGAAGAATTGTGCTTACTATATTTTTTGAAATTAGAGCATAATTCTGATTTTATTTCTGGTAGAGCATTGGAAACGAGTAGGTACGATAAAATCATTGATGCGATGTTTTCATGATTCATAAATCATGTTATAATATTTCGTCGTTCATGTACCGTATTTTTGTTACATAAACCTATTGTCACAATAAATATGCAATATTGGTGAAACAAAAAAGAAATCCACAAAATTGTTGCCTCCTTTCGCTAGATAGATTATCTGGATCCAAACGATAACAATAGATAATATAATACGATATATATAGACAGTTTTATCCCGTTTTTTTCTTTTAAACCACAAAGTATTCATAATTAGACTCTACCAAGTCTATAACCTGCGCGGCAACACACTGTGTTATTGTACAAATTTTCACGTCATTCTGTGCAGCGGTTTGGAGGTTACAAGTGATCCCACAAACGGTCAATCACTTTTTAACCAACGAATAAAGCGGAAGAGGTATACAATTGGGTACTTGACTAATTTTTTGAACAATTTTTATTTTGTAGTTAGACATTCAATCAAAACAAAAAATACAAATAAAAATTACGAGTCTATTTTGAGAATAAAAAAAAATATTCAAAAATTGTTTTTAAATTTCCCGAATACTATCTGACCAGAGAGAAGATACAATTTTGTATGTTCTCTCTGAGGAGGATTTGTTCATCGACTTGATTACTACGTCACTATCTTGGTCGATTTTGATAGGCGTTCGCAGTCACGTGATAATGGGTTTGAAATTACAACTATTTAAATTGATTATATTTTAAATTCTAAGAGAAATTTAACCTGCATAATGTGATTTTTGGTATGTTAAGACTATCTAATATCGTCTGAACATCACTTTATATTGAATTTCCAATAATGTCAAGTACCTAATTCGACTGTTTGCATATTTTTTCTTTCTTATATTGATACAGAAGATTAACAGATATATTTGAAATGACAATGTATCTGTTTCTTTTTTGAAAGAGAACGAATTGTAATTAATGGAATGAAAGTCCGAATTCTAATCTACAACATGAAAAATATCTTCAATGTTGGTCAAACAATTGTGATTTGAAGATATAGCATCAACAATCTTGAACCTGCCAAGGGTTTTAACTGGGATACATTGAGGCCATTTTGAGGCCACTTTTTCCAGACATTCTCTTTCATCATAAGAAAGAAACATACATTTTTAATATTTTCCCAAAAAACTACGAACGACTTTATAAGAAAACTAAAAAAATAGGTAGGTATATTAACTCTATTGTTACTGATAATTTTGAAGCTGTGCTAGAGGTGGCTTATCATTTATAATTTATAGGAAAGTATAAAACTTTTGGTCCAAACTTCACAAGAACTCGGTAGTAGATGTCAGAAATATTTTTCACCAGCTAGATGTTGAGGTCTTTTTTTTTGTCTTATGGTATATTTATCTGGATTAATTTTTATACTGATTTTCTATCAAGCTGTCCCTAATAATAAAATCTAAAAAAGTAAAAATTTAAATTTATCCGCAAGCTTTTAGTGGAATAATTTATCTGCCGAGAACCATTTTCTCGGTTGTAAAAAAACCCTTTGCAGCGAAATTATTAAACAATAGCTTCCTCAATATGTAAATAAACTCTCTCTGTGTCTGTGTAAGCCTCGCCATGGTTGAGCCGGGCCAGCTTTCGTGAAGTTATCTGGCGAAATTGAATGCAATCCATTTAGACTGAGAACGGACAGTTGTCCCTCGAGGATACCGCAGAATTTGATTTTAAATCGATTTAGAGTAAAGTTTGTGTTGTTTGTGTTGACGGTGCTTTATCCCTTTCACTAGATTGCTTCCGCATTAATATAGCCCTATTATTATCGAGGCTCACATCCATTCCATGCAGAGGGTTGGCTTACTTGGAGATTATTGATGTCTGATCAATATAATACTAGTATACCTATGTATACACAAAAAGGCATGAGTTTATTTATTCTCTATTGTCATAACAGTGGATTTTGTAGACTTTATTTTTGTAATAAAAAAAGATTACAAGTTAATAGTGTAGAACGATTGCCCCTGGCATTTTGTGAATAAATAAATCACTTTTTGAGTAAAAATTGTTCAAGTGCGAGTCGCACTTGAGGTAAGAAGGTTCCTTACTTACGATTTTCTTATAGATTTTCCTGTCAACTTTAAGTGAAGACCTATATTTGTTTTTTTTTAAATTCTATGTTCAGTATTTTTGGAGATGTTCGTATATTTTACTCAATATTTTGTAAGCCGTTCATGCGCTTGAAGAAAGTTTTTTATTTAATTCTAATTCGCTCCACCAAACTAAACCCCAGTAACTATCAGATTTCGTATATTTACACTATACTTCCGTGTTACGGTCACCTAATTTTAAATCAGAGAATTCTAGCATTTCCTATTCATTAGATTCGGAGATAATAGGCGGTAACAGACGGATATACAGACAGGAAGACAAACCGTTTTTCAACGGATATACGGAACCCGAAGAAAGAAATACCTATCATCGTATCCCTTTATTAAGAAACCTCTGTTGATTTAGACAAAAGGATACTATATACTATTATGAAGATCTGAAATTGTAGTCATCAATTCTCAGAAACAATGGAGACGTTTCAGTGTTCTTCTGGCTCCTTTCTCTGAGTATTTGACTCATTGACCGTTTGCAACATGGCTGCAAAATAATTATTAAAGTAATAAATAATAACAAATGCCCTTTCCCGCTTTCAGATTTCTTGGAATTCAGTGCCTACACTTTACGAACTGAAGTATACTAACAACGGCTCCTTTAGATTTTCTACATTTCATTCTTTAGAAATACGATGACAGATAATCGGACAGTCACCATAAGGGTTCTATTTTGATACTATATCCAAAAAAAAACGTTTACACCCCTTTTTGATATCATTTTGTAAATCCTTTAAAATCTAGATCAAGTTTAGAATTATTGATAAGGAAGCACTTATTTCTTTTTTTTAATTATTAAATGATTCTGTCTAATTTTATTTTGAAATAGTTGATTGTTGTTCACAAATTAATGCTGAGGTGGTCATAGGTTATAGATTTTTTCGTAATACTGTATTTAATGCCAGGAAGTAAATTGGCCAAGTTCAAATAAAATAGCTCTTGTGATTAATAACATATTTTTCCTTAGTTTGAAAAATATTTTCTCAAAGATGTTTGCAATTAGCAAAATAGACCCTATTCAAATTAAAATCTGGAATAAGATTCGAGGAGTCAACATATACTGTTTCCAGTATACAAAGTCTAGCTTCTCTATTTTTGTATTTAAATTACCGGATTTTAACCCTCACACTGACCTCCTCCAAAAGTTTAAAATTCAGCCACTGGCAAGGCGTTTTTTCAAATATTTTTATACAAAATTCTGCATTACCGGACTGATTGCATGAACATCTTAATTGAAATAAATTTTCTCATTCCACTGCTAAACAACACTATTAGTTACTCGTCGAGTTAAAGAAATGTAATTCTCACCAATTTATCAAGTATATACTCATGACAAATGTGGGTACACATAGTATTTTAGTGCTTATTACTTTTAACTGTATTATTTATGTAATAAAACAAGTTTCAAAATGATACAGCCGTATTCATAAACAACTGTACGACCAGAAATCTAAGAAAGTTGTAAATCTATATAAGCCGGCGATCCTTATTATCACCTATTGTTCGAACTATAGATAAGCAATAAAAGTGTTTGTCCTTTGAAGTATTTCCACGTCCGGATTAAGATTAAGATAATTAGTGAATATGGTAGAACAGTAGTGTATTTGGATGAAACTTGGTTCGATACACAGACAATCCAAAAAAAAAGTTGGGTAGCCTTATCTGACTTGTGCGAAAAAAAGGCGCCATCTAATAGAGGAAAACACATTACGATAATTCACGCAGGAACCAAAAATGGTTATATACCAAATGCGATGTCTTTATTGGAAAAGACAACAAACGACTCTTTAGTCGATTATCATGATGATACTACAGCCGAATTATTTGAAGAATGGTTCCAAAATAAACTCGTTCCAATTATTCCACCCAACAGTATTATCGTTATGGATAATGCCTAGCTATCACAGTCGAAGACTTGATAAAGCACCATGTTCAAATGACACCAAAGCCACTATAAAAGAATATATGTTAAATAATGATATTTAGGTACTACGAGGAAAAGTAGGTACACAAAACCCAATTACTCGAAGTCTTACACATTTATTCGATACAAAAGAAATATTATTGTGATTCATTGGCTGAAAGGTTTGGACATATGGTGCTCAGACTTCCTCCTTATCACTGTATGTTTGACCCAATTGAACATATATGGTATCAACTTAAATCAGCCGTTCGAAGAAATAATACTTTTCCAACCTTAACTTCATCTGTGGTAGGTCTTATTCAAAAAGAAATTGCAAACATTCCTAATAGCAGCTGGGCCAAGTATGTTTCCCATATTGAAAAGGTGGAAAAATCATATATCGATTTAGAAAAATATCCTAAAAAATAAAAAATAAATCCAAAAAACGGCAACTTTACTAGTGCCTGTATATTAAATTTATTTCTAAACAACTTATCTTATTATATATCATAATATGTTGTAAATACATAAACAGTTCTCAATTATATTCAAGCGATTTTTGTTAATCCCACAAAAAACATTCCCAATGTAAGACTTTTGGAGGTGAGAGCTATATTCTGCAAAACTCGACAAAAAAATCTCAAATCTTTCGCATACGCTCAGTAAGAGCTCCACACCCATACCATTTCTTATGTTTCTTTGTATACGCATTTTGCTTTAATGGTACATTTTGATCAAGTGATTCTATCGCTTCTCACCGCCCCCAAAATTCCGTCCATGAAATTACTACTTGACGTATTATATTCATAACCCATAGTTCCACTAAATATGGACTAGCATTTCCAGTCACTCACCTGCTCACTTTAAGTGATAAAATTGTCACTACCTTACATACATACTTGAAATGAATGCACTATATTCCGTCTTGGAAAAAAAGATGAAATAAAATAGAAATAATATTTCATTTGAACTTTTATTCGTTTTTACGAACTACATGTGTATATTTAACTATATGGTCAAGTTCTAAGGGTTCTATATGGGAGAAAAAATCAACTATGTTAGTGATTTGCAATATTTTTACACACACCAAACATACAAAAGTGCAATACGATCTATTTCTTAATATACAGGGTGTTTCAAATATATTCGCAGGACTTGAGGATGTGCCAGCTCGTCCAAAAATATGAAAAAAAGTTTACATTAACTTACCCTCTAAAATGCGCCATTTTCAAGATACAGGGCGTTGAAATTAAACGATCTCCTGAACCGTTTATCGTACAAGTTTTGAGTCAGAAAAACATTGTTGTTAAGTCATGATTGGTGAAGATTTTGAAGGAGTAGTGGGGGTTTTTCTCCACAATTTCTACGCTAATGGAAAAAGTACGGTTTTGGAACGCCCATTTGAAGCGCCAATGTTTTCTACACAATCTGACACAAAACTTAGCCTATTATGAGTGGAAAATGCTTACAAAAGCTGTTTACTGCAAGATAAACGATTCCAAGATATTCACAAAAAACATTTTTTTTCTTTCAATTTCAACACCCTGTATCTCGAAAATGGTATATTCTGAGGATAAGTTAATATTTTTTTTTTCATTTTTTTGGACGAGCTATCACATCCTCAAGTCCTACGCATATATTATAAAACATCCTGTATATTTAAACCTAATGAATATAACTGCTAACACCGTATTAAGGAGACTTAGAAAGGCGTGGAGTATCTATAAAACCTATTATGAGTTGAAAAAGAAATTGAACAACTTATGTTTCAACGTCATGGAAGGAATTTTGGGGGCGGTGAGAAGCGATAGAATCACTTGATGAAAATGTACCATTAAAGCAAAATGCGTATACAAAGAAACATAAGAAATTGTATGGGTGTGGAGCTCTTACTGAGCGTATGCGAAAGATTTGAGATTTTTTTGTCGAGTTTTACAGAATATAGCTCTCACCTCCAAAAGTCTTACATTGGGAATGTTTTTTGGGGATATAATAATATAATAATAATAATCTATTTAATATATTTTCAGCGATGCAGCGTTGCCGTTTATATAAGTATTACTGCGTTTTTGCATCTGTCCTCACTTTCTTGATATTTCCGCCCCACTTACCTACACCTATCTCTAACGGTTCCCGAGATATTAATTATTTTCCATATTTTGGATCAAAAACATAGCTCGAATTAAATGTTTATTTCTGCGTTATTGCAATTCCTAGGAAGCTGTAACTTTGTTAGTAGGTCATCGAGATAATGTTTATGGATTCTGAATAGAGAAATTTGTCCTGTGGATCATTCAAAATGTGTTTTTTAGTTGGGACACCCTGTATATTATGAAATATCCTGAAAGATGCCTAATTTTCCTTCGATTTGATGTATTATGTTCCTATACCAAATTCCGAGATAAGAGCAATTGTCTAAAAAAATCAAATTATATTTCTCATATTCATCTAGGTTGCTATTAAATGTCATTATAGTACATGACATAATGAAAATTTGACAATTAGTGCGTTATTAATAATACCTTTGAGTGTTTTTTAACGTAAGTGACTTGAGGTACTAATGATTGTTTTTTATTCTTCATGGAAAATGAGAGGGAATTATAGCAAGAACGTGCAGAAAATTCAATGAAACGTACCCTGATTTACATCCAATGAACAAGAGGAAGTTTGTACGATTACAAAATAATTTCATTAATAATGGATCAAAATTAAAAGCGGAACGACATCTACCGAAACCTATAACCTCAGATGAAGACAACATAATAAATGTTTTGGCCTATTTCCGTGCTGATCCCCAAGCTTCCACTAGAAGTGCCGAATATGATTTAGGCTTGGATCGTGGGTCTGTTGGAAGGATCAACCATAATCATTACATGCGCCCGTACAAGTTTAAGTTTAAGTTTGAACTCTTAAACCAGAATATCATCAAAGTAGGGTTCACTTTTGCGAAAGAATCCTATTTCGCATCCAAGAAGATCATGATTTCAAAAAACATATCTAGACAGACGAATCAAAATTTTCCAGAGAAGGAATTTTTAATAGAAGGAACGAGCATTTCTGGGCTGATCAAATCCAAATATTGTCAAGGAAATGGGATTTCAGGAGAAGTTTAGTTTCAAGTTTTCTTATTTACGATGAACCGTTGAATTCTGAGAAATATCTGGAAATTCTAAGGTCATTTGTGAACGACTTGGACTTGGACAATCTGTCATTGGAAGAGTATCGTAGCAGTTGGTTTCAGCTGGATGGAGCACCGGCTCATTGCACTGGGGAAGTAACAACGGAGTTGTTTGAAATGTTCAACGATCGCTGGTTCAGAAGTTTGGGTCCGTGGCATTGGCCTGCGAGATCAACCGATCTCGCGTCACTTTATTTTTTCTTGTGGGGTAAAAGTATACATGACACCAGTACACAGTAAACAAGATCTACGCCAACGAGTAATCAACTGCATTGAAGAACTAGATGCCAGTAAAATAAGGAGGCCTACAACTATATCTACAAATAAACGGACATTGAAATGTTTGAAAGCCATTGGTCGGCATTTTGAAAACTTATTGTGAAGGTTTTCTAAATTTTAACAGATAATTAATGAAATTATTTTGTGATCGTACAATCAGAGTACGTTTCATTTAATTTTCTGCACGTTGTTGCGATAGTTTCTACACATTTTCCATGAAGAATAAACAATTTTATTAGAACTTCGTTTGTATTGTTATTTCATTCATTTCAAGTCACTTACGTTGAGAAATACTCAAAGGTATTATTAATAATGCACTAATTGTCAAATTTTCATTATGTTATGTACTAAGATGACATGATGAGACAAGATGACAACCTATATGAATATGAGAAATATAATTCGATTTTTTGAAAATTGATCTTATCTCGGAATTCTGGCTACTTAGGTATAGGAACATGATAATCAAATCGAAGGAAATTTAGGGATCTTTCAGGATATTTTATAATATAGGTACAGGGTTTTCCATTTAGAAAAACTCATTTTTAAACATTTTTGTATCTAGCGTAACGATCTTTCTTTTCAGGGCTTGCCAAGAAATGAAATGCAATGTTACAGATTTTGAAGCATATTTGCGGAACATTGATAATGGTACCAACATTACCATTATTGTTGGGGACATGAATATAGATATACTAAAAAAAATGTGAAATCGCGAATAACTACATACTGACTCTCTCATCCTTTGGATTGATAATAATTAATATCTCATAAAATATTAGCTATAAACATAAAGTCATATTAATAAACTTATATTATTTTTCCATTTTGATCTGAGAAATAATTAAAATTACCTATAAACATTCCATAAGAAAAAACAAAGTTGTGTAGAGTTCCAACTATTTAGAAACACCCGGTATAATTGAAAATATTTTTATGTTGTAGAATGTTTAAAATACGATTGGGTTAGTTATAAACATTTTCTCATAATCTTTACAATAACCCCGTAATCGTCCGAATACCTACGCACTACTGATCTCCCACCTTGTATTTCAATACCTGAAATGTACCTAGATATTTACCAACAGCGGTCCGCGTCTAATTATAAAAAAGCTATATCGTGTGATCTGAACCAAAATTAAAAACAAAAAAAAATTATGCACGAGTAGACAATGTTAGAAGAAATATACCTAGGTATATGGGAAATATTAATAATAATTATTAATAATAATTATTAAGGCACAGCGTACGATCGCTCTGCCATCTCTTAGTCAATAGATGTATTAAATGTGATATATGTGTAGGTCTCTGTTCTCAGCTACTGCTACCTCTACCTGATTGTTGCCATTTAGTTGGAGTATACGCTTGACAAATATTATTAATGCGTTAAAAATGTATCACTTTCGAATAAGAGCGAAGTAGTTTGCATGCTTTTCAAATAATAAATGATTTTATGATTTTATGATCATAATTAATTTGTTAGTTTCACTTAGGTATTTATCCGATATCTATATTACTGAGGTATTTAAAAACAGGTAAAATTTTAGCACCGACAACACCGTAGAGTCTTGAAAATAATAAATTGTGAAATCCGTCTACTTGGTTTTACATATATTGATAATATAAATATTACAGCCTTTTACGAGTTGAAAACGGTCTCAAATGATTACTTATCATTCTTAGATTGTATTATATACAATATCTCATCAATTTCAAGCCATATTTTTAAATTAATCGGGAAAAACCATTACGTGACCTTGAGAATCCAACATTTTTCTGTAAATAATGCATCTGTAGCCAGAAGTGAGAGATACCGCTCTCACCTCTGCAAACTACAGTTTGCATTGATAATTACCTTAACCCATTATACCTACCTATAAAACAAAATTTAGGTAATGGCTAGTGCAAGTACAAATCTGCGTAAGCCGCCTGCTGATAACTCAAGTGTTTGGTGATTTATAGCCTTCTTAGATTTCTGGTCTTACTATACTAGCTCAGTTTGTGACAGTCTTAGTAGTATACTATGGCCAGATTGACATGTTCAATTTTTATGTATGGCTGTTTGCGCGTCTTGCATAGTAAACGTGTTCCGATTTTGATGATTTTTGATACATTTGAAAGAAAGTTGAGAAATGGTCTTGTATTTAGAAACTCATGCTCGAAACCTCTTTCCCTTTAAAAACCGCCAACGAAAGGGGTGGAGAGGGAATTTTTCTTGAAAATCTAAAATTTGAGACGGCAGAATTAAAGATAAGACCATATCCGGACACCTTTAAAATGAACATTTTTTCAAAAGCGCTACGGTTTTCGACTTACAGCAATGGTAAAGACTAAAATATGTGTATATAAGCTATCTGGAGGAAGCATTATTTTAATTTAAAATATGAGACGGCCAAATTAAAGAAGGAGATTGTATGTAGCATCATTTAAATTGGACATTTTTCAAAAATGTTACGGTTTTCGTGATACACCAGTGGTAAAGTATGAAATCTCTGAGATTTTCTTTGATATTGTGGAACGTTTTTTATGATTAATGTTACACTCAAAAGTGTGGAATAATTTTTTTTTACGAAAATTTTTACCGACTTTATTAGTTTGTGCACTGAAAATTAATATTAATTCTAATTGGTCCCAAAAGTTTCCTATCTAACTACAATTACACAACTTCAAAAGTACCAGCACTAATAGAATTAATATTATTTTGTATTTTTAGTGCACCATTTAATAAAGTCGGTTTAATTTTTGGTAAAAAATATTTTATTCATGCATTCTGAATTCTAATTCCTCATTTTGATGACACCGTTTCTTTAAATGCGGTTATCTCAAAAACGACTCATTTTATGGAAGTCTGACCAGAGTACTTCATTTACATAAAAATCTTTATCTAATCAAAAAAATATAGCTAAAACTACAATTTATCCAGTGGCTGCATTTATTTAAAGTATGTTTACACTGAAATGTACCTTTTGAATAATACCTTAACCCTCTATTTCTCGAAAACGGAGAGAGCTATGACTTATTTACTTGCTACTTATTTTAATATTGATCATACGAATCTGGCCATGTTATTGTAATGTACCTTTCCTTTAATTTGGTATCAACTATTGAGAAGTGTAAGGTGTTTTTTATTTGACGAAGTTGTCAGAAAACATTTTAAACATTTGATTTGTCAGTTTGTCGATTTTCAATAAAAAGTGCAAATTAATTAATCTCTTCTTGAAGAAGTAATAATATAGCTCTTATCTTTTTTCATGTACATGAAACTGGTACTCTATTCAATAAAACTCATCCAAGTCTAATGGAACTCCACAAGGAGATAGATCTGTCAATGTGCTCTCAACTTTGACCCTATACCTATATATACCTACCCTCTGCACACTCGAAGTTTTTTCTCTGGCAACGGGTAAAAGAGTAAAAGTGGCGATATATTCTTGTTTGTTTCGTTTCAGGTGCTTCACAAAATCGACGAAGTTTTGGTCCCCACGAGATCCCCGGCAACAGCATCGAACCGAATTTATAACCCTACCGCTTGGGAGTTTCTCGAGAATTACGAATCCCTCATCCAGAATCTTATACCGAATGAGAATCCTTACCGAGTCAGGTGAGTAAAAATAATCGAAGGGTGAGCTTGGGGGTATAGTCGTTCGTTTATTCGTACGTTAAATATTCGGTTATATGTCCAGAAAGGTAAAAAGGATACTCTTAAATTTCAGGCACGTTTTTCACATCGAAAGAAACATCCATAATTTGTTTACAGTACATAATCTGGAATACTCGTTTTATTATTGTGATATATTTTCGTGAATGTCTGGAGGTATAGTATTTGACATAAAAAATCGCTATGATTTATTTACTGTTATAAGAACTACTGGACGACACGAAACTTTCAGTAGGACTAAACTCATAAAAATAAGGGTTAATCCTATATTTATATTAAAAATAAAAAAGTTTATAGGTATGTTTGGATGTTTGCCACTCAATCACGCAAAAATTGCAGAATAGATTTAGATAAAATTTTGGATACCTTATTACATGGATTAACACATAGTACATTTTTTATTACTGAAAAATGTGATGTTTCTGTGTGACTATCAAAAAGCGAACTACAGAACGTAGGTATACACTTGAAATTTGGAGTAGATGTGTATCATGAACATTATATTTAAAAATCGATATATTATTAAGATTATTGAGGTTTTTTGGAATGTATTTTGTCGGGGATTCTACTGATTCCGCGAGCATTTTTTAGTAGCTCATAAATTAATTCAACGAAGACTAAAGTTT
Organism: Crioceris asparagi; assembly: GCA_958507055.1. Lineage (NCBI taxonomy): Eukaryota > Metazoa > Arthropoda > Insecta > Coleoptera > Chrysomelidae > Crioceris > Crioceris asparagi. The sequence continues at coordinate 73,792,749 of OY293828.1, forward strand.
TGCCATATAGACACCCCTGTAACTTCAGATCTAAAAGCGATAGGTATGAAGAATCTTGTAACTACAAATAAATCATTAGACCAAAAACCTCTCTTTATTGTTTGGTTGTAGCAATTATTGATTTATCTCATGTCAAGAATTGAGATCGACGTCAAATTTCATATTTCATCATGCCGGCGAAAACGACTATAGTTTGATTCACTATCACAAAGCTATATGTGTTCCTTGTTCATAGGGTATTCATACCACCGGCTCTCAGATTAAATGCACTATGAATAATAAATAAATATGGGGATAGTAATAATAGTACCGGTCATATGAAAGTGGGACTAAATGGCATCAGATTCGAACAAATAATTTTGTTTAATTTATTCCTTGAGTATCAAAGGTTCCGAAAATTGTAGCATGGTTCCACATCGAAAGATAATTCTTATCGTAGTGAAGTATTTCTTCTGTCTTTAAATAATAATAAAGCATCTTCAAAGTGAATAAATGATTCTCGATTTGGACAGGTTTAGGTACTGGAAGTACTCCCGAAATGCAACTTTTTTGTCAATACTGAACTAAAGTTTACGTAATAGGCCTTATTTTTATATGGATCTCAAATGGGACTAACCTAACTACGCCTCTGGAAAAATGATAAAATAATTATTCCAAACAAAGAACCCGATTCCAAATATTATTACGGTTTTGTAATTAACTGTGTATCATTGAACTGGAACTATAATAAATTATCAAATTGACTGTTATAGAGAACTGAAATTGTGTTAGAGCTCAAACATATTTTATATTTAATTTGCAAATAATATAGATCCATATAAATTATATCGCCAAATGTAAATGTATCATTGCTATATAACAAATTGTCTACGAACGAAAAAAATTTACCTAATAAACATTTGTATTAATATCAAAATGAGCATATATTTGTATTAACTGTTAACATCCATATTTGGGTAACTACATATATTATTAGTTCTAGCATAGTACTGCTTATTGGATTTCTAGTCAAGAAAAAAGTTAGGAACAGCATAAATTTCCTTTGTTGAAAATAAATAATAAATAAATAATAAATAAAAAACATTTGGTGTGTCCACTCGCACTTCTACTACGATTCTGTTTATCTCTGGTCAAATATGAATATCTGGGGTTCAGACAGAGAAACTATAATTAGATCCTATAAACCTTTTTAACAACAAAAATAGACTATGACTCCATTATCCATAATTCAGCTAATGATAACATCAGACAGTATCCAAACAACTGTCTTGAGACTTACGCAATTTCTCTCACAAAAAATCAAATAAAGTGACAATAAAGATATATGTAAGCTACTTCACGTAAAAATCAAGGAGTATCATCAAAAAACAAACCTTATCCGAATTCATTGGGGAAAAAATATTCATCCCTGACCATCTTGGAATAGTCCAGCTTCAAACATAAATCTTTTGCAATATCTTAAGAAAAAATACATTATTTTCACCATCAGTGGCAAGAAAATTATTTATGGAACTGTGTGAATGCTACAAACAAATCTAAGGACCTCGATACTTGGACATTTTTCGAAATAACAATAAATACTTTCAACAGAAAGTTGTAGTTTCAATGTGGGAACTGCAAAAAATAATGTCTGATCTAAAATAACCCCTCTTTCTATTTTTTCAACCATACTATAAATGTTCTTACTAACCTATTTCTGGATAAATATATTGCAAAGGAACGAGATTCACGTCCCAAAACTTGTATACTCCACATTAATTTCCCCCAACAATGCCAACATCTTGACAGTAATGAAAAAAAGTAAAAATAGAGTGACTTGAGAGATTGAATTCAATTTCTGTATTCTTTTTTGCAGGAATTTCAGACAAAAAGTCCAACAAAACGACAAACAGGAGATCTATAAAGTTGAGGGAGGCTATACTTTCTTTGTGCCAATCGATGAAGGATTCGGGGTGAGTTGAACGTAACTATTGTATTAAAGAAATGATATTTGTTGTGGTTGATTATTAAACATATAGTCTTTTTAAATTAACAATGTGATCAAATAGAGACTTTTTAGTGAATTTCTTGTTAACCTTCCAACATCCTTTGACATTGAGAATTCGTTGATAATATATAAAAATTTGCTTTTGAAATTTACCTATTAGTTTCAATAAGGCATTTTTGCAGAGTTGTCAAATCGGTTCATTACTGGTTTCTACAAACATGATAAGGGATATTGTCATATTTGTAGATTATACCTAATTCGTATTTATTTTTTAACGTTAATTGTCACTACAAAAACAATTAAAAGTTCATTTATTTATTTCAAATAGTTTGAATAGTGAATGTGACCTAAGATTAGCATGACATAATGAACAGATAGTCGCTGCTTCTAATCAGTTTCCATTTTTCGATTTGCCAGCGATGGAAATTTCGGACTTACCAATTCATCAACTGGTTACTTAAATGGACTATAGTTATTGAAAATACAATGAAACCAGCTTTTGCTGTAGTGCGTTACAAATTAAGAATACAGAATACAGAATAATTAAAAAATAGATTTATGTTAGCATAAATTTCAATAAAATTCAGCCGGAAAGCGCTATTTTTAATGATTTTTTTTAAAAAAGGGAAAAATGGTGTTCATAGGACTTAACGACTTTTAAATGGAATTTTCGATTTGGAAGGATCATTTCAGTCCCATCGTATATAATCCTCCTTGCAATCTATTAAACACCAACATCCTTAAAAATTAGCAAAAATATGCGTAAAAATAGTAAATACAAGTTCGCAAAAAGCAAGGTTAAATGAACTGATGATTGACTTGTACAGTGTGTTTGACGATTAAAAACTGTCAATTCCAATGTTACCAAAAATAACAATATAACGTTTACGATATTGAATTTTTTTTAAATATTCGATAACGAAAGCATCAACCAAGTTGTCAGATTTTAAGTGTCTAAAGATATAGTTTCATGTTTAAAATTCACTAAAAATGTATTCTTTACGAATACTTGCTTCATAGCAAAAATAAGATGTTATGGCAACTTTTGATGAAGACCTTTGTCTTCGGGCTTTCAAAAATATGAATTCAGTGATTGCTTTACTATAAGATATTGTCGTTAATTATTTCTAAAGCAAGTATTCTTAGAAATGGAATCCATAAAATAATCTAATGATGCGAAAGTTATACTGGCAGCATGTTGGCATGCATTGGCAACATATTACCTAACAAGACTTGAATGGTGAATATACTTCACAAGTCATCATCAATTCGTTTAATCTTACTTTTTTACATATTTTTGCTTATTTTGAATGATCTTAGGGTTTAATATAATGCAGGGATGCTTATATACGATTTGGGTTTGAAAAGATACTTTCAAATCAAAAAATCCAGCTAAAATTCCTAAAGATCACCATTTTCCCTTTTTTATTAACAAATCATTAAAAATAGTGTCTTCTGCCTCAATTTTATTCAAAGTTATGCCAACATAGACCTATTTTTGCAAACATTTGATTTTTTAGGGCCTATATAGCACAAGCCGCTAACTAGACTTGTACCATAATTACGTAATTATAATAATCAATAATGAATTTCAAAATTACAAAATTTACATTGCCCATAGCCAGCCTCACTGCATTCTCAGTGTGAAATACAGTACAGAACCGCTAATGGGACATTCAGAAATACTTTATTATTGTACCTACCTGAGAATTATTCATAGTTACCGTTTTCGAGACAAAACATATGCTGGTACAATAGACGAATTTTTCCGAAGCTTAAATTATTTTAGATATGGATATATTTTTCCAGAATTTATCCATGTCCATGTCGGTTGGTTATTTTATCTGTTTTGATAAACTTGCTTGATATGCTTTATTGTGAGATTTGTCTTCAGAAAGATTCGGGGTGAGTTGAACGTAACTATTGTATTAAAGAAATGATATTTGTTGTGGTTGATTATTAAACATATAGTCTTTTTAAATTAACAATGTGATCAAATAGAGACTTTTTAGTGAATTTCTTGTTAACCTTCCAACATCCTTTGACATTGAGAATTCGTTGATAATATATAAAAATTTGCTTTTGAAATTTACCTATTAGTTTCAATAAGGCATTTTTGCAGAGTTGTCAAATCGGTTCATTACTGGTTTCTACAAACATGATAAGGGATATTGTCATATTTGTAGATTATACCTAATTCGTATTTATTTTTTAACGTTAATTGTCACTACAAAAACAATTAAAAGTTCATTTATTTATTTCAAATAGTTTGAATAGTGAATGTGACCTAAGATTAGCATGACATAATGAACAGATAGTCGCTGCTTCTAATCAGTTTCCATTTTTCGATTTGCCAGCGATGGAAATTTCGGACTTACCAATTCATCAACTGGTTACTTAAATGGACTATAGTTATTGAAAATACAATGAAACCAGCTTTTGCTGTAGTGCGTTACAAATTAAGAATACAGAATACAGAATAATTAAAAAATAGATTTATGTTAGCATAAATTTCAATAAAATTCAGCCGGAAAGCGCTATTTTTAATGATTTTTTTTAAAAAAGGGAAAAATGGTGTTCATAGGACTTAACGACTTTTAAATGGAATTTTCGATTTGGAAGGATCATTTCAGTCCCATCGTATATAATCCTCCTTGCAATCTATTAAACACCAACATCCTTAAAAATTAGCAAAAATATGCGTAAAAATAGTAAATACAAGTTCGCAAAAAGCAAGGTTAAATGAACTGATGATTGACTTGTACAGTGTGTTTGACGATTAAAAACTGTCAATTCCAATGTTACCAAAAATAACAAAATAACGTTTACGATATTGAATTTTTTTTAAATATTCGATAACGAAAGCATCAACCAAGTGGTCAGATTTTAAGTGTCTAAAGATATAGTTTCATGTTTAAAATTCACTAAAAATGTATTCTTTACGAATACTTGCTTCATAGCAAAAATAAGATGTTATGGCAACTTTTGATGAAGACCTTTGTCTTCGGGCTTTCAAAAATATGAATTCAGTGATTGCTTTACTATAAGATATTGTCGTTAATTATTTCTAAAGCAAGTATTCTTAGAAATGGAATCCATAAAATAATCTAATGATGCGAAAGTTATACTGGCAGCATGTTGGCATGCATTGGCAACATATTACCTAACAAGACTTGAATGGTGAATATACTTCACAAGTCATCATCAATTCGTTTAATCTTACTTTTTTACATATTTTTGCTTATTTTGAATGATCTTAGGGTTTAATATAATGCAGGGATGCTTATATACGATTTGGGTTTGAAAAGATACTTTCAAATCAAAAAATCCAGCTAAAATTCCTAAAGATCACCATTTTCCCTTTTTTATTAACAAATCATTAAAAATAGTGTCTTCTGCCTCAATTTTATTCAAAGTTATGCCAACATAGACCTATTTTTGCAAACATTTGATTTTTTAGGGCCTATATAGCACAAGCCGCTAACTAGACTTGTACCATAATTACGTAATTATAATAATCAATAATGAATTTCAAAATTACAAAATTTACATTGCCCATAGCCAGCCTCACTGCATTCTCAGTGTGAAATACAGTACAGAACCGCTAATGGGACATTCAGAAATACTTTATTATTGTACCTACCTGAGAATTATTCATAGTTACCGTTTTCGAGACAAAACATATGCTGGTACAATAGACGAATTTTTCCGAAGCTTAAATTATTTTAGATATGGATATATTTTTCCAGAATTTATCCATGTCCATGTCGGTTGGTTATTTTATCTGTTTTGATAAACTTGCTTGATATGCTTTATTGTGAGATTTGTCTTCAGAAAGATAGTCTCTTAGATGATGTTTGATTGAAAAATAATTTAATAATTTAAACTGACAGTAAGTATATCTAACCTTAAACAAAGGCACCGTTTATCTTGCTTATCTCTGATTTTACTTTCGATTCTGTTTAAGCTTCGCAGCTTTAATATTCTCACGTACCTACCATACAAAACATATAAGTATATGTGTTGATCCCATTTCATCTTTGTGAAAATCAGCTTCACAGTACAGCGGTTTCAGTGGTTGTATGAGAATATCCGTATTCTCTTGCCTTATTCTATTATTCATATTATCGATCTGACTCCTACTCATTGCTTTCATAAACCCATCTCATGCATTTAGTTGCCATGTTCCGGTATAGTTTTGTTAGCGAAATATTTTTGAGGGAAAATTTTATACGTGTTGATTTAAGCCAATCAGATGCCTAGATTTTGACAGGTTGCTATGAGGACGACATGAATTTCCCGATTTTTTTTGACTTAGCTGCAATATTAATAATTGATAATTTCCCTAGCTTAACAGCTGTCAGCAGTTGCCAGAATAACAAACGTAGATTATTTTTGACAAATTAAATATCTATATAAGTATAGGTATACGAGTAACGACTTTTCCATATGACAAAAATCTCGAAAACTACTTACCCGATTTCGATAATTTTTTTATTGATTTTTTTTATATTTGCGCGGGCCACGTAGGCTATAATTTATGTTTGTCTGGGCCTCCTAGATTGAGGGTTCCATATCTGTAATTCCCAATGAAGTATTTTGGTGCTCTATGGTTGAATTTTCGTGGATTTTTCGGTATATATTTGTGTCTCGTATGTCACTGAACTGTTCTGTGAGAGTCTGTCTCTGCGACTGGAATTTAAAGGTGGAGGGTTCCATATACCGAAGAATCCTTATGTAGGAAAGATTATCATACTGTTCTCTCTTGGTGCATATCTATGGATTGATCTGGGTTGGTGTTCGGACTGTTTCTACGTGCGAGTAGGTCACATAGAAGGGTTCCATACTCAAGACTTTTAATGATTTTATGTTTTTGTAGCACCATAAGTGTTTGCCCAGAAAGTGCCGGGTAAAACAGCTAGTTTATTTATAAACTGTCTGAAGTTGTATTTACTTTTTTGGAATAAAATTTTCCCCCGAGCTTGAATTATTCTCCGTATTTTTTTCTCAAAATACTTCTGAGAATTGGCTTCAACTAAATCGGATCAAGGAACTTTTTTTGATAAAAAAAGAAAATTTCTTTCACATTAATGATGCTGATGCAAGATAATATACCAATTCAGTGAATACTTTAACAACATTTATAACCAATACCAGTTATTGGTTGGATGTTTTCTAGAAAACACTTAGCCGGTTGCCTTGATAACCAACTGACTTCTAGTGAAAACCGTCTAGCGCCTGACTTCCTATCAGTCTGAAATGGCATACTGTCCTTTGATACACCAGATTTTGAAATCAATCTATTATCTGTAATTAATTATTCTTCAACGAATATTTTGTCAACTTGGTTATTGTTAACTGCTTGCGTCTGCCGGCTATATCATCCACCAGAAGAAAAAAACTGAATACCCTTTATCATAATGCTTAGAGTTTAGTAGGTTTATATCTTATTATGGAATTCCAACAATTATGGCTTAGCGATTGTAGAAACTTTGCCGACAGAGTGTGTAGTAGAATAGATTAGCGTAAAGAGGAGAGGCCAATAATTAATCGATTATAGATATATATATATATATATATATATATATATATATATATATATACATATATATATATATATATATATATACATATATATATATATATATATATATATATATATATATATATATATGTTAGATAACTTGATTCAATTCAGTTTACAGAGATGATTCATAAAGTCGTCTCACTGAATGGTACATATATGGAATAGGCGCACTGAGCGAGTAAAAGCAAGCCGTGAAAGATAAAGATTTATGAAGAACCTGTCATTATCTGTATGAGAAAGGGAGACCTTCTGCCCACAAGTTACTCTCTGAATCTAGCAAGTTTAGCGTGCACGAGCTTCGCATAGCAATACCTATTTCATATATTATACAGTGTCCAATTAAGTCGGAACCATATGGAAAACTTTTTTATTCTTGTTTTCATGAAAAAAAGTTATTCTTGATAATAAGTTCTGCATAGTCCAAAACTTCAAATGCAACCATCAGATATCAACTTTTTTCTATCCGTATACGAGGTAAGTCGAAAAATATGAATTTTGCGTATATTAACTTTATTTTTGAAAATATTGAAAGTTCTTATTAAAAAAGTGATATCCAATATTATTCACCCGCTTTGAAAAAAACATATTTTATTATTTTTATTAACTTCTGTGTATTAGCATTGAAAATTTATGTCTACCGACAAACATTTAATCTAGGATACACTGACTCCAAACATCAAATCGCTAGTTCGTTTTAGAAAATACAAGAAATAACGGCTCTATTAACTAGTAACGAGAAAATTGAACTAGTTTTTACTGTCGGAGATAATTATAAAAATCATAAAGAAGCAGCAGTTATTTTTAACAACACACATACAAATAAAAATATTCAGCATTCGACAGTTGCAAAAATTCTAAATAAATTCAAGACGTCTGGAAGTGTTCACAATAATTTTGATAAATATTTTTTTCAATAAAATAGCTGATGTGTAATTTACAAAATATGCATGTGTATTTTATTTATACCAAAATTATTTTTTATAGATGATGGATATTATTGGATATATGACAATAGTTTTCAATTATGATCAACTTCTTTCTATATAAACTTTCGATATTTTTGTAAAATAAAGGTACTTTACTCTTTAACAAAATTAATATTTTTTTACTCACCTCGTATACCTACGGATTAAAAGAATTTATATCTGATGGTTGAATTTTAAGTATTGAACTATGCAGAACTTTTTATCAGGTATAACTTTTTTTCATAAAACCTATAATAAAAAAGTTTTCCATATGGTTCCGACTTAATTGGACACAGTTATATGGTTCAGTGACTCGTCTTCTGATAATCTTGATATCTATTGCATTTAAAGTTTCTCAGATCAGCTGTTTTCATATGAGTGTCATTCAATCATGTAGTAGGTATGCAGACATAATGAGGCTATAAAATTAAGGAACTCATGTTTCCTGAATTAAAAAACTAATCATAGATGTCGATGCCGAAACTTGCCTTTGTTATCACTAGCTACTTATTTTCTCAAGCAAATGATTTTTGTTTTATGTTGGTCTTGTCTAACTGGTCTAGACCCGTATTATATTTAACTTTCAAATGACAAATTGAATGTATGTAATTATGGTTGAGAGGACCAGAGTTTGTCTATATGTCATGAATAATATGCACCTCAAATAAGTCCATAGGTATCTCTTTTAGATGCATTTGCTACTGTTGATCTCAACAACATTACCTAAAAAACATTTAAAATCTAGAAAGAAGCTACATTAAAACTATGAGCTTTTATCTGATCTGCTTTAATGACGTATGGGCAACCTTTTGTCGCCTCAACTATATCTATAATAAGTCGTACAGATTTATTATTTACACAAACCTGTATTAACTATTTGATTCTTTCACCCCTAGAACGATCGAGCAGCCATGATTGACGCCAAAATCATCGATGGTCACGTCATTCCGAAACAGGTCCTCTTCACCACCCCAACAAAGAAGGATCTACCCTTCCAAACGCTCGCCAACAGTGACAACGATATCAGAGTCGTGATCTCTTTCACTCAAGAACAAAGAGGCAGCAGCGTAGTTAGTAAGTACTTTTTATGCTAATACACACAGTATAAAGAAGCATGTATCTTATCTTAATTCACAATGCATTTCAATGAGCAATTTTACAACTTGCAAAATATAACGATCATTATCACTGAAATACAGTTTCCTTGAATTGTCGCCTTTGAATAATGATATTTCTCTCAACAATAGAGGAGTAGAACTTGATGTAAATACGGCGTTTTTCATCTACATAACAAATAATAATGCCTAGTTGATGTTCAGAATTGACGTTAATTCTCAAACTTGTACTTTCAGCATTTTCTTCGGTATATCTGATGGTAGTGCTCTCATATAGGTTGAAATATTGAGTAAGAGATCTGCAGTTTTGATTTGATTGTGAGACGAAAACATAACCTTCCAACATTCGCGATAGAAAAATTTTAAAATATCTCGAACATCTCTTTTATTATTTGAAAAAGAACATAAGAAAGTGTAATAAACATTCCCCTAAACATTTTTTGAACTGTTAAACAAGACAATTTTCAGAATGATGGGCATACTGAAGGAAATTCCAACTTCTACCGATCAAAACAATTTTTTGCTTTTCTGGTTGACAATAAGAGATATATGAATTTTTAAATAGACATCTGTCATGAGAACTATTTACAGTATAAATGACATACGTCAAAAACTATCACAGATAAGTTAAAACAACTAGGGCTTTTCATCCTTAAGGTAGTTATCGCGAGATAGTCAGTGACAAAAGTATGAGGTTCTATGCGTCAACATTTTTGGAAAATATGTCAATACTTATATATTTAATTTATAAGAACATCTTTAATAGAGAGTACGACAATATTTTTAACACGCTTTTATTTTCACTTGTATGTTTGTTTGTTTGTTAGCATGTAATCAAAGTTTTTGGTTCGATTTTGCACTACTTTGAGCGATCCGATTTTCTTTAAACTTTGCACACCTATCAATGACTGGTGACAATGCAATAATTTCATGTGTAGGTGTGATTGCGACTCCTTGATGGGGGGTTCCATATTCCATACCTATATATCTCAACTATATGGATGGATTCTCGTGAAATTTTCGATATGTCTGTGTTTTGGTAGGATATGTGTGTAAGAGTAAGTGCGAGTGGGACTCTTTGGTGGAGGGTTCCACACCTATGGGGTTTTTGATTTCTGGATGAATTTTCGTGTAACTTTCTATCTGTTGTATATCGATTGGGAGGTTTTGTGATGTAGTGTACCTATACCTCTCGGAGCCTTATGGATGGATTTTTGTGAAATTTTCGATATGAATGTGTTTGAAGGATTTGCGATGGAGTTTAAGAGTGGGACTCTTTGGTGGAGGTTTCCATACCGTCCTCGTATATATGACTATGATTGTTTATGTCTCACTCACTTACATTCGTGCATTGCTTTTATAATAAACCAAACTAAAAAGTAGAAAATAAATAATACTTTAAAAAACTAAAAAACACGCTTTAATAGCCAACCATACTAAAATTTATCATATCATTTTAATGTAAAAAAATCCCGATGGCCTGTAGTCAGCGGAAAGGTAAATTTTTCAAAATTCATTGAATTGAAATTTGAACAACCTTTTCATTGGTATACCTACATGTTATTACATAAAATTGTCGTATGTGTCATAGCCTTGCGGTTAGAGGTTTTTGTTTTGGCTGTTGAATATAAAGCAGACAGGGTTCGAGTTCCACTTCAAGGCAGATTTTTTTTTCGCCTATTTCTTTTCAATAAATATACTATATATTTTTTTAATCAGGGTCTATATTAAGATCTCCAGAAAATGTACAAATACATCAAATTTATATTGAGTGTTCATGTTTTATCAATATTTATTATTTTTCTTTATTAATTTTTATTTTTTTACCTGTGTATTTTATGAAAAATTGCTTTGAACAAAAGTTGTAGGTACTGATTATATCTATAACCTAAAATTATTTTTGATGATATTTACCCCATGGCTCTTTTTTCATAATTTTTTTAAATGTTTGAATGGTCGCCATTTTGAAACTACTTACCCGATATTGTCCAATAACGAACTCGACCGAGATATTTGAGAGATTGATTTTTGTAGCAAATTTGAACTTGATACCTTCAAAACTGCGACCTCTATCGTGTTAACAAATTTCGTAATATCCCATATATATATATATATATATATATATAAACTTTTGAACCAAATGTTTTTTTGGACTAACTTATAGACATATAACAACATGCCGTTGAAATTTTTTCAAAATTCAAAAAATCAAATTTCTATAAGAAATTTACCTAAAAGCGTGGGGTGCTTTCTCAGTTAATTTTATGACTATTTATATCAGTATCTATCAACATAAAATATTTACTTCAATGGACATCAAGCACCCCAAGCTTTTTTAAATTAAATTTATATCTTATTTATTTTCTAATTTTTAGTTTGGTTGGCTATTAAAGCGTGTTTTTTAGTTTTTTAAACTATTATTTATTAATGTTTTATTTCTTGTACTTACTTACTTTTTATGTTTTCGAAGATTACATCTGTCAAAAACTTTTGAGTATGTACAGTTCATTTTTCACACTAAGGTTGATATATTTTTTCATTAGAGACGGAATGAGGCAACGTAGAATTGTCAAGTTTCTGATACAAGCAAGGTTAGTTACTGAGCTGTTATTAGAGCGTTTAAATTTTAAATTTAAATTATATGAGGTCTAGTCAATTGCTGTCAAAAGATAGATTTATTAAAAAGGGAATGCTAGAGAAAATGATGATTTGATAAAAAATATTTGTTTCTTGCAAAAAATTGAAGTGTAACGTTTGTAATAATGTACCTATATATTGTAAAACCTACTATATAAAAGAGGTAATTTCCATAACGCAACAAATGATGTGCAAATATTAGAAGTAATATATCAAAATGTCTTCCTAAAAAAAGACTTTTATTTTCAAACCTTTGTAGATGTACAATAAATGTGAATAAAATCGTTTGCTGTGCTACTATGAACAATTTTATTGCTTATGATTTTATATTGATAAATTGTTTGTTCTTGTAAATTTCACATAATACATAATTCACTTGAATCAATGTTTTATTCTTTCCGGCTCATATTCACCCTAGTTAAGATTAGCGCTGTTGCCAAATATCACCAAAATCATAAGTGTATAATACGAAATTTTCGGAGATACTACACTTCAAAAACTTATATTAAAAAAACAGAACGATGAATCGCTTTGAATTTTTATACACATTTTTATCAAGGTTTATTTTATAATATAATAGTTTTTCATAGATATCTTTCGGGAAGTTAAGGCGAAAAAAAAAAATGTGGTGAAATAAAACATTCGCTCTATCTCACCTATGTAAAAAATGGAAAATAAATATATATTTTTTTTGATTACAAAACGGTGAATCCTATTGAAACTTTGCTATAGGAAAAAAGGCATTCATTACTGTATAAAAATTAAATTTAAAAGAGATCTGTCGTAAACGAATTTTCGCGATAACTACCTTTAATTACATGATCGGAATTCAAATATCTAATAAAAAACAGGGGTTTCCATTTGAAAAAACGAAGTTGTTGTTGTAACCAGAAGTGCCACCATTTTGTAGATATTTTCACCAAATTTATTATTGCCAGGTTCAATTTTTCATGTCTCTATCTTGATTTTTAAGTGAAAATCTTTTAATGGGAACGTTAAACAACCAGCCTGTATATAAGTGAGAACTTTGCATATTGATGATTAATAAACCACTAAAAAAAGTTAATTAAATATTTTTTATTGATTTTGTGAAGTATATAAGCTAATATGATTTATATTGGTAATGAAATCACAAATTTAAGAGTTTTTCCTGCATAAAAAACATGTATCATTCAAAAATGTGTTAATTGTGGTTCGAGAAACAGTTCAATATTTCAATATTACACACTAATTTTATTTTTCTCTGTCTTTTTCCTAATATTTTTTGGTTCGTGCTCATAAATAATCAATTTATAACATCAATAATGGAAGTCGAATTGGAGACAAAAATGCTCTCATATTGCATCAGATCAGAACTCATACATAAAGTATGATTCACTTCCAAGATAAGAACAAGAACCATTTTTTATCAAAATCCCATCGTGTGTCAAGACTGCTTCATATTCACCATTCCTTGTTTGAATTATTCATCCCAAAATATGGATGGGATCCATGTTCATATAAAAACTTCTCAGTGTTATAGATTTTTCCATCACATCCTTCAAAATTCATGTAATACATTTTAACAATAGCTAAATGTCCTAATATGATAATAAAATCTAACGTTCACTTTGTTCTTCTTGCAAACTTCAGTAGGTACCTACTCGAAATATATTTTAACGAGAATTTCCCTAATAATTTATTGTCACGAATTTCTACGGTTCATTCTAAGTTGAAATATTTATTGTAGTGTATTTACATGAGCAGTGCATCCGCTAGGGACTTCTTAGTAACTTTTTATTGACCTTCCTACATCATTTGACAATGAAAATGCATAGATAATGTAGAGATTTTTTTATCAGATTGAATAGATTACCTAGTATTACACAGTTGTCAAATAAATTTATTATTGACGTCTACAACCATGTCAGGAGCATGCTTATTGACCGACGAACCCAAACGGAGGAGGTAATACAATTTGACTGTATGTCTGCATGTTTTTACTTTCCTACGCTACTATAATAGTAGCTGTATAAGGAAAGTATTGTAATAGTGTGAAAGTTTCGGTATCGAGATTTTTATAAATGTTGACGTTTCAGAGTTTTTTAAGTCTAATAAACATATTTTCAGCCATTAGTCTGTCTGTCTGTCTGCCCGTCTGTCTGTGGCAGCATTATCTGGGAAACGGATCGGTGAATCTTGTTGCTTTCTTTTTTATTTTGTTTGGTACCAATACCACTCGCCGGTGGCACTGAATGAGAATCCTGTATATATTGGGTGCTGAGCTATAGCCAAAAAACTTGATTTGCTCAAGACTGTAGCGCGAAAACGGCTCTAAGGATTTTGATTAAACTTGCCTAGAGTATTCTTCTGAGAGACCATACAGCGCCATCTCTGAGAAAAATCACAAAAAAAAGTTATGTTTCTTCAGATTCTGGCTAAGGGGTTCATGTTTCAAGAAAAAAGTAATATAACCATTGTTTTGATCGGGCGATTTTTTATTCACTGGAATTTACCTGCGAGCGGTAGGAAAGTCGTGTGATTGGACGCACCAGATTTTTTTTATATTTGTTCGCGCCTTTTGCACAGAAAACGTACTCCGATTTTGATGATTTTCTTTATTTGAGGGAGGAGTATTGAGAATTGGTCCCGTTGAAAAAAAAATCAATATTAGATATGCCCTTCCCCTCAAAAAGTTCTCCAAAGGGGGTGATGGGGGCAACTTTTCCCGAAAATTATAAATCCGAGACGGCAGAATTAAATAAATTTCCATATCCGGAAACGTTTAAATTGAATTTTTTTTTCAAAAGAGTTACGGTTTTCGAGTTACAGCAGTATGTCTGAAAAATGTATATCTATATACTATAAGAGTGTAAAATAAATATTAAAAAAAAAATTTGGACCGACTTTATTAGTTGCTGCACTGAAAAATACAAAATAATATTAATTGTTTTGGTGCTGGTACTTTTGAAGTTGTAGTTTCTTGTAGGCACCAACTCCAAAAGTACCAGCACCAATAGAATTAATATTATTTTGCATTTTTCAGTGCAGCAACTAATAAAGTCGGTCCAATTTTGTATAAAAAATATTTATATTTGTTAGTTATAATTATTATTTAATTTTGACAATTCTTGTCAATACCAAACAAATCACAATAAGTTCGTTTATTTATGTCCAATGCTTCGAACTCTGACAAATGATTATCATAAACTATTTAAAAGATTTATTAAGGTGATTCTGATGATTACAAATTGACAACGTTGAAAATGTTCAGATGTGCCAACTCAGCTGTCACGCAATAGGTACAACTGGTTACTTAAATTGACTATATTTGTTACAAGCCTTTCAAATTACTTCAATTATTAACCGATCTTCTATGCTACATGAATGAAATAAATTGAATAGGAATAATTGTTTCACAGAAAAAGTTTATCAAGAAAATGATGTCCATTTGGACAATAAATATTATTTTTATTAATAATAAGTTCGTCTCATGTACCAATGCTTTTTGTCCTTATCTAATTCTGTCTTATACCATAGATTTTCCGACGAATGAATCTTGCACTTGCAGATATATGGAGCTTTAAGTAACCAACTACCTATTCCTTGTGAAATTGTCCTCGACCTCAGAATATACCAAAAGTGGTATTAATCTTCTCTCCACACCCATTCTGTTCCAAAATATCTTCCCGGAAACATATTTCTTAGAGGAGCATTCGAGTTGTAAAAGCGGCATTAGCCTGTTGGCGCGTTTCAACTCTACGTGCTCAGATAAAAAATTGAGAGCCATCTACTCGTCGTTTCGTCTCGCTCCGTCCAAGAAATATGCTCAATTTTATTTGTCATCTTTTACGATGCCAAGAAGCTGTTCGTTCTTTTCAGGGGCTTACATAAGGCGCTTTCAATGCGGCATCTTCCTTTTTCAATCGGAAGTGGAATTACGTACCTACCCACGTAAACGGTGCGCATAATTTCCGAGTGAGCCGCTTATTTTAATGAATGAAATACGTTCACCAAAACATCAAGATGAAATACAAAAGTGAGTCTATTATTCATAGAAGGCGTAGGTAGGTACAGAATTGAATTTTCTAGGAATATTCAAGTTTATGTCACAAACACTTTCTATAAGAAGTGATTGTCGACTTCTGAAAATCACTTATACTTCGGGAAATTCATAAACTTACCGTTGAAGTATGTTTTATATCAAGTACGTCACAGAGCATTAAGATGAACTGGATGCTATGGAGTAACAAAAAATCTTCATTCAGGACTTATATATACATCATAAATATAATAGAATAAACTCTACGGGATGCGCTTCAATTTTTATACAACAGTAATTTATATTAGGTATATACAACAATTTATATACAACTTGTTTTTTGACCGACTTGAAAAAATGAGAAGCTATACAATTCGATTGTACGTTTGCTTCTTTTTATGGCTGAACGCGCGTTTTGCATAATAATCGTACTCCGATTTAGACTATGTTTATTTCATTTGAAAGAGGAAAGTTTAGAAAAACTCAAATCCAAAATCTTCTTCCTTTCAAAAACCGCCCCCAAAGGGGGTGGAGGTGGCAATTTTTCTAGAAAATCGAAGATCTGAGAATGCGGAATTAAAGATGGGACCATATCCGGAAACGTTTGAATTGTACATTTCTTCAAACGAGTTACTGTTTTCAAATTGCAGAATTAATGTCTAAAATATAGGTATATATCTGCGCCGCCATATTTTGAGACCTCTATCTAGTATATTCTAATATCTTCTTTGGAGATAGTGAATGTCCTACAATTTTCAGGACTAATTTTACACTCAAAAAAAATAAATAAATATTTTTTACAAAAAATTGTATTGACTTGTGGTTTGCAGTCAGCTAATAAGTAAATTTTAGAGAAACGTCCTTGGAACTAAAGATTTAGGTACAAATCATATTTATAGCTCAAAAATATATTTGATGACATTTAGTCAATGGCTGTGATTTTTTTAAAAGTCTGTTTTGCTGCTAGGCCAATCAAGCCCGTAAACAAACTTGACCAAGATATTTTAACGACAGATTTTTTCAGCAAATTTGTACTTGATATCTTTAAAAACTTTCGGAATAAATTTCATTTTGGATTTCTTTTTGATATATTACACCATGCCATTGTTACTTTCCTACGCTACTGTAGCTGTATAAGGAAAGATTTGTAATCGTTTCAGAGTTTTTTAAGTCTAATAAACGTATTTTCAGCCATTGTCTGTCTGTCTATCTGTCTGCCTGTATGTCTGTCTGTCTGTCCATCTGTCTGTCTGTCTGTGACAGCATTATCTCGGGAACGGATCGGTGTATTTTGTTGTTTTCTTTTTTATTTTGTTAGGTACCAATATCACTCGCTGGTGGCACTGAATGAAAATGTAAGGAGAGTATTGTAATAGTGTAAAATTTTTCATTCACTGGAATTTGCCTGCGAGCGGTAGGAAAGTCGTGTGAGTGGACACACTAAGCTAAAAGTTAAATAAATAAATTGTAGGGTTTCATTTGAACTTGTTATTCTACCTGTCTTAGTAGTTTATTTTTTATTAGATTTTTAGTATGTAAAGCTTGATGTATGGTTTTATATCACCAAAGTTATTGGTTTGGTATTATGAACAATTTAAATTATTATTTTGATTTATCTTGCACCAGCTCAGTGTGAAAACCGTATTAAATAGAACAAAATAGATTTCCCTTTCCTAGTCGTAACTTTTTCTAATCAATATAAAAAAGAGTCTCAACTATACTTGTACTACATTCCTGTTAATAATTCAAAAGAGTCCATGCAGATTTGAACTTCTCAGAAAACTAATGATTATGGGACAAATTGTGTTCAGTTCCATACTTTGTTGCCTCTGGTTTTCTTGTCATGCTTTGCTGCCTGATTTTTAAACTACATCCTCCACATCTTGATGAAAATGCAATGCAATAGTAAGACTGTCACTCTTTGCTCGTTCGTCTCGGCTGCAATTTTAGCTGCAGCATCAGCGCATTCATTGCCACCGATACCACGTTGTGACGGTATCCTTACCTAACATAACTTCTTGGAAGCTATCTGGTTCTGTCTTCTTTATTAATGACAAGAATCGGAAGTCAGATCAGATTAGATTTACACTTTTCTTGGTGTTGGTTGAACTTAGGTACACAAAATCTTCTCAGAATTTTATATGGAAACCAAAAATAGGGTATAGGGTTTCCTATTTAAAAAAATAAATATCTGAGTTGCTGCACTTTTTTTGAGACATAAATACAACTCCATTGAAGAGCTTGAATGAACCCCTCCTACGTTTGCTCTCATCATGTTTTGTAATAAGTAAAATAAAGAAGTTACATAAGAGCGGCGGATTCATGGTACTCACCGTATATTCGGAATCATCAGATCTTGATCGAATAAGTTAATGCTCTCCACATTAGATAAAATCTACCTTATGCATTAAGCTTCAATCTTCCCAGCTTAAGTTAACTATCTCAAGACCAGTATTTGGCCTAATCTAACCTAGACCTTCGAAACCTGGACTTTGTCGCTTAAAGGCGAACTTAAACTGGCATTATTCGAAAGAAAAGTTCTAAGAAAAATCTTCAGACCAGTAAACGTATACAAACAGGCACGAACTGGATACACTAATACATTAAACAAATTACGATAGATAGAGTGTGTTGAGTAGAACGTGACAAAGAATAGAAAGCTGGATACACAATGAACTAGAATAAGATGCCATGACCCATAAGGGTCCAGCGACTGCAGTACCTGTTCTCTCTTACTGCATCACAATCAATCAGTTCTGTTTTAAAGGTTGCTCTTCAAGGTGCAATGAGCATTGAAATTTCCAAGCAATTTTCTTTGGTATAGTTCTGAACTTGTTGGATTCTTAAAAGGCAACATTTGAGACTCCAGATCAGTTGATTTTCCCAATAACTGAGTCACGAACACTTCTTGAAGACTGGTTGTAATTATAGTTTTGGTTGAGAATTTCTATTTTAACTGGTCATTTATTTTCAACAGAACCTTTGAGGCTGCCAATCCTAGTCAACTTTCCTTTAACCAGAAAAGGATACTTTAATATGTAAACTGCGTTCCATGATTATTAATTAGAGCAAACTCTACCTAAAAATAGTTTACTTTATGATATAAAATCGACATTCTAACATAAACTAAAATTTTATTTGTTGAATATTTGATCGTTACAAAGCTGTAGAAAAAGTTCAGTTTCATCCTCCCATGAAGGAAATGAAGATTCGTAATTTTAAGGAGAATATGCAGAATAGAACAATTGTTTTTCCAAAATATATCGATAACATCGAACATTGTTTGATCACGCGTTTTATATAGTAAACGAACTGCGATTTTGATGATTTTTGTTTCATTTGAAAGAGGAGGATTGAGAAATGGACCCATATTCATAAAAACGCAAATCCAAAATCCTCTTCCCTCTGAAAATCGCTCCTGAAGGAGTGGAGGGGGCAAATTTTCTCGAAAATAGAAAATCTGAGGTGGTATAATTAAAAATAGGACAATATCCGGAAACATTTAAATTGAACATTTTTTCAAAAGAATTACGGTTTTTGAGATAGAGGCATGTTAGTTTCTCATTTTTGCTATGTAGAGAGGGCGATTTCTTTCGAAAATTGAAAATCTTTCGATACTATATGAAAGACATAATTATTTGTAGCAACATTTATAATGAACATTTTTTCCTTAGAGTTAGTTTTCGAGTAAAATCGGTGTTAAAATGGTAACATATAAAATTCTTGAGCGTATTTCCGCAGCGATGCTTTGATATCTCAATAAAAACAACTACAAGCTAAGAATATACGTGGGTGATAAGATAAGTAGATTGCTATTAGTGAACGTTCAACGATTTTCTTGATTAATGTTACACTCAAAAGTGTGAAATAAGTATTTTTTACAAAAAATTAGACCGACGTTATTAGTTGGTGCACTGAAAAGTATAAAATAATATTTATTCTATTGGTGCTGTTACTTGTGAAGTTGGTGCCAAAAGTTATCAATCTAACTGCAACTGCACAAATTCAAAAGTAACAGTACCAATAGAATTAATATTATTTTATACTTTTCAGTGCACCAACTAATAACGTCGGTCAAATTTTTTGTAAAAAAAAATTTTTATAAGTATGGATCTGTATCAATAGTCATCTTTTGTGATTAAAAAAATTTTTCAATATTTTGATAAAATAAATGATAGAATCGAGAATGTTTAACGTAGAGCCAGCTCATTTTTTGCATAAGTAACCATCAGCAATCCATCAACGTTCTTGAAGTACCTCAATAAATCTGGCTTTATTTTTCTTATAACGTAATTTTTTTTCAGATTACGTGAAAAGCCACACACTCTTCGCCGATGGCAATCACACACCCGGAGTCGTCTTGGCTGAGATCGTCAAACCCAACATCCCCGTTAAAAATGGCGTCATTCATCTAATCCAGAAGCCGCTCATGGTAGTCGATAGTACAGTAAAAAAGTTGCTAGAGGTAAGGTTGGGAATATTATCGATTTGGAAGCAGTAATTCTTCTTAATAATTCTTCTTGCCACTCTACACTTTCACTTCACACAAAGCTACACACTTCTTTTACACTTTCACTATTTTGATTTTCTTGATGGTTTTGGTTCTCATCTTCTTTTAATTCTGATAAATTGCTTATTTTAATCTTATCAAGTAAGATCTAAACTTAGGCTCTGCAATAGAACTGAATTACCCCCGGAATGTAACTTATATTATTCAACTATTAGCCTATCTATTAATTAGTAAACAATTTCTTTCTACGATTAGCAATTAAAAGTTTATAGCACAGAAATATTACAATATTACTTTCTTGTATACTACTTTGTTATTGTATTGTGAAATAATCTTAAATGGTTCTGAATATACTTACTATACTTTTTATAATATCATAAAAAATCATGTTACCATCAAAAGTTTGTATCAAATATTGTTACACTCCATACGTAAACAGAAAGAAGTATTTTGTTGGTATATTGGACTTGTCAGTTGTTAGATCTGAAGAGAATTAACTCTCGTTAAGAAATAATTTAGATTTGTGAAGTGTGTTTGTGAGAAAGAAGGGCAAGAACCTTTTAATAATCTAATAATAATGTTGTTGCAGTTTTTAATTGAATTGGCAGTCATTCATAATCAAATATTTAGAATAAATTTGTCATTAATCACAATGGGGCTGGAAAAGATTATTTTCTCCTAGGTATATTATCTTTCATTTTTCTTTTTACTTTTTGTAGCTAATTTTTTTCTCGCAAAAACTTTGGCTTATACAAATCTTCGAAGAAATTGATTTAATCCAATTTGCACCAGTGCTTTCCAAGTCCTGATCTACTCAGTCCAGTGCATTTACGAAACTCCAAGAGGGGCGACCTGAAAATTTGTTGAGGTTGTTCGGAGACCTTGACCCTAATTTTGTAATCTTCAATATTTTATCCAGGCAATTGACCTTTTGAAGAACAAGTTGACTTTTTGAATCGTTCTGATTTATACAATTTGTTCAATTTTGATCAGTTTATCCTAAACTTCCAAGACTTTGGTTGATTTATGGCATTTTTGGTAAAGAAACAATTTATTGAATTTAATTTTATACCAAAATGGGTGTAATCTACATTTATTTTAAAATTATTAAATTCATAATTTAAAAAAAAAAACAAGAAAAAAAAAACATTTTTGAACACTTTTTGTTATACTTTGGACGCAAGATACCGACCATGACGCGGAAAAAGTCGTCTTCTAAG
Organism: Crioceris asparagi; assembly: GCA_958507055.1. NCBI lineage: Eukaryota > Metazoa > Arthropoda > Insecta > Coleoptera > Chrysomelidae > Crioceris > Crioceris asparagi. The sequence goes on from OY293828.1 coordinate 73,814,791, forward strand.
ATGGCGGCGAAAGGGTTAGCTGCACGAATACGTAAAATGGGTTAATGTCTCTGAATAACCCCGCTATTGAGTAAAATAAGTTTTTATAAATTTGAACCGACTCTATTAGATGAGGAGCTGATAAATGCAAAATAATATTTATTCCATTGGTAGGTGGGTACTGGTAGTTTTACAAGAGATGAAGTAGAAGACCCTACCTACTTGAAAAGTATCTACCAGTGCCAATGGATATTATTTTATATTTTTGATTTTTCTGCCTCTTCTTATAAAGTCAGTCCTAGAGTTTGTAAAAAGTTATTTATATCACATTTTGGTACGTCAACAATTGCACAAAACTTTCAATAAATATGTACAATGATTTACAAAGTTTTTGTAATTCAGAAATCGTTGATTTTTTTTGGAAAATATCCAGTTTAAAGGTTTTTAAAAAACCTTTTAATTTAACAGTTTCATTACTCAGCAGCTCCTTGCGAATGAAACAGAAATCTGTATAAATCCAATGTTCTTTGAACTTGGTGAAAAATCACATACTTTTGGGTCATAAATGCACTAGACTATCGCAATAATGGCAGATACACTGTTCAATTTTCTCTCTGAGAGCTGAAAAATAACTATACAGCAGCAATAAATCTTTTACGCTATATTTACACTCTACTTGACAAGACTTTCGATAGCCAATAATTATTATCTAGTAATTTATTGCCTCTCTCCTGTTAGAGCATATTTCGTATCTACACTTCCCGTTTCTAATCTTTGCCCCCGTATTATCAAATAATTGATCTCCTATCTCAAATGGTGCTGTAATTAAACTGCAAAAACACTTCCTCTAGTAAAACATCTAAAATGTTTATCCAACTCCATTGTGACCTTGACTTTTGACGTAACTTTCTCTCTCGCCCTACCCTCCTCGACAACCCGCCCGCAGGAACACATGGACTTTATTTGCAACGTAGGCAATGTTGCGCTGCAGGAGAACGTTAAGGAAGTGGAATATTCCGACTATCCAGAATATGTACGTTTAACAGAAACACAAACACATTTTAGATACTGCTGCTGCTGCTGCTGTTTGCTACTCCCTGCTCTTGGCGTTTTAATAGCGTCTCTTGCAGGGCTACGCTACGCGCTCTCTGTACTTTGTTGTCCCTCCCCATTCTCGTTCTATGTATTTCGTTTATAACGTGTCTTGTGTTGAACATGATGTGTCTCGGATGGTAAGAGATGATGAGACAGCTTGGCTCTGACTCGGGGAAATTGTATTCCGCCTAAATTCATTTTCTTCGCGCCGATCGCTCGCGTAATGTGAAATATGTTGCTGCATGCTGCTCCGTTTGTTTTGGCTAGGATAGTTCATTTTCTTGACGATGATACTGCTGAGTAATTTAAACAAACAGCTGTTACCCGAGAGCATTATAATGCGATGGCAGAAGTAGTGTGCCACTAGTAATTAAGTCGAAGGAAACTCTATTAAAGTGCATACAGTTAAATGCCAGTAATACGATTCATCAAAGGAAAACTTTTTTCTTTTATCGCTTTAATTCATACTCTCCTAGTTAAATCCGTAAAAATATAAGTTATCTACCAATATCATAAATTTTCTGTGTTTCTATCAAATTTGTACCAATATTGTTTTAATTGAATTATTTAAACAGCACTTTCATATTTTCTTATATTTCCACCAGCAAAACTAAATATACTCAATTTAAAGTATGAAAGAAAAAGCGGAAATTCATTAAAATCGAAATAAAGTTTTGGAAAAATAGCTTTCAACCTAGAGAAATCCATTCGACAAATACAAAATATTGTCAACTCTTCAACATCCCCTTTCTACTATTCTTCCTCGAGCAATAGTACACAGTTTGCTCAGTAGACCAGTCAGAAACAGTCACTGACCTTTACTGAGTGCTCTATGAACAAAGTGTGTGTGCTATCGCTCTGGGCACAATAGTAGGAAGGGGAGACATTCTACAGTTTTCTGTTTGAATACTCGATAAGTCATTGCACAATATTCAGTAGGAAACACATGCAACAGCAAATGGAATTAGTTCAAAATTCATAATATAATATCAAAGAATGTGAAAGACCAAAGATTATAACTTGACCTACGATAGAAAATGTATTATTTTGTTCATGAAAAGCTTTGTTATTTTGAGGCAAAATTATTAAAAATGATATAGATAGTCTCGCAGATCTAATCTGTAAAAAATAATCAAATATATTTTATCGAACTAATGAATTTAATTATTTTTACTCAAATAATTATTACCTATGTCGCTATTTTCATAAATCTAACATAAAAGAATAAACCTCGTGAATAATTCCGTAATCTTATAATTAATTTATTCATTAAGCCTTAAGAATAAAAGCTTTTTATGCAATAATATCAACAACTGCAATAGGCGAATAAAGAACCATCTGAGGTACTCCAATCATGGTGAATTATTAAATAAGTAGTATGCGGTTATGTTTGTACTAAAGCTAATAATGGTTCTTTTTATATTCGGTGCTAACTTACACGATCCTGTGACATTATTGCACCTTTTCCAGTCAGTATATATTTATTCTGATAGCATTTTGTTAAGACATTATATAGAATCAGCAGATCAAAAATTCTCAAAAATTTATAAGCTAAAACGGTACAACGATAAGTTCCACGTAGGAAAGTAATTCGAAAACGATTCTATATTATCTTTATCTATCGCATTTATTTTTAAAAATAGAATGAGGTCACCTCAACTGAATCTGCCAAGCTGTCTCAGTTTTCCCCCAAATAATGTAATTTTGCTTCTGCTAGCAAAACATGTACATAGTGTCCAACATTTCTTTTCAATAACTGGTGATATAGATAACCTAAATTGTAAACGATACCGAAGAATCTCGTCGATAGCTAAAATGTGCAATTACCTACTTTCTTGATAAAGTAACTCTATTTGTTTTCTCCATCTGTAATGGTTAGTGGCTCCATTTTCAAGACAGTTTTCTCCATTTGTATCATTTACTCTTCATAATTCTCAATCCATATAAATCTAAACTTTGATATGAAGTAAGAAGATGTTTGAAAGCATCGATTATAAGCATTATTTATATAATTTATTTTAGTAGCTGTTAAGAACCATCTAGGAATAACTGGGATATAAATAATTGTGGACATCATGTACAGTAGCTTGCTTTACTAATGGTCGTGAATATATGCAGTGTTCTACGTAATTTTAGAGTTGCTAATTCCAGTAATTTATATAAATAACCATTAACATAGCTGACAACTCGTCTAACTGCGAGAACTTTAGACTAATTTTATCAAGGCATGCCGTAAATATCATTACAACCCCCAATAAACGAATCAAGATCCGCATCAGAACAAAAATAATCGAAATAAATTATATGTGGATTGTCCTGATCAGAACTGATATTGAAATATAAATTCATGTATATACAAATAAATCCTAGTCTCTGTTAAAAATATTATTCCGTTTTGTAATTTTTTTAAATTTTTTCACATTATTTTCAATATTAGGAATAATGTGTACCTCAAAATTTGACTTGGTGAACAGAGAAAGTTATTTTAATTATTTCATCAAATTATTGAGTTATATAGAATGATTTCTTATTTTAGACCTGTACTGAAATAGTTCAAGGCAATCGAGTTTTCAAATGATATTTTTTTAATTCCTCATGCATTTTTTGAAGCTATTTTACATAATCATCAAAACTTTCCAAACTAAAACACATATCTTTTGTGACACTGTTTCTTAAATCTCCCTTACATATTATATTTAATTTTATAAATTAAACTTCTATTCAATGATGTAAATATTAATGAGAAAGTTATCTAAATTATATCTCCGGTAATTATTTATATCGAATAATTCAAACAAAATATCATACCCAGTTTGCCGAGGAATTTGAGATATTTATTCACTTGAATTATCCGAAATGCGCCAATCCTGAACCAATTTAACTAAAACAGATATTTTTTGTGACACTGTTCCTTAAGTCTCCCTTACATATTATATTTAATTTTATAAATTAAACTTCTATTCAATGATGTGAATATAAATGAGAAGGTTATCTAACTTATATCCCCGGTAATTATTTATATCGAGTAATTCAATCAAAATATCATATCCAGTGTGCCATGGAATTTGAGATATTTATTCACTTGAATTATCCCTAATGCGCCAATCCTGAACCAATTTAATGATCACGGCAAATATTAAATGGACTGCTTTTTTCACATCTTTAAAGATATCTGGTAATAATCGAATGAACTGTTAATTCCTAATCACAGTTCAAATTATTTGGATTGTCCGATTCTAAAACCTATTAAAGAAAAATACATTTATGCAGTTGCAAAGCTTACTATTATAATATTGTGTGGCATGTAACATAATTGAAATTACTTATGTCGATTCTGATTGGTGTATTTGAATCTTCAGTTTCAGTTATTTGGTCCACCAGAATACCATTCGAGTTGCCTTTGAATTACAGAACCTTTTTACTATGTATGAACTCACTGAACCATGAACTGCAAAATTTAATGACAATGATAGAGAAAATACTGAAGAATGAATATAACAAAGCAGAGCACCGATTGAATTTTTTTATAAAAAATCGTAATTTTCTATTTAGACCAAATATGTTTTTTCTTTGTAGCATTTATAAGAAAATAAAAAAAATCAACATAAAAGCCAACATGTTTGGACGCATCCAAGATTCAGTATTTGTTTATAAAATCCCATGGCAAACTTGAGGATGATGTTTTCTTGATAGTTCGATATAATAGAATAGTGATAATTTTTAATTCTGAGAATTCGAACGATCTTCAAATCCGTGAAAAGCTTTTTTAACAATTATCAGTAAATTAATTACAGTTTATATATACCTAACCAACAATTTTTCTTGTAGAAATAGCATAAATTATTATAGATACCAAACTAGCATATATTATATTCTGCATATTTTAGGAGTAAAAGTTGATTATAAAATTACAATCACACATATATCAATGTCACAAATCAGGGTTTTTGCTTTCTCAGTTTATTTTAAAATTAAAATCTCAATGTACTACTGATTATACATTCCCATGTGGTTTTTAGTGTTGACAATGCGTCAGAGTAGCTTTTTCATTTGGTAAAACTACATTAGCTTCATGTAACATGTGTGTAGCATTCTGGGTTTTGCGTTATAATGGAAATTCGACTGCGTCCCTATTTATCTACACAAAGATTGAATTAAACTTGTTGCGCTTGTAGTTAACAAGTTTATCTTTTCACTGACAGTACTCATTTGACCTTATCCCTATTTATTACTTCTCATTTGCGAGTAAATTGAATCCCGTACATGTACGAAAATGATTAAAAGTCATCAGTACTGGTATGTTCACTGATACCCTCAGCTATTGGCGAAGGCCCAATATAAAATAATAATGAAATAGATATTTATTTAATTTATCTGTCAACCTTAAAACATACCCGCTTTTATATTATAAATTTTATACTGATACTGCAGATGTAATGTTCTTTAGTATAGAAATTGTGAAACGTAATTCTCAAGAGATCCATAAAGGTGTCAGTGAACAGTTAGTAGATTCAATTGAAATTGAAAGGGAATTCCTAGCTTATTTGTTGCAAAATTAATTTTCGAAAAAAAAAGTTAGGTTTGTTTTATGTATGATAGCAGTAAAGTGACTTGATTATTATTTTTTAAGTCGAACAAATGGCCCAAATTTGATTCTAGAAGAAGAAAAATATAAAAAAGATGAGAGATTTCGTGAAACACTCACTAACAACGAAGCCCTAAATTAATTCAATATTAATTTTGCAGTGATATAGGTTACGTTTAATAAATAAATATTTCTCGAAAAAAGATAGGACTGACTTTATCAGTTCGTGCAATGAAAATATGAAATAGCTAGTGTGAATCTGAAATATCGCACTCATTCATTGTAAGAGTATCATGAATGGATTTCTCGAACCTGAAAACCCTTTCATAAAAAAAATCATCAAAACCAAGTCATACTCGAAATAGCTAGTGTGGACATTAAGGGTCGCAGCCCTAAAATATTGAGTTTCACCAATCGATTTCTCGACTCCAAAACACTGTTATTTCTCGACCCCGAAAACGCCTTGCAATTTTCCCGAAATATTAATTATATTAACTATGTAAGATCATCAATCGATTTCACGACTAAGATCTTCCTTAAACCTTTTGTTGCTAGTAGGAAGATACGGTAGTGTTTCTGCTACCTTAACCCATGTTTTTCTCTGTTAAAAATTATCACGGATTAACAACTAATTAACAATAAAATATCGACTGACAAGTGACCACCATGGTATACTACCTCAACACATGGACTTTTTGTATTAAGGATTTTTTAGGGATTTTGTTGCTAGTCGAAAATTACATTATAGGGACCTAAAAGTCCAGCAAAATATGGTATTGAGGACTCTGCTACCTTAACTCTTGATTTTTGTATCAAAAATTATTATTGATTTTTTTTGCTTATTAGTTTCTGGTATCAGTAATAATTTTTAATACAAAATCCACGGGCTTAGGTAGCAAAGACACTGGTCCTTGTTTATCCTATTTATTGCTGGCCTTTTAGGCTTTTATAGCGTATTTTCCGATTACCAACAAGATCTTAACCATCTGCAAAATAAGTTCATGTTTTCTTCTTTTTGCTAATTATTTTCCAGTTAAAAATTCAGGCGTTTAATCCACCTTACATGAAAACCTGGATCTCAGAAACTAATAAGTATCAAACAAGCTACAAATTTCTATATCAATTTAGATTTTTTCTTCTGGCTGTACTCTGTACACCTTTAAAGACCTATATTCAGTTCAGTTTTGATCTGAACTATCTCCATATAGCAATTTATCACATAACTTTTTGCTATTTTCATTGACGTGGTATACTCATCAGTTCTCTTGTTTTTTATCTTCTTAAGAACCCTGAGTTGAAGGTATTTAAAATTTTGCACTAAGTAACAACATATGAAAAATAATTCTGACCAAGACGTTATCATGTTCGTAAGCAATTTGCTTGATAAATGAGAGAGCAAATATTTGAAACAAAACAAAACACAATATTATCAAACATCATACCAATGGAGAAAACCTTATATTTCACTAACTTTCAACTGAATTAAGTTCTTATTAATGCAGGCAGAATGACTCAAAGCAGTATTTTAAAGCTAACGTGGCCAGTCTATTATAGCAGGCAATAAAAAGAAAATCCTCGATCAATTTGGATGGCATTGAGCGCCGTTCGTTCATTAGAATTTTAGTGAAATTAATTAAAAACTTCGGAAATGAATTCCTCTCGTAGCTTTTTACCTAATCTGATTTTCCACGTATACCTACCACATTGTACGTTTGAGTTTGAGTTCTTTAGAGGTTTGCGTTCTCTAATGCCATATTCACGGTTAATTGTCTTGCAATTAATCTTCTGATAGAAGCAATGCATTCTAATGAGTTGCCAGCAATTTTCTGTTTAATTAAAAGTATTTGTATAAAACTAAAGGCATATTCGGTAAATGGAACAATTGTGTGGGCTTCGCTTTGAACTGAAACTCTTTCAGAATAATCGGTATTACTTACTGATGGAATCCTCTTACCATCTGTGTGGTAAGATTAGAATAATGAAAGATACAGCTGCTTTGTGGATAGCTGAATAAATTCATTTCATTTCAAGAGTTTTGGATATATAAGTAGTCGATTTAAAAGCTATCCATTTTGAAGACTAATCTAGTAATCTACCTCAAATGTCTTTCTCAATTTTCTATACTTGAAATTTTCAACTCATCTGAGAAATATATCTAGTTTCATTTGATATTAGATGGAAGATTCAAAAATAATAAAACACGGAGATTGTCAAATTAATCCATTTCTTCGAAATTAATGTTAGGTACACGAAAAAAGACCAGAGAATAATGAAATATTTATTTTATATCCCACTCTTTCTAGTCCGAATAATTGAGTGAGACTTAATTTATTCATTATTTGGGAAACTTGCAGTAATTTACGATAAATCCTGTTCGTAAATAGGTACATGGAGGTTTTACGTAAACTTCCACTACTTTATATAGAAACATAAATATTTGGTGTCTCAAATGTTTCAAAATATCAATTTTACAATAATTATTGATGATCTTAATGATGATTTAATTTTAATAAAATTTGGACAAAGTACGAACTCGTCATTTCTTGAACGGCTGGTGTTATTTTGTATTAGGATGAAACTACAGGACCGGTTCTAGGGCTTAATTTATATTGCAGTGCTATTTTTTTCCTTGCAATAATAAGCAGCTGTGATCAGTAAACATGTTTTGAGTTCAATCTGACCATTAAACATGGGCACACCAAATAAGAAGAAAATAATACAAACGAAAGTAAAAATCTTCCCTTTTTCCATTTTTGTTAGAAGGCTGCATGACGCAATGTCAACTGCAGGGCATCATAATGTCAGTATTATTTTTTTGAAGTTAGCCATGGAATACCTTGTCAATGTCATATTTTTGAAAGGTTGGTCAAATTCCTAAATTTCAATTGATTCAAATATGGGGTTGTCAAATGCAGATAACAGCTTTACACGAAAAAAAAAAATATGATGGAAGAAAAATAGTTAAAATGTTTGCGAATCGTAATTGGCGTATGCCAATGAGCTACTTTTTGAATAATTTAAGCCTAACGAACGGTTATTGGTGATGAAGCCTGGACGAAGAAGTAAAATAACAGGCAGGAGTCAATTCAATATCGAATAAGTACGACAAATTTTTCAAAACGCTGAGCCTGAAACTGTCTCAAGTTAAAGAACAATTAGAAAATAGGGATCAAACGCGCTTCGGTAAGAAATATTAAAAGAAACAAGGGAACAAATTAGAAAAATATGTTTTACAGACGAAAAACTATTTTCCTTGTGTCAGCTAAAATAAACGCGTATACTCCGATGTCCAAAAAAAATTAAATTCCTCTTGCTTTCTTACTTGTGCGAATGCATTTTAGCGAAGTTTCTTTCCGTAATGGAATTGATTTTGTACGGCTACACGTTTCAACAAGACATCACATACTTCTAGAACAACCATTCGATACCTTCAGGAAAATTGCTTTGATTTTATTGAACCAACTTTGTGGCCGCCAAACAGCCCGGATTTAAATCTAGTGCATTGTACTATTTGTAGCCGTTGAGAAACCATGGATCATGAAAATGTTAATATCCACAATATTGAAGAATTAAAACAAAGAATCTGGTTCTGCTGGGAGGAATTTCCTCAGTTAATTGTATACAACGGCAAAGGTCAGTGGCAGCGAAGGTTCCAAGCCGTCGTCAATAGGGAAAGGAATCATATTCACAATGATTTTTTTAAAATAAATTTATATTTATTAATAAATACTCTTTACTGTAATGCAATGTAATGTTTTACTTTCTATTTTATATTTGTGATTATTATTATTTCACAAATTGTAAGACCATTTCAAAAACATTGACAAGGTATTCCATGGCTAACTTGAATAAAATAATATTGACATTATGACGCCCTGCAGTTGACATTGTGTTATGCAGCCTTCTAACAAATATGGAAAAAAGGAATATTTTTACTTTCATTTGTATTATTCTATTCTAATTTGATGTGCTTATGTTTAATGGTCAGATTGTGCTCAAAACATGTTTACTAATCACAGCCGCTTATTATTGCAACGACAAAAATAACACTGCAATATAAATTAAGCCCTAGATCAGGCCCTGTAGTGTTATCCTTATAGAATTGACGAATTCATACTGTGTCCAAATTTTATTGAAAACAAATGAAATGTAATAGGTTAAAATGTGTTCCAACTTAATTTTGCCCACAGTCTATATATTAGATAGCTACAACTCCTAAACTACGAGTTATTGAAAAATGTCTTGTGAATGGTTTGATTGATGACTTTTTCTAGCTCCTTGTAATCTTAAATTCAAGTACCTAGGTACATCCTTTATAGTTCAGTTTTAATCATCTTTTTGTATGGCGAACTACAACTACCATTGTAATTGTAATTTATTTTATTTATTCTACCTTGAGGATGTCGAAACAGAAACAACTTAAATAACTTAAAATATGAAATGACTTGTCTCTTTCGCTCTTTAGACGATGCATTTCAGGTTAAAATTTTTACTTTCGTATCTAATTTTATTGTTGTCATAGCAATTAACACTATGCTCTATTTACAAGGTTACTAAGCTTTAATTATTTCTACGACTGTCTGAATATCTGCGGGATTTGTCATCCCAATAATTGTGACATGCATGATAGGAGCAGCGCCTTCGCCAAAAATAGTATTCAAACAAATAATGTAACGCATAAAATTAAGTAGTTAAGTAGTTTTAATAATAGTTTTCTTATAATTCCAAATATATATCATTATTATGTAAAAGAAGACATTTATTAAAAATTATTGCATATATTTGCTTACTTAAAATAAATTCAATGAGATCTTTGAGCTGATTTATTAAATGAAAAAGCTAAAATTTATTCAAGGTTATTGCTTATAATGTTTCATTCCTATGTCAAATTTTATTTGAATGAAGAAGGTAATCATTAAAAATCTGGAATGGAAAAAATCTTATCCAACTCTATTAGACGCAATATAATCCAGAATGCTACAATAAGCAGATGAATAATTTTATTTACAAAAAAACTAATTATACGCTCAAAAACACAAGATTTTTAAAATACTACTTCCATGATAGTTTTGCTATATTTATTATCTACATTTATTGTGGTTTACTTTAATTTTGCTTGAATCATTTAAGATCAAAATTTCTTCTTCATTTGTGCTGAATCTTGAATAGTGAAAATTGAGTTTTATAGCAATTCAAATAATCATGTTACTCTCAAATGATGAAGGAATATTACTTAGTTGTATTTTAATCAATCGCAATACTATCATTTCTAACGGTAATTTGGCTCTTTTCGCTCATCTTTTTGGAAACTGCAGCAATATCAGGTAAAATTTTATAAATTGCATTCTAAATGTATAAACACTATTATATATACACTTGAACACAAATATAATTTGAAAGTTTCTCAAGCTCTAACTATGAGTTGCTATATATATCTTATATAGTCGATTTTATTTTCTAACGAATCTAGAAAGAGCTTAACGCATGCCATTGAAATGAAGAAAATTTTAGGAATACCTTGTTAAATCAAAAGTTATTGGCATGACAAATGCACTTGTTGATTTTTTATACCTCAAATCTCTTACATATTAAGACTTTTAGATCATTAAAGTTTATTCCTTAATTATATTGCTTGGTCATTACTTTATTATTTTGTAGAACTAATAATCTACGAATCAGTCAAAAATATAGTATTGCACTTTAATTACTAAATATTACTCTGACATTAAATGGGTCTCATAATTTATCAAATATAAAAAAAATCTGCAACAGAAACTGAAACGCGAGTTGTTCGCGTGTTATTATTTTCCATTTCTCTTATTAACAACAACTGTATCACAACACTGCATGTTTAGTCTTACAATTTTTCCTCTCGCACAATGTGTTTTAATGCTTCCTGGAGAACAACATCACCAGTATTAAAATGTACATTATTCACTGAGTAAAATTAAAAAATATTTTTCGGAGGAAAGGATTCCTGGAACTTCTCATCTACTAGGTAGAACCTAATTTTGGAGCTTTGCGCGCGGATACACTGCTCGCTCACACTTCCACACCGTTTTTCACTCTTTTCCAGGATAATTCAGTGTCTGATGTAATCCGCGGTAAATGCATCCTGTATAGTAGAAAAGCTTTTTGATAATAAGATACTTTTATTGTGGGTATTCGCATTCTCTCTTTGAGTTGTTTAATCCCTTCCAAATGCTACCAGCTGTTTATCTTTTTGCTCTGCTTTTGTCTTCAGACTTTAGAATTTGTCTTGGATTTTGATGACATTCTATTTTCATTTCTTTATTGAATTATTTATTCATTATTTCATATAAACATAACATCTAATTATTAAAATAACGTTTCACACACAGTTTTACAAACAATAAGACGCTAATCAGAATTCTACAAAATGACAACTACTGATATACAAATAATATTTCTGAATATGAATTCAAACTGCTATATAATCAGGATGATTATATAACATCAGCCATTTTTCTAATAACTAGATTACAATAGGACATCTAACTGTGCTGACAACAACTAAACAACTACTGCGAGGCCTACACACCTTCCGCCATTGGATAACATCAAAAACAGTTAGGACAAACCTACAATTTCACAATATTGTAGAATATTCCTATATAAATGCTGTCAGATTGCCAAACAAAGCACCAGCTCCACCCACATAAACAGATATCATGATTTCAAGGTTGTTGCCTGTCTTCAGTTTGCCGCAGAGCAAATACCAATCTTCAGCGTACGACGACAGCGATGCACTGAATTGGATTGAACCTTGAAATCATATTTGTCTGCGTGACCGGTGCTTTGTTTGGTAATCGATCTGATTGAGCCTTTATAGTGGTATTATGCAATATTGTGACAATGATAGGTATTCCCATCAGTTGTTGACGTTATTCATTGGCAGAAGGGGGGTTGCCCTCGCAGTAGTTGTTGCGGCACAGATAGACGTCCTAGCATAATCTAGTTATTTACCAAAAAATGGCTGATTTAATATGATCATCTTGTTTATATAACAATTTGAATTCATATTCAGATATGGCACTGCTTAACGTTCAGTAGTTAACACTTTGTGGAATTCCGACTGGCTGAAACATAGATAAGAAAGGATAGAATTTTTATAAAACACCGAAAAAAGGGAGCTATTGACCGTGAACTCGCTTTGTCTCTTTCAAAGAACAGTCAATTTTGTAAGGATATTGCACAGTCCATGTTCTATGTAGGATAACTGATTTTATAAACAAATTATACTTTTGATCTTCACTGTTTCAAATTTATCATGGATCTACATCTTGTAATTGTAATGACCTCCCTAGCTTATTTTGGAATGTCATCAATATTCAAAGTAATCTATATGGCGAAACAGTTATGTCTTAAACTGATTGGTAGGTTTCTATAAATATATTTTATTAAGCATTAAGCAATCAACATATTTCGTGTACTATTATTCCATTCCTTTCTTTAGTAAATCATCATCATATCTAAACAATTTATCTAGTTATATTAATTTTATGGTTCTTCATTCCGACTCCAGTTTCACCATTTTGCGTTTATAACTTGAGAACTCCAAATTTTATAGGCTGATTATAAAAAATGATTTTCAGATCATGCAAATTAAAACGTTAATAATATTTAACTTTCAATTTTCCAAATATCCACAGACTTAATTAGATTTATTTAGTTTTAATTCACTCCATTTTTGTAGATATTCAATGATGGATTCACGAGCTCATCTCAAATGACGTTCATCATTTCGAACGCGTTTCAGAATGTATGTACCCATATCATCATTATAAATAGAGAATACCTCTTTTGAATCGTACTATTAGCACTCGAGTGATATCAGTTTACGACATAATTCCGATGAAAATACATCAAACACGCTTTACCAGCTAGCTTTTGTGCTGTCAGTGTCGCTTCAGTAATCTCTAGTCCAATTAGAACAAATCCTACGCTCTTGGGTTTCCCTATATGTATCAATTACAACCATATACGAGTTTATATATACAATACTATCTCAAAAATCCAACAGCGTAGACGTGGGAAAACATCTAATAGAAAATCGATCTTGTTAATAGATGGCACTATCACGTACAAATGGAATGGCTGGCTAACGTGGCTGACCAACTGCGACTACTTCTGGAACTATTATTATTATTATTATTAAAGACATAAATCCTCCAGGAAAGTTTATTACAGTGATTGTCAGTCAAATCTTTTTCTTAGCTTTATAGCCCAGGAAGAAGGTAGTTTTATCTAAAAAAAATCGTAAAAGACGAAACCTGGTAATATCGTAAGCTTAGACATGCTCAAAAATATGTAAAATGATTGTTTGCTGCCCTCAGGAATCCAGAACTAACTTTTTTCAAATAAACTATTTTTGCTGCACCTTCGAGAAAAAGCTCTTAATAAAAATTATAGTGCAATTTTTGCCTGAAATATTCATTTGTGAATTACTTAGTTTTAAAGCTACCAATTTATGTGTAGTGGATTTCTATGGAAGATGAAGGATGACATGACTGCAGGATAACATTTTCCAACTTCCATTCTTTTGAATTAAGTAGTACGAAGTGTTGCAAGCGTTAGAATGATTGATCGGTGATTGGCCAGGCGTACTTTCTAATAGTAGTTCGCTTTGGGTGTGATAACATTTCAATGCAAGAGATCCCCAAAGATTTTCGACTACGGGTACCTACGACACTCGAAAAATAAGTATTTCTAAAGATGGCTTCATTTTAATGGATTTTCAGTTTGGAGTATTCGACCATTGTTAATCTGTAAACAGTAAACAGTAAAATTTTTAAGTTTTGGTAAATAATTTCTGACAAATTATCAAGGAAAATAACAATGTAGGGCAACGCATACATAATTATTAAAAATTATTATAAATAACAGTTGACTTTTTTGACGTTTAGAGAGAAAACTGGAATTAACTGGAACGGTCCTCGTCCAGAATCAGATTTCGTTTATTTAAACTATACGCCTGTATTGCGATCACCTCTCTGTAGCGGTATTAAAATGTCACTTGTCTCGGTTTCTAGATTTTGATAAAAATAGAATTCTGTAGATTAACATACAGGCAGAAGACAGAGTGATTTTATAATGGTTCTGTTTCTCTATTCTGATGTACGGAATACTAAAATGCGAGAGAAGTTGAAGATAATCCAGTTCACTATCATTTTAAATGAAATTGTTTTTCCTACTACGTCCTGAATTTTTGAAAATGAAACCGGATTCGCCACACTATTTTATAAAATAGAAGAGAAGCTTCAAAGTGTGGGGTTGCAAACTTTGCATTTTATTTAGGATGTTGAAATGTAGAGGAAAGCCGCCTGACTAATATTGGATACTTTTTTTGTAAACTTTTTCTATAAGAAGATCTTATAATTTCTTTTGTCCTCAGACATGAGTGTTCTTTTCAGGCATATTACTGAATACAAAGCAACTTTCTGCAGATATTAAAATTTTCTACTTATTCCTCATAATAACACATCGACTTATTCTACAACTATTCTAGTACATTCTAGATCAAATTACACCTTCATTTAATTACTACTAAAGCACTGCTACGGATGCAGGAAAAAACTCGTGGAAAGCGGTCCAAATTATATTACTCTCTACTGGTCAATGGAATCATTTGCCTCACAAACGATCAAATTATGTTAGCGACCTTTCGTTTCTTCCAGTCATTTTTCTAAAACTGTTATTATTATGTGAGATCAGGCAGTATCCAAAATTAGGCTCTAACGTAATATTAGCAACTTTACTGATATTAGCAGGTTTAATTTTTCCCCGCAATTGTCCAGTAACTTTATTAATTAAACTTTCAACTGTTATCTTCGTTAATAATTTATTTGTTGTTTAATATTGATTATAGGCAACGAAAATTGTAATATTTTTCTGTTCCGTTATTTTATCATCTACACTCCTTCAATCCTTGGGCATATTTTATAAATAAACGATATTATTGATTTTCTATTAGAGGTTTTGTATCAGAGTTAGTTAGCAAATATATATATTATGGGACTTCAAAGAAAAACTCATTCATTCAATATCAGTTAGTTATTCGCGTGCGATTTTATAATAAATTCACAAGTGGTATATATTGCAGCTTTTCTGAGGCTTCATCCTTTTTTTGTTCTATAATTAGATCTTGCGCCATAAAAGCTTAATACCAAGACTAATAGATGATGTTCTTATACCTACGTAATGAATTTTTAATTGATCTATTAGCCAAACCTTTTCTCAGGAAAATAAGTTCATCGAATAAATGGAAAATTTAAGTTAACTCACCTTTGTAAGGAGTCCCTTTTGTATCTAAATTACTGAACTGATAATTAAATTAACATTGAAAGTGATAAAGCCAAAATGATGCTTCATTTATAGGTGATGAATAATTTCTTAAATCATCGTGAGATTAACAAGGTTTTTTCATTTTGACAAAAATTCTTCAACATAAGGAGTAAAAATCCAGAAAAGCTGCATCGTTTATTGCAACACCTTTATATTATTTTATATACGTACATATAAATCTTTCAAGTCCCATTCAGTACCTACGTATTATAGAGCATTATCCATAACCAATTAACTGATAGTTATCTCATTGATTAGGAACAAGATGGTCGAATTTTGAGCAACTTCTTCAACGCCATCAAAAATGCCGGTCCTGAAGGTGAAGAATTCCTGAGAACTATTGAGAGATCTCACCATGTAACCCTGTTTGCTCCATGTAATAAGGCGATGGAAGGTGATCTAACCCTGAACACCATCATGCAGGATAAGTCAAAGTTTCTGGATATTTTGAAGATGCATCTGGTAGTCGATGACAGATTGTACGTCGAGAGGATTGTGAAGAACATCAAAAACAAGGTGAGGGTCATTTCAAGTATTTTAGCGTCTGTCTGGTACTTTAGCATCGTATTGCCAACTGTAAAAAAATAAATTTTAAAGAGAAAATTCATCAAAATATAAGATACAAACAAAATTTAATCTCAAAAATATGTTGAACTGACAAAAAATTCTTATCTCTACTTTCATAAGCATTTCAGATCTAATCGTATTTCAGACACAGAAATATTTTTCTGTGGCTTTATATTATCTAATAACAAATAATTTTTGAAAGAAGGCAGTTCTGCACATTTCCATCTGCATCTCTTACAGTCAGTGCCTAAATAAGCTATCAATTATATTTAAATGTATAATAATATTATTTATTTGTCGTCTCTATAAATCTAACAACTGTTGCTGGGATTTTAGTATCATTTCCATCGATTGAGCCACATAATATCATTGTTGATCAGTTTGTCTTCGTTAGATCCACATTTTTTTACTCCAAAGTAGGTACGAGAAGATCAAATTCATATTTCTTAGAATGATAACGTTTTTATATTAGAAATGTATGTTTAAATTTTGGCTCATTTCTCACCACTCAGACTTTGTAGCAGTAAACCCTTAAGTATAAGTATTGAATATTGAAAGGTAGGTAATCCTTCATTCAACAATTTTCAGAGTACCATTTGATAATTCTGTAATTCTGTTCTTTATCTTTCCTTTAACATATTTCCGAAATAACTCGTCAGAAATGCTGGCAGGTATATATTTTTTGTTTTTGTGTTCTCGACTTATATTCAATAAAAAGATGATTCTTGGAGATGCAATCATTTTATTAATTAAATGACTTCATCCCTAAGTATCATCTTTTTATTTAACGGTATATATACAGGGTGTTTCATAATATATGCGCAGAACTTGGAGATGTGCTAGCTCGTCAAGAAATACGAAAAAAAGTCTTTATTAACTTACCCTTTAAAATTAACCATCTTCGAGATACAGGATGTTGAAATTGAATTTTTTTGTGAATATCTCCAGAACCGTTTATCGTCCAGAAAACAGCATTTGTAAGCATTTTCCACACATAATAGGTAAGCTAAGTTTTGAGCCAGAATTTTTTTATTAACTTATAATTGGTGCAGATTTTGAAGGCGTAGTGGGTATTTCTCTCCCCAATATCTACGCCAATGGAAAAAGTACCGCCGCCTATTTGAACAGCCAATGCTTTTTATACAATAAGGTACTTTTGGTCGTGACCTCTAAAGTCAACCGTTTTCGAGAAAAATCACCTTTTATGTTGAAAAAAAACACGGTCAATTTTTGCTTAGGTCACTTATTCTAACGTTTATATATTTTGTTTTAATTAGTAATGAGAAAATATTTCAAAGAATTGAGCGTGTATTTTCAACATAAAAGTGGCTTTTTCTCGAAAACGTTCGACTTTAGAGCTCAAGACCAAAAGTACCTTTTTTGTGCAGAAAACATTGGTGGATCAAATGGGCGTCCCAAAACCGTACTTTCTCCATTGGCGTAGAAATCGGGGAGAAAAACATCCACTACTCCTTCAAAATCTTCACTATGACTTAAAAAAAAAATTTTGTGGCTCAAAACTTAGCTTATTGTGAGTGGAAAATGCTTACAAAAGCTGTCTTCTGTACGATAAACGGTTTCGGAGATAATCCAAAAAAACGTTTTTTTTAAATTTCTACACCCTGTATCTCTAAAATGATGCATTTTAGAGGGTGAATTAATATAAACTTTTTTCATATTTTTGGACGAGCTATCACATCCTCAAGTCCTGCGCATATATTATGAAACACCCTGCATATTGATGTACTAGATGTGCGATACTGCTTGGCTGGGTGACATACCATTGGAAAAAAATATTAGAACCGTTTCCCTCGGGAGCGACATTCATAATAATGTTGTTCTGAAATATTCCTTAAGCCCTCACATCTCATAGAAATGCATTATTTGTTATAAATTAACTTAAAGAAACACGTATATATATATTTTCTTCGTAACCTACTTGAGATAAAATATTTCTAGATGGATGAAAAGAACATAGGATTTTGCTACAAGTTTCTTATAAATCCGTACACTGATTTTCTGGCGTGTAATGCCAAATATATTGGAGGCTCGCCCCACTTATCTACGTTATTTTTTGGCTATCAGAAACCCATTTCTAGTTATGTTTTAGTGACTTTCTAAAAACAACATAATCTAATCTAATTATCTACAGACTATTGTTTGTAATGTTCGTAAGGAATTGTATTTTTTGGCAGTTCATTCCACCAATAACGCCAATAAAGCATTTTGGATGAATAATTATAAAAGTTAGTTTCAAATTTCAAAGCTTACAGGTGGCACTGATATGGCTTTGCATCAAACGCTCCATAGCCACCACTACTGAGCTAAGAAGGCCAAGAGGAAGAACTTTAACTTACCTCCAAATAAGCATGCATAAACTTTAAGTGAGACAGTTAGTTTAGAAATTGTTGTCTTTGTTTCGCACAAATTCGCACTTTTCATGAATTTTTGATGAATTGAATTTCAAACATTTTCTTTCAAGTTACCAATTCTCAATCTGCTTACTTGAGACTGCATGGAGTTGTGAGTCAATCGAATTATATAAGCAGCCTAGAGACGATTAATATACAGTACTTATTGTACAATAATATTGACGGTTTATGGTGTAAATTCAAGAGATGTACCATATATTGTACAATAAAATAAAAAATATTCAGATTACTACTTTACATGGTAATTAGGTACATGGTTGTGCGGTCGTCCTCCAAGGATAATTTTTATTGGTCATTATTATTTTTTGTACAATAATTTTGACCATTTATGTGTTGTATTAAAAGTTTGCAGAATATATTATTTCATTCAAAACTAGTTTATTACCACATAATATTGTACAACCAAAAAAATGATTCATCTTTGACGGACCTACCTAAAGACAGTCCATAATGGTTTTAGGCCGAAATGAAAAAATAGAGGATGTATACAATTCGACTGTGTGGTTGCTTTTCTTATTCGCGCGTTTCGTATAGTAAACGTGCACCGAATTTGATGATTGCATTGGAAAGAGGAATGATGAGAAATGGTCTTATATCAACAAAATTCAAATTCCAATAAGTCTTCCACATGAAAAACTTCCCCAAAAGAAGCGAAGGGGAACATTCAGATTAGAAATTTTCAAAAAATTATAGCTTTTAGCTTTTCAGCACTAGGAATGTTAAAGATTACTGGCGCTATATTTTAAAATCACAGAATATGAAATGAACGTTCAAGGATTTTGATGACTATCAAAACTACTCAAACATATAAGTTCAATATATAAAAAAATACCGACAACTTAAATAGTTGCTGGTACTTTAAGAGTAGGTGCCGAAAAGTTTGTATAGTCCAATCACAACTGAGTTGTGCTTTTACGTTATAGCATGACATCTTTATCTAGTTGATTAATGGATGCTGTAAAGATAAAGATGATCACGCTATGACGTAACAGCACAACTGTTCTGACTGGATTATATCTATATACCTGCACTGAACTTAAAAATTACCAGTATTAATATATTTTTTTATTTTTCATTGCACTCAAATTCTGATTTAATAATTCCCCTCAACCCATTCAACTCAAAATGTATTATTGAAAAATTTAAATTGGAAATAAGAGTAATTTCAACTCCATCTTTCCATTATAACGACAATTAGAACAGAATAATGGGGGATATTCATTTCATTTGTCTGCCTGAATGCAATAGTGAGCACATAACTAAATAATCATCACTACGTAAAAGTTAAAGCTTTACTTAAATGGGAGACAGAATAGGAACCATCGCAAAATAGGTAAATTATGCAAAATCCATTAGTCCAATTTGAAATTATGAAATGTTACTTTTGCATATATGAAAGAATTAACTACAATATTTAAACCTAGGTAAACTTGTCATCATCTGTGTAATATTAGGTAAATTTCTTATAGAAATGTACCTATTGTGATCGTTCACACTTTTGAATTTCGAAAAAATGTCATATATATATAATATGCTTGTCAATCAAATATGTTTGATCCAAATAAAGCCAATGTGTTGCTCTAAAAAAAGAGAATATTTATTGATCTTCAAATCTAACAGTAATAAGAAACAACAATTAAAACTATCACTAATATCTTACCTAAAAGAAGAGAAACAACATTTAAAGCTATCGCTTCACAAACTTCTGTCTGTTTCAAAATTAATCAAACAATTGTCAAACTTTCACTTATGTGTCAGGGGTTAGTGTTAGTGTGCGAGGAGTTTAAACTTAATGAAGATATGTATAGAGATCTTCATTTATAAATATATATATATATATATATATATATATATATATACATATATATACATATAATGTCTATAAGTAAGTCCAAAAAAACTTTTGGCTCAAAAGTTTATATATATGGGATATTACGAAATTTGTTGACACGATAGAGGTCGCAGTTTTGGAGGTATCAAGTTCAAATTTGCTACAAAAATCAATCTCTTGAATATCTCGGCCGAGTTCGTTATTGGGCATTATCGGCTAAGTGGTATCATAAAAGGGCCGTAGTGTAAATATCATCAAAAATAATTTTGGGTTATATATATAATGAGTACCTACAACTTTTGTTCGAAGCAATTTTTAATAAAATGCACAGAAAAAAAATGAGAACACAATATAAATTTGATGTAATTGTACATTTTCTGGAGGTCTTAATATAGACCCTGATTAAAAAATATGTATATTTAAATTAATGATAAGAAATAGGCGGAAAAAAATAGCATTGAAGCGGAACACGAACCCTATCTGCTTTATATTCAACAGCCAAAACAACAACCTCTAATCACAAGGCGATAGACACATGCGGTTATAAAAGGGCAATGAAAAGGTTGTTCAAATTTCAATTTAATGAATTTTGAGAAATATACCTTTCCGCTGGCTACAGGCCGTCGGGACTTTTATTTTCTATTCAAAACGCGCTATTGTGCCAAAATTCATTCTGATAAAACTATTTGGATGGCATTCACATTGTTACTACTATTATATTCAGCGATAGGATGTTTCTATAGTTGTTATACAAGGTACTTATCTTTAGAACGTTTTCACACAAGATCAGAATGAATCAATGTATGCAACCTTACTATGCTACAAAGTTACTTATCCTAAAATAACAATAATTTTCAAATCGTTTATGTTGCTCTATCCAAAGACCTAGTATTAGATTAGATTATATGTTGGAGTGGCTATACCTCATAACCCACTGCGAACTTTTCAGGTCTAATGTGGTTCTCTATTGGATTAGAGCTCAGTATCTAGTTTTATCCTATTTAACAGGTCTAACCGAGTTCTTTCAGTAGCTCTCTGCTTTCGGCTTTTCCTCACGGAATAGTTTACCAAGGCTTCACACCGCTGTTTCCTCTTCTTCCTGGCAGAACCTACAGACGTAAACCTCTCATTTTAAATTATTTAAACATTCGTTATGAAAGTAAATAGTTGAAGACAGAAAATAACAAATGAAATCCTCAAAGAAGAGATTGGTTTAAATTAAACGTACAAATCTTCTTGCAATGCAATGGAATGTGATGAATAATTCAGTTCTTAAGTGAGAGAATGTGAGTTGGTATCGGAGATGTTTTCAGAAATGACTTTCATTGGCGATTTTCTTTGTAGTTGAAGAACTTTATTGTGTTTCTATCACATCCTTTTCAAAATTTCTCTCTATTTTTCTCCAACCATTTTAATAATCACGTTCGGAGATGGGTAAGCCTGTTCAATACATTTTGGCTGAGAATATTTTTATAAATAAGGAACTTCTCTTGACAAACTGCTCGAAAACATTGAAAGGCTTCGAATATGGAGCAGCTGCATGCACACGGATGTCTTGTTACAAAAATTACTTCGGAAAAATGTAGTATGACAATCTCATCTCATCTATTCTCTATTATGGAGGAGCATATTATCGATTTCCGGAATAAATGTTTGCAGATTCAACAAATTTGAATACATTCATTTTGCTATAAGCTTTCCAAAATTATATATACTCGATTTAGTTTAAATACGTCATATATTTATACTGATCCTACCGGGAATAGCAGGGCGGAACATTAGTTATTGTTGTAGAATTCCGCACATATAGGTAGTGCGTCGTAATGCAATTTCACATCTCTTCATGCTACAATCCCAAATCTGATAATTATCTGGGCTGTCAGTAATCCTTAGTGATTGGATTATCTGGCCCCGCATACCGGAAACGAGCGGCTAATAGTACATGCATGCATCGTCACAGAACATTTAGTTGCCTTTGTCCAAACGAAGCAACTTAGAGGTCTGCTAGGAATTCATCTACGGCAAGGTGAATCCCCAGGTATCAGGAGATCAAGCTAAGCCATCAGAAGATCCGACTTAGTTGGCGGATTTTCAGAACTGCATTGTTGATAAGTCCGACTAGAGACAATAGGTAATCAAATTCGACTAGGACTGAATGTGCAGTTTAGACATGCAAGATGCACGACAGAATTATGTGAACGTGATATTTTTCAATCAAAAAGTATTGATGTACCTATATCCAGAATAACACAAAATATGTCTTTTGTATTGTACTTTATTCGTTGGTGCACTCAAAAATGCAAAATAATATTAATTCTATTTTTACTAATAATTTGTAAATTGTGCAGTTAGGTAGAGAGAAAACTTTGGGTACCAGCTTCAAAAGTATTAGCTATAGAGTTATCGTTATTTTGTAATGTTCATTGCCGCAACTAATAAAATCGATCGTATTTTTTCTAACGTGCATTATATTCAGTAATTTCAAAATATGACTGCACTATCCTAATGCTGTAATTCGACAATGAAAACCTTTGTTTTCTTTGGAAAATTTCTAGCTGTAGCTGAAAATGATTTTCTTGTTTAATCCAGCCAGATATTCCTTCGTCTTTGGCTGTATTTTTGGCAAGGATGAACAATGAAAAAATGATAATCAGAATCGATGAATGATCATTAAACACACATGCAGATAAACTGTATAACCAACGATTTTTAGGCTGAATTTAATTTCCTCTTTCCAGTCTTGGTCACGTTTGTCAATTCCGAGTCAAGCGCATTAGCTCGTCCTTCAACTTGGCCAATTTTGTTTTCAGACTGAGGCCTATACCAGTACAAGATCCAACGTCTTTAAAACTAGCAGAGCAAAGTGAGCCGAAAATACATATTTGGTGCTTGTAGCACACATTAGGTGCTAATCAAATTCTGTATCTAGAAATGTTTTGATAGCATCTTTTTTGTGCTTGTAGAACTAATTAAGTGCTGTATTCCGATATTAATTGATCTAATATTTTCTTGAATAATGGCTGCTTTAGATTTAAACCTAAAAAACAACTTTTTGAGAACTTCTCTTGTAGTGCTTGTAGATCTAATTAAGTGCTAATTAAGTGCTTTATCCCGAAATTATTTGCTCTTGTAGTTTATTTTTGAAAAAGGGCAGCAATGCTGGGTTTAGATCTAAGCCATTTTTAAAAAACTATAAGACAAATTAATTTCGGAATACAGCACTTAATTAGCTATACAAGCAACAAAAAAGATTTTTTTCAAAAAAGTTGATTTCTTAAAGCAAAGTCGCCGTTTTCCAAAAAACTACAAGAGCAATTAAATTCGGAATACGTCACTTAATTAGCACATAATGAGCGCTACAAGCACCAAATATGTATTTTGGATTCTGTTCACTTTGCTCTGCTAGTTTCAGGGACGTTAAGATCCACCTGATTTAGGAACTGAAGGCAACCGACCATAGACAGAGCCGTGTGTTTTGGAACGATTGGAAAATAATCCCAATTTTGGTCGAAGGAACCCCGGGAAGAAAGAAGTTCCTTACAACTTTTCTATTTTTCTATGCATAATGGTATCGATTGTTCCTTCTATCTAGAAAACTGTGCCAATATATCATAAAGAGTTTTCTTTATTCATATTTAAAATTTGGAAGCCATTAATGGAAAACACATTAATTTTGGAAATTTATATTCATCAATAATTCTAAAGATAGTTTGTGGTTGAAGAAAATCATCGTGTGAAGTTTTAAAATAGTGAAAATTTTCAGCCTTCAATCATTTGTTTACATTATTCAATAATTACTCTGTCAAAACTTCCTTCCACCTTGTGTGCTACGAGATCAATCATCCATTTTAAATTTCATTCAGCCGTGTTGGAAATGAGCTACTTGAGCACCTCTCTCGCATTTTCCGGCATGGATGCATAAAAAACACATCATCTTCTCCGAAGGTCCGGAATAATCCACTGCGAATACATTCGTATACGAGTGTGTAAAAAGGCAGTCTGTTCTCTCAGTCGTCCAAAAAAAACATAGGCAAAAAGTACATCGCCGGCTGTCGTTCATAAATATCCATAACATGTTTTGGCGGTCTTTTTCAGCAGCTCTGTTTTTGCCTCTTCATATTTACGATCTCGGGGATTGTGCCGACGCATTCTAATGGAATTACTTGAATTATGCATTACATAAACGCGCAAAAAATTGGCTTATCACACACAGAGCAGCCATACACACCTACCTCCTGTTTATATCGTCATAAACATTTGCATGCGCAGTTGAACTTTCTCATCTGCCACGATCAAACTGAAATTGCTGGGAAATTTTGTTAATCAAAATACGTTAAGTCTGAAAGTTGAATCAGATAGCGGAAAGAGATAAATTTGTCTAAGCTTAGTTGAATATTTTACAATAGAATAAATAACTTAAAAAAAACTTGCACCGACTTTACTAAATGTCGCACTAAAAAGTATGAAATAACAATACATCATGTAAGAATCATAAGAATTTTGATTTCAATTTATTTACATTACACCTAAAGTAGGTATCCTATAGGCGTTCCTTACCAACCCACATTGAGGCAGCGTGGTAATGTATCTGGTTGAATGGTATGTCTCTTAGAGACATACCGGTGGTTCGGTGTCCAACTTGAACTGTAGATCCTCCTATCAGTTGAAAAAACTGACAAGGCAATGAAGGGGGCTTGGGCATACAAAAGGGCTGACGATGATACTATAGGAGTGAGGGTTTCTTAAAAGGAATCACGTAGGGGGCTAGAATCTATATAGCAAGTGATATCCAGGCCGCCATCAAAGCAATGACAACTTTTGCTAAAAACTCAAAAATATGGAAGGAATGTCTTGTGCAACCGGCAACAGGTAACAAAGTTTGCCTCATGTAGATACCAGGGCACAAGAACATTTATGGCAACGAAAAAACTAACTACAAAAAAAAAACAGAAAGGCTTCCAATAGGCTCCGACCCATTTTGTGGACTTGCAAAACAACATGCAACATGTCAAAACAGAAACAAGAAAATGGGAATAAAGGCTAAAAACCAAATACTGGCACGACCTAGAGCAAGCTAGTTAGGCAATATTCAAAACCAAACCTCCTAAAAAGAAATGATCTGAGAAACCTAACTTAAAAAAGATGTTTTTGTTGATAAAGACAATTATTTGGAAAAGTCGGCTGAATGGAAATATATCTGTCACATATAACGTTAATTGATTTATAATACTCCTAACGTTTAGGATAGAAGTCAAGCGATGTAAATTATGTAAATAATCTTGATTTATTGATATTTAATGTTTAAAAGTAAGTGATTATTTAAGGTCGGTTGATGTTTTCAACAAAATTATACACATTAACTTCTTTCTACCCAAACTTATTTAAGTTGAGCGATACCTTCGTTCAAATGTCTATTTCTCCCATTAGACATTTACTAATTCTTGAGCACAGCAGAAAGATAATATCTTGATTTCTTTTACTAATGTGCTTTTACAAGGCCACAAAAGCAGGCAACAGTAATAGAGACTTATCTTGAGTCTGGTTTGGCAATAAGGCTAAAGCGTAATACTAACAACATGCAAAGTCAAGAAGTCGCCAGTTATGTACAGCAAATTTCTCATATCGAAGCTTACATTTGGCTTTTTATTTAATAATAAAGTCTTTGAGAATGTGGCTACTTTTGTATGCTGACATATTTCATTCACATTGAAAAATACTATACCTATGAAGATTTTTTGCATTTTAAAAATTACCGAAACTAAGAAAAGCTGGACACGACTAATGAATTAGAATTGCAGTTCGTTATAATCCATTAGATGCAAAATAATATTAGTTTATGTTACAAGAACGTAAAGGGGCGAATATTTGACAATCGTAATTTTGCAACATAAGCCTAGGTATGTGCCATTTTCGCTGGCGTGTGGTATATGTCAACACATGAGTCCGAGAACGAATATGACATATAGCTATTAGCGAATGTTGTTTCACGATTGTCATTTTCGTGCCTTTGCTCATGTGTAGGATACCTACATAATTTTTGACAAATTAGAGGCTGCTAGCGTACGAAAAGTCATTACTATTCGCACTAGTGAGCAAATTAATTCATGATACCGAAAACTAGTTCTTGAAAGTTGAACTTTCCAAGCAGGTGTTGCGAAAATAATTTTAGGGAATCTTAAGAGGTCATAGGTTCCTTTAATGATATCAACAATATTGTTGATAAATGTCAAAAACCAAATTACATAGAGTAAATATTGCTTGCACAAAAATTAGTAGCTTCACAGACGTATTGAAATTTTAATGATAACAGAAAATGGTCAAAGTGAATGTAGTTCTGACCAACTGGTCAAAAAAATTATGATTTGCATCCAGACCTGGAATTTTGTGGGCAATAGAAATCAAGAGATTTATTTGATTGTATCATTAGCATATTAAGGAGAATTCTATAATAATTTATTACTACACAGGGCCTTAAACTAACTGTAATTTCGTTCATGAAATAACCTAATGTGAGAATTGCACTCAAATGGAAACTAGATTTGAGCGAAGATGATTTTGACAGCAAAGAGAGTTTTGCGAAGTTATTATAAATAAATTGTAATAACAAGCCAACTTATTCAATATAATTTTGTTTTAGGTATCGATGGATTGAAATTTCAATAGGTACACTCGGTTTCACGTAAATGTGCGAAAACTGTTCACACTCCAAACATTTCTATACGGTCAATATCAACAAAGAAAAGATTCTGCTATGGAGCTAAAGACAATTATATTCATAAGGCCATACCTATGAGATGGTTAAATTGAGCTATTTTTCTCAATCAGGGTTTGTAAACTTTAAAGAAATAGATAATAGATTAGGTATATTCCATTAATTTTTCATACTTCTTTCTAATTACCTTTTAAAGACTTCGATTGAAAATTGAGAGTTATATATAAACGATTACGTTCTCTTCAACTAAAATATTTTTAGATTTCTGGTGCTTCCGGTTATAACTGAGGTAAATGTGGATAGCTCTCGTTAAACATTCTACACGTTCTACTGACACTTTTGTTGCACAAAAATAAATTAAGAATTTCTTGATTTATATAGATATTGTTTTCATTATTGTTATCTATTCTAACTCTTAATAGCTTAATCGATTTCTTGTTTGACTTTGATTTTTTTTATTGAGAATGCTTATTTACTTTCATGGCACACTAGGTAAGTATCGACGAGATATGTGCGCATTTAAAAATTAATTATCTTCTAAACCATCAATCTCACGTAAGGACATGTGGAGTATAAGAGATGTAAAATTAAATGCCGAAGACGACTAAGCAATAAAATATGGGGGGTGCCATTTTAAAAAATCAAGTAATGGTTCTTCGTAATTTCGAAAAGTTAACGTACCATAGTAAAGTAACCTTACAACCGTTTTTGACCGCAAAACGTAGTCCAAAAAACTTGAATAACTCCAAAACGGCTGGATCAAAATAAAAAAAGTAAAGTTGTTTATGAAGCTTAAGATTAGGTGAATCCCAATATATAAAAACATACAGAGAGTTCTATTTAGAATAACAAAGTAGATGCCAACTTCCGGTATAACCGGAAGCACCAGAAATCTAAAAATATTTTAGTTGAAGAGAACTTAGTTGATAATATTTAACTCTAAATTTTCAAATTTTTATTTTCACCAGAACCCAATAAACTTCTAATGAAGGGTCTCGCTGAGACATCGTGTATATATTTTAAAATTCATCTCCGCCACCTGTATATTACTTTTCTGCGGCTCTCTCAATAACCATGTTTTGCAACCAAAAGTAAGTACTGGTCTGTAGATTGTTTTAAAACCTTTGATTTTTGTATCTCTGTTTATGTCTTTTTTGTTTAATTTTTTTTTAATGTCTAGTAGTTCTTCTTGGCTTTTTTTATACTGGTGTTGATATCTATTTTTTGTTTCCTTTTTTGTCTAGAGTTACTCCTGGGTATTGGAAATGATCTACGTGTTCCATATGGTCTCCATCTATCACTATCTTTAGCTTTTCTATATTTTCTCCTACCATTATGACTTTGGTATTATTTTTTTTTTCAATCCATTTTCTTTCAATGCCGTGCTCCATATGTTTAAATTGATATGTTGGTTCTTCTCACTTTCAGTCAGCATTAACACATCATCTGCAAATGCTCCTTCGCTTATTGATATTCTTTCTAGCCGAGTATGTCCTATTTTTAATTTCTTGGTTCTGGGCGTACATTTTTCAATAATATCATCCATGAATATGGCGCCCTCCCTGCCTTAGTCCTGTACAGGTTGCAAATGTGTCTGAGGCTATATTTTTTCAAATTACTGAGTTTATATTTTTTACGCTAGTCTTTTAATTTATAATATATCCGCTTACTTCGAATCGAAGGCTTTTTCTAGGTCTATAAATGCCATATAAACTTTTCTTCTTTCTTGGGTTGCTTTTCCTGTGATTTCTTTATTCGTGAAAATATGGTCATGTGTACTTCTTCCACTTCTAAACCCTCTCTGTGATTCTTCTAGTATACTTTTGATCTTAGCTCTAATTCTTTTCTCTATTATTTTCTCAAACATTTTCTTTGCTTTATAATATAACAGGGGATAATCAACGCTTTCTTCCACTCTTCTGGTAGTTCTTCTTTGCTCCATATCTTGTTGTAGATATCTAGTAGTCTGTCTTCACCTCTTTGTCCAATATTATAGATCATTTCCGATGTTATCTTGTCATATGAGGGCACCTTCTCATTCTTTGTTTGAACAATATATTAGTGGAAAGTTATTAAAGTGTTTTGATTTTAATTTTATATGGAACTTCTTTCCGTACCGCACATTTTTTTCTATATTACTTTTCTAGACAATTTTAAAAATCTAGTTACTTCATACTTTATGAATTTCACTTAGTTGCTGCTACGTGTCGCGCAATATTCCCTGAAGTTTACATCCGTGTGCTGCTCACCTTACCAGAATTGTGTGAAAACTGCCAGCTAAATCCAATGGAAGTTTCGAAGTTGAATTCGACACTTGAATAACTTCACCTTAACTTTGTCCGAGTAATTGGAGGGTTTTGTGCGATATTTAATTTCGGTCCGAATCTGATGCTGCTTTTCAAATATGTAGTAGTAGGTAATTTATAAATACGTGACTAACAAATATTCAATTTAGTGAATAACATATTTATACTCTGTCTACTAATTCATAATCAAAACTAATAGGAAGTTATAATTTTTTCCTTAATCCTAACTTATCTCAGTTTTGCATAATTACTTTGTAGATTCTAGTCCTAAAATATACCTAAGTAGGTACAATTATGTCAAATGTAAAATTAATTTAAGAACACTTCAAAAAAACAATCTGCCTAACCTATAAAAGTTTCCTGTGTTACGAATGTAACCAATAATACCATTTGCTATAATTATGTCCGATAAGGATTTCTTGATCTTTCATTCGTTAACTCTCAAGATTTCTAAAGTCGTGATCAAATTTCAATTGTTATGAAACAAAATATAAATATGAGATATTCATACCTTTGAATGTAAATTTTAGGTATAGTACTGATATGTTGACATTTAGTACAACATGGTCACACCTTGTATAATTGAAATTTATTTATTAAAGTAATTACATGACTGATACAGACTGATCAAATTCCTATTCAAATAAGAGAAAAAAGTACAAAGTCTGTACAATAAAAAAGATATCTTCATCTCGTAAACAAAAAACATAGTTGTTAGTCTTGTCTATAGTGTTGCATATATGGGTTCGCAGATAAGTGAGACTAATTTAGAGTTATTAAATTAACTTTATTTACACTCGAAATAATATAAATTACAACTTACTATATACTACTATATTCGCACTAGCTTACTCGGACTATTCTATTATTCACACTATCTTTTACATTCTGTCTCTCATGCCGACAATTCTCCCATATATATATATATATAAATATATATATATATTTTTATATATATATATATATATATATAAATATATATATATATATATATATATATATATATATTTATATATATATATATATATATATATCCGACAAAGGATCCAGATCATTCGAGCGGCTTCTGATCTTTGATTCGAAAGCCGCCACTGGACGTTTCTCGAAATACTTTTGTCGGCACTCTAGGAGTAGATGCCGACATGCTGCCGTCGCTCTCTTTGTCAACGCCGCTTTCGATATTTCCAACCAACCACAGCATAGATCTCGCGCTTTCTTCAAAAGGATGCGGCCACTTTGTAGCCAATACCGGCGGCTGTTCCCCTTGCACCATACAATAGCTATTCTCCTCGCATTCACCAAAAATTAGACAAGCCCAAGAAAAACATATTATACTTGTCAATTAAAGTAATCCTACAACTCTGAACCCATTGGGTGAAATCACAAGGACCCAATCTGGACAATTATTAGGTAAATTTCTTATAGAAATATACCTATTGCGATCGTTCACACTTTTGAATTTCGAAAAAAATTCAACGGCATGTTGTTATATGTCTATAAGTTAGTCCAAAAAAACATTTGGTTCAAAAGTTTATATATATATATATGGGATATTACGAAATTTGTTAACACGATAGAGGTCGCAGTTTTGAAGGTATCAAGTTCAAATTTGCTACAAAAATCAATCTCTCAAATATCTCGGTCGAGTTCGTTATTGGGCAATATCGGGTAAGTAATTTCAAAATAGCGACCATTCAAACATTTAAAAAAATTATCAAAAAAGAGCCGTAGTTTAAATATTATTAAAAATAATTTTAGGTTACAGATATAATCAGTACCTACAACTTTTGTTCAAAGCATTTTTTCATAAAATACACAGGTAAAAAAATAAAAATTAATAAAGAAAAATAACAAATATTGATAAAACATGAACACTCAATATAAACTTGATGTAATTGTACATTTTCTGGAGATCTTAATATAGACCCTGATTAAAAAAATATATAGTATATTTATTGAAAAGAAATAGGCGAAAAAAAAAATCTGCCCTGAAGTGGACTCGAACCCTGTCTGCTTTATATTCAACAGCCAAAACAAAAACCTCTAACCGCAAGGCTATGACAATTTTATGTAATAACATGTAGGTATACCAATGAAAAGGTTGTTAAAATTTCAATTCAATGAATTTTGAAAATTTTACCTTTCCGCTGACTACAGGCCATCGGGATTTTTTTAATTCCGATAGCAAATAAAACGTGTCGTCTGTGAAATGCACTAGAGCTCCTTCCTTATTGCTACAAACTAGATCAAAAATAATAAAAAATAAGAGGTCCAAAATCGATCCTTGGAGTATTCCTTTACCAATTTTACTACACTTCGTTGACTACTGTTAGCTTTTTCCATCCATTATTATATGAGGGATCCAGCTACAAATTTTTCTCTAAATCCATATAGGTACAAGTTAAAAATAAGAAAATAATAATCAACTAAATCGAAGGTTTTACTAAAAGCCATAAATATAGCTAAACATTTATTTTAATTGTTCATGTTAATATATAATTCCCTAAGAGAACTCATCATGGCCGCATGGATAGATCTACAAGCCGTGTTGCTCATAATGTATAATTTGAATTTAGTGGCTAAAAAAATCATTCGTGTAGACTGTTATTTACATTTTTGATATAGAAGATAGAAGCCATATAGGCGGGCAGTTATCCAATAGTTTTCGATAACCCTTTTTGGTATATATAACGTTGGAAGTTTTAAATTTTTCGGAAAATATCTTCTAATGAAAACTGTATCAAAAATGTAAGCGGACTAACTATGTAACTGACAACAAATTTCATTAGCTATAGACTAATGTTACTAAACCCGCAAGCACTCGAGTTTTTAAGATCCATTTATGTATTGTACTTTATTTAATTTTCCATTGCACTCTCTAAAAACAAAGTGCTTGAACTAGGAATAGCCGATAGCCATCTATGGCTCTGAAGACAAGTTTTGGACAGAAAACCTATCTAATCTTGTGTAGCAACGCTTACTTAGCACGTTTCTTGTCTAGCACTAATGATTAATGATGCACAAAGACCAATACCGATATGGTGATATCAAATCATTAGTCTTGGTCTTGTGTCTTGGTCTTGCATAGATGGTCTTAGTCTTAATCTTGGTCTTGCTACAAGACTTGCAAGACTCTCGCAAACATTTTGCACTATTTATAAGTGTGAAACATTCGCGCAATTCTAAACCGTAACTTTTTTGCCATATTTTCATATATAATGGTTTTTCCTTGACCCGCTTTATGTTTGCGCATCATACTTCTGCATCAAAACTCATTCTGCAATGGTACCATTTTCTTGAAAGAAATAGTGAAAATACCAAGAGTGTCTGATGTGGACAATTACCAAAAAATCTCTCAGAGTGGCCAATGAGTGAAAGCGATTAAAAGTATTTATGGTTTATAGATATAGTTTGTAACTTCAACTTTTGTATGAAGCTTTCTCCAAAAAAAAAAAATAATAAAAATTAAAAACTGGTAAGATTTTTTTTCAATACGCGGATCTAGTATCGCGGAAAGTATCTATTTCGAAAAGTGGCTATTGGATAAATGTCATCAAAAATATTTCAGATTTATAAGATGATTTGTAACTACAACTTTTGCTTAAAACATTCTGCGTGACAGAAAAAATATTAAAAATAAAAAACCGTGTAGTTTACCTTCTCCTGGCTACGAGCAGTCGAGATTCCTTTGAATCAGCTCGTTAAGAGAAATCCTAGAAGTGTTGAAATTACTGTATAGGATATTTTAGATTTTTTTCAAATCCGGCAATCCTAGAAGGGTAAAATGAACTCGCTTTTCATCCATCGACTTTTAATTCAATATTTATAGAATCTGTAAAATAAAGTCCGATAATAACTAAGGTTAGATTAATTAGGTAATTTATCAGCGATTCTTTTCTAATCACTGACCAAAAAAATATTTCCTAACAATTTGCTGTTTGGTTACGAAACTGCAAAAGTCTTGCAAGTCTCGCAAGTCTTGCAGTAAGACTAAGACCAAGGTAATCTTGGATTGGTCTTGCATAAAAGTTATTGGCCTCGGTCTTACAATTTTGCAAGACCAAGACCAAGACTGCAAGACCAAGACCAGTCTCGCAGTATCTCCACCGAGGTCCAATGCAACCATTTATTTCGATATGTTTTCCGATTTTCCACATTTTTTAAGTTTCCAAATAATTTTGATTTCAGGTTTTCATGGCGCATACACTTAACAAGGCCAAGAATCTCTATTTCAATGTTGTTACTGTCGGTAACAATCGCACTTTGACCGTAGAAGGTGGTGGTGTTAATGCAACTGTAATTCAAGCTGATCTTGCTGCAACTAATGGCATCATTCATATCATTGACAGAGTATTAGGTGTACCTTATACAACTGTTTATGATAAATTGAAGACTGATCCAATGCTCAGGTAAGCCGCAACAATATTTATATAAATAAACAAATAGTAATGGTTCTTTAAACTAGGTGTTTGTTAAAAATTAAGTACAGTTTTCAGTTCGTTGTATTATAATTCTTCAAAAAGGGTACAAACATAGACGTATCTTAGTACCCATTCCATATTTATAGGCAAATTTTACTAATGCTTACAACAACTATAATATTTTTTATTTTATAAATTCCTCTTTACGGTTTTATAAAACCATGATTCTCTCGATGCCAGTGAAGTTCCCAGAAAAAAAATAGACCGTAGCTTAATCTTGACTGAAATGTAGAAAATACACCATCCACACATCTACATTGTTGGAAATAAAAAAGCGTCAATTTTTTTTGCAACATTCTCGATTCGCACCCTCTATCCAGTCTTTCAAGACCAAGAACTGAAACATATGGAGTTGCTTGATATTTTTTATTCTCGTAAGTAAAAGTGATGGATGCTTTCCCTCTTTCACGAAAAATAGCCAACTGAGTCTTTATAAATAGCCAACTGCAATGTATTTGTCAAGAAATTCACACGTCGTATGTACTTCCAGCAAGCGTGTTATATAAAACTATGTACCTACTTGTCTGTTATATTAGACAATTCATTTGTGCATAATTTTTTTAATAATAGAGACAGAATGGAGTAATGTGGTACACGTCTTGATTCTACGACAAAGATTTGATCATAATTAGGTACGGCATTCCGATGAATTCAATGGTCTTCTAACTTTCTAAATAGCTGCATGGTTAACATTTTTTTAGTAAATTCTTGCAATCAAAATTGCAAAAATGATGCTGTCAGAAATATTTTTTGTGGGAATGATCTTGAAATATGGATCGTTCACATCGTGGTCTATTGCTGGATCTGTCATCAGTTCTATAATGACCACTTACTTACATAGAGCTTCTTCTGACTGCAGTCCATGAGATGTGGTTTGATGAGTGTATTCTATAGCAAATCAAGATTTTTATTAGAACATAATATACCAGCAAACTGAGTAATGTTTAGCATCATCTAGAGAAGTTGAAATAGATACAATAACAAAGACAAAACTACCATAAAAGCATAAAAAACATATTCATTAATATCATCCGAAAATTGTTTCGCCAACAAAGTTGGCATCTTCAGAAGCAAACCTTTAACAGTTTTCTCTCCATTACGATGAAATAAGAACAAACATTTCACAAGAGCAATAATTATCTAGCAAAATTGACCTACCTAAGAAACAATAAAAAAACTTTCGTCTCCATTGTTGTGTTCATTTTATATATAATGTCTGTTCAGAACGATACTTCCGAAAGAAAGTCTCTATTCATGTAGGCAATTAAATTCAGAGAAACTTACAATTGAGATTGCATCTTCATGTAATTTTACGACACATAAAATTCAATTGATCTTCCAAGCTATGAGATCCAACAATGCAGGATTTCTTATAATGGATGGAGTTTCCTGAAAAAGTCGGATGGATGTTAACAAGCCAGAAATAGTTAATGATCCAAAGGATAATATTGAAGCCGTATTCCGAGAAAAACTCTTGCAATAGAAACAGAGCACTGGTCAAGTACATTTGTGCGATCATTTTAGACACGTCTTTTTGTCCTTATTGTACTAGAACATAAGTTACATAAAAAACTTCCATAACATTCTATGGGGAAAAATTTAATTTCTCACGCCCACTGACCTTTATCAATAAATAAATTAAATTTTCACCTATATTAGAAAAATGCTGGAAGGAACTCGTTATAAATTGTAACAAAATTGTGTTTGTTGCTGATTAGGAAAATATGAATTTTGAATTTGATGTATTTTAACTGTAAGCCAATATCTACAATTCGATTCGTGGTCAGTTAGCTGTAAAACTTTTCAGTCTAAATTATCTCAGATACGATTTTGAAAAAAGCAATATGTTGGCATCAGGTTAAGTCAAATCTGGCTACACCTCTACAAAATTTTTCATTGGTGCAAAAATGTTTTTTTTTAATTTGAATATCCGAACGCATTAAAATGTTGAAACCAAAAAAATGCATGTTTTGTAAAAAATATATAAAAAATGTTGTCATGAAATTTTTGAACAGATCAAGTTTGTAAATTATCAAACTCAATACTTAACTTAACAACTGAGCTATATACTAGATAGGAGCTAAGCTGCCATGGCTCTGTAAAATACGTATCGGCCAATCCGTATTATGGCTGATCTTACCTGATGAAACCCTATAGATTGGGTTGATTAAGGCCGCGAACCCCGAATTGCATATATAATATTATATAATGGAGCGGATATTGAAAACGAACGGTAACGATATCAAATGAAAATTACGCTAGCACTTGTGGGTCGTCTCTGGCTTTAAGTTACATTGTACATCATTAGCCACTGAAGGGTTTTATTCTTTGAAAATATATAGGTACAGGGTGTGCCAATTAAAACTTCCCACCCCTATTATCTTGCAACGGGATAGGTTTTGTAAAAATCTCCAAGACACGTCAATTTTGTCATGGAGTGGGACACATAATGGCGTAAATTTCAGTATCTCGGAACCTACCCCTAGGTAGAGGCGTAAAGTACCCTTACATTTTAAGTGGCACCCTATGTTGAGTGACACCTCATTTTAAAGCTGTTTTGATTCTGATTACGACGGCATACGATGTGGTCATAATCATCATCATAAAATCATCATTTCAAAAATAAGACAGAATATCCATAAATACGAAAATTTTACTCAATTCGAAGTTCAAGTGTGTTTGGTGGTGTTGCATAAATTTTCGCAAGTATCTCCATAGAAAAAAGTCTAACGGCGTTAAATATGGCAATTTGGGAGGCCACGCGATTGAACCTCTGCGCCATATCCAATAATTTGGATAATTCTGATTAAGAGAATTATGTATAGCTACACATCGTCTTCTGGTAAGCCACTATCATTTTCCAATGTTTCCACAACCATCGGGTAGGTATGCTTTTCCAGCAAGTCCAGATACATATCTCCATCCAGATTTTCCGGTAGGAAGAAAGATTCTATGATGTGGTCTCCCAGTATCCCAGCCCGAACATTCCATTTTCTCGGATGCTGCGAATGACTTTCATGAAATAGGTATTCTTGGATTTTCATCGCTCCAATAGCGGCTGTTACGGCGGTTGACCTGGCCATCCATTTAAAACATACATTCAGCGGAAAACAGAAATGCACACGACAATCAGGATCGTCTTCATTAAACTGATGTAGCAAAGAAATTTTGTATGTGTGATACTTATGAATTTTTAAGATTCGGCGACAATTAGGTACAGAAATTCCGAAGAACTTGCGAGTTTCCTGAAACTCAAATTTCCATTTGGTTTCATTGCTATGTGACCTAGGACAGCCACCTGATTATCTTCATTACGTACTGTAACGTGAAGACTTACCCAAATAATGAACTACACACACAATGCACATTCCGGAAAACACGGGAGACATCAGAGGCAACGAGAATAAGTCCTGGTCTATTCTCGAAGCCATATACTTAGAAATAACCTCCAGAAACAACGAAAACAACACTGGAATCATCTAGAGCGTTTTAGGTTATATATATAATGCTGATGGCAATGACAGGATAGTTAGTTAGTGATATATAGTCAGTCATAGATCACAATCGGTCATAGATCACATAGACAGTAGAAAGTCATATATAGTCCAAGAAATAAGTGTGAATATAAATGTGTATATAGTCGTGTAGTTATTGGTGTAAATAAATAAGTGAAAATAAATCGAACCCCGTTTTAATATAAATTCCCGTTACAGTACGATATTCTCACGTTGATGTTTTCTGCTTGCAACCGATCTAGTTTCGGAGAATTTATTATTTTAAGACGTACAGCCGCGAAGTATTTTTATCAGGATGACGATCATTAAAAATTCGTGTGGCCTGTCGTGCACAGTCATTATTGTAAAATAAACTATATATTTCCACTTTTCAGCGCTTGTATAAACCATTTTCACGAATTGAAATTCAATCAACGATTTGATGATTTCACGAGATCTTTACAGATCTAGATTAAATAAAAGCAGGTAAATATGTTGTGTTGATAAAGTATGATGTTTTTTGTATTGAGAAAAACGAAAAATTATAAACAGCATTTTATCGAGAAATTATTTAAGAAAAAGTTTAAAATAACACCCGAAATACTTCGAAATTTTTGTTCAGAAGTAAAGCAAAGATTTTATTATTGTTTGGAAGAAGAGGACACACAATTTGAACATTTCATTAAATAAAATTGTGGCATTTATTGATATTCTGTCTTATTTCTGAATTGATGATTTTATGGCCAATGAAAATACAAAAGTCGTGTAATTAGAATCAAAATAGCTTTAAAATGAGGGATCACTCAACATAGGGTGCTTTACGCACCTGCCTAAGGGGTAGGTTCCAAGAAACTGAAACGTACGCCACTAAGTGTCCCCCTCGACAACAAAGTTGACGTGTTTTGGCGTTTTTTACAAAACTTATCCCGTTGCGAGATACTGGGGATGGGAAATTTTAATTGGTACACCCTATATATATCGTATGCCAGCAACCAGACCCATACTTCAAATTTATCGTCATTTTGCCAGCATATTCAGTGTATGTGTGCACTTAAGCAAATTAGAAGGGTTAGTGTCGCGAGCAAAATTACATTTTGTATAATCTAATATAATTGGGTTATCTACGTTAAAATTTATTCTTGACTTATTAGAGATGATAAAGAGAACTTTGATGTGTAATGATGACATTCAAGTTTTATCATTGTAGGTTTGCTTTAACAAATATCGTATCTTAACTTCCAAATGAAATTATTTTTGTTTGATTTAACTTATCTAATAAAGACGATAAAACCGAAGCAAAAACATAAGTTTTGAAGTATCCCTGTAGAAGGGGCTTATAAAAGCGTAATTATAATTGTCAAACAAAATTTCCTATGACTTTTTCCACCATCTTGTAAAAATGGGTATTTTTTGCAATAACTACTATAATCTATATACGCACCAATAAATAAAATCTAAGGGTCTGTTTGTAATATTAGAATAACAGGTTTTAACTAATTTAATTGCATAAATAATAAGATGCGATATGATACAAAAATTGTTCTATATACTGGCGTATCAACGAATCTATTAGACAAGTCATAACTTTTAGAATATTAGGTTGGTATATCAAAATTAGATTTGGTATAAGTAGGTGATTGGTATTTGAAAATAAGAGTTTTCGCATATTTTTTCGTTCTGAAACTAAATAAATTATTATCCGGTATTTTCCTTAGTCACGTTTAGTGTATGTTGTTCCAAATCCAGTCGCAGATGAATTAGTATCATTAGATTCGGCAAACATTTTTTTTCGGAGAGTACTTGTAAAAAAATGGTTGCCATTTGAAAAATAATAGTTAAACACGAAAACGTCATATTTCCTATCTGTCTTATTCGTTTCTATCATACTGGTCACTAAAACTTTGCGGTTTTAATTTTCTAACATCACTTATTGAGGTCCTCAGATTAGTTTACGTCCGATCATATGGCCACTTAGATGCAATATTAGGTAAAAGTGTTTTTTCAAAATTTGAAGTAGGCTTGAAAACTTTTTAAAATGTCTCGTTCAGATCCAGAATTGTCTCAGAAATCCAAAAATATTAAAACACATGGTGTTCGTTTCCAAAATTGAGTTATGACTTGTCTTATAGATTCGGAGACAGCCAGTATATAAATACAAATTCATCTAAAATATTGTTTGAGTGATTCTTTATGGTTGTTTATCCTGAAAAGTATTTTTATAAAATTTCTTGCGAAATGATAATTTAAAAATATTTCAAAATAATAATAAAATTTATGAAAACTCTAGCTTATCAACTAGAACTCATTTCATAAACGTTCTTATACTCTAATTTTAGATAAATGAAACAAATAACACTAATGAAATACTTCTAATAAAAATAACCGTAAATTATACTAAAATCCAAATATACATAGACGCTAGAAAACAGTTGAAGCAGTGGACCCAAAAATGAAGCATTCAACAAATTAGATGAAATACATATTTTAAAAATTCTGTAGAACCGATGAAAAAAGGACCCTTATAAGATCACTTTAGTGTCTGTCTGTCTGTGCGTCTGTCACTTATATTTCAAGGTAGCTGACCTTATCACGGACGCATAGCTTAAGAAATCTGATTCAAAGAGATAATTTTGTGCACCCAATCGGAGAACCAAAAGAAACATTTTCTTCAAGCGCATCATGTGACAATCAAATGAAAAGGATCGTAATGAGTAATTTAAAAATATGTTTTTTTCATTAACCTGAACTAAACTGTTAATATTAGGGAGAATTCATGATAATTCAACGTTCCTCCATATCTCCAAAACTAATGAGCGTAAAATTAGAAAAAAACAGAATATAGGTAGGCCAGACAGGAGAATCTATGCGAAAACCCGGAACGCTTTCCACGGGAACTTGCCTCGCATATGACCAATTTCAATTTTCTGATGCTTATAACATGATATTGATATTTGCTTTTCTTCACATTCAGTGATTCTTCTATAAATTCCATAATTTTATTCCTGTTTTGTTTTCAGTGAGACATTCAAATTGGGAAATCTCCAGAATTTCAACCTACAACTGAACGATACCCACAAAAAATTCACTTATTTCGTGCCTAGAGATAAGGCTTGGTATGATGCTAGAGTCGCTCTACCATCTGCAATCAAGAAACTATTCATGCGGGAATACGCCTATCACGTACGTAAAATCCATTTAAAATATTACAAAAACACAATCCTTTTTCAGGATGTAATAATATTTTTTGTCATAATCAGGCAACCGCAACACTGGAACGTCACTTGGTCATCTCTGATGTGCCATACACAATGGAGAGAATCAAACAATTGACCAATGAGACCAATACCTATGGGACATATGGACAGAAACGTGAAGTGGAACTTCCTACTCTCAGAGGATCACTTAAATTGTATGTGGAAGAACGTCGAGACAACAGTAAGTTATCAAACACTCTTCTCGAATATACATAAAGAAAACTTTGGTAATAAAGAAACTTATCCCATTTGAGGAAAGTTGGTACATAATTATGTTGAATTATGACTAGAATTATCTCCCAATTTCCTAAATGTTCTGTAATTCAGAAAATTCTTGAATGATAGTTGCTGAATGTTTATTCAT
This sequence comes from Crioceris asparagi, assembly GCA_958507055.1. NCBI lineage: Eukaryota > Metazoa > Arthropoda > Insecta > Coleoptera > Chrysomelidae > Crioceris > Crioceris asparagi. The sequence continues at coordinate 73,856,256 of OY293828.1, forward strand.
ATGTTACCAACAGAGTATAAAATCAAAAATTATATGTCCAGACATTCTCTTTAAGTTCTAAGTTCAGCTGGAAAACTAAAATATAGATAAGCGAATGATCACTTTCACTTGATTATGTTGACCCACTCATTTTTTCACGGTAAACTGCGTCACTCTGAAATTCAAAATAGTGCCGAACGTGCCAACCAGGACACTGGAAGCTTATATGAACTTGGGTGTAAGTTGAGATATCTGAAAAATAGAGTATAAGATTGAAATTGTTTCGAGTAAGAGATAAAAGAGCATTACATTCAGGAATTAGGTGAACGGCTCATTTAGTTATAAGCTTAACGTTTTCCAGTGTTCAGATTTTTTTAAATATTATACAGGTAAAATTGTAAAATCTAGGAAAGGTTGTTAGTTTTCAACAACATCCGAATAACAACAGAATGACAAATCTCTTTCCTGCTTTAACAAGTAGATATTATTCCTAGACTTAAATATCATTTTGGTTTCTTTTGGTATAAGTATAACCAAAGAATATACTACTGTACTATACTATACTACTGTAGTATATTCTTTGGTATTACTAATGTTTCATTACCTACTTTTCGTAAATAACTCAAGTTCCTAATTTGTATTTGTTCAAACCACTATCATTTCGGAATCAGATAGGGAGATAGCTCAAGACCCATCCTGTTCAACGTCAGAATAGATGAAATTATAAATGGAGTAAGTGATATAATATGGAGAGTACCAAGAAGTACCAAAAGCCAGACAGTATATAATAATATATTATTTATATGATGTAAATCCGGTTATGGCTTAGGCCAAACACACCCCTACCGTCTGGACATATGTCATTGAGATGGTGTGAAAGCTGGTCTTTATCATATCAACTGTTCTTAATAAGAAATTGAAGGAAACACAGGAATCAGTCTGAACGTAGGTGTAGGAAAAAGTAAATTACTGTACCTACCTAATTTCCTAAAAATTGTTTAATTTCAACTTTGCCTCGAACGCTCAGTCATTTGAAACAATGAATGAAATTTATGCCCTGCTCCTAATATATGCAACAAACATAGCCTTATGCATAAAAAGGTTCGACTCTAGCTTAGTTTGTTCATTAGTTACTATGATAACGTTAATATCTTACGTGGCAGTCTAAGTACCATACTAGGCTAGTGCCCAACTTTAAGTAGTTTATGAATAAGGCTGGTAAATGTTTACATTTATCCACTCACAATTTTTTTTAAAGATACAAATTGGAGAAAAACAATCACATTTCGCCATTGTACATATATATAAACTTGAAAATTTATGAGGGAAAAAAATATTATAATTTAAAAATATACCTACTTACACACATACATTTTTAATCGATATTATTTTTGGTTTTGACACATTTTCTACTTTGCAACAGAAAATCCAGAAAACGCTAGTACAAGTAAGTCAAAAATCAACATACCTTACTATATTTTTAGCCACGAAGCAAATTCACAAAATTAAAATTGAATACTGGCACACATCACATTTAGTCAATGAATAAAAAATTTAACATAGATATCAGCTAACGCACCTTGATGCAACACACGTATTATTCTTATATGCAAAATCACGCTTAGATATGTGTTGGGGCGTATATTTTGGTGCTGCTTTGGTTTACTGTTGATTTTGCAAGATGATTCTCTTGGGTCTGAGACTTTCTTAATAACTGGCATATAAATTTGTCATTAAGAACAATATACCTATGCCTATATTATATATTGATAAAATATCATATGTGCTTGTTTATGTTTTTGTTTAAAGACTTGATTGATAGCTTTAGTCGCTTTGGGGGGGGGGTAAATCGCAAGTAATAATCTTTTAAAATTTAATTCGGCCAAATATGCTTTTGTGAAACGCTATTGGCCAGTCACCAAAGCCAAAGGCTTCAAAACAATCTCAAATATAGCTGAATATTTTCGATAGATAATAAAAATATAAATAAAAAAATCCTATTTGATCTTATAGGCGATTCTGCGAAAACTTCGGGCAAAAAAATATAACCTTTTTTATTTAATATATATTTAAAACAGACCTATCAAATACTTTTGTAATAACTACCGTGGAATCGAATTCTCTATCCTCTTATCATCACCCTGTACAAAATCTGTGAAAAGAGTCGTGCCTCTGAATTTTGAATCACCTTCGAGAAACTTTAAACATAGTCTCGCCTAAATTTCACAATCTGACACTGCTTTGATAGAATCCTGTACCAGAGACTTCTGAATTTGAAACCTATCATGAATATTGGGAAACTCGAAAATGTTAATTGCTCAAAAACAAAGTTGTACAAGAAGTAAAGTAAAACAACAATTCGCAAAACTAAAACTGTACTAATGTGTAGACCCCACATTGGCTTCCATTTTCTAAGTGGTCAAATTTGTTAAGATGGACATGTTATTTTGCTATCAATACATTACCGAGAAAAGTTTATTTCTCGCATAGGTATGACTTTATTTCTCGTTTTCATTGGTTTCATCACACCACACCTAAATGTTAACAAGCTTTCAAATACTTCAGGCAGCTACAAATAATTTAATGCACATAATACTTTTTTGCAGCTTTCATCATCAATTGGAAAGGAGAGAAGATTGCTGTATTCAGACCGAACGTTGAATGCACCAATGGTGTCATCCATGTAATTGATGCTCCATTCTTGAAAGAAGGAGACATTCAAGTGAGCGCCTCTTCTGTTAAAGCAATAGCCCCACAGCTAATCCTGATGCTTGTCATCAAATATTTGCTGCTTTAATACACTCATACGTTACATAGCGTTAATTTAAATAATTCGATTCAAACAGGGTTTTTGTGAAGAGTTGAATGATTACGAAACCGACATTTCCTTTTTTATTTGAGAACTTTTACTTGCTGTAATCATTTAGGTGACTCTTTATAAGAATCCTCTGTGAAATATCACATACATTTATCAGAAACTATCATCAAATGTAATAATTCTAGTAGTTCTCACATTGTAATTCAATCTCTGTTAATGATGAATATTATGAATTTTCTGTCATTTCAAATGTGTTGTTAGATCTAAGAGCGTTTAATAAGTTAATGATCTGTATATAATAAATATATGATGCTTGATTGAATTAAAATTACCTTCATGCTTGGAAAAAAATTGGAGACACTTACACAATGGTGTTTCAATTTTTCTCCTATTAGCAACTTTTGAAATTTTATATTTAATTACTAGAAAAGAGGACAAAATAAAAAGAACAATTTGAAGCATTTCAGTCAGAAGTTAGAATTATCTAGGAGCTATTTTCAACGCTTTGAAGTGTATAAATGAGATTGAATTGAAATTATTATAAATGATTTAAATAAGATATTGGATTATTTTCAGAAGCATCTCGGTTTTATACAATAATCTATTTATATCTATAATTAAATATTTTTGTAGTTTATGTATAGATTAGGCACAAGTTTGATGATATTATATATTTTACCATTCCTTAATATTGATTATAGTTTTAATTTATAACAAAATCCTTCAAAATGTAATTTTGAATGTTATTTGTATTATGCCAAAATATTTTGCACTCAATACGCAATTATCTGAAGATTTTCCGCTGTATACTTTTTTTCTTATTAGCTTTATAATATAGAAAATGTAAATATGTGTGCATGTGTATTATAAATGTTCATATTTTTTGACAGCAAATATTTATGATGTTGGGCGGAACCTGATATGTATAGTTTCTAAGATTTTTTGAGAGTATCGCAAGATTTTGAATATTAAGGACATTTTGTATTTAGAATTGGGCACTGAAATGCTTCATAATTATTATAATATACAACCATAGAGTATGCAGCAAAGCTGTGTATATTAGGTGAGAAAGTTAAAACCAAAGAGATATAATTAATAACTAAATATGGTTTAATACATCTTTAATTCTAAAAACTGTTACTGTCTTAGTGGTTAGAGCTATCATGTGTTTGTTCAAATTGACTGACTAATGACCTAAAAAAAATCTTTGTAAATGTACGAGATTAATATAAAAAAACATTATAATAACTGCAAGATGTTTTCTGTTAGAAAAAAATCTCTCATCTCTATAGATCAAAGAAATAATTATAAATGTTGCATTAATATTAAGAGTACCTATATTATAATAAGTAAAGAAACCAACCGTACCACTATATGATATGGATAAAACTATAATTGATGTTTTTAAGCTTGATCCTAGAAAGACATACATATAGTTGACGAAAATTGAATGTAAGAAATAAATGTGCACTGCCAAACTGAAATTTAATTCATTCTCGATGGGTTCTCTATGGCAGCATTTTTATAATCACTCAAATTATTTTATCATTCATAATTAACAAAGACAATTAAATATTACTTTAAAATGATAAGTAAATGCTGCCGTACTGCTTTTGAAAAATTGTATTTCAACACAATCTATGCGTTGTCACATGATGAAATATTCTTATTTCTTGAATAACGGATGAACTATTTTTTTGTATAATGCAATTTAATTTTTATTTCAGCTAATTTTCGTTGTATATATCTATTTCTACTACTTGAAATAAAATATTCAGTGCTCTCAATATTTTTTTTTATTTTATCTTCAAAAATTAATAACCTGTTTTAATAAGTACCTTCGGAAAACTTACCTATTATAATTGATAAAAATCATATCAAATTATTGTCTTTTTTTTATTAATTACTATAGATAAGTCAGATAGTCAGAAAAGGTACATACTAGTAAAAATCAGAAAAATAAGGGTGGTCAAGCGTGTGCTAATATTTGAGATAAATTTTTAGCTTGGCCCCGCAAGTGCCTACTACTAGACTCTCCGTGGCGACAACCAGTTGATAGTAACCAGTCCGTAAAAGGATCGCAATATCAGAGGCTAACAGTAAAGGCTTTGCAATCCGAACCTGTAGTGTTGGTTCCACATGTCATTGGCGGTTACGACGGTCGTCTGACATATAAAGCGTCTCGGTGAAACGGAGTAAAAGCCGTATCTGGTTGGTATGGATACCATGTAGATGCCACATTCCACATTTATAGCAAGCATTCCTTCCACCATATAAGTAAATTTGGGCAGATAACTTGCTCCTCTTATACCAAAATCTATCAAAGAAACGGTAATAAAAAGGAAACTAGAGGATAAAAAGGTAACGACTATTGGCAAATGAATAAGGACAAGAATCGGATCATGGAATGTGCTTACATCAGATTAAATCAGCCGGAAAACCTGGCTTTGGAAGCTAATCCCCTAAACCTAGGCGTTCTGGGACTGTCTGAGATCCGCTGGAATGACTTTGGATTTCTTCTCATTGATAGAATGGTAGCCCGTAAGTGAAAGGTTCATTGTGGGTGGCCAGATTCATTGCGCCATTCAGGAATGTTAGAAGATGCAAATTATGATGTAAAAGATGCCTTCCAAGATCAGTTAATATCGGCCACGAACAACGTACACAAGAAAGATGTCATCTGCGATATCGATTAGTGGATATAACAGAGAACTGGATAATGTAATTGGAAAGTGGCATGCTCTGGGGACAATGAATACCAACTTCTGCCAAGAACATGACATCGTAATTGGTGGTGCTATATTCCCGCACTGAAAAAAACCTCACGTTGAATTACCTAAACAGAAGAGGAGATAGCACTTCACGCTATACACGCTACACAAATCGTAGCAATGTTGAGGTTACAGAGGTAGAGTTCATTATATTCCAATTCAAGGAAGGCAACAATCTTTTTTTTTTTCTAAAACGTATTGTGACGAGTTTGCAATATAATTTCGGTGTCATTCTGAAGAAACATATGCGATTCGTCAAAGGGCGGAGCATCTTGATGAGTACAGACGTTAGAGGGGCCTAGGTGGTATGAGTGTAGAATTAAGATAAATTAACCCGTCATTTTTATATGCCCGTTAAGGTATTTTTTCACTCAACGAGTTGGTCTTGTTAATTCGGTATAATCTTGTAGAATCACCTACATCCCTATCTACCAGCTAGTAGTGGGCTTAGTCAATAGGAATGTATTGAATATTTCAAATGGACGTAGTTCACCTACTGCAGAGACAACCTAGTGGCAAAACATGTCCATAGAGTAATCATTCAAATTATTTAAAATATAAGTTGGGTCACATTTGCAGGTTATAATTTGTGGTTTTTCAAGTTATTATAATTCATATCATTATTTTGAACGATGAACAGGCAATAGACTGATCCTAATCATAAATTTGAACAATTTGATAGTTTCGGCTTTTACGTGATAAAAATCCATATTTAAGTAATAAAAAATAAAACACACTGGTATAGATTTTCACTATATTTTCAATGTGACACATGTTTAACCGAAACAGCGGCTTCTTCAGATATATCTGTGTTGGTGAAACAGGTGTCATGTTGACAATATAGTGAAAATCTAAACCAGTGTGTTTTATTATTTACCAGCTTTTGTCCGCTACTTCGTGTGCGTGTAAAAATACATTCAGTTCTATGCGGTAGTGTTTGAGTGTACAAACATACAGACAGATGTGGTAAAATGGAACTTATATTTTAAGTTAGACCTCGCTACTCGCTAGCAATACATCGGTGAAAACTGCATTCAATTCCATACAGTAGTTTTTGTGTGATGCGCGTACAAACATACAGACAGAGAAACATTCTAAAAACTGTTGTTTTGGCTTCTGTTGCTCTAATAAAATATTATTTTTTTCTTAAATATCTTTAATGTAGAGACACCAGCCTTTTACAATTTTATTATACAGTACGTTTCAATGAAAACTATCCACCCTAAACAACTTTTGATAGATACATTTTCACGAAAAACGCAAAAACACGTCAAGTAACATTTCTAGGGGGACATATTTTTCAATATTTATACTTGGTGTAACATGCATTCCCCACCACCTAGGTCACCCCTCCATTCTTTAAGGGAACACCCATTTTTTGTAATTTTGGATTCTCCTCTTCAAACAGATTTCAAAAATGTATAATACTTAGGGTACAAAGTAACTCGTCTATGAGCACTGAAAAATACAAAATAATATTAATTCTATTGGTATTGGTACTTGTGAAGTTGGTGCCAAGAATCTTCTATTTAATTACAATTATACAACTTCAAAGTATTTTTCAGTGCACCAACTAATAAAAACGCTCCATTTTTTTGTAAAAATATATTAAATATTACTCTTCAGTCTGTTTTCAAGTCCTCCCATTTGATAGATCCCAATATTTCTTCAACATAATTGTAGGAAGTTAGGAAATACTTTATTTAAGTAATTTGGAAAACTAAAAAAACAGTTTAACTTTATAAAAAATTTATATGTCAATGATTCAAAATATAATACTCTTCAATAAATAAGTGTTGATGACTCATAAGTTAAGGTACAAAATTATCAGAAATCCAATAAATGTTTATCGGAGCTACCGCACCCAAATCCAGGAGTATTTTCTTTCTTATTTTCAAAATCATCTTGAATATCTAAAACAGAAATAATAAATTTAAAACAGAGATCTTGTTCTCACGTACGTGTACGTGTATGACTTGAGTGTACAACCACCCACCACTTAAATTAGAAAGGCCAACATAAAATAAAAATTCGAAAGTGATCACGTGGGTTACGTACTATTACTGAAAGCATTGTATATAAAAAAAGCTACATACCAGGAGGGAGATGTAACATCTCTATAACTAGCTTTTTCCTCCTCAGCTTGAATACATATTCAACGGAACCGGGATGTTTTGACGCCAATGAATTGATGGCTGCAATTTTGGTCAAAAAAAAGAATCCATGATAATCAGACAGGCTACGGTTATTTTCTAGTTCCGTGCCGCTGAACGCCTGCAGCCTCATGGCTATATCACTGGAATGGATGCATCTATTCAATGAGATCTGAAAAAAGAGAAAAGACAATCCAATAAGTGCAGTTCACTTTTAACACTCATAGTGGTACATTTATCCAAATTTCATTAATTTTTGTCTTTGATTGTATGTTTGCTTCTTTATGTGTTTGCGCATTATTCATACTAAATGTGTAACTACCCATTTTTATAATTCTATTTCATGGGATAAAGAAGTACTCAGAGATATTCCTACATGAAACTTCGACTTTGTTAGATGTTGATCTGATAGATAAAATAATATTAATCCTATTGGTTACTATAGCTGGAAAAGTAGCAAATATATCGGGGATATTCATTAACAAACCATCAATGCGACTTTGGCTTATAAATGAGCAGGGTGTTTGCTTCCATAAGCAAAGATGCAGTGTGTTCACGGTATACGATTGTCTATAGTATTGTATCGGTAAGCCCTGTGCTAAACGGTGTGGGAGAGTTAACTTGAGTAATTCACTCCAAACTTCGCAGATGGCTTCCATAACGTTTATTTTCAACACATTGTATACCACCTTCCGTAGTAGTACGTTTTGGCACGACTTTGACATGACCTGTCACCGTCTGTCCCGACCATGATCATTAACTCAGGTCTTGCGTCTTCCTATCTTCTTAATGCTATGAAAGTTAGACTGCAAATGAGCTAGAGATCAGGAGGCGTTGTTGTAGAGGGACCAAAATAAAAAATACTGTAATGAGAAATTAGTAATACATATATAAACAATAAACATAACCTATCTACGTCTACATCTGATTTATTATTGCAGTTCTTTTCCAAAATTTAATTTTATTGTGTTTACCCCAATGTAATAAGCGTTACAGGTTACATCAAATCAAATATTCTGTTTTTAAAGTGCCATCAAACAGTGAGCGACTGAAAAAGTGGCAAAGTGATATTCCCGAGAGGCAATTGACCTCTTCAAAATATGTATGTGAAAAACATTTCGAAGAAAAATATACTGGACCCGAGAATTCACTTTAAGCGGAATCTAAAAAATATATTTATCAAGTTTGATTCTCTGTTAAAATGCATTGTACGTACCTAGGTTCAAAAAAGCCGCTTTATTAATAGTGAAAAGTTTCAACCATTGTCTAAGATTATTTTCGTGTTTGCTTTTTTGTCAGTTAAATCAATACTTTGCATTATAGAGAATAAAATAAAGGCTTTTTAAATTACGGTTCATAGTTCCATAGATAAAATCTCTTTGGTAAATTCGTAATTCGCTCTAGTAAGAGTAGGCGCAAGGCACTATATGAGCTCTAGTTCGAGTATTCTTCGTGGCATCTTTGTAACTCTTCGCCATCAGTAGCACTGATCTCATAGACTGACTGTCTCATGATCGTCGGGGCTTTTCCCTTTGAGTCCCTTCGACATGACCTGTCACCATCTGTACCGACTGAACTACTATTTCATAGACTGACTATTTCCCATGATCGCCAGGGCTTTTCTATGTACACGGTCATACAGAAAGGTCTAAGTGGTTCGTTTAGCATTCAGTTTTTTCAGCTTCAGGATGCTACAAAGTCTTAAGAAGATTCACACTGTCTCCGTTATCATATTTCTATCTCGATAGGTCTTGATATTATTCATCATACTATTTTGCGCCCATAAAGTCGTAACTTTTTAATAAGATTAGTATTTTATGTTCTAAGTATCATCCCCTTTTCACAATTTTGCAATGCCATCGTTGACTTTGACATTGCAACAAGACTCACACATGATCATTTTTTACAAAAGTATTGCGAACTTATCTGCTTATTTTCATAACAAATCTGATCAAGAGGAGGAGGTGGAAAATAGAATTATCAAAGGAAGAAAAACAATAGGAGCTATAGGTGCTATCCTCTGGTCAACAACGATATCAAAAACTAGGAAAAAGGGTTTGTATAATGTCATATTTAAGATAATCGTACTGTATGGAAGCCAACTTAACAGGTTATTAAAAAAACTAGAAGACAGGCTAAAAGCCTTAAAGATGGACTTCTGGAGGAGGTTTGCGGGAATTTCATGACTGCAAAAAATAAAAAATGAAACAGTGAAGGACATTATGTGTATAAAACACATCATTGTAGAAGACACAACAAATACAGTTAATTTAGAACAGACAAGTTCAGAGAATGGATTAACATGTATAAATTATTTGATCAGAAAACTAACGCAGGGTTGTCAAAACTTACCTCATGATACAAATGAGTGGGCACTGTAATCATAGCCACAGCATATGCTGAACGCACCAATGCCCTAAGACAAAATATAAATTTATCAAGATCTCTGGTACTTTCTATCGAATGTAATGATTTCCGATGTGGTAGCCACATTGGTGAGCCCAGAGAATGTATTCCAATTCGTAGAATTGACCGTTTTTCAGGTTCATCCTTCAAAAAGAATTTACCTTCTTTAATTTTATTTTTAATCGACTTGAGAAGCTCATTATAAGCTGGATTCGAGTATGTTTTTGTACCTAGAATAAAGGGATATGAAAACTTGAGTTATTTTTTTTAGGTTGTACTGGCATGAGATCTAGTTTTTTTGTGTGGTACTTTGAATCTTATACCAAAACATTGTGTTCCAAATTTCATTTGTGGAAAATCATCAATATTTACTATATCTAAATATATTAAACGAGCAATGCTTGTATATACAGGCTGTTTCAAATTCGACTCTCACCATTGGGATCTCGGAAACTAAAACGAATACGAAGATGATTAAATTAGGGCAAAGTTTCGCATTTATGTGCTGAACAATACGCCGTTTAGAAAGTTTGAAAATTTCGAGCAGTTCCGGAGATACCCGAAAAAAGACGAATTTTTGGAAAATCATTTTATTTTTTTCTGACTTCATTTCTTAATGAATAACTATCATGAACTTTTTTTTTCTTACGGGAGCTATATTGGCATTCCACAAATTTGAATAGCCCTTTTTATTACCTTTTTGACGATATATCATAAGTTGGCCTTTAAATATCCTTAGTAACTCTTATAGAACCGTCTTAAATCCTATTTTACCCGAGCAAAGCTCGGTCTCCAGAAATTTTAATATCAAAACGTATTATAGTATAGAATTATCAGCTTGCGCGCTTAAAATGCTTTGGATTGAAAAATCAAGCATTTGGTCGACAGTATTGCCTTTATATTATGAGAATAAATTCTCCATCGGATAAAATACAAATATATTTTTTTTACTTCAAGTAAAATTTCATTTTTCTAGATACTCAGGGACTAAATTCTTTTTTTTTGTTCAAATTGGTTTCACTTCAGACTCACTGCCAATACAACCGTATCACTGTGGGGAAAATAAATTGTCTCAATAGGTACTCACCATTTTCTATTCTCTGACCAGTCCAATACGATATGTCCGAATTTTCAATGTCCGCAATAGACATATTTTTCGATAAATCATAATTATGTCCGATATGTTTTAAATTATTATTTGAATTATCCGATGAAGGTAAATTTTGATATCTGAAAGCTATCTGCATTTTATCACTACGCACAGGGTTTTTTGAAACCACATCCGCTTCAACATCACTTTCAATCACAGCAGGTAATTCTTTGATCTGCAATGAAACATAAATGATGAATAAATGATGAATTTCTAAATGTCGTCGAAAACTAGTTATTAAGTAACAAGTAAGTAACAAGGAATGTAAAGACCGAGGTAAAGACATACATTCCGTGTTACTTATTACATTTTTCCCGCTGCCGGTAATGTAAATAATAATTATTTTCCTAGGAATATAAATGACAGTTTTTACATTCCGTCGTCTAGGAAAAATAATGCACTAATGATATTTGCCATTTTCATGTTTTGTATCTAAACATGTATGAATTATTTATATTACCAGCAGTGGGAAAATATTTTTTTTAAATTATATCGATCTTTCCCTCGTGGATCCTATGACATATCTAAAAATTTTCTCAAGTGGAAATATAATCAATCTATTCTTATTATTTTATAATAGAATAACTTCCAACTAAGTAGATAGAAATGAGTTAAGATATAGGATATCCAATTAAAATTAGGTACCTACGCAGGTGAACTTTTTACAAAGTCAACAACAATTATAATAATTTTATTTATTTGATCAACATCAAAACATTCTCGTCAATCTTGTGTTTCGAGAATAATTTATTTGAGAGTTTTATGAAATCTGATTTAAAAACAACAGTACAGGTACAGATTACAGATCTTATCAATAAAACATATAGATACATGAAAACATGATATACGATATACTTATTTATGAATTAAAAATTTAAATATGAGCGATTTTTATTGAACGATGATTCGCTCCAATGAACGCTGCAGCATTTCCATTTATTTACGAAACATTATGCATGTTAATTCTCAAATGCAACAGAACTGGTACCTATGATCCAATATATTCTTTTGACTTTGGCATACACACTAAAACGTTGTTTTTTCTAAATAGTTGTAATTCTTAATAAAACTTAATTTTGAAACATGATACCTATTATGAACTAAGTTCTAAACCACAATACTTACAATATTGGAAGGATTCACATCTTGACTAGCTATTAAAGTGGAGTGCTTAGACACAATGCCCTCGGCAAGAAAATATTTCAACAAGACTTTGGAATAGGATCCATGAAAGTCTTCCTCTGAAACAAAATCGATAAAATCAAAAGGTAGCACATAAATATAATTACTTTAATGAGTTTAATGAATGTTTATGTAGATATATGGAAATTATTATTCTTTATGTGAAAATGATAAAATCTAACAGCTATATATCTATCTGAATATAATTGCAAACTTTCACTTGCAAAGAATAAAGACTGATATTATATAAAATTTGGTGCACAGTATTCCTATCGGGACTCACCAATTAAAGCTACGGTTCCAACAGGTAAACCACCTCCTGAAAAAAATATGATTTGAAGAAAATAGTAGGAGTTCAAAGAAAAGACAAAGAAATCAATTTATAACCTACAAAATAACTACCTAATAGAGAATCTAAGGATTGTATCCCTGAAGATATCATCAACTGGCCATTTTGGGCACTCACAACACTCCCGGGAATATTTCTTTGGATTTTCTTTTCCATCTAAATTATTTAGCCGTGAATTTACTAATTGATCACAAACAGTTTTTGGTTCTTAACGGCCTCACTTCATTTAATTTTCCTTGAACTCCAAACTGAATCATCTACATCTACTTTCCTGAATCTGAATAAAAAATCGAATGAGCTGTGACAAATGACAATTTGAAGATGACAACTGACATATCATCACAAAACAAACAATAGATTATAAGTATACAGGAATACAACAAAGTACAAAATAACTTCTAGGTATAGAATAATCCTGGGAATTCAAAAAGTATCTCATTTGTATGTAGAAGTTGTGTTGTCCAAAGAAAATATAAAATTGATAAAGGGGGTTCTCTCAAAGCAAAATCATAGACCATTATTTATCTTATTACATCTTCATGTCGTTAAGTATGCTAGAGACAATGGTTGTCTCTGACTATCCTCAGTGTCACAGAATAAATAACAACGAAGAGTTCGTTCTGCGATTCATCCTTCTGTATTACTGCATTCTGCAGAATCAGCTGTTCGTGGGAGTTTGATGGCTGTTTGAGTTTTGTGGTGGATGATGGCTGCTGGGTGTTGTGGTACTAAGAAGCAGAAACTGAATAATTCATCCAGCATCCCATCTTGTAATGGTAGTTCGATGGTTTCGAACGGAGTGAGTAACGGCTTAGGAATGGTCGCTCTACCAGAGATGTGCTTCTTTTGTTTTGATGTACTCTATTGTCATCTGTATAATTTGGCACCCCCTAAAACACCATCATTCAGTAATGATGCCTAGTAAGTACTATATGATCAATCTCAACCAACATGTCAGTCATCAAAAAGAGTAAGTAATAATATTAAATGAGAAGGGCTTAATACTGCTAAGTCATTGTTTCAACTGGTTCTGGATGCTCTTTGTCTGTCACCATAAGTCATTTTGTATAAATAATATATATTAATCAAACCTTGAATTATTTCCATAATCATCCTTGCGATATGTTGCAATTTATATGATTGCAAGGTGAAAATTATTTTTAATTGTTTACCCTATTTAGCCTGACAATTTCAATAAGCAGCTTAATTTAATAATCCTTTGTTCACTTGTTTATTATACCTACCTCAATTATGTATTAATATTAGGTTGCTTGTTTTGAGAGAAAAGCAATTTTCTTCAAATAATAGTATTATTTCAGGGGCTTTTTATATTTACATTGAATTTTTATACCATAGGTTTATGTTTAATGACTGATGCTATTTATAATCTGATTTGATTTTCGTTCATTTCTTTGACACCAGAAATCAGACATTGATATTGCAGAGGTTGCATTTTGCACAATTTATTTCTATCTTTAAACAATTTAAAAAACAATAATAAAGGTCTTTCGTGAGGAACATTGGAAGGAAATTGCTGACATATTAGATTATCATCAAAACAAAATTGTTTATGTATTTTAATGTACAAATTGAATAGATCCAATATATTTTGTATGCTGTCCTGTCATTTATCATTTGTATAGTTATGTAAAAAGGATTAGTACTCCACGAGTCACTAGTCTTACTCTGAATTAGATTACAGACTCTGAATTAATATACAAAGCAGTTATCAAGTACCAAGGCTACGCTCTTCATGTTTTATTAATTAATTAATCTCTATTTTCCAGCCCACTGTTTGTGACATGGAAAATAGGAAAAGATAAGCGGTTGCGAGGTTGCATTGGAACTTTTAATGCAATGAATTTGCAATCAGGACTACGGGAGTATGCCATAACTAGTGCATTCAAAGACTCTAGATTTAGCCCAATTACAAGGGACGAATTTCCCAAGTTAAGTGTGTCAGTGTCGATTCTGAGACATTTTGAAGATGGTGACGATTACTTAGACTGGGAAGTTGGTGTGCATGGTATTAGGATTGAATTTATCAACGAAAAAGGGAACAAAAGGACAGCCACCTACCTGCCTGAGGTAGCGTCCGAGCAAGGTACCTATAAATGACTTAAATTTCTACTTGATAGTGTTTGTTATCTCCTATTCTATAGTGTGTTTCAAATTGACAATGATGTGTGGCGTCTTATGGAACCCATCGTTGCTGGCACGTTGTTATGGCGGGCTCGACCAAACATTAGGTCCTGTCTCAGGCAAATGTCGCCGCTTGGGTTTACATTTTATCTCAACATTTTTATGTTCAAGAATTAATAATTATAAATAATAATAATTAATAATAATCAATGAATTTCAAAATTACAGAAGAAAAATTGAAGGTAAATTAAAATACATTGCCTAAACCACGCCACACTGCATTTTCAGTGTGAAATGCGTTAGAGAAAAAGTGTTTTTTATAAATATCTCAAGAGTATTACTTTGGCTAAAATTAGAATAATTATTGTTTATTCGCAGTTTGTAATTACTTAAATATAAAATTATCTTTGTTTCATATTTTTGAGATCACATGTTATTATACATGGTGGAAGAAAAATATAGAAACGGCTTATTATCTCATAAATGTATGTTAGCATAACTTGTAATGAAATTGAGGCGGAAAACGCATTTTTTTAAGATTTCGTTATAAAACAAGGGAAAAATGGTGTTCTTAGGACTTACGACTTTTAGCTGAAATTTTCGATTTGGATATATCTTTTCAATCCCAAATATAGTATATAATCATCCTTGTCTATTAAATATTAACATCCTTCAACATTAGCAAAAATAGTAAATATAAATTTGCGAAAATATAAAGTTAAACGATTTGATGATTGACTTGCGCAGTGTGTTAGACGTTTAAAAACTGTCAATTCCAATGTTGCCAAAACTACCAATATAGCGTTTGCGATATTGAACATTTTTTAAATATTTGATAACAAAGCATAAACCAAGTAGTCAGATTTTAAGTTTCTAAAGGTACCTATAGCTTCAGGTTTAAAAATTACTAAAATAATTTTTTTTAGTAATACTTGCTTTAGAGCAAAAATACGATATTATTGCAACTTTTGATGACGAAGGTGACGCACTTTGTCTTCAGGATTACCGAAAATATGAATTAATTGATTGCTTTACTAGAAGATATTGTTAATTTTTCCTAAAGCAAATATTCTTGGAAATGAAATTCATAAAATAATCTAATGCTGCGAAAGTTATACTGGCGGCTTTGTCGACATTGATATTAACAGCACTTGAAAAAAAATGTTGAAAATACTGTACAAGTCAATCATCATTTCGTTCAACCTCACTTTTTCGCGAACTTATGTTAAGTATATTCACGCATTTTTTTGCGAATTGAATGAAGGATGTTACCGTTTAATAGAATGCAAAGATGATTATATACTATTTGGGATTGAAAAGATACTTCCAAATTGAAAATAGTCCAAGGAACACCATTTTTCATATTTTTTATCAAGAATCATTAAAAATAGCGTCTTCCGTCTCAATTTTATTAAAAGTTATGCGAAAATACATTTTATTTTCGCAAACATTTGATTTTTAGACCTTTTATAGCAAAAGCCGTTAAACTAGACTTTAAAAAAATATATTAGATACCAGATTTGTCATTTGCAGTTTTGCCAGATTTACAGCTTGCCAAATATGTCTAGTCACATTTTATATTGTCTGCTTATTGGAATATGCAATTCAAGTTTAACCATATTTAAAATTTTAGATTCAGTGTATTCAGGAAAGTCTTAATTAATTAAAACTATCAGTGCAAACTAGATACAAACCGTGTTTGTTACAACGTTCAAATTGACTTATCGTTCGTTTTATCTACCAGAACTGTTCAGTACACGTCAGGTTACGGTCAGATTTAGTTAATAATCTAACTAAGACTTTCGGACTACATTAAATCGCAAGTTATACTTATAGATGAATCAGAATTCAATGATAAAACAATATACATAAAAGCGGCATATCCAGGTTACCATAGGTATTCCAAAACAGGCATAAATATACATACCTCAAGATTTGTACAATTCTGACGTCCCATTTACGAAATAATTTGCCGTTTTCAAACTCTTCTTCCACTCTGTATAAATATTGCTGCAAATATTGTAGACCAAGAGGGAGAAAAATATCACAATAATAACAAGCATGCATAATGTCATGTCAAATAATTTAAAAAAATTAACCTCTAAAATACAAAAGGTCAATTTGTAAAGACTAATTTATTATCTAAGTTGCTTGTTTACCAGGATAATTCCAAAAGTAATAACTGTTTTCACTTTGTAATAACATGGTTGTATGTTTACTTGTTATTTGTATATTACAGCTGTTGAGCTTATGGAAAACTTGCATTATTTAGTTTTAAATATTTTATTGATTTGGGCGTAACATCCACTTTTCTTTTATTTTTTACTATGGTATGGGGATTATTGAGAATATATGATAAATCATAGAATTATTGAGGACTAATTGAATAACCTACTACGAGAAAAACTAAGTCGTATATTTCGTTAAAACCGGT
This sequence comes from Crioceris asparagi, assembly GCA_958507055.1. Lineage (NCBI taxonomy): Eukaryota > Metazoa > Arthropoda > Insecta > Coleoptera > Chrysomelidae > Crioceris > Crioceris asparagi. The sequence goes on from OY293828.1 coordinate 73,873,640, forward strand.
CCCAGCTATAGTTTATATCGTAGGTTATAGTTTTTTTGTTTTATCATGTAGAAGATATTTGTTTACATTACGACTCAAAATCAGTTTGCCCGAATTAAATTGAAAGTTTAAGTACCGATTGCGATAAAGGTTGCTAAATAATTAATCTTCAAGCTTACAAAATAATAAGTTTGGATTCACACTTTACATGGATAACTGAGAAGGTAAAATTCGTACACAAGCGCTACAAACATCATGCGTCACGGACCTCTTCTAATATATATTTAATAAGGAAGTAGAATTTATAAGATATGTTCACAAAATCAGAGGTTGATTTTTTATTCAATTTTAAAAGTGCTATTCGAAGAATGGGTTTACAAAGTCAACGGGTAATACTGCCGAATTTCTCGGTTGTTGTTAAATAACTTATCTAAAAAAATCATTTTATTAGTCTTTGTATTTTGATTATAGTTCTGAGAGAAATAACGTAACATCAAACTGTTATATTGTAACCCTAGAAAATAATATAAAGAGAATTTTACTAATAATTATGAAAAAATGACGTGATACACTGATAGAGTGTTCAATGCAACAAAAATGACATATATATCCTTTGGGCTAGAATGTCAATGGGTGCGTTTTGCGGAAGATAGCTGTTGTCGGCTGTAAGAGAAAATTTTCAGATAGCTATTTTCCGCCAATCGCTTCTATTATTACAGTCATGTTTAGGAGATCGTAATGATTTGCAGTAGATTAATATCTATATCTATAGATATTTTCTACCTAATTATATAATAAAACAGGCCGATCTCTGAACATTAGAGATATTAAAAAATAATAATATTGGGGGTCTTTATTAGAGCAACAGAAGCCAAAACAACAGTTTTTAGAATTTTTGACTGCCTGTTTGTATGTTAGTACGCGCATCACGCAAAAACTAGTCCATGGAATTGAATCCAGTTTTCATCGATATACTACTAGAGGTCTAATTTAAAACATAGGCCCCAATTTACCGCGTCTGTTTGTCTTTCTGTATGTTCGTACACGCATCACGCAAAAACTAGCGCATGGAATTGAATGCAATTTTCACCGATGTATTGCTAGATGTCTGACATAAAATATAGTTTCCATTTTACCGCGTCTATCTGTCTGTCTGTATGTTGGTACACGCGTCACGCAAAAACTACCGCATGGAATGGAATTCAGTTATACACGCGCGTGAAGTTCCGGGCAAAAGCTATTTTTACATAAGACTCCCATTTGAGATTCACCTTCTATTAAAATTTAGTGTTCGATCTCAGATATATGAGGTCATGCGACAACAAAGCCTTCACAATCCATCCGTAAATTTAGTAAAAATTTATTCCCCTTTTGAATTTTTAAATAGTTTTTATTACTTTCGGCTTTCGGTTCTTTCTATAGATGGACTATGCAGCGATTTCTCATACCCCATACGGTTTAGAGACTTGAAATTTCGAATTCGTACTTAGATCGGAGGCATCTCGCCGCCTGTTAAGCTAATCCAAGTATGATCCAATAACGATTAATTATATTATCTGATTCAAGCAAGATTATTATTTCTTCAACATGGAACGACACTGGAATTACGCACGGGCATGGAACATCTAACCTTTGTTTACACTTTACACGATTAATTTTGTATTGTGATAGATAAACAGTAATTTGTTATGGAATAGCTGGCAAACAGATATACATAAGTATAGTTCAAGTCTTAAATGCCTAATAAAAACTATTTTTTTTTTTTTTTTCAAAATTCGAATTTTTTGTCACTATAATTTAAAATAACACTAAAATCAAATGAAATATATTGATGTAGTAGATTATTAAATTAGATATAATTAAAAATGTTGAAGACATAACTTTCAACAAAAAATTGGAGCCATGTCGTTAGATTCGATTATTAAATGAAGTAGGTACTGAAGAGAAATATAATATTAATTCTGTTGTTAAATTAAAAACTAGCATTTATATTGTGTAAAAATTATTGAATTTGGAAGTTGTTGAGCATTTGGTCAAAAAGGTAGTACATTATAGTGCAAACAGCATACTTTTATCCCTGTAATAAGGTTAAAATTTGGATACCCTATAACATAACATATTTCTACTGTGAAATATATGAAAATATGAATGACTCTAAGTCAAAATTAGAGAATAGGTAATACAATTGCGTGTGTTCCGAAGGAAATTAAAGCAAAAGGGTTAGAAGTTTGCAATATATGTATTGCCCCTATCAACGATGATGTAATCCAATGCGTGATGGTGTATTAGCTCACCGAGTAGTTGTCATCGTTGGTAGGCACGGTAATTGTATTACTTATTCTCTACTGTTGACTTAATTCATATTTTCATAAAAACTATTATTCTATCTCGACTTCAGGTTGGGATCAACAGCAAACCATCGATTCCCTACTGCGCAAAGGAGGTTACAAATCAGCTATATCTAGTGATGTACGCCGAAACATCAAGCTCACCCGATATCAAAGCGAAAAAATCACTGTATCCTATCAAGATTACATGAATCATTGGAACAGTCAGCGCTGCTAGCAGATAATGTGGGGGCGCCCTACATTTGCGCCCCCACATCTTTACTCGCCTCCACCTCCACCATCGATTCCAATCACTATGCCCCCATACCGACTACCACCACCACCTGTACCATATGCTCCGGCTGCAGCACCTGTGCCAGTGTGGTGGGACGATTACCCAGGCCCTTCTTACCAACAGGAATTTCCTATGCTTTCACCTCCTGATTCTCAAACTACTGGTGGTTATCAAGCTTTCTTTCGAAGGCCTAAGTGACCTTCAAGATGTTTTGGACGATTCTGTTCTCATACTAGATTATGATGAATGGTGAGGAGTTAACACACATTACGTACGCAAAACCTTATTATCATTCAATATTTATTTTGGGTCTTCGGGGTATTTTGATGATATTTCTTTCGTTGATTTGATCTAATTTAATCTTGAACAAATGAATGGAATTTAAAAGTTAACAATTATTTTTATAGAATTGCACGTTAACAGATCTGATTCCATTAGTAACTGGTAACGGAAGTTGTTTTGAATACACAAGCATTTTAGTATGAGACGTTTTCTGAACAGTTTCATAGTATCAGTAATGTGAGTAAGGAATTGGAATTTATTACAAAATGAGTTTCTAATAGCAGATTTAATTTTATGTAGGCAATTATTATTTGCCACAAATTTAATTTGTAGTCTATCGCTCATATACTCGACAACATAAAAAAATGATTACTCCTCCATTAAAAATTATGTTGGTAAATTTATTCCAGCATACTACGTAAAACTCACATCTAGCTATGAATGTGAATTGACCACGCCTATCTATGTGCGGTTCTTTCTCATTCTAATGCGTATTGCTTACATTTCTAAACGTTTAGATCAGGATTTGCCAAGCTGTTGTACACATAAGCGATAGACATACTATTTTAGTGAGAATGACTATGTAATTTATTTCTCACTATTTGACCACCAGATTTTGTATTCTTTTTAATTTCAGAGAATCAATGCCTAGAATAATGTATTGTGATTGTTTTGTCACGTTTGTGCCTCTTCATTGCATATAAATTGAATATAGCTGAATTTGAATGATGAATCTATAATTTCTCGGTTCTTTATAAGTTCTAAGATATGTTTTATACAGTTTATTTTTTGCAATAATGACTTGCTGCTTATGTAATGAGTTGAAAGGATTGTTTTGAAGAAAATAACTTTTGTGATTATGTTTTTTTCGATACTAATCTGATAATTATATTTTAAAATTGGAAATTGACATACCTATTTCTGGGAATTAATGTATTTATTGCATCGGTTTAATGTTTGGGTGATATCGATTTTATTTGTTTCTTTTCGACAGCATGCAACGTTGTAATGCTGAAGGGAGTGTCAATTGATTTATTAAAAGAGAACATTTTTACAATGACAATAAGTAATAAAATCAACAATTTTACTTTCTCTTAAGATACTCCTTCATATTTATAGATATATCTTTTTTTAATTTTTAGAAAGTGTATTGATTTAAAGCTAGTTTATTTTCAATAAACGTGTTTAATTAAAAATTAGGTGGTAATTTCATAGAGCCGCTAAAATGTTTTTATTTTTATTAAAAGACTTAGAGCCGGTTTCATAATAAAAGCTTAAATGCTCCTTTGTTTAAAGGCACCTTTAGTTTAAAGCTTCATTTAAATACTCCTTTGAAAATGACTCGTTTCATAAACACTTCTCAAGGTCTTCGTACGTAAAAACTCCTTTAAGGATTTTTATCTTGTATTGGCAATCTTGAGATAAGAATCTAATGTAGTCGGCGCCTACCTTCAGGCGGGTCTGAGCACAAGATTATAAAATTGTTCGTATTCTATGAATTTCCAGAATTTCACATTGACGCATATATATAATACTATTAGTATTATATATATGCATTGACGTATGTTGAATGTGAAAATTCGAATTTCGAATCTTGTTTGTCTTGTTTTTCCCGCTGCTTTGTATATAACATACAAATAAATATTCTGCTTATTATCAGATACAACGAATGTCTTTTACATTGTTATTTATAACAAATACAAGTAAAGTAAACATATAACCAAATTGTGTACCTCGTCCTTTTTTTGGAGTCGTTCAATAAAACCACAAACCACCCAAAATTTGGATTCCGAAATTAAATAATGTTTCATTTACTCTAGTTGAACAGTTTAAACATAATCATTTTGACCAGTGGAGTCGATATACACCTCAAAAGTTGAGATCACCGGTGAGCAAAGGTCGGTGAACCAATGTCAACAGCCGTTTGTCAGATAGCAAGACAAAATATTAGGAATTGTTTATTTATATCATTTATAAAATAGCGAAATGTACATTAATCAATAATTGCCAGAACTGACCTCTTACATTTCTATTAATTTCATCGTGGTTTTCATTCTCATCATCCATATTATTATTTCTAATTATCCAATCTTCAGGAACAGCTTCTGTATCCACAATTATAATCCTGGCAGTTTCAAAATTTAGCCGTTTACTTTATATGGAATTAATGAGCATAATTTCCAAATGTTCAATGTATGCTAGGTACAAACAAGATAACCGTTGCACACTTTGAATTGAATACAAATAAATACATCTTAACCTGCAAACATCAAGTTAGAATGTCAAATTTGATATTTGACGTTTCTAAAATGCTCCTTTATAGTTTTAAAGTCCCGAAATCGTCACTCTAGTTTAAAGGCCGATTTAAATGGTCATTTAGCCTAAAAGGTGCTTATGAAACGAACTATTCGTTTTAAAGGAAACTTTAAAATTAAAGGCTCCTTTAAGATGATTATGAAACTGGCCCTTAATCTTTTGAAAATCTTAAGGTAATTAATTTTTGTAAAGGCTTTATTGGGATCCTTCAAATGGTAGGGGATGACACTGAATGTGTCACAGAAACGCTTAAGAAAAGTGAACAGTTACTGGAAGAATTACAATTAATTTCATTCTTTAATTTTACCTTTATTTTATTGGTGTCATTGCCTCTCGCTCTCGTTTTGACAATCAAATAAAGAAATTGCACAGCCTACTGAGGAATCCCTATTTTATTTCTAGTTTTTCCCTTCTAGCAGATAACAATTCTCAGTCATTTATTAACACAACACGTCACCAACGTGAAACATACAAATATTCTATCCCCGAACGTCTTTAATTTTCGTAATTAATAATTACTTAGCATGTCAATTCCATTTGACATTTTTTCTTCATATGCTACTATCCGTGTATCAATTTCATCTAGATATAGTTGGCGAATACCCATTTGGCAGATCCCAATGAAAATTTGATGTTTAACAATAATTTGCTTCAATCAAGGATATTAAAAATTATATTATTTGCAATTAAATAAATATTTGATATAGGTGTTAAATAATCATGGGAATTAACTTTTTAAACATCTTACTCTATCGCGATTGGAAATGAGGATATTTATTTGTTTGTTAGCGTTAGCGTCTACGTTGGTACATTTTGAATAAAATCCGAATTTGTTAAGATGTAAGGACAAAAGATATGTTGTATTTATCGTATGGTATCGTTTTCCTTCATCATATCAGTGTTGTGAGAATATTTTCGTACCAAAAAACTCAGCTTATTCCCCATGTCATTTAGATAACATAGAAAATATAAGATGGATTCTACTTTCTCTCAAATATTTATTTCCTCAAACGTTCTGCTTATGAAAATATGTCCAAGAATTTTGTAACGTTATATCAAAATCCTTTGATTTATTTTTGAGTTGTCAAAAAGTTTCAATTATAGCTATGTTTATATTCTGGGAAGTAGAAACATCACCATATATTAATGGGAGATATTGTCGATATTTGTTGAATTGTATTATAAATAGCGAACAACAACAAAAAAATATAGAATATGTAAATTTATCCATCACAAGAACCGATGGAATTTTTTAAACTTAAAAATCACTGCCATTTTTACATCACCATAATGTAATCATAAATAGTGTTGCTCAATTAGCTTAGTTGCTAAGGACGGCACTCTATTGTGATCTCGTTGCTTCAGACATCTGATGCTTGCAGAGAATAATCAATTAAATTAAGAATTATAATCATTAATACTTCTCAAACCTTTGAAAATGTTCTGCGACGCAACACTCTTGAGACTATTTGCTATCATTACCTGCTGAATGAAAACTCCACGTTGGCAAAATTCAGATGTTCCGAGCAACATAGGATTAAATACATTTTGTAGTAAATCAGGGTGCTAAAAAAACTGTCTCAGTTATTTGGTGAGATTTTTTTGTTTTCATTGTGACTAAAAAAAAGTACCACACCAATGTTACACGTTTACGTGATGTAACGTTTTCTAGCATCTTTTTTTGCTGTGATAAGTGTTTCACTCAGGATAAATACGGCTATTTGATAAATTATAGGAGATCATCACATTTCCCAGGTTCTACCAGTACATCCAATCAATATACAGGGTTTTACAGAACCATTATAAAAGCGTCCATAATTTGTACCACCCTGAATATGTATTTATGCCGTATATGAATATGATATTGCTAAATTGAGAAAATTATTTTGTTCTTCTGTGGATAATATCAGCGCTTTTGTTGAATTTTGTGGGTAATATTGGATAGCATCTTCATTTTCAACTACATATCAAATAACACCTTCATCATAGAAGCGGAGTCTTAGGTATAGATAAAGCATAGTTGATTATTTCAACTTTTTAGGGCTTATTGCAAAATAGTATTTTGTTTATGTAGTAAATTTATTGATCTTCTTTCACAATTTCAAAGGCCCATTACATTATTTCAATTGTTGACTTTTATAGATGCTTTCCAATATACTTATACGATTGTTATATAAATTCTTGATAAATGCTATTATTGATTCGAATATAGAGAGAAAATCAGAATATTGATTAGTATCACTCAATTTGAGGAAACAAAAAATTCTATTCCATCAACGTAACTGTGCCTATAGCTGGATTAAATTTCAAATCCAGTATGCCATTTTTTGATTAATGAGACCCAACATTCTGATTTTTCTTTAAGATATTTAGCTATAATTATTTAGTGTTTAACATGAGTGTATTGTAGTGGGGATAACGGTTTAATAAAGTAATACGTTTTATAAAGTTTATGAGTTTTTAGATTAAATAAGAATTTTCGATACATTATACACTTAGATCAAATGTTAAGACTATGCGTAGATTTCTCATGATGTATTCGCAAAAAATAGATTTTGAAAAAAATATGTGAACAGATTGTGGGGATTCCATAAATGATTAAAAGGGTATAGTCATCATTTAGTGAAATAAAATATTTTCTGAACTGACCACAATTGATAGGAAAGATTAAATAGATCCACCAATTAATGATTGATTGATTTTAATCATTTATTTTATAACTTCTTTATTATCTGATTTCTAATGTGATCCATACAAGCTCAACATTCTACATATTTTCTATCAGTCATTGAAAATTGGGATTCCGTAATACATATTATTATTTCTTCACTACGTTTGACCTCTAGCGACTAGTTCCTTTTCCAACTCCATTAATCTTTTATTTACTCTCCATACAGAATCGAATTCCAAATATGTAACAAAACTCCCTACAACAGCTTGACCAACAAAAATCCAGAAAAGTGTGTTCTTGAAAGGTCTTATTCTGGATGCTACTAGATTCATTACTTTTAATGGTTCCTTAGTTATGTAAGGAATATTATACGTAGCATATGTATGCACCAACTAGAACAGAAATTGTATACATAAAAATGTTCAACAAGAACAGCTAATATACTGTTGACTAAATACTAAATTAATATAATTTGAAATTCAATTTAGTCATTTGAAATACTCACGCTAAATGTTGAAAGTGGTGCTAATATCATAGGCATAGCAAACCCCAAAGATGCTTGTAATACAGCACCCCTTAATTCTAAGCAAACAGGACAGCTACCTTTCTGCAAGACAACATTCCGTAACACAAACTAAAATCATATTTATGTAGTAATGATAAGAAACTCTGCTAGTATATGTACTTGATGGTGAATTAAGATTGACACTATCCCTGGAACAAGCGCTATGGGTATATAGGATGCTATTTTCGCATGATTATGGAGCTTGAATCTAGCTCTAAATATGTTATTAATATAAATACCAGATAAGCAGGATGATACTCCCAACAAGATAGAACCAAATTTATATCCAGCCCTGCAATCGGATCGATCATTGTGAAAGTATTAGTTATTAAAATATCTCAACATGCTTACACATCCGAAGAAACCTTCCAATTGTCCAGTAACTTACACTGATAACTAAGAGCATCAGATTCAGTCAAGATGACTGCACCTTCTGGAATATCACTTCTTCTCCTTCTCTCCAGTGCCATTTTTGTCACTTTATTTTCCTAGTAGAGTTCAAAAATAAAATGTATAACTATTTGATCATGTTTACAGAAACTCTCTGATGTGATGTTTATAAACTTCAGGAAACTAAGGTTAGGGTTAGGATGAAATTGCAGGTTATGAATTTAAAACGTGATGACATTGACGTAATGTCATCGGAAGACATAGAACAGTACAGAATACTAATAAATATAGAACAGAGACAATAGAGAATTATATCTTTTCAGTAGGCTCTGATTCAGCCTGTTCCGTAAACTATTAGCAAGAGGAGTGGAAACAGGAGAGTAAACTTCCTATGCTTCTATATGTAGAGATTACAGAAATTGCATATCAAGAGCGCGGCCTCGTGTAAGACGAACATCTCGACAATTACCTTAAATATTTATTCCCTTTATTTATCTTCATGATACTATAACAGATATATAGTATCATGATTTATCTTTGTGATCATGATCTGCTGTCTTTTTTAAACGAGAGCCGCTTATTGCGCACGGCATGGTGCGCAAGGACCTCATGAAGTTCCTAGAGTACCTAAATGTATTTTATGTGAATGAAATTTGTTCTTTTTAAAAATGATTTGGACGCTAGTTCGATTGATCCCGGACACAGATGCTAGTTGCCTCGTACTTAAGATAGGATCAAGATGAACATGTTCCAAAACTGCAACTTCACTAGCTTCATTAACTACAAGCTTTTCAATTTCTAGTTTCTTATTAGCTGCATTCCTTGTCTCTTGAAATTTTTAAACTAACTCTACAAAATACTTCCTACTGACATTTTTCTCTTCATGTTGTTCCGAGTGTTGTTCATTAAATAGCTGACCTATTCTATTCGCACATTTATTGTTCATGAAGTAAAGCGAAATGATATCTACCTTTTCCGCAAGGGAATATTCAATGTTCAAAAAGAATGTACAAGTAGATAAACTAAAAACCAATACTTCGAAATACGATAACAAACAAAATTTCACGTTCTTTGTGTGTTTATATTTTTGACCGATGAACCAACAACGGAGGAGTTATACAATTCGACTGACTGCTTTTTATGTTCGTGCGCGCTTTTTATAGTTATAGTAAACGTACTCCGATTGTGATGATTTTTGATTCATTTGAAAAAAGAGACTTGAGAAATGGTCTCATATTCATAGAAACGTAAATCCGTGGACGGGGCAAATTGAACATTTTTTACAAAAGAGCTACGGTTTTCGAGTTTCTGCGATGTTCAAATTTGATATACCTATCTACGTGTATTTGCGCTATGTGGAAGAGGCAATTTCTTTCCAAAATTAAAATTCTGCGAATGGAAAATTAATGACAAAACTGAACATTTTTTCATAGAGCTACTGTTTTCGAGTTAAAAGAGTGGTAAAGTTTATACTTAATACTTAATAATAGCAAATACAAGCAAAGCAACATGGATAGTGGTGAACGTTCAATGATTTTCGTGACAAATGTAACACTCAAAAGTGTGAAATAAGTATTTTTTACAAAAAATTGGAGAGACGTTATCAGTTGGTGCACTGAAAAGTAAAAAATAATATTAATATTAGTTTTCAATCTAACTGCAACTGCACAACTTCAAAAGTACCAGCACCAATAGAATTAATATTATTTTTTATTTTTCAGTTTACCAACTGATACCTTCGGCTCAATTTTTTGTAAGAAATATTTATATCCATTTCTGTTCTCTCCACAAGTGATAACAAACTGCCACAAAACAATCCAAAGCAAAGCAAGAACTAAAAATTTACACCAGTTGCGTAGTAACTGAATGTTTTGCAGATAAATTTAAATTTTAAAACGTAAGTAATTTTCTTCAACGTTTAGGCGGAATTTACATAATACTGTAATGGGAATTACATGAGCTGTTAAAAGACATCTCACTCGAGCCTCAATGCTATTTAAATATTTTGGGGTAATTCTTGCCCTCACTAGGGGGTAAAGGTTGTGGAGTTAAAAATACCGAAACAAGTGTCCCCCTTGAATCTAAACGCGACAGGTCCCTGCTTTTTCCTAAAATAATGACACTCTTCCTGAAAATGGCTCTGTCTCCTTTTTTATTGGCCACCCTGTATACCAAACGGTATGAAGAAGGAAGATATACCTAGGGTTGGTGGGTATCCATCTGATTTCCTACGGGCAAAGTAACGGGCAAATGCTAGTTACAGTTTATAGGATAAGTATTGTTCTGAAGAATATCTTCGTTTGAAAATCAAAATAAGCTTTTTGAAAATTACGATTAATTATTTATTATATGTGCGATTTCACAAATGCATAGGTAATTATGGACTCGCCATAATATTAGAGTTGTGTTGGAGTCTGAGCTTGTTTTCTGGGAGAAAGTTGTCATGCCTATTGTTTTTGAAGAAACTTTACTATTGGACGTGCAAGCTATTGGTCAGTTTTAATCGTATGTGTATATCTATTCCAGCCTTGATTTTCTATGATAGCTGTCCGGTTGACCAAATATTAGAAATTTCAACCTTCATCTGTTTTCAGTTCAGTAAAAAAAATCCATTGAATATCAATTATTGATCAATGTATCTACTGCACAATTTAATTGTGTTATCAATAGTTTGTTGATGTGGAAAACGTAGACTCCAATCATTCTATCGTAATTACTTAATTGGAAATTGTCAAAGTACCTATCCATTTATTTGATTCATGAAATTAAAGCGAATAATATTCTCCAATTGAGGAAAGGAAGCATATTTATAATATTTTGATATTTTTTTTGTTTTAGATATAATATATTTTTAATTAAAATCTTTGGCTTCAAAATATCTTCAAGAATATGACAATGAAGACTATAAGAACACAGTAAATCTTTAGTAATAAGTGTTAAGAAAATACTTTTGGTACCTGTTTCAAAAGTACCAGCATCTATAGAGTTACCATTATTTTGTAATTTTTAGTGATACAACCAATAAAATCGATCCTAGTTTTTGCTGCCAATATTGGTTTCACATTTTCCAGTAGTTCATTAATCTCAAAAAATGTTGAACGTTCATATATATCTATTATTCAGAGATTTCAAAATACTGCCGTTACTATGATGCTAATGCTGTAACTCGGAAATGGAAACCCTCGATTTTTTCAAATTGAAATTTTACTGGAAATGTTTTTTTTGTTTAATCCAGCCAGATATTTCCAATTTTCTCTCCTTCCTCTTTAGGTGTATTTTTGGCGAAGAAATACATATTGATATCTGTCATAAAAATATGTGAGCATCTCACAACTCTCTTCTTTCCAATGAAAAAAGGATAATCGAAACCGTTGCACGATTATTATGCAAAATGCGTGAACATACATAAAATGTAAACTTCCTCGATTTTTAAAAAATCGGTCAGCATGGGCAACGCGGACATTTAAAAACTGACATTGAAACTCAGACAAATGTTTTAGCTATGTGGTGGGGGTACATTTTTTCAAAAATTGAAAGTATGAGACGGCCAAAAAATACGATTTTGGATTAACAGCAGTGATATTGTCAGAAATATCTGCATTTCCGGGATGTTTTGAAATCTCTGAATATAAGACTAAAGTCCATCCAGGTACCTATAATTATTTCAAATATTCAAAATTATCAGCAGCGGCGGAATTAGTAAAATTCTGTATTTTTTGGAGCACTTACTCATAAAGTCGGTCCTATTTTTTGGAAAAAAGTTTCTGGTGAATTTTACACTTTTACAGTTTACATTTTTTGTTATTAATCATATCAATAATAATAGTAACAAATATTCCATATTCGTTTGATTAGGACTATTAAATATAGATACCTACACAGCAAGGTATGTCGTGAGTCCTAAGCCAAAAATGACTTCAAATTAATGAGCACTGACTATGTTTCGAATTGTATCTTGTACCCATAGTACCTTTTGCAAAAGTTTTACAGTGGAATCGACCCATAATATCCCTAAATTTGCCCAGTGAAATTGAAATGATATTACAGTAATCCGGTGGCAATTGAAACTCTAAATATTACAGAACTGGTTAGCTATAAAGTATCTGTTGAAAAAATAAGGATATACCTGTAACAGACCCTTAAATTTAATATACCTACGTACAACATTCATTGAAAACAAGAAAATCCTATACAAGTTGTCCTGTCCAAATTTCAATAAACTTGTTTGCTATTTCCTTATGAGTTTGTGAAAATGTGTAAACAAAATTGATTATTAGAAATTACTTAAAAGTTGCATCGTAACAAATGTACCTAATTGTACTTGAATTTAGGTTGGAACGCGGTTTTCTCATTTCCGAATTGAACTGACCTTCATTTTTATTTATAAACTATGTGTCTCTTTAATTGATAAAATAAATATAATTGATAAAAATAAATATATTTGTTATATAAAATATGTTTAACATTCGTAATTGAATCTAAAATTACAGTCTATTTAAAGGAGTGTTGGTGATCTCATACCTTTTATTGAGAGACTCTGTATAATATATGGGTAATTTTGATTCTTTTCGATGTTTGTCCCTTTTTTCATATCGTAGCAGAAAAGCTTTGTAGAAATACATTAAAAGAATAATAATTGTTCGCTCTAATAAACTAGCGAAGTTACTAGATCCGGAGCAAAAAGACTGCTGATTGGGTAAAATACATGTGGAGGTGAATAACAACCATAAAAATATTTCAGGGTCAGAGTAACAATGTTTCGCTATAAAGTTACCTTTGCCTTGAAATTCGTTACTCGCCTCATCAAACTATCATGGCTGTAATTCAAAGGTGATTCATATTATGCATATTATGCATTTCACCAACCCAGCACCACTGCTCGCTCCAAGTCCCGTCGTAATTTCAGAAGGATGCACAAACATTTTTTGTTACTATCTCAGCATATATTTCGACTCCGATGTTCTGAATAACCTATCTTTTTATTGTTATTGTTAAATGAATTGTGACACTTGATGTATGTTTATGTGTAGATTTTCTTTCTGTTGTAGTGAGCTTGCGATGTAGCTTCGGCGCCATTATGAGGAAACATGTGCGATTCATCAGAGGGCGGAGCATCTTGACCGTTACGGACGTTGGTGGGGCCCGGGTGGTATGAGTGTAAGGCATAGTGCTATTGTTCATCGACACATGCCAAGGTCAAGATTATATCCCGAAATATCTAGTGATTTCGCGCTATTGGTGAAATGTTCGTGGCGTTGGAAGATGTCGATGGAATATATTCGAGATAGAGGGGCTTGCCTATATATTGGAGAATTTGCTGCGGAGTCGGTCGAGTGAGTCAGTACGATTAATACGGTGAAGACCCGTAGCACGGTGATGAATCAAGAGATAGTGTCGATTTGACGAGGCTTCAAATTAACAATCTGACTGGTTCGAATTTTAAGGTGAAAAATGAAAGGGAAGTCAATAACGATTCCAGAAGCGACAATAAATATTTTTTGCTATTAACGTACCTGCAGAACGCGCTAATTCATTTGTTGTTTGAATACAACCTGATGAAAAAATTGTCCCAAAGCAAAAACTGAATTGAAACTATTTCCATCCTTACTGTAACAAGTTATGGGTTGCTTAAATTTGGCAAACCAGATGGTCGGGCTGTATGATCTAGACCGAAAATTTACAAAGTAATGGGAAAAATACTTTTACCGTTTATTTTGATGACTTTTATAAATTCCTTGATCATATACAGTGAGGACCAAAAGTCCGCCCCCACCGTAACTTCTTTATTTTCAATATTACAAAAAATATTGAATACATAAGTTGTAGGGTTTCATTTGACCTTTTCAATAACATAATTTTAACTTATACAGGGTGTCTCAAAAAAGCCCACTGACTTAGTTTATTTTAGTATATTATTAGATATTCGAATTCTACGTGAAATTCTAAGCAGATTTCATGCATCATTTACTATACCTAAGTTGAAGTGAGTCCCAAAAAATCTTAATCCAAACTGATATGATTTTCGATCCCTTACGTTAATTCAGTCGGCTGTTTATACTGAGTGCCTTAGTAACCATAGCAACAAGTAAATAAATCTTAACTATGTTGTCAATAATTGTCAAATTAAAGTTAACAATATTTTGTGTTGAAGCCGTTATCAACTTTGGTGAAGCTAATCGGAATTTCCACGCTACTGTTCGCATTTTCAATGAAAGATTTTCCGAACGTCCAATGTGTCGAAAATATCTGCGGCAATTGGTGGCAAAATTGTAGTAAAATTCTAAACAAGTTTTATGTTAGTATTATATCAATGAAGTATTATTTCTTGAAATATAAATAGTTCAACTTTGTCTTCTAATGAAGGAGCCATATTGATCAACGAGAAAAAGTATGTAAAAAGTATCAAGGAGATCACAAAATATTGTTAACTTTAATTTGACAATTATTGACAACATAGTTAAGATTTATTTACTTGTTGCTATGGTTACTAAGGCACTCAAAGTATAAACAGCCGACTGAATTAACGTAAGGGATCGACAATCAGTTTGGATTAAGATTTTTTGGGGCTCACTTCAACTTAGGTATAGTAAATGATGCATGAAATCTGCTTAGAATTTCACGTAGAATTCGAATTTCAAATAATATACAGGGGGTTCCATTTGAAAAAATAAACTAATAAGTCAGTGGGCTATTTTGAGACACTCTGTATAAGTTAAAATTATGTTATTGAAAAGGTAAATGAAACCCTACAACTTATGTATTCGAAATTTTTTTGTAATATTGAAAATAATTGTTGGCGGACTTTTGGTCCTCACTGTATAATGATTAACACAACAGAAAAAGACCATGAAAAAGAAGAAGATATCAGTATCTTCCTTCTGAAGGAACAAATAGAAGAAAATGCAGGCGTTGCACAGAAAATGAGAAACAAATAAGAATAAAAATAATATGTAAGGAATGCAGTGTTTCTTTATGCAAGAATTATTTTTCCGCTTATCATACATAAAATAATACATTTTCGCAATTTATCCGTTTAAGAGCATTACAGTCTTTCATAAGCGCCTGATTTTCTAGAAGATTACCGGTGCACCGGTGCAAATGGGTAGGTACCTTATATTGAGACTGGCGATTATGAATTTAAATAATGCCTATCTGAAGATCTGAAGAACGATTGTTTGTCGTCGACATATTGCGTTTTACGCTTTTTCCCACTATACTGCTCAATCAGATTGATTACCAAACATAGCATCGTCTCCTAGACATATATAATGATTTCGAGGTTGTTGCCCCACATCAGTATGTCGCAGGGTAAAGAGCCACATTTGATAATCAATCCTAATTTAGAATTCATACTGGTATCAATCTTCAGCATAGAACTGACGAAAGAGACCAGTACGAAATGTAGGTTCAAATTACCAGATAGGCATTATTTAAATTCATATTCTAATATAGTTGACTGGTACAGATAACTCATCATCCGTGTATAATGTATAATTAATTATACACCTTTGCCGATTGTTCATATCCACCATTATAGATGCCTAATATATCGCTCATACTGGTCTCTATCTTCAGTTGTATGCTGAAAATGGATACAAATATGAGTTCCAAGTTAGGACTGATTATCAAATATGGGTCTTCTCCCTGCAACATACTGATGAAAGTTAACAACCTCGAAATCATGATATATATATATATATATATATACATATATATATATCAGGGGCCTGATGCTATATTACCAATCTCATTGAGCAATATCGTGGAAAAATGCATAAAACGCAATATGTCGACGACAAACAATCTTCTTATTGCGGCTCCCTACGAAATGTAGTTTTAATATAACAGATAGACATTATTTAAATTCATACTAGCCTTCGTTATTGTAAAAAAACTTGTCTCGAATGGATTATGGACGCCCGATAGAATAACACAACCTTTGATTTGTCACTTTACGATGGAGCTGATTAACTGCAAGATTCTGGCCTCTTTAACATCTCGGCGTTAGATTCGGCACTTCATCTGTTATTGGTCTAATATTTGAAATCAACCAATCAAATTTGCAATGTTGCTGAATCCTATGCTACAATGTTTGAATGTGTTTTTAGACGGACAGTTTTCTTCAGTCCGGAATTTCGGAGTCAGACTTTAGACGTTAAAGGATATCTCTTGAACGGACTCTCTGTTGGTCGGACGCGGGCACATAAAAAGTCGCTATTGAATAGACGCGCGACCATAATCAAAGTCAAACCGGTGCACTGCGACGATATCGTATATCGTATCTCACCTCAGTTGCAAGAAGGCAGTTCATGGGAGCATTTCTGTTGAACTCTATTTAAGTATGTCACAAAAAGGCACATTTTAAGCCTTAAAGAAAAAATTGAGGCGATAAAATACGTACGAAAATGAAAAACTTAGTGTACAATCTTCCCATCGTATGGAATAATACTTTTTCGCATCCACGAGACATTCAGCTTAAGTACATCCAACTCGTATTTCTTCCTCTTAACTGTACTTCCATTTGTCAGCCTTTGGACCAAAGCATTATCCAAAACTTCAAGGTTTTTTACAGAGCAATACTGGTTAAAAATCTTCTGAACAAAATTGATTCTGTACATAATGTTAAAGATCTTAGTAAAGCTCTCAACATTCTGGACGCTGTTTATTTTATAAACAGTGCGTAGAAAAAAATATCGAAAGAGACGATACAAAACTGTTTCTGCAAATCAGGAATAGTAATTCGAGATGATGGTGATGATGTCTGAAAAATTTCTCACCGGAAGATGATTTACTTTTAGCATTTTATAGTCAACTGTGAGAAGATACCAACAAGGAATTGTCCTCTCTGACTCAAATATTGAAGACATCGCTAATATCGACAGGGAGTTAAAGGTTGAAGATTCTGAAGATCAACCAAAAGTTCTTTCTGAAACAGCAAATTCAAATGATGAGTGGGATGAAGAAGCTGAAGCAATTACTGGAAGTGAATGGACAATTGCAAATTATTCACAAGCAATTCATACGGTAAAGGACTTGTTAAACATCAAGGAGGTTATCCTGCAATTGTTTAGAACAAAATTTTAGAGACTCATTGTTTACAGAAAGTAAGCGACAAACAACATTATACGATTATTTTAATACAAATTAACTTGAGGCTTTAGCCATATGTTTGCTTACGTCTAGATTTATTGTTTTAATGCATTTGTATTGAGTGTATAGTTTTGTTTCAAATTTTTATCATTCTCATGCGTATTTGTGTTGATTTACCTTTAGTTGGTCAAAATATGATAATTTATGTGTTACTGAATGTTTTGTAATAAATAATCAAGCGCAAAAAAAAAATTGCCAATGAGCGGACACCTCCATTGAGCGGATATTCTTTGTCAGTCTCGTTGCTGTCCGTACAAGGGAGATTCTACTGTATTACATTTTTATACCTATTCTTCGTTCAATTCTAAAATCATTTCGTGTATAAAATATTCAATAATTTTCCGACATATTTCAAATTGTATATGAAAAATTGCATTACATAACTAACGTTTTCGTATAAGGAAGCCCTTATTGTTTAATTTGCGTTTGTTTTCTTGTAGAATAATAGATATTAACATTAGTAGTATTTGTCTGATATTTAGATAATTATCAGTCCAGTGTGATCAAAAAAAAATAATAAAAATTGAGCTTGAGGAAACATCAAAGGTTTTTTTTTAATGGAAACCCCGCTATTTTTATAATGTTATCATATGAAGCAATCAAGATAAGAATAACTATGTATAAGAAAGTATATTCTGAAAATTATTAGTTTTCGAAATAACTGACAATTTCACAGTTTTTGTTTTACATAACATTAAAGTTAAAAAAAAGAAATTAATCGAAAATGTCAAAATAGTCACTCAAGTATTAAATATACTTGTTATTTGCCAGTTTTCAATAAATATTATGCCAAGACGATTACATTTTATGTATTACTAGCGAACCCGACGTTGTCATGTCTAACCTAAAATGTATAGAACGTTGAAGAAAATTGCGAAGAAAAGAAAAAAGAAAAAAGGTAATGCTATATATATATATATATATATATATATATATATATATATATATATATATATATATATGTGTGTGTGTGTGTGTGTAATGATTTTAATATGTCGTCATTTTGTAATGTTCTGTAACTTTTTTTATGAACAATCTCAGTTAAGTGTGTATAACCATTTTTCAGAGGATATTGATTTGTATATTTTTGTAGTATCCCTGAAGATGGTAATAAGTAATAAATTACCGAAAGCTTGGAACAAACTTTAAAGAGTTTTCTTTCATAACTGCTGCATCCCCACCATTAGTTTAACTCTATATATACATATATATAAGAATGGATGTTGGTATGTCTGTCAGTTTGTGTGCCCACTTGCCTCGGTATAAAAGTTGAAGTACAGCAGCGCCATCTGTTGGCGAGTTGCAACAAAGTTAATAACAATAACAATAAATATTCTATTTGCTATATATCTAGGTATACATATTTTTATTGCGATTGGTTGAAGGGTAGGTATATTGCGAGTTGTAACAAAGTTAATAACACAAAAATATTCTATGTGCTTAAATACCTACATACAGGGTGTCCCACGGTCATGGCCTATTAGAAATTTCTGGAGAATGACAAAAGCTATCGATCTGAAAATTTTATGGCTTCTATTAGACATTTTAAACTATCTTTGGAAAATATTTTCATAAAAAAATCACTTCCGGTTTTGCCGGAAGTAATAACAACTTTGTTATTTCAAATGGGATACCTCATATTTTGATACATTTTTGAATTCTACACAAAATTTTGAGTAAAATGGATATACCTTTCCCTATACTTAAAGTTAATAGTTTTAGAGTTATTTAATTTTATTCGTTAAAAATCGACAAATGCGAGTTGATCGAAAATATATCATAACTTTTTTGTTATTTGCTTGATAAACATGGAGTTTGAATTTTTGGAATCTCTGCACATTGTTTTAATGATTTCATTATGATTTTTCTTAATTTCCTGAGAAATTATTAGAGAAAAAGGAAATTTTGCCGGATTCAAGATAATTTTGTTCAATATGGCCAATAAAATGCTCCATAAAATCGTATTCTTCCGATTTCCGCTGATGAAGCAATGCAATTAAATCTGATATCTCAAAAGTTATCGAACAATTTCAGATTTTTTCAAAAATTATTTTAATTATCTTTACTTTGGCATGCTACAGTATGTATTAAAAAACGAAAGAATACTAAAACAATAACAAATTTAATAATCTACACAAAAAATATTAATCAATAACCTATTCCAAAAAAACATAACAATACTTTAAATGTAAATTTACAAGTGTTCAAAGTGCCCCCCATTTACTTCTGAACATGCAATAAGTCTTGATTCCACACTAGATGTTGCATTTCTTATTTCTGCAAGGTCTAGATCTGCAAAAGCATTTTGTACCCGATTTCTCAGGTCTTCTGTCGATTGCACTGGAGGACGGTTATTATAAACTTTTTTTCTTATGACCCCCTACAAATAAAAATCTAGGGGCGTTAGATCTGGTGACCTTGGTGCCCAATTCTAGGGACCCAAGCGCCGAAGCCACCTGTCCTCAAACATTTCATAAAGTTCTTCGGTAACTTCATGGCTGCAATGAGCTGGTGCTCCGTCAAGCTGATACCAGCAGCTTATGGCTTCGTTAATTGGCAAGTCATCTACAAAGTCTGTAACGATGGTGAGCAATATTTCAAGATATTTTTCGCTGTCCAGCACTTCTTCGTAAATATAAAACTTAAGTGCGTTGTTTTTTATAAGAGCAAAAACGTTGAAACTGATTTTAACTTGAAACTTTTGTTCTTTCTTCAAATGTGGGTTTGCGTCTGCCCAGAAATGATTACTTTTTGAATTAAAGATTCCTTCTCGCGAAAATTTGGCTTCATCTGTCCAAATTATTTTTTTCATAGTTTTCGTCTTCTTGGTTTTTTAGAAGAAACATTTCGCAAAATTCTACTCTTCTAGGACCATCTTGGGGGTGTAGATGTTGAACTTGTGTGAACTTAAAGTCATGCATGTTGTGCTGTTTTAAAATTCTTTGAATTGACGATCTTGCAACACGTAAGTCGTATTCAGCGCTTCGAATCAACGCTTGAGGGTTTCCGTAAAAATAAGCCAATACGGTAATTTGTGTTGCTTCATCAGCGGAAATCGGAAGAATACGATTTTATGGAGCATTTTATTGGCCATATTGAACAAACTTATCTTGAATCCGGCAAAATTTCCTTGCAGTCATCGGCGGCAAATTCGGATTTCGGGTGTTAAACGTCCTGCATGTTCTCGTGACAATCCTATTGCACTCTCCATAAATTGCAAAAAGGTTGAGCAGATCGGCATTTGTGTATTCTTGATTCATGATTGTGATTAATTTCAATAAAAAAACTATGAATGAGACAATTTCTAATCTTACACTTTGACACTGATATAAATAAGTGGTAACTATGGTTACCGTTTTGATGCGTTCCAAAGTTAAGGTAATACAAAATAATTGTTGAGAAATCGGAAATTGTTCAATAACTTTTAATCTATCAGCTTTAGATATGGAAGTGGTTACATCAATAGAAAGGTATTTTAATTTTGAATACGCTAGTGCAACAAAATACAGGGTGTTCTATTCGAAATAAGAAAGTTATTAACGTTAGAAATTAAGTCATCTTTACATCGATTTTTCTCTAATAATTTCTCAGGAAATTAAGAAAAATCAGAATGAAATCTTTAAAATAATGTGCAGAGATTCCAAAAATTCAAACTCCATGTTTATCAAGCAAATAACAAAAAAGTTATGATATATTTTCGATCAACTCGCATTTGTCGATTTTTAACGAATAAAATTAAATAACTCTAAAACTATTAACTTTAAGTATAGGGAAAGGTATATCCATTTTACTCAAAATTTTGTGTAGAATTCAAAAATGTATCAAAATATGAGGTATCCTATTTGAAATAACAAAGTTGTTATTACTTCCGGAAAAACCGGAAGTGATTTTTTTATGAAAATATTTTCCAAAGATAGTTTGAAATGTATAATAGAAGCCATCAAAATTTTCATATCGATAGCTTTTGTCATTCTCCAGAAATTTCTAATAGGCCATGACCGTGGGACACCCTATATATAAACTTACTTACGTATACAAATTTTCATCGCCATCGTTTGAACACTATAAAACTTGATGTCCTACAGCGCCATCTGGTGGCAAGTTACAAAAAAGGGGATAGCGTAAAAACCTTCCCCATAAAAGGATACCTGCCAACTTTCTTAATGATATATCAAGCGGTGTCAAAGTCTATTAACTTCGAACAAACGGACAGACATACCAACATCCATTTTCATATATATAGATATGAATAGATTATTTCAGTTTATTTAATATCTTCCTGAATAGATAATGGAGGTTGTTTTCTGGGAAAAGGTCTAACATAGGCTTATACCTACCACAGACAATCTTGTTGGAATAGATTTTCTGTGCTTATACCTACCTATTACCCAAATGTATAAAAAAATAGTCAACTGTGAAATAGTGTAAGTAGGTACCCGTTGTTCAATTTCAATGTTTTTTTTACACTAAAAAGTAATATAATTATTCTTTTTCCATCCTCATTGGAAAATATAAGCATTCTGTTAGAGTGAAAATTCTGCTTTCTAGAGACCCATAGCGGAACCTTGGGTCCTTAGTCCATCCTTAACGGTTGGTAAAACATTTTTTCTGCACTCAACAGCTAGTTATAATTTACGATGTGTTATATCTTTTTTATATCTTATAAACATATCCATCTGACCAGTGAGTTATAATAACTTTCGCTGTTTGTTTATGGCTGTTAATTAAGATCTGTGGAAGAAATTAGTTCTTTCTACTTGCATCTTAATATTTACTGTTATAGTCATAGATAAACTATAGTATTTAGTGTTAGTGTTGCTATACGGCACCGAATTGCTAAAAACTGGCGACCAAGACCATCCGCACTTCTTTATCGACTGAAATAGCCTATTCAGTATTCAGCAGATTCAGCAGGCAGCTAAAGTGCACCAGAAGCTGCCACCATTTCTTATAATTTGCCTAGCTCAATGAGAAACTTCCACCAAGAGTTCTCAAGTAATGTGGGTAAATTAAATTTCGGATATCACAAAATGACAAATTGTTCATTGATTGATCTTAAATGTAACATTGCAATGCCCAATTAGCGAGTACCTATATTATTAAATGCACATATTATATGTTCCTAGCTACGTCACTGTTTTGATGCATGAATGACCGAAATGCACATCGTAGGTAAGTAATTACATAACTCACAAGAATACTATTATGAACGCATCGTTGAACGAGAAGACTCCCACCTGCAAAATCGTTCAACCTTATTCTAATACCTCTCGACAGCTGATGCCTCTTAGCAATGCTCTCGCATTTTTGATCGCGGATAAAATGGTGCATTTTCTTTTAATCATCAGATCGATACAACTTTAGGAATAGCATAGAGGAAGATGACGAATAAATATTATATTCAGCTACTGACAGCTTTCTGTAATATATAAAAGATCTGGTGCAATAACGTGGAGCGTGGAGTGTTAATCTGTTGTGGAAATATGTGATGTGGTGTTTCAGTGACATGGTGAATTAATTGTGATTGGAAAACTACATTTCCTCATGTTGTTCCTTACGATATAATAAACAAAAAAGGTTAGTTACACCGTACATCCAACAGGTTCTTTTAATATCTATATTATTTGCAAAATCAAATAGTAATTCAGATGATTTTTTGGGATATATAACTACTATTTGCATAGTAATGAAAAATTACAAAAAAACACAACACATGGACACTTGAATTTTCAACTCCGACGTTGTTGGCAAAACACGTTTCATGATTCATAGCTCAATTCAAAGGTCTGTTATTTCACGGCAGCATGTATTACAGGGTCATCCATCTGTTACTGTTAGTATAGTTATGAGTTTGATATTGTGCAAACTTCATCGGTAATGTAAATTATTTTGAATTTTTCAGATTTTTTAATTACATGTCACTGAAATTGGTTCAGTAATAATCATCAGAAAAAAATAAAAATCTGGAATAAAAACATTAGTTTTACACCATTGGTTTGAAGACTCGTTTGAAGACTGAATAAATATATAAATAGTACATCGGAGATAAAATACATAGTACCTACTCAATGCGAACAGATCCAACAGTGACGTTAACTAAGTTAGTTTCACATTATAATCTATCTATAGATTGTTGAAAATTTAATTGCAAATTTTACAAACTTCAAAGCACCATATTTTTCTTCTTTCAGATTGGGCCCTACTGTATATTTTAATATGTGTATGTAATTCGATATGGAATTTGAAAACACACAATTCTCTAAATTACAACCCTATCGCAATTCCAAACGCATTTTTTTATGAAAAACTTGAATTGCAATTTTGAAAAATAGAAAAATAGAGATTCTAATTTTCCGTCCAATAAAAGAAGCCAAAATTGTTTGTTATATATTCAATGTTTATAACTATTAATTATTTAAAATGTTGCCAAACATTTATTTTCTTGCCATGGATTACATCTGAAATGACCGAAAAACAATTTTCAATAAGGGAAATGTAAAAAAACACTTTCTTAACAAGTCAAGTTTTCGCAGAGTATTATCCAAAACGATGTTTGAAATCAGGTAACGGAGAAGGTATAACAGTTCAACAGTTTGCATGTTTTGTTTTAGTCGCGCCTTTTGCATAGTAAACGTGCTCCAATTTTTTATTTTTTTAATTTGGAAGCATTATTGAAAATTGGCCCTATTAAAAAAAATCAACATTCAAAATGTCCTTCCTTCATAAAACTTCTCCCATAAGAGGTGGAAAGTGCATTTTTTTTCAAAAGTTTGAAATTTGAGGCGACAAAATTAAAAAAGAGACCATAACCGGTAGACATTTAAGAAAACAATAATGGTTTCCAAGTTACAGCTGTGATTGAGTCTGAGATATGTGTATTTCCGCAATTTTTTCCCAAAATCGAAAATATGAGATGGTCAAATTAAACATTAACATTTAAATTTGATATTTTTTAAATGAAAAATACGGTTTCCGAGTTACAGCAGTGATAATGTCTGAAATATTTGTATTTCAGCGATGTTTTCCAAATATCTGGTTATGTAGTTATAAGCAAAGTAGATACTATTTTCTTTGGTATAAGATAAGTGAACGTTGAACGATTTGATGACTAATGATATGCTCATATTTTTTCATTATACCTCTTTGAAAATACAATGTTTCCACGACTATTTGATGCCTAGAATATTTTATGTGCGGTCATGACTGGCACTATATGCATAGCATTGTTTAGTCCTCCAAAATTCCTTAGCAACGTCAAATGGCGCTATTGTGACAGCTTTCAGTTAGTCGATTTATTAGATTTGATTTCGGATTCGATAATGGTTAAAAATAAAGGTTTTAGAAACACAATAGCAATATTCTTTGTTTTCAGATAGGTATAATGAAAAGTATCGTTGATAAATGCTTTTCCCGCGCTTGCATGACTTCCCATTTGTCACGTGGGCACGGGAAAAACCTATTTTCTGGACTGATAATGAAATATACTATTCCTTACAATAAATAGGGCCGACTTTGTTGCACTGAAAAATACAAAATAATTCCAATTCTTTTGGTGCTGGTACTTTCGATGTTGGTGCCAAAAGTCTCCGATCTACCTATAAGCACATCAGAATAACTATAATATTATTTTGTATTTTTCGGTGCACCAAAAAATATTAATAACAACTGTAGATGGGAGCTGAGGTACAGGACTCTGTATACTGTATAGTTCCGTACACGAACGTAATATAGGTACATAGCAGCTACAAAAATCTTATTTTGCACAATAAACCAAAAGATAATCTTCGAGATTTGAGCCATACGATTAAGTAGTGACTACTATAAGGAAATCGATAGATATCAAAAAAACATAACATAAACATTTTTAAAAATCTCGATACCGAAAATTTCACACGATTACAATACTTTCCTTATACAGCTACTGTATTAGCCTAGGAAAGTAAAAATAAATAATTCAGTAATATCAAATTGACAGTAGAATAGTGGGATGTCCGTTTGATTATGTTTGTAAACTCGGGGTTTAAAAGTTTTTTTCCGTTGTTTATTTCTAACCATTGAACCAGTCTGGAAATCGCTGCTGGGTTTATTATTTCTGTAATTAATTCATTTAAATGTTAGTGAGTAATTTATATGAATGAATTGTGTTCAAAAGTCAAGGAAAACTACATACATTTAAATTATTCGGATAAAATTCTATGAAAGTATCGTAGGTACATGTATGAATAAACTGTGAAAGCTCACAGCTATGTGAAATGTAAATGATCAGAAGGGACCCATATAAGTGGAAAGTCATGTACAGTGTCACAGTTCATAGGATTTGGAACTGTTAAAATTAAATTTCTTCAGAATAATCTTCAGTGTAACGGTCGCTCACAAAACTGTTATATTTTCAGTTTTTATTTATGTTGATATATGTATCTGGAGTTTCTGTTGAAATATATAAAGGTGATAGGGGAGCTATGAATGAATTTTCATGTTCTTGTTACATAAGGTCATAATTCAAAAGCGTCAATATTTTAAACTAATTAAATAATTAGACAGATTATTTTTTATTTTTCACTAGTACCGATGTCTATCCAATAAGACTTATTCGATATTCTACCAGAAATATACTGCATGTAATTTTATATTTAGTGAATTCAAGTTATACCTAGTAACAGCAAATTTGAACATTCTGAATGCTATATCTCGAAAAACCTTGTCCGATTTTGATATCTGTTCAATTTATTTTTTTTAGAAATGATCTTTTCTTTTATGGAAATATTCTATTATCCAATAATAGAGGTTTTTTTCAGAGAAAGAGCAGGTAAATTTATGAATGTTCAAACTTTCAATATGAATAATAAGAAAATTTACAATTGAATTTTGACCTTTTCCTTATTATGAAGTCGCGCAAAAAAGGATAAATTTGTCTACATTATCTTGCAAATGATAGGAATTGCCGAAAAGACTAAATCAAATGGAGTATTTTTAAAATAAAACATAAATATAATAGGTAGCTAAAATAAATACATTTTTACAAAAACTAGAACGGAATTCATTAGATATTTCCTAATTTGCCCCACAAAAAGGCTTATCTACGCTAAATTTGCCTTATCTATTAGGTTATTTATTGTTTTTAAGAATAAAATATAATTCTTTTTTTTCAGTATTTTCTGAAAAAATCTTTTATATCTGTGCAGATAGACAACCACAAAAGTAATCTTATGTGGCTTCTATTTTCTCATGGAAAATTCACATAAAAAAATTTCAGTCTTAGAAAATATTTTTCTTCTATCATAAGAAGGGCTTCTGCGAAAAGATAAGGTTGATCAAGACCCTAAAAAATTTAATATGACACCTTCTCTCAGCCGTCTTCGTTCAAATGAAAAAAGAACGGATCGGAACGAGGTAACGTACATAAAAAACATATAGCCGAACTTGATATCATCTTTATTTATTACATAATTATCAAACAACAAGATATTGAAACTTTAATTATTATCAGAACAAAAAATTCAATATCTGCATATCTATATAGTTACACTCTTCACACTATGAATATTTACGGTCTTCAGACGATGAACACAAATAAATCTAGCTTTCAATTTAGAAAATATTTTGATAAACATTGAAGAAAGTGATTGCTACTAAGACAGCAGAAACATCAAAATTCTATGAGAATATATTTAGCTTTTGATATTGCATTTTTCTCAGTCCGGTATTTATTGAGTTTCTGCCATTCAAGAGCGAACAAAAACGTAATCTTCGAAACAATAAAATATTAGGCTTTGAAAAACTCCCACAGTAGCTATATTTAGAATGTTTCTACGGAATGTAGGAAATAACGGATAATCTCATTTCTCCTGTTATTAAATTCCCATACTATTGATCAGCTGTGTCATATTTTGCAAATAAAAACATACATATGCGAGTCCTCATCGTTGGTCCATTAGTCAATTCAATTTAGCATCACAAAAATGTTTATTAAAAACCATCGAATGAGCAATGTTGGGAATTGAGACAAAAAGTATGGTGATGGGCAGTTCGTATTTGGTGAGGGATTATTTTTGCCATATTGATCTTTCATTACGATATGACATTGTTCAGGGCTCACATTTCCCTAAGTGGATTCATCAAAATTCCATGTCGTACAACTTGATAAGAGATATATTTTTAAAGACAACGAAAATGACTGTTAAAACATTATTAGGCGAAATCTTGGTTATGAATCCGAACTAAGAACTGATAAGGTAGTCAAAGTAACCTTAAAAAAATATGAAATCAAATAATTTTATGCACTCAGTCGGGTACCCTGACAATAAAGTGATCCATTACGTGACTAGTGACTATCTGACGGAGAAAAATCTCCCCTTAGATAGAGAGAAACATTGAAAGAGCTTAGAAATAAGAAAATAGATTTAACACTGAAAATACAAAATAATATTAATTTTATTGGTTTTGATACTTTTGAAGTTGGTGTCAAAAGTTTTTACAGTCTGGGAACGAGTTTATTAGTTGGTGCAGTAAAAAATACAAAATAATATTAATTCTATTGGTACTGGTAAATATTTCCTTAATTAACGGAATTATTATAAAAATAATAATTTGGTATTTTTGATTAGTAGTTTATTGATGAAAGGCTCTTGAAAATAATATTGTGAGTAATTAACTACGAATATTAAAAATTGAGAGATAAATAACATTAAAAGAAAACTAGAACCGACTTTATGAGATGATGCAACTGAAAAATATAAAATATTTTTTACAAAAAATTGGACCGACTTTATCAGTTGTTGCACTGAAAATACAAAATAATATTAATTCTATTGGTGCTGGTTCTTTTGGAGTTGGTGCCTACAACAACAAACTACAACGGCACAACTTTATAATTACCAGCACCAATAGAATTAAAATTATTTTGTATTTTTCAGTGCAACAACTGATAAAGTCGGTCCTATTTTTTGTAAAAAATATTTATTTCACATTTTTGAGTGTAACATTAGTCATGAAAATTGTTGAACGTTCACTAATACCCAAAAAGATATAGCAAAAATGCGCATATCACATATTTCAGACTTTACCATTGCGATTTTCGGAAAAATTTGCCCCTTCCACATTCCTGAAACACATATCTCAGACTGTAGCGCGGAAATGTATGATTATTTTTGAAAATGTCCAATTTAAACATTTCCGGATATGGAATTTTCATTAATTGTGCCGTCTCGGATTTTCAATTTTCGAGAAAAATTGCCCCCTCAACCCCCTTTGGGGCGGTTTTTGAAGGGAAGGAGATTTTGGATTTGATTTTTCTCAATATGGGACCATTTCCCGACCCTCTTCTTTTAAATGAAACAAAAATCGTCTAAATTGGAGTACGTTTACTACCGCAAAACGCGCGAACGTCCATAAAAAAATAAAAAAGCATTCTTACAACCGAATTGTATACCTTCTCCTTTTTTGAAGTCGGTCAAAAATTATTAATTCTATTGGTGCTGTTATTTTTGAAGTTGTGCAGTTGCAGTTAGATTGATAATTTTTGGCACCAACTTCACAAGTACCAGCACCAATAGAATTAATATTATTTTATATTTTTCAGTGCACCAAATAATAACGTTGGTCCAATTTTTTGTAAATAATATTTATTTCACACTTTTGCATGTAACATTAGTCACGAAAATCGTTGAACGTTCACTAATACCAATGAAGATAGTACTTATCCTATTACCCGCGAGTTATGTAGCCCAAATTTAGCAACATCCACCATAATGAGTCCCAAGGTCAACAAAGCCCTTACTCAGCATATAATAACTATAAAAGCTTAACAAATTGTAAATTCATTTCAGTTATATTTTTACTTGCATACTTTGTACCAACACTTATTGTGAAATAAAATACTTTTTAAAAAGTCAATCAGTGATTTCATAAATTTAACTCGCGTGTATTTTTTGCTTGCTGTTGTTATTATTATTGAGATCACAAAACATCGCTGCGGAAATATGCTTAATTATTTTAGTTGTTACCATTTTAACACCGATTTAACTCGAAAACCGTATCTCTGATGAAAAAATGTTCATTATAAATGTTGCGACAAATAATTATATCTTTCATGTAGTACCCACAGATTTTCAATTTTCGAAATAAATCACCCTCTTCACATAGCAAAAATACATATATTTGAGAATTTAACATGCCTTTACCTCGAAAACCGTAACTCTTTTGGAAAAATGTTCAATTTAAACGTTTCCGTATATTGTCCTATCTTTAATTATATAACCTCAGGTTTTCGATTTTCGAGGGCGGTTTTCGGAGGGAAAGATATTTCGAATTTGCGTCTTTGTAAATATGGGACCATTTCTCAAACCTCCTCCTTCAAATTAATAATAAATCATCAAAATCGAGCTAGATTGCTATATAAAAGGTGCGCACGAACCAAAAAAAATAAAAATAAAGTAGACAGTCGAATTGTATCCCTCCTCCGTTCGGGGTATGTCGGTCAAAAATAACAATACATAATGTAAGAACCATAAAGATTTCGAAGTTGTTATCAAGAGATCATTATCAGCAATAGCAAACTCTTGACCAGCTTCAAAACTTTATAACACTTACATTATATATTGTTATTGTATTCGTTTCAGTGCATCATCAAGTCGGTCGTAGTTTTTATTTAAAGTTTTTTTAATTCCAACTCATTGTAGATCCTGCTTGGCAAGTATAATGACGTGTTATAGACTGACTTCCCAAACGGAGGAGGTATACAATTCGACGTTTTCTTTGTCTGTTCGCGCCTTTTGCAAGATGATTATTCAGAGTCGCAGTTGGTGCTATTGAAAAAAATCGGCGTTCAACATATCCTTCCCCCAAAAACTTTACCCGATGTGGATGGAGGGGCAAGTCTTAAAATTCTCTGAAAATTTGAGACGACAAAATTAATGAAACTACTATATCCGCGAAAGTTTAAATTAGACATTTTTCAAAAATGTATTAATTGGTGCACTGACAAAAAGAAAATAATATTAATTCTATTGGTACTTGTCATTTTGAAGTTGTGCTGCTACGACTTTTGGCACCAACCTCAAATATACCGGCACTAATAGAATAAATATTATTTTATATTTTTTCAGCGCATCAACTAGTTTTTGACCGACTTAAAGAAAGGCGGAGGTATGTTTGCGTTTGGATATCTTAGAAATGGTCCCATAATTAGAAATACTCAAATACGAAATCTCCTTTCCTCCAAAAACCGACCCCAGAAGGGGTGCTGGGAGCAATTTGGTTGGAAAATCTGAAATGGCTGAATTAAAGGTGAGACCATATCTGGAAACGTTTAAATTGAACATTTTTTCAAAAAAGTCTGAAATATGTGTATGTCCGCCGCGATGTTTTGAGATATCTGTGTAATAAAAAATACAACAAGCAAATAATATAAATGGATAATAGGATAAGTAATATCTTCTTTGGTATTAGTGAACGTTCAACGATTTTCATGACTGATGTTACATTCAAAAGTGTGAAATAAATATTTCCTACCAAAAATCGGACAGACTTTATTAGTTTTATACACTGAAAAATACAATATAATATTAATACTATTGGTTAAACGAAAATCTTAAGTACCGACGAACCCCTCTCCACTAAAGTCCAACACGCACTTGACCGATTCTTGTTCTTTACAGTCTGCTATCTATGTGTCGTTTGTTTTTTTCTCTCTCGAAAATCCTATGCAAGCAATCGCAATATTCATAGTTCTTACAGAAATTAACTTTTGCCAATAAGTATTCAAAGCAATCAAAGCACTTCAAAGATTTTTGACGAACAATTTCGGTGCCCACAAGATAATTTCGTATTTGCTGCTCAAATCATTCAACATAATCACTGATCAAGTTGGCAGCGATGGTCTGTTGTAGTTTCAATAATAATCGATCGAATGGTGAATCGGCCCTTTTGTCGCTCGGATATTTATCTGGCATCGAAGTTATTCCAATGTAAACTTTCAGGATGCTGCTGGGATGTTTCCTCCTGCCGAGCGTCGCGATCCAGATTATGCGGAACGCGATGAGGAAATAGAGAGAGAGAGAGAAAGAGATAGAACGTCGGCAACGTGTGTCCTCTTTATATAGATGAGCGTACAAAAGCGCTGACAGGCTTTTGTTGGAGGGTACAGACAGTTATAATTATCATGCTTACGGCGTTTCTATATAGAATGCGATGATGTAATTACAAAGGTAGATAACTATATATTATTGGGAGCGAAAAAGTAACTTATTGCAAATACAGCAGACAGCAGGTACCTACTTGGTTTATTTGAGGAATTGTAGCTTTGAGATATGAATGCTGAGAGACATTTATGATTTTCAAGAGAATCTACTTAACACGATCAAATACCGCTGCTTAGACATTTTATAAATATATGCAAATAATCTATGACAATTATTCAATTATAGTATGTATATATAACGAGAGAAGTGAAGATGAAATCCTGTTTTGTTTTTTATTTCGTACCTCTACCCCAAGTAGATAGATATGTAATAAGAAAAGTTGGTATTTTAATCCAGTAAAATTTTCACTACCCAATTTTGGTGTGTCTGCCTGTCTGTCATTCTGTGCCAAGATTATCTCGGAAAACCGTTAGACCAATTTGGTTTTGAATAGCCGAAAAATTGCTAAAGAGTGTAGCGCGAAAATGGCGTAAACAATTTTGATGAGACTTGTCTAAAACATTTTTCTTTACCACTATTTTAAGGTGCATCTCTGAGAAAAGATAGGAAAAAAAGTTATGCTTAAATGCACGGTAAAATATTCCGGCTAAAAAACAATTCGTTTAGCTTGAAAATTTATTTTAGATTTAGATCTTGGAATTAATAATATTTTGTATTTTTCAGTACACCAAATAATAAAGTCGGTGCAATTTAAAAAAAAATATTTCACAATTTTGTGAGTATAACATTATTCACGAAAATCTTAGAAAGTTCAGTTATATCAAAGAACAACAAACACATGTAGGTATATCCTTTCTTGTACTTGTCGATAATTATTTGGAGATTTCAAAACATCGCGGCAGAAATATTTACTTATGTACAGTGCATCCCATTTTGGTTGAGACAGCCAGGTATCTCGGTTGTTGTTGAAGATAGAACCTTGCGGTTTTCGCGGTCCTTTATCACTATTTTGTTAAACACATGATGGCCTAAACCGATTTCGCCTAACTTCTTTTGTTCATAAGATACAGGGCGTTTTTGAAAATTCACACTTTTAGAACTACCCACAGATCTACGAAATTTCTCCAAGATAATGTCAAACTGAAAACGTATCCCGTAAAGAATTTTATGCAGAATCCAGTGGCGCAGTCTGGATGAAGGATGACGCGGCCATCGCGAGAAAGCGTGTGCGATTTTTTAGAGGGTGGGGCATGTTAACAGGTGTGGACGTTAATGGGGCCGGGGTGGCGCGATTATAAGATATACTGCTATTGGTCACCGATACACGTCAAGGCCAATGCAATGGTATGGATGGACGTTGGATGCTGGACCAAAAGTACAGAGGATAGAAGCTGGTATTGTCATCAAGCAGACTGTAGCTATGGAGAACTAAACCATGGTAGCTTTGGTCATCAGCTCCTACTGGTTGGTAACTGGAACTAGAACATTCCAAGATGAAGATCAGTTATCTCAGTCGGTGAAATCCAAGGTGTTGCTTGCTTCAACGGAGTGAATAGGCTGCATGCAGAGATCAACTTTGAACTTGCTGGTGGTTATGGGTGCTTAGGTCACGAAAATTCCAGTACTTCATATTTCACATACCTAAATTTTTACTGGAATGAGAAAGCATGTTGGACTGTGACTGAAGCCTGGTGGTGGAGTTCAACACAAAGGTAGCTACTGTTGAACTTGAAGTAAACCAGCCAGTGCCGTCAATGTCAAGGCAGTGCTGTTGGGCCAACGGTTGGCGACGATATGCAGCTGTTGTTATTGGCACCAGATAGGTGTAAATTGGAGACAGGAAGTCGTGGCGTAGAAAGATGTCGGTCAAAGCTTTTAGATGCGCGAGGGCTTGCTTAAATACCTATTAGAGAGGATTTCTACTTTCAATACGGTGTAGTACGGGTCTTAATAGCAGCGGGAATAAATTACACTCGGTTTAAATAATGACAGTTGTAGTTCTAAATAGTAACTGTGGATAGTTGTTTAGTATAGTACTGTAATTAATAACTAGTCTGTGATATCTCTGGTGTGCAAATAAATTAAGTTGAGACATAAATAAATCCCAGTCATTTTCGTATAACCCTACGCTATTCGAAACTTTCAAAGCTGCTTCATTGGTATAAAAAATCAAGATGTTTGATTATTACATTTACTACTATCTATTTACGCATTCAGACATTTTTGAACGCTAGAAATTTCAGAGAATTATGTAATCAGTCTAATTTGATCCTAATCGTAATAATATATGGTAGGATTTAATAGTTGTTTTAATAATGTATGTAAATGATTTCTATAGTAGTTCTTATCTTGTAATTACGTATACTTTTTGATGTAAAGATAAGAAAATATTACAGCTATTTCACGAATGAATTGAAATTATTACTTATATTGATATGTCTACTCGTATAAGGAGCTAATTTTTATATCTTATCAGTGCAGTAACTTTATGATGGTGATATTTATTCTTTGGGAATTTAGAAACTTCTTGGCACAACACGTGTTGCAGTTTTATTCTTCTTCGTTTGCTCATTATTTCCTTCCTTATATTTAAAAATAAAATCAATCAAATTTTTTCTACTTTACGATGTCTTGATATAATTTTTGAAATAATTATTTCCAAATCACATTCAACGAAATAATAATACATACTACTATCTAGTGTGGTTTTTTTGTTACGATCGTAGTAACGGTTGGAAAAATTTAACCAATTAGATACGGTTCAAAGTAACATTGCTCTTCGGAACCCTTGGTTGAACATCGATTAGCATAATTAAGATATAATTTTCGCTAGAAATGATTTTTATACAATTTCATGCCTTAATGATGTTATGCTAATAACATCACAATATTTAACCATCTCTATGGTTCGAGCCTCTAGGTCTATCTATTTATTTCAGTAGATAATTTCTAGGATTGAATAACCATTTTTTAATTTCTCCCGTTTCCCATTATCCTTATCACCATCTTGCTGCACATTATACATTGAATGAAACAATTGTTGGTAGTAATATTTGGAGTGGTGCTTCCAAGAAGTCATCGGTAGCAGGATATTGATTATCTTTATGTAAAATGAATACATTTTGGAAATGAAGAAAGAAGGCATCCGCTTTTTCTTGGTCAGATCTAGAGTAACTACCAATAATTGTTGTTACTGAAGATATTACAGCCTCTTTCCTTTTCTTTAGTAACTTCGCAAACTTAGTGATCTCATCTTGACAGATTACTAATATACTGCTGATAAAATTTCTTATTTAGTTTGTTTCAATTTGCTAATCTATTAAATTATTTTCAGTTCTTGCCACTTAGCGTATTCTGCTATCTTCGTAGATTAAGGGAAAAAGATTTGACTTTTAGGTATGGAACCCTGTTGAGAGATGGGACATATTGTGACCTTGTTTATCAAGTTAATCAAGTAGTTTTATAATAATTGTGGTTGAATTATCTCCTTTGACGCCTTGAATTGATCAGATAAATATTTCTTACAAAAAATTGGATCGACTTTTTTAGTTGGTGCACTGAAAAATACGAAATAATATTATTTCTATTGGTGCTGGTATTTTTGAAGTTGATGCCAAAATTTTTCTATATAAGTACAACTCCACAACTAGACGTCCAATTTTTTGTAAAACATTTGTATTTCAAACTTTTGAGTGTAATATTAGTCATCAAAATCATTCAACGTCCACCAAAAAGAATAATACGTTGCTTATACTTATTCAGAGATTTCAAAACATCGTTGAAATACACATAATTTACATTGCTGTAAATCGGAGATCGTATTTTTTTTAAATGTCCAATTTAAACGTGGCTATATATTACCTTAAAAAAGTGAAGTATTTGTCCCATAATATTAAAGTCTTTTATAAATCCTTGAATGCGTCACTAGCTTTTGGCAGTTGGAAATTGATTTCCAGTTATCACCATCCTAATATTTGCAAAGCAAATGGAACTGTGTTTTGGATTTCACATTGAGTAAACTTTTCAAAACTATTAATATTCTTTATATTGGGAAATATTACTACTACTAAACTAATAAGTCAACTAATCTTTTGATTATTTCCCTTCAGTGTTTGTTTTTTAATTCTACCTTGATTGTTGTTCAATCCAGAATCCAGATGGCGTATGCTTTTTTGTTCTTTCGTAAAAGTAATAATATTTTATTTAATGTTATTTTTGTTATCATAGCCTTGTGCATAGGAAAGACTTGAAGATTTATGGAATCATCCCGATGTCTGTCTGTCGATGTGAAATTGACATTGTGTTAACAAATTTTTTTGATATCTTTTTCTAGAAGATTTTCAAACTTGCTCTCCATCGCGTCTTCATCACTATCGCTCAGCAATAAAATATTTAATAAAGTTACATATAAAAACTATAAAGATAATAAGCTATGGACTGAAAATAATATTATTGGAACTTTGAAGTTGTATAGAGTACCTACCTACTAATTGTATAATAATGTCTAATGTTTAATTTATTTAGAGCATGAATTCTAGCGGAGATTAATTTATTTACCTATTTTACTATTTAAAGGTGTTTCGAGAATGCGATAGGCATAAAATTAAACCCTGTTTTATTTCTAAGGCGCCACGAAATTTTGATGGTAATAAAAACATATATTTATCTACCATTTCTTTAATTGCGGAAATATATGGATGAACCAAAGAAGACAGGTGATATTGAATAGCTAATAAAACATGAATGAGATACCTGGATGATGATTTTGAATCAGTGATCATACTACCACCGACGTAGAGGATCTTTCATTAGTAATAACCAATTTTGAAGTCACTCATGTCAAGAAATACCTACATAAATTTAGAACAAAATAAAGAATTCGGTGTAATATTTATTTCAAAGCTGCCACCATTTTTGTTCTTTATTGACTAGAAAGGAAGGAAGTAACATTAATTAGTTAAATATACTGATGATTCTTTTTAAAACCCCGATGCAAACAGAGGGGTCAAATTTAATTTGCATAATCCGATAGATTTGTGGCTTGGTAGGTATCTGTCGTGCCCTCTCTTAATAGGGTAGGTTTGTTGCAACTTTTCCGAAAAGATTTTCAATTTTCTCATTAAAATTTCACTACTTAAAATTTAACTTGAATGCTGACCATGGAATTAGTTGTTTTGTTTACCCAGCATGGAAGCATTTTCTCTGATTCAGTATTCAAGTCTTACAATAGTTAATATTGATTTTGAAGTAGCACACCAATATGCATGCTATTCAGCTTAGCGGAATCGAATAAGACGGTAGGTTGCTGGTTTTATTTAACACAAGCATGATTTAGAAATATACCAAAAATGGACTTAGCCCAGGGATATAGAGACAAAGGTACTGAAGCGTGGACATTTGTTGCATTATGTATTTGGTATATTTTTTTCCCGACCCTAACGAGGATGAAGACAATTTTTCTTTGCTTTATTCCCCATTCACACTTAGAACGAAAAAGTTATATATTTTCATACTACCTCGTTGACATTTTCTTTAATAAGTAGTGTTAACGATGATTAAGACGTATTAGACTGAGTTGTTTTAAATATGTTATTTGACCATTATGTTGCAGCAGTTTTAAAAAAAAAAACTAATGTATAAATATATTGAAATACGAGTATGTTTAATTATCGTGTTTGTCTAATTATTTGTATTAATTATGATTTGAATGGTCTAAAATAAATTAAAGTTTTGCAGTTTTTTTCCTGGTGAGTGCAATACTTCTTTTTTCATCATCCTAGTTTTTCGTAGGCGATTACAATGGTGAGGTCAAAGTAATGTTATTTCTTTTTTAAATACCTTTCTTATCTCCAGGCGAGTTTAAAAAACACTAAGTTTAAAGCTGAATCTGTGAGGATTTCTGTGTCATCGTAGCTCACAAATGAATGGATTCATTTCGATTTAATTTTTTTTTTGTATGAAAGGTGACTTGATTGAGAATGTTCTAAGCTAGTTTTTTTTTTTTCAGGGATTTTTTAATCTACCTTATTTATTATTCGACTGAGGGTTGATCTCCCTAAATGATATTGATATTAATTTTTTTATAAAAATTTGGCATAATTTATCATGCGTTGCAATGCGTACAAAATTGGACATTTTCAAAGGTCAACGCTTTCCGCATGAAAGACATCCTAATAAAAATATGTTTATCAGATTTTTCAACAAATTGTGCGAGAAAGGTAAGCTTCCTTCATAACATCAAAACAAAAAGTAGAGAATAAGCTAGATTTAGTAGAAGAAGATGCAATGGCCAGTTCACGAAGAATTGGAACCCAATTAGGCATTCCAAAAATAGACACCCTTCACGAGAAAGGCTTACATCCATACCATGTACAGAAACACCTACAACCGGAAAATTATGCTAAACGTATGGAATTTTTTCGATAAATAAATAATAATCTTCTTGTTGTACCGCATAGATATACTTTTACGTATGAAGCAATATTTACCGGTGTTGGTATTAGTAGTACTCGTTACAATGATGCATGGTAAGACGAAAATCCCAACGCAACAGTTGCAAGTAATTTTCAACATAAGTTTTCTTTGTGCTATGGTTTGCTCGACAATTATTTAATTGGCCTTTTCATTTTGGATAATTGGCTCACAGGAGACCGGTACTTCAATTATCTACAAAACGTATGACAAGGACTACTAGAGGATGTTCTTGTAAACATCAGAATACAAATGTACTATCAGCACGATGGTGCTCCTACATTTTTTGCTCGTCAGGTTAAGCAACATTTTGACGAAAGGTTTCCAGGTTGTTGGATTGTTCGAAGAGGTCCTATTGAGAGGCCTCCAAGATCCCCAGACCTAAGACCTCTAGATCATAGTTTATGGGGCTGGTTCAAAAATAAGGTTTACAAAGTAAAATTGGACACTTGTGATGCACTAATTAGACATATTCGAAATACTGCAGCCGATATTAAAGAAGGCAGACTTGAATCAATAAGGAGAGCAACAGTCGCTCTTTGTGGACGAAGCAGAAAATGTTTAGAGTTCAATGGAGGCATTTTTGAAAATCAATTAAAAAAGCTATGATTAAAAGAATGTTATAATTTATGAAATTCTGTTTTATCCTGTAACTTTAAAAAAAATCCAATAAGTACATATGAGATTTTTACATTATTTTCAAATGTATATTACACTCCTATTGTTTGGTCCGTTCGCCTCCCGACTGAACCGTATACAAATTATGTTTAAAAAAATAATGGCTGATTAAGTTATTTTATCACCAAAGAGATAAGAACTTTTAATTCAGCAATATGTTATAGATGAGAGCAAACACTCCTGGGGTTATGGTAACTTCGAATCCAATTTTTCGCACGAAATGAAAGATACTGTCTTAAACAATTGAAGTAATTTGAAGCAGGTTTCCAGAGCATGCGTCAAAACTAGTTTTTCTCACCAATTTCAATAGACCTCTCTTTGGACGAAGTATGCACATTATTATTTTTGCATTAATCTCAGAATATTTTTATTTTTACCTCACCATATTTTGAAAGAGCAACACGTGATCTTATCTCATTACTTTTGCAAAAACACTGTACCTATGCTATTTTATGAATACCTTAAGAATAACAGGATGCCTACATTAAAAAGGACAAGCGAGTTTTTTAGCAACGTAGTCTTTTTTCATGGTAGAAGACCATAGCTTGATTTATAGATATATAATACTCTTATTATTCTATTTGAGCGTAAGAGTTGAGAATGAGGTTTCCAATTTAAAGCACTCTTCGCTTTAAGTATACCTGTCTGCTTTATATCAAGAAAATTGTATAAAAATGAATTCTCTCTACTGAACTAATATAATTTTGTTTTACCAATCTTATACTTGTGCCAAGCATGTTTTGATTGAGTAAGTTGATTGCGATGAAATGAAAAAAGTATGTAATATCTAGCCCTCCATTCTTATAAAAATTCCTTCCAAATTGTACCTGTGTTTTCCCACTGGAAATTGGAATAATCGAGTACATATTTGATTCTTCGTCTTTAACGATTTTTAGTTGTATAGAGATAATATTCGATATAGGATATAATATGTAGCAATCGTGTAATTGTTAACAAATATTCAATCCTTGACTTGTTAAGGAATCCTTATAGTGGAGAAAATAAATGGGTAATGGATAAGATCGGATATCTTTGCTCTCCCTGTGATCATTTTGGCCTGTAATCATTTCTTCAAAGGATGTATTTGAATCACATTCCCTGCTCAATACTAATTCTGCTAATTTATTCATTACCTGCCAATCAGTGAGCTTAGGAGTTTGAAGTTCCCAAGGCCTCCCTTCATATCTTTCAGAACTCAGTTTCAGCTTCTCTTCGACTCGTTATCACTATAACATATTATATACCTAACTTCTAAAGCAGGTGTCTCAAAAATGATGTATCCTACGTGAGAAAAGTTGTGTAAGCTAAACCATGTGAAAATAATACAAACTAGGCATTAAAAGAAAAAGAAAAACTCACTATTTACTTTGAAAAAATGTTATAACAACAAACTTTTGGAGTTGTTTTCGACTATAAGTTCCTTTTATGATCCAGCACAGTCGTTGCATGATGCGGTCGGTTCTTGCATGTATGCACCGTATACTCGTACGTAGGCTACTATTAAAATTGGCAGCAATTTGGATGCGCCAGGAGGGAAATATGAAAGATAGGCCTTATTAGGAACTTAGGTACCTATTCTGTAGTTTAATTCGTATTCATTTTTCATTCGAAATGTAATTTCCATCTTAACTCTGTTTTTCATATCTATTAAGAATTCGAATGGAAACGACAGTTCGTCGAATGACAATTGAGTGGAAGTACAAAATAGCTACCCAGGTCTTATTTGGGTCGGGTAACTTACTATTTAAATAAATGTGGTAGTAAGGTAGTGAAGTCTCAATTTTTGCACCAGCTATTCCATAGTCTCCTACATCTTTTCTGGCTGATATTCATATTGAGGTAGAGCAATGTACGAAAAGGGTTGTTATAGAGAAGAGATGCATATAATATATAAGCTGTTGCAGCTGCGCAAGGACAAATTTTCGTGTGGCCGCCGCCGCCGCTTTTGTGGAAGGACAACAGGCCGAGGAGGAAGCGGCAGAGCAGAGGATAGTGACTCTGCGGCGGCAGACTGAGTGGCGCTCAATCCTTCGGAGCAGGCTGTGCCGTACGCGCGCGATTTGTCAAAATTTTATCTAGGGTCAGGGAGCAAGCAGTAGTTGTTATCATCGGTTCGAGACGTGTGTGTGTGCCACACATAGTATTCGCGAGAAAGAGTAGTTTACTACGACGCTCTCCAAAGCTCCTCGTGTGGCACTTATCGCTCTTTCTATATTTATCCTATATATTCACCCTTTCCGTGTTGTGTGCGGTTTATTTGTACGGATTTATGTAGATGTTTCAATTCCGATTAAATGTGTTGGGATCGTGAAAATCTGTACTCTGGAACATTGTGGTAAGTAGATAATACTGATAGATTGAATTGCTAGAGGTTTTTCATTCATGTTATTGAGCTTATATAATGGTAGGTCAGGTTCTCTGAATCAATTCCCTAGTTGAGATTTACAAGTCAGGCTCTTTGGAGCTTTGACTTTATATTTGTATAAAATATTTAATTAGAACCTCTGAAATAATTTGCGTAGATGCAAAGGGACTTTAGTCTGTGCCAGCAGCTTGCTTCTAAATTTATTTATGTATTTTAAAAAAGCTTCTTTATGGAGCTGAGAATAATATAATTTAATTTTGAAAACTGACACTCGCCCACTTGGTTACCATTGGCACAGTTTATCTTCAAATATTAAAATGCAATGGCTGACTTAGTGTTCATGGGTATGTTTGGATATCAGTCATAAGCAACTAAACAGTTTAGCTTAAAATGTTTAACCAATATCAAAATTATATGTGAAGAAAAGATTATTCAACACGTCGCTTGACTTTTTTCAACAATATTTTGCAATAGTTCATAGAATAATCTGTTTAATTATGACATTTCTCATGGGAGTGTAACAATCAATTCTGGAAAGTGAATGTTGATTGTTATTTTTCTATCTTTTCTGTTTGTTTTCTAGTTAATGTTGACCAACTAACTATATTGTTCTTCCATTAATTCAAGCTGCATTCCATAGAACAGACTTTCCATAGACTAACTGATGAGTAGGGAGGCAGGAAATCCAAAGAAAAATGATTTCGAGATAAGAAACTAGATTAAAGATTAATGAGCCCGTAGAATTCATC
This sequence comes from Crioceris asparagi, assembly GCA_958507055.1. Lineage (NCBI taxonomy): Eukaryota > Metazoa > Arthropoda > Insecta > Coleoptera > Chrysomelidae > Crioceris > Crioceris asparagi. The sequence continues at coordinate 73,916,016 of OY293828.1, forward strand.
TACAGTCAATCGCCAATTTTGAAGCCAGGCCAATGAATTGTATTGATGGCCATTGTTCTTTCATAAGATATTCTTCTTTCATTTTAAGAATTGATAGAAATGTTTCAGTAATGGGGCCATTTAACCCATATTATTTTATCACTAATTTTCATATACCGTTAGATACACAGAAAATCCTTGACTATTTTGTTGTAGAAATAAGAACTGGATTGATTTTTACTTTGGTCAATTTGTTCTCTAGCATATCAATTTTGGTCTGCTAGTATTTGTTTCATGATTTCGCCAAAAAATAGACGCCCCATAAATTGCTTATTATCGGATATAATGATGAAAAATTTTTAATTGACTTGACTATTGAAGATTGAGTCGAAAAAGTGGTAATTTTATAACTTTGGTTTATCTGCCCAAGATGAGGCCCAACATGGCGCCTATTAATGATCCATCTTGATTACTTTGTAAAGCAAATACATCAACAGCATAGAGAAAACGATTGTGGTGAAGAAATATTACATTGAATACCTAGAGCTATTAAAAAGAGTATAAGCCCTGATTACACATATAATTTTCGTAAGTCAATGAGTGAGGCTGCAGAAGATTCAATATGTTGAAAATAAGGTAACTAATCTGATATATCTAAGGGATCACCAGTCAACAATCTGAAGTTCTGTTTTAAAGTGGAATCAACAATAAAAAACAATAAGAGCTTTCGGTATCTCTATTATTGATAGTAGGTTTGTCGCAATCTTATGTTGTAACCATTTTCCTAATCGTAAACGGATTTACCAATTTTTTTGTTACTTTATTTGTTTCGTTGGGATCTGATCCCGCTCGCTTTTGGCACACGATGGACACTTTGCTCGCTATGGTTGCTGCTTTTCAATAGCCGATTAATGAAGACTGTACCTGAAAAACGGCTTTAAGGATTTTGATGAAATTTTTCTAAAGTATTCTTCCAGAAGTACTTCATTACTTTTCCACGGCTAATCTATGGGGATGAGTTGAAATAAAAAGTTAAGTTCAAATGAAAAATTAATTTTTCTACTTGTTTCTTAATATTCTGGCTAAACGGTTTGGCTGGCAAACAAGTAATTTGACTTATTTGTGCACCGCAAAAAAAAGCAGTCAGTAGGAGGATTTTCATATTTGGTACAATAAGCCTGAGAACCGTATCGGCTGGGATTTCGACTGCATATTTTCAAATAGCTTAAATTTTTTGTTGTTGTTTTGTTATTAGAACTTACCCACTTATCTGTTTTAATCGAAAATAAATCGACAATTTGAAACTAGAAAATACCCATCACTTATTAGCCTCTATTTTTTTTAAGGTAGGTAAAGCGTTTTCAAAGCATAAGAAATTATTCGCTTTAATTAAAAATATCTTAACGTTCTCTAACCTAACTATTTTCAAGTAAATCCAATGTAAACAGTACCAGTACAAAAGATAGAAGTTCGCAAGCTTAGGCAAGATCAATTTACTGGAGCGTTATCTATCCAAACAGTTGATCTGCAATCTGCAACTAGTTTGAGTCAATTTAGGTGAAGGTCTACATCTTTGGAGATGTTTGTTTATTTATGCAAATAAACTTCCTACTACGTTGTGTTGCAGTCTACAGCACTATCAATGAATTACACTGATACTTGTCTTTAATCCAAACTTGTGAAACAGCATTATTTTGAATAATGACTTTTCAGAATCAAAATAATTAACTGATCAGCATTAAAAAAATGCAATAACTTTAACTAATGTAATTGTTTTTCCAAATATTGAAAGTATTGAAAAAGTCTATACAAATATTTCAGTTCTTTTGAATTATTTGGATAATCCTGTCCAAAAAGCTCCAAACAAATAAATTGGTGTAGATGTCAGCATAGATATTTTTTTTAAATTAGACAGATTTTGATAGTTCATGCTCTAAAAAATACAAAATAATATTAATTCCATTGGTGCTGGTAATTTTGAAGTTGTGTCGTTGTAGTTTGTTGTTGTAGGCACAGACTCCAAAAGTTCCAGCACCAATAAAATTTTATACTGTATTTTTCAGTGCATCAACTAATAAAGTCGTTCCATTTTTTAAAAATATTTATTTTACACTTTTGAGTGTAACATTTGTCATGAAAATTGTTGATCATTTTCTAATATCAAAGAAGCCTTGAACTTGTTATTGCTTAGAGATCAACAACGTGACGCAGATACCTATAAATATTTGAAACTTTACTGCTGTAACTCGAAAACCATAACTCATTTGAAAAAAATTTCAATTTAATTGCTTCCGGTTATGATCTCATCTTCAATTCTGCCGTCTCAGATTTTCGATTTTCGAGAAAAAATCCCCTTGGAGGGAAGTTGATTTCGGATTTGAGTTTTTCTCAACTCTCCTCTTTCAAATGAAACGAAAATCGTCTAAATTGAAGTACGTTTATACCTCATTCTTTTGACTCTCCTCCAGTTCATTATTAAACAATTTGAGTTAAGGGATATTATCTCGTATTTGGCTTGCCAGAAGACTGCTCTTGAAATTAAGTATTTACTAAATTCTTTTGAAAATAAATGGATTCCCGTTTGAAAAAAGGAACGTTGGAATGTGAACTGCAAAATGATAACAGCAGCAATCAGATTAAGCAGTAATTTCATAATGGTATGGTCATGACACTGAAGTTAATGTCAAGATTCAGGAAAAGATAATACTATTTTTTGTCATTATGTACAGATTATTAGTTTTGCGTTGTATATCGAATTTATTAGGAAGGGAACGAAATAGCAACTTTGAAGATATACCCGAAATATTACCACATTTTTAGATTTCTTGTTCAATTTTGAAAATATTTTAGGTTTAATATCCTATACCTACCCGAGTTTTTGACATATTTCAAATTTTATGTCAAAAATTGAATTTGCTGTACAAAACGTAATTTCTTCTATGCAGAAGCCTTTTATATTTAATTTGGGTTGATTTTCTTATAGAAGAAGGTCTACTTTATCAGTATTTTTATGATATTTTGATAATAATTTGTACATAGTGATCATAAAAGAAGTTTGAAAAATAGATCCAAATAAACGTCAAATGTCATTTTCTTGAAATGGAAACCCCCTTTTTGATCATTTTATTGTATTAAGCAGCTAAAGTAAGGCGAACTTTGTATAAGGTTGTCTATACTAAAAATTAGTAGTTTCTTAAATAATTGGCAATTTTTAATTATTATATGTAAAAATGCTCCACATCTTTGAAGTTGTGTCAGAAGTGGGCCATGATTGCATTTGAAAATAATAGGAAATGTCAATAAAATTCAAACAAGCGTCAAAAGAGTCAATATAATAACTATTCTTCATTTTAAAATTTTGAGTAATTATAATGCCGAGAAGATTTCATTGTACTTATGAAGATTATTTGAATTTATTTATTATTACAGAAAATGTGATAGTTATTTCAAAAACATGTCATACAATCGCTTAGCGATATCCACATAAACAGAAACCAAAATATGTTAAGAAAATAATAGAAAACTCCAAGAATTTTGGAACTATAAAAGCTAAACTACGTAGAAATAAACCAATTGTTAACAATGAAAATATTCAAATCATCGTTTTTCAAATAATTGACGAATTTTCATTTTTCTATGTAAAAATTTGATGGGAATGGGAATTGCGTCGATTAAACACCCCATTTTTTGAAAACTTAGCTTCGTCCGACCAAATAATATTATACAAAAAGAAAGGATTTTATTGCGAACAAAATAGAATAAATTCAGAGACCTCCATTCTTCGTGGGAAATCAGTCTCTTTCATATGGTGAACTATCGAAAATGCGTATGGATGAAACTTGTGCTTTCATAAAATCCTTAGAACTGACTGATGCCTTAAATATTCGTAATTCGCAGGTTAGTTGCCTTGTAGAATTTATTAGATATGCGGCAAAATATCCCAAAGTAATGATTTTAATACTTTCATTTTTAACAATTGGTTTATTTCTACGTACTTTGGGCTTTATAGATTAAAAGTTCTTACATTTGCAGTTGAAATATATAGGAGAACATATTGTTTAACTCCAATGTTAAGTTTTGTTAAATGGGTTTATAGATAAATATTTAACGAAAAAAATGAGCTCACAATAGACTCTATTTGTTGTACAGCATAATGCACAATTGGTGTGAAACATAGTTATTTGAAATATGCTGTCTTTAGAGAAAATTTATCAACAAAGCAGTACATAAAGGGCAAATCAACTCCAACAATAGTGTTTTTTTTAAATGTTAGAGATGAAAACTCTTCACGGGTACTTGAATGGATACCTTCTCCATCAATAAGAACCGCTACATCGACGAGACCTCATCATAGAACGACAGCAACCCATAGATTTTTTTTAACAACAATATTGATTTAATTTTTCTCTAAAAATATTAGAGACTAGAACTCTTCACAAATACTTGAATGCCTACTTTCTACATCACTTCGAATCGCCATATCGACGAGAACTCATCATAGAACGTCAGCATCTCATAGTTGAAAAGTTTTCTTAGCAACAACAGTGATTTGAAATTTTTCTGAAAATATTAGGGACGAGAACTCTTTTCGGGTAGGTACTTGAATGAATGGATACTTTTCTCATCATTTATAATCGCTACATCGACGAGAACTCGTCATAGTGCTAGAACTCGATTATCCTGGTGTTCTCATCTGCAAGAATCATGTTAGGATGGTGAAATCTTTAATTCAAAAAATTTGACTATATAAACTAGCAGGAACTCTAGAACTATTCATGGGGTACCGATTTCCAACAATTTTTTTTTAATCACTAAAAAGAAAAATTGGTATGCTATCGACGGACGGAAGTTAGCATCCCAATTTTACATTTACATTTTTTTCGGTATTTAAACTGACAGAACTATTTTATTAAAGTATCAGGAACTATAGAACTATATCGGAAGAACTCCACTCAGAGTGTGAGATGCTAAGACGTGATACGTGACGAAATCTAGCTGTGGATAACTATTTTACGATATAATTATTGATGTTCGGCCATATCATGAAATCGTCGCAGTCTATAGTTGTCCATATCGTAGAAAATTGATCTGAACACGGCACATATGAAGTAGTTAGCTAATAGACATTTTGTTTTTCAAGAAATGATTGGTCACTTCATGATGTGGGTAGTTTTACGATGATCTGGCAACGACAAATACACCATACCGATTCTAATATTTATTTTGATTCCTAATAATTGCATAAGCAGCAAGAATTTACCATAAAATCGATATCACCTGCATATAAAGGTACCTTCCTGCTTTATCTGGTACCAACAAACTTTGGAACATCAAAAAGGCCAGTGTGAGAAATGAGAAGCCGAAAATTGATTAATTATTTCAGTGTACGAAAAAAGAATATTTAAGGTAATGTTTTTTTGTTTACGAAACAGTAGTGTATAAAACAAGAATATACCCTCTCTAAGAACTCCGGGGTATATTTATTTAATACTAGGCATGTTTGGATTCTCTCAGCCTTAGGTGTCGGGCAAATATAATCAACAAATAAAACTCTTTAATTCAATGGCCTCTTTCTACACCGTTTTTTTTTGCTAAAGTCAATAGCCTATTGTCGGAATATGCCAGAATTGGGGCGTTATACTGTTTTCTTTCTTGTCCGAGGCTCCTTAACGTAATTTTCTCTATTCGTTTTCAAATCACGTTCCTCATTAGCGTTAAAGGTAGAATTGCTTGCTTCCGTTTTTAAGTGATGTAATTTGTTTGCCGCCTCTGAATGGTTTGGTTATTTATTTAAAGCAATATAAAAGAATGGAAATGAATTATGACGTAAAGTATTCTTGATCTTATAGGTAGATAGAAGTATATTGGCACCAACTTCAAGAGAACCAGCACAGGTGGAATTAATATTATTTTTTATATTTCTGTGCTCAACTGATAAAGTCGGTCTTAGTTAAAAGATTAATTTCATATTTTTGACTATATCATTAAACCTGATTGGGTATATAGTAAAGAAATAAGTAAATGCAAGTATTTCCATGAAATAAATTTTATTCTGAAATGAAGTACACAGTCTTTTTGTAGAAAAAAATATCACATTATGGTACAATATTCAATTGTCAAACTTTAAAAAAAACTAAATATGTATTTTTAAGAAAGACACTGTATAAATTCGGTTCCTTTGAACGACTTTTTGTGAAATTTTCAATCGCGTCCCAATTGATCAATGTATTTTTATATGTTTAAGCTGTGGTTGAGCTTTTTTACACAACTAAACTATCATAAATGTAATTTATAAAGGTTTCTTAATTATTACGGGGGGATTACCTAATTTTTAAGATAAATTTCATAGAAATCTACCTTATTGCAGAGGGTTCGTCTTTAATATTTTGAATTTTAACCATATACACTGATACCTCTGTTAGCGACCACCTCTATATTGCCTTTTATGACCGATTACGGCTTTCCCTTGTTTGTTGCCATTAATTTATACCTCTCTATAGCGACAACATTTGTCTAATGACTTTGATAATGCTAACCCCCCTCCACAACGGACAGTGGGTTAGGACTCCATAGCTTAAAAAAACTGGTTGATTTTTGTTCTTGCATGCTTAGAATATTTGGATCGATAGTATTCCAACATACGTGTACCTGAATAACATAAAAAGATCAACTTATAAGACCTCTATTTCAAATGAAAAACCCTAGAAAGGTAATTTGTTCAACAATTTCATATATTTTCTTTTGAGAGGTAATTTCAGTCCACTTGGGGTTGCATTTGATTGTGAGAATCCAACAACAATGCCCACTGCGTCTTGAATGTGAATGCACCCTTAGCCCTTCAGAGCGCCTACCAGTGCCAGTTTTAGAAGTGGCATCTGAGATTCGTTATACTCGATTCACATTGTTGTATATTTGCGTGATATACTGTGGAAAGTTTGCAAATGCCTTGAAAATGTAATTAACTCCAACCAACTGTCTTTTTTGTAATACAGATTGTCAATAGATGGAGCCTGCTACATTTCTTGTTTAAATACGGCTTTTAAAATAATTCTTAAGACAAACGTTAATTTTAAAGAATTAAATGTTATTTAAAATACGTCGAGTTAATTTAGTTTATTTGCGTAATTATACTTTTGCAAATAATGTAATTGAATAAACCTTATAATACTTTCGAGTTGAATTCTGGCCCTATACCGTCTTGAATTGTCTATAACGATAAAACAACTTAACAAATTTCCCAAACATAAAATAGCATTTTGATTTGCCTATCTATTTTCTTTCTTCTCTATCAAATTTAATACATCGCTTATATTTCAAAAGTCTGAAATTAGAGCATGTGGGTTCAATAGACTTTTTATTGGACTTGACAGTACAAGCCAAGTTTAATCAGTTGATTGAGCGTATGTAGCACACTTTTGATGCCAAGTTTTAAATGGGTCTAAATTGATCATTTTATGTGATAAGACATTACCTCTTGAGTTCTAGAGTCCCAAAAATAGCAATTTCGAAGCGTGGAGAAGTCTAAGTAAGTCAGTTTCTGGAAAATCCTGTCGGTGATACCAGGAATTGTGTCGTAGACCTGCACCTACTATATCCAGTGCTTATAATAATAATTGTGTAAGGCGAATAACGAAATGATATAAAATCTAGAAATGGAAGCTCAAATATTCAGTTTAAGTTCGACCCTTCAAGATGTAAGAATTACGACGAGCATTATATCGAAATTTGACATGAATAGCACATCACGTAGTCTACTGGCAAATTTGAACATCAACCAATCTATATTTTAAACCATAATGGTTTTCATTGTATAATTTTAGAATATTCTGTTCATCTAAAGGAGTGTGATACTCATGCGGTGCCCTTGTTGTATATCTCAAAGAGATTCCTTGATTAGAATTTACTTAATCGTGCGAACATCATACTATTTATCCTTGGTGGCTTAATTGAGATGGGATAGCATCCCCCAACTTACATGACAATTCATAGGAAAACAGGGTGATTAGCTATTGCCAAGCTAGACCCTTATCTGCTATGTTGGGTATATTATTGAATAGAAGATCTCTCCTATATTACGGTGGAAATCTGTTTACGAGAGGGTCTTGTCAAACTGCTAATTAGCATGTGGGTAATGATAATGGCCTTTTGTGATTTGGTTACTGGTAGACACTAATTTTTTATAAATGTTCTGATAAGATAACCCAAAACTTATAATACTAAGAAGGTTACTGGGATATTTGAGTGGGAGATTCGATTAACTAAATGATCTGGACATAATTTGCTATTATTTAATTTTCTGTATATATTGTAGTATGGCCTGAAGAAATTAATTCTCATATCTTTGAACTTTTGATAAATGACATTAACCTATGCAATATATGAAATATTTTTGGATTTTTTTTGACCGACGAACACACCCCCGAAAGTGGTGAAGTAGGCAATTTATCTCGAAGATCGAAAATCTGAGGTGGCGGAATTGAAGATATCACAATATCCGAAAATGTTTAAATGGAACATTTACAGCGATGTTAAAATTTCAAATTTGTGTATTTTCGCTATGTGGAGGGGGCAATTTCTTTCGAAAACTGAAAATCTGAGGCAATCACATGAAAGATTTATTTAAGATTATTTGTAGCAACATTTATAATGAACATTTCTCACTTAGAGTTACGGTTTTCGAGTTACAGCGATGGTAAAATGGTAAAATCAAAAATCCTTATGCGTATTTTAGCCGCGATGTTTTGAGATCTCTAAATAATAACAAGTAAAAGCACAGAATATGCGTTGATAATAGGATAAGAACTGCCTTCTTTGGTATTATTTCAACTATTTTTGTGACTAATTTTACACTCAAAATTGTGCAATAAATATTGAAAAAAGAAATTGAAACGACATTATTAGTTGGTGCACAGAAAAATAAAAAATAATATAAATTCTATGGGTACTGGTACTTCAACCTAATTTATATTATTATAAATGCAAATGTGAGTTTGTACCTTACCTTATCCAGAAACCCCAATCTTAAAGAGGTAAAATTAGGGGGAGTTTTCTTTATGTAAAACTAATATTAAACAGACATTTCGACTTGAAACTTCTCATGAGTATCTTCTCAAAAAAAAAAGCTAAAATGTATTTTCTGATAATCATCACCTGCGGTGTGTCGTTATTGAACTTGTTGGAAAGTTGATTGTGAGAAAGGCGTAAAATATTTTTATTAAATTGAATTTTTTATCTGATAAGGAGATAGGCAAACACTGAATATAAATGAACGTTCAACAGTTTCAACAGACTAATGAAATATTCAAGATTTCTTTAGGTATTAATTGATTCACTTAAAAACACAAAATAATGTTAATTATATTGTTGCTGGTATTTTTGTTGCCAAAAATCTTCTAATTTACCTACAGCTGCATCACTTCAAAATTGCCAGCATCAATAGAATTAATATTATTTTATATTTTTGAGTTACAAATATATCTCAACCTACTTATATAAATTGAAATCAAATGCTCATCGTTAGTAAACATATTAGTTGAGCATGGCAGGAACAATAGCCCAAATAACTTTTTTTAATGGAAAACTTTTCTGAAAACTGAAAGCGTTTTTTCAATGGATTTTTTTATATAAATCAGCTAATGCGCGTTTGGATAGATGGAAGATGACCGCGCGTCACTAAATTCCAATCGACTACCTTGTCGTTATTAATTAAAAAAATTAGTAAGCACAAAATATTATTGATAACCATTGAATATTCAATCTAATGCTATTCATATTCTCCTTTATATTCTAGGTTCCTTATTTTCATCACTTCTTACTAATTAGGACGTTTGATGTACCTAAGTGCTAGATCGCATTCGCTCTTTATTTAACTTTTCAGTAGAAAGTTATGGTACCGGTTCAACTTTCCAAAATGTTAATTTTGACATGATTCAACGGCACCAGAATCAGATACAATGGTTTCTAGTGTTAAGTATGGAATTTCGTCTCAAATATCGCAAAAACCAAAAATTATATCGATGTTGGACTGATTTTTTTGTCTGTATAATCGTGAAACAAAGAATCGGTATGTAAATTTTATATGTTTAGTACAAAAGACCATATTTTAAAATTCACAATCCGTACAATCCAATAACCAAATTTGATACTCAAATCATTTGCGTGCAGAGCATGTCTATTTTCTCAAAGTCACCAAAAATATTTTTGATTCATTCATATATTTTTAGCTACCAATTGAACCAAAACATTATTTTAAAATATCGGTGTAAAAAGTAAAACTAAAAGCGGCATTCAACATTATCTCACTGATACTTTCTGTATTTTTTCACATGTATGAATAATTGTACTCATTTGTTTGAAATTTGGTGGGAAGTTCATAATGTGGACCTAGAGGTTCGCACCCATTCACTTGGTTTTATATACTTATTATGAAAGTTTCATCAAAATTGTTATTGAGCCACCGTCTTGAGCGAAGCTCGTTTTTCTACTAAAACTACAAAACAAAAAAAAAAGAAAGCAACAAACTCGGCCAATCCATAATCTTGGCACATATATGAAATGTAAACATTTGTTGAATACCAGATACCGAAAATTTTACACGATTACAAAACTTTTCTTACAAGGCTACTAAGAGTGGTGGTAGGAAACTAAAAATAAGAGCTTGTTATTGGATTCTGTCAAACAGATGACAACGATTATTTGTATTTTTCAAATTCAAATCCAATTGATGTATGTTTCCATATGAAATATTTCTTACTATCAAATCTCCAGAGAGTAAATATTATGTATTAATTCAACATGAATCCTTTCAAGAAGTTTACAAAGTATTTGAAAAAATTGTTTCAGTTGACTCTCAATTAGTTTTTCCTTCCAAATCCCCTTGGAATGATCCAGACAAGCGATATTTAGATCTCCAACCATGAGGTCGAAGGTTCAAAGCCGACCAGAGTAAAATAAATCCAGGGGTATAATGATAGGTATTGAATGGCAAAAAATAGCCACCAAATCCTTACCCTTTACCAACGCACATCTGGTAAAAAAGGTATAGGTATTACAATACTGTTCCCGATACATTTGGTTGTTTCCAGCAACAGTTGGAGGGGGACTCATATATCCAGAAAAGGCTGATAATCATGTTAATTATTAATATTCCCATACAAGTAATTTTTTTCCATAGAATCGCAATTTACATATTTGTTACAAATCATGAAATACAGTGAGCTCATCAGATCAGGTTTTCCATTACTGTTCCCTTACAAAATCCTATGCTACAAATTAATTATGATTGCTTGCAACAGGAGATGGGTTGTTTCTGAATGAGTTATCGAAAATAATCCTCTAGAATCTAGAATATTGGCCAGCCATTTGAATATTTAGATAGACTATAACTAAGGTTCCATACAGGTCAACCACAGCTCTAAAAACACTCTCGAATCTAACAGCACTTCCATGCTTGGTCAGAGAATGTGAGGACTATAAACTACATTATAACCCATTACTGAAACAGCGACAAAAAAGGTGTTATTTAAAATACTAAAGTGGTCACTGAACAGGCAAACAGGGTCCTTTAAGGATCCGATTATGAGATGATGGTTAATTAACTGCTTCTTGCTAGTTCCATTATGCGTAAGAACAAGTGACTCATTAAGAATTAACTTGACGTCTCCTTCAATTTCCAGGCAACATAACTATAATGTAACCTTCTCTTTGATGATGTCTAAATTTTAAATAGCATGGTTTACTAATATACGAGAAAATTAATGCAATGCTGCAGATATTAATTAAATTAAGAACATGTCTGATGTTGTTGTGATATGAAAATACATACTTAATATACCTTTGATGAATTTACTTAGTACCTATTCAGTTTCCAAGATTTCCAACGTAGGTATAACTCTATCTAAGAACCACCTTCAGTGTAATTTATTAATTTAAGTATTTTCATCGAACAAAACAGGTGTGACATATAACATTCGTACCAGATGCATCCAAACATATATTTTTAAATCAATACGTTCGGAGTTGCATTACACTTAGTCGGAAAGATCGTCTTACTATTTTTCTGGAGAAAATTCAAGTGCGTCATTTTTATTTAGGTTCTTATGTGAACTGACTGAAGCCGATATTTTTTAAAGTTTCAGGAGCAAGAATTTAAAGGATATGGGTGAAGAGACTGAATCCAAACATCTGCATTCGACATCTTTCGAACTAGGTTACCTTAGAACCCCTATAAAAATCCAGTCTCGGATGTAAAAACCCAAGAAATGTGTATTAACGTTCCGAATTAGTTTAGTTGTATTTTTATTCTGGTCATTCCACTTCGAGTTGAAGGCCAAATTAGATTCAAAAGAGACCAGACTGCAGTTGCTAAAGACCTCAAATAAAATATGAACTGCTTTTGAGTTCCAGAAATTTAAATTCTATATGATAGTCTATATAGTCTTCATTACCTTGGGAAATTTTTACAGCATTAGTCCGTGTCGCATTCGCCATATTCTTCAGAACATTCTAAGTATTCAGTCTACGTAGTATATAAGTCACAACTTCGCTTTATATGTAGTTTTATTCTGATTTGTCTTAATTGAGATCTAGAATTACATCCATCCATTTTAAATGTCAGGCTATGACCTTTGCTGTGTAATTTAAAGACCTGTTTGATTTATTATAAGAGAATATTGTAAATTATTACTTCCTATGTAGACCCTAGACACAGGCTATATTATACTTCGATAGGTAGAGTTGTGGAAAATAGCCTGCACCTTACGTCAAAATCGTCAGTAAAAAACAAAAAAAAGATTTATTAAAATTGTTGAGAAATCATCTGATTGGTAGAAAAGTTGATTTTAAATTTGAAGAAATCAAATACTCTCTTGGATAATTATTTGATTTGTAACGAAAACTTCAAGAATTCAGAAGAGTCACTTATACACTATATGCCTAATTTAGATTATACGTCTTTTATATTACTTAGCTCTTTCTATAAAACTGAAGATGCAATAAGAGGAACTGTCTTTTCACCTTTAGTTTCTTAGGTGCAGAGTTAATTTCGAATATTACCTACGCCTTTACTATATCTTAGTCTCTAAATAAGTTAGAGAAAAGCTAAGAAATGTACTAGATGCAGAATTCTGTGAAAATGAATTTCTGTACTGGAACCCCTGCTTAAATTACAACCCCAAAGTTAAACTTTATTCAAATAGAACGTCTTGTATAAATTTATTTCATTAAATTGTATTTATTTCCTGTTCTCAAACGAATAAACCAAAAAATAAAGACAATTTATATTTTAGTTTTACCTATATACGACCTGTATAAGTAACTAGAGGTGTTGGTCGAAATAGAAGCTCTAAATAACTACATAAAACTTTTAGTGTTATGGGAAATCATCTTATTGCTACAGCGACTTATATTGTATATCTTAACCGTCGTGAGATTTTGATACATTTTGGCTATTACGTGAAGAGAGTGTTATTTGTTTTTATTAAGCACGGCATAGTGTCTTAGTTGTATTGTTTTGTCTAGTTTTTATTTAAATTTTGAATGATATAGAAACCAAGAAAGTACTTTTGTAAAGAAAAAACAATCATAGTGCTTCAATTACAAATCACTTAAAATTTTAAAAATTAATAATTAGTTTATATCAAAATAATGTATAGTTGTATACATAGTTTGTACTATTCCTTACTACTAGTAGCGTAACCAAGTATGATCTAGTTTCAAGAACGGTCTATTAAAATTTGATAAAAAACAGCCATTGCGTCTTAATAAAAAAAGGAGCGACTTTATTAGATGATGAACTAAAACAATGAAATTTTCTATGATTCCTACATTATAAGTTGTTATTTCATAATTTCTTGTGATCGTGGTTAATAACTGACAAAGAAATCATTTTTAATTTCATCAATAAACTCACTACACAAAGACCTAATAATTATTTTCATAATAATTTTGCAAAAACATATTTTGTAAGTTATATGGATATTAGATAATCTAGAATCCAGAATATAAAAGAGAAATAAAAAAATTGGATGAAAAAACAGTTGGTAGCCTCCAACAGGGATTTGATCTACGGATCCTGTTTCCTAGATAGATTTCAACCACATCACTAAATCGAATAGCCAGGGCAACGTGAAAATTTTGTGAAATACTTATTGACTTAAATGGAAGGTTACTTACCTACCTATTAGTGAATATAAAAAAGGGTCGTTACATCGTAAATGAATGCATTATAATGCGAAAGAAATTACTTCAGTTTCATAGCATTTATATTGATACACATTGTTATTGGGCCTATATAATAAATTATAGCCACTTGTTTCCGAAAGAAGTAAGAAGGCGGAACAGTTGGGACATTTTTGAGTGCAAATATTTTGGAAAATTACATGATTTATAAAATGAATATAATAAAATTTTAATTAAAAAAGTTCTGATGTATAATTTCAAATTTCAGATATGTAGTTGCTTTGCAACAATTATAATGATAGTTATATCTAATGTTTGGCGGGTATCAAATTTGTCTTTCCTTTTCAAATATAAAAAATACAACTCGTTAACCCATCGAACTTTATAAAATTGAAATTAATGAAAATGCTTCCAATCTACTGGAATGCAGAATTTAATACTGAAATAAAGTTATAGATATAGTAAATGTATTTGAGTGTTTGTAATTTTCTACTGAAATTTAGCAATTTCAAGGTTATATTCAATTAAAAAGAACCTCTGGCTTATTCCAAAGTCCCAAAGTTTGTTTTGCGAAATTAGAAAAGGCCATCTTTGGCATACCAATTATAAAATCGATTCCGAACTAATTTGATTGATCATGACAAAATTCTAGAGGGGAGAATTTTAATTTTAATAATGGATCCAATATCACTCATTGGCTTCTAGTCCCTCCAGATTTAATTCTATTGCAGGTCATAATTTCTATCATTTATAATTTGAATCGTATGAAAAGCCTCTCCTGAAAACCCATATAAAACAGGTTCCGTTGGTCCAATCCAAATATCCGGTAAATATAAACTACATAATACTTTGGACGGAAGTGAATCAATATTAGCTGAGGCTGAGAGGTTGTGGAGCAAACTTTGATGCCACTGTTCGGAATTCCGAACACTAGGTGATCGAAACTTACGTAAGTTCATAGTGTGATCAGGTTTTAGAAACGCCCAAAGTACACTTCAAGTCACATAAGTTTACTTAATACACAGTCGTGTGAATCTACAATGTAGAGCAGCCAAATTGAATAAATTCTTATTTCTAACCGCGCATCTTATTGAGTATTAGGCCAGTTTGGGGCATCATAACCGTTTGACATATAAAGACATCGATATTTTTTTTTTCAAATGGAACATCCTATATATTTTCTTATTTTTATATTTTATATTTATGGCGATCTCAAAGTATCTCTTTTGATGATATTATCATTTTAAAAACAATATCTGTACCTAAGAGTAATTGCCTGTTAAAATATCTTAAGATAATTAAATAGCTTTAAAATCAGATAAGCTAGATTTTGAAATATTATTGATGAACACTTACTGTAATCTTTTTTTTGTCAGCTTAGTATTACTGCTGTATTAGTAGTATTTTATTGTTTTAAATTTATTAAACCCTTTTAATAAATAAAGAAATATTTTTATTTATTCACCTTTAAACTAAAAAACAAGTGAAAACCCAGAGGAATCTGGCATCTATAAGTTAGTTAAAATTCTAAATTTACAACTACTAATTCTAAAATCAGAGAGAATGGTTCACAACAATATTCAAGCTAATGGTTACTTTTAAGCAGTTTCTCTCATAATTTCTAAATGGTTTATTCACTTGGTAATAAAATAGTTTTATCGCAACTAAATAAGTATTTTTAAATTTATTTGTTATTACAATAGGTATATGTATTTGTTTCTAGTCATAGTCTTAAAATCTTTTTTAATATAGATTTTTAAGTGCATTTTAGCAGTAGACGTAAAAGCTCAAAAAGCATAATTGTTTAATGTTAATTGGATTTTTCCATTTGATAGGTTTGTTTATGTTAATTAACTTCAGCATCCTATTGCTTGTAAAAACATGAATTAAGTATTTAGTTTTTTATACGTATTCTACGTGCGTATACCATCTAACATTAAAATCAAAATAATAGAAAAATAATGATGTATGATAAAAATAGATGAACACTTATAAATATGTAATATCTGGGAGACCGAGCTTTGCTCGGGTAAAACAGGATTTAAGATGGTTCTAAACTTATTAAAAAATGTGTATATTTCTGTTTAAAATGTATTGCGATCGGTAAATACTGCTTCTATTGTTCACATATTCGTAAGTTATAGATTTCAAAATAAATATAAATGTGTTATATGAATGATAAATATACAAAACTCAGCTGTGTCACCAATCAACCTCTCAACCCCCAAACACTATAGGTATATACTGAAACTTTTATCTGCGGAGCCATACATATGAATTTTCATCGAAATCGGTAGACCAGATTCCGAGATAAAAATTTTAAAAAACGTTAAATCGTTTTTTCTTGAGGTAGCAGACAATGTAAAGGAGGCCCATGGAAAGAAAAACTCTTTTTTAAATTGTCGAGCTTTATTTTCATTTTCAAGACATTAACTCGAGTTTGTTTATAAAGACTAAGATGCACTTCATAGAAAGAACTATCACTATTGAGTTATTACAAACATTTATAAAATTGAATTTTTAATTCAATATATGTAGCATCCTAGTAGAGAATATTTTATACGTTGTCGCTGATCTGCTGTGGTCGGAATATGTTTTCGATTCAATTACAAATTGAATCTATTCATATTTTAAAAACTATTTGGTAAATATTTCAAAGAACATTCTTCTGATAGGCCAAATTACCAATTGATTATGTGCTTTGATGGAAACTGTAGTAAAATCAAATGAAAAGGATTCAAATTTACCAGTACAATTAAAATTTACGTGAGTTACAAGACAAGCTTTGCTTATATCTGCAGCAATTTATCTCTTTTTTGATGCGTTTAAAACAAGAATGATCTAAACGAAATGAAATTGAAAATTTCGGAAATTATCAATTCACGTTAGCTATGTCTAAATTTTATAAGGTTTCCAAAGTTAAGTTCAAAAACATTTATTATGGATATTTTAGATATTTGTTATGATCATTACACTAGTTCAGGTTTGTGCTTTTCTTTTAATGTTAATCATTCAAATAATTCTGCTTCCAAAATTGACAAGTAATGTATCAATATTAGGCAATTTCATATGATTTCAATATGGACATGCGGAGACGAATGAGTTTTTTTAGATCACTTGATACCTCATAGAAATTATTATTTTCATTGTAAGAAAAGAAGGATAGAAAAGCTTTATATTTATCAAACTTTTTTTAATTTTCTAGAAATTATGTAGATACTCCATAAAATAAGTTTGAGAATGCCTTTATGAATGGCAAAACCTTGACTAAAACTTGAATATAACCCCATCTTTCAGATGTACTCTTTAAAATGAAAAAACAATTTTCCAAAAGAAGGATAAAATAAACATTAAACGGCCGGTAATTTTGATGATTAGATTAATAAAAAATATCAAATAGATATCACAAATAAAATAGCCATAGAATACAAACTCTGCGAATTATTCTATACGCAGGGATAGATTTAATTTAAATTAGGCAGCAGTATTTTGTTTGTTAATACTTCCAGTTTTTCCAGGTTATTGAAATATCTTAGCACTCCATTTGTAGAATTTTAGAAAACGAATTTTGAAACGTCAGAGAGATCAGTACCGTCATTTGGATAGCGTTAGATAATGTCATAATAATGATTCAAAAGCTTTTCACATTGTAAGATGATTTAACATCATATAGATAATTTAGAGAAACAAACCAAACCATCTTATAGGTCGAAAAAGGTAATCAAAACTTATACTTTTTTATTAATTGGTCAGCTTTATAGAATGGTATGTTTAAGATAAATGTATTTCGAGGTGTAAAATTGAAGATATTAGCACCCTATATAAAGAATTCTAAATATAATGTGGGAAAGTTTTCGAAAAATGTCCAACTTATATGTTGCCACATATAAAAAATGCCCCCTTCACATATTTCAGTCTTTACCACTGCTATAAGTAGTCGAAAACGGTAACTCTTTTGAAAAAATGTTCAATTTAAACGTTTTGGAATATGGTCTCATCTTTAATTCTGTCGTCACTGATTTTCGATTTTCGTGAAGAATTGTCCCCTGCACCCCCCTCCGGAGGCGACGTTTTCAAATTTGAGTTTTTCTGAATATGTTACCATTTCTCAACTGTCCTCTTTCAAATGATTCAATAATTTTCTAAATCGGAGCATGTTTACCTACTACGCCAAACGCGCGAATAACTATAAAAAAGCAAACATACAACCGAATTTTATACCGCCTCCTTTTTTAAGTCGGCTGAAAACTGTCTACCCTACACAGAAAACATAGTTGAGGCTTGATCAACGAATTAGAAGATATTATATTTAACTAAAAACAAAATGTACAAATATACAGCCTTATTCATAATCATAATTAATTTTAGTTAGTATGACAATTATTGAAGAAACCCAAAACTCATCCCCATCGTGACACAGGCATAGGTATGGATAGATGAATAATCTTGTTTAAGGTTAGATTAGAGGTTCTGTTCATAGACATATGGTTTATTATGTAATAAAAATATACACCACATTCAAGATTACTAATATCTTCCATTCTGATAATTTGTACATACTAACCATCTTTAAATACTTAATTGACAAACTTGGAATACTGATAAAAAGAGGTGTGCATGATGCCTTCAATGTGATCTGGAGAACAATTTTGAAACATAAAAAAATACTATCTAACGGTGACCATTCAAAGAGATTAGCTGACCTTCCATGACCATTCTCATTGATTTTCAGAATTATTCTATATATAGGGTGCGAATATCATGTGACATTGAGCAACTTTTAGAAAATTAAAAAAGCATTATCTAACGCCGACCAAATGATAGGACTGAATAACCTTGTATAACCATACTCTAACCTTTTAAATGGTATACTTTATTTTATAAAATTCCACAGATGGGGCGCCAGCATCCTGGAGCCATATACGTACTCTATACTACAGGGATCCAAAATGGATAACGACATAATTTTACAACGATGTCTATCTAGATAGCTGCGCAGATAATATATACAAAGGATAGGGATAAGAAGAGACGACACTCTCGAGAGTTTACAATTTCAACGAACTAAAAAAAATATTTGCTCTACCTGAATATGAAGGACGCGAGTAACTATATTTACTTTTCCAGACCTGGAGCACCTACACCTACTGCCAGGCTTTATTGAACTTCGAGCTGCTGGGCTGTTTGATTCATTGAAGTGGTCTTTAAATAAATGACGCCTTTTCCATCAAAGATAATATCTTGTTTAAATAATTGGTGGTGAAGACAATCGAGATAATGCAACGTGAGTCTAGGTATATGTCAAATTTACTGGAGGACGACTGACAACTGAGATATAATACAAACCAAACGGACGAGGTATACAATTCGAATGTATATCTGCATGTTTTTTTATGGATGGTCGCGCCTTTTGCATAGTAAACGTGCTCCGATTTTCATGATTTTTTTATTTGGTAGAGGAGTATTGAGAATTGGTCCCACTGAAGAAAAAAAAGCAGTATTGGACTGAAAATCCGAGACGGCAGACTTGGAGAAAATTCCATATCCGGAAACGTTTAGATTGGACATTTTTAAAAATAATCATAGCTTTCCGCGTTACAGAAATATGTGTTTCAGCTATGTGCAAGGGGCAAATTTATCCGAGAATCGAAAATTCTAGATTGAAAAATTAGAGACGGGACCATATTCGGAAACGTTTAAATTGATTTTTTTTAAAACAGTTACGATTTTCGAGTTACAGCAATGGTTAAGTCTGAAATATGTGATATGTTTATTTCCGCTATATGGAAGGGGCAATTTTATTCGAAAATTGAAAATATGAAACAGCCAAATTGAATAAGAGATTATATGTAGCAACATTTAAATTAGACATTTTTTTTAAAAGAGTTACGGTTTTCGAGTTATAGCAGTAAAGTCTGAAATATGTATATCTGCGCCGCTATGTTTTGAGATCTCTGAATAATAACAAATATAAGCTAAGCCTTGGTAATAGGATAAGTACTATATAACAGGATAAGTACTATCTTCTTTGGTATTAGTTAAGGATTTTCATAACTAATGTTAGGTACACCAAAAAATGTTAAATAAATATTTCCCTTAAAGACTACCAGCACCAATAGAATCAATATTATTTTGTATTTTTCAGTGCACCAACTATAAAAGTCGGTCCTATTTTTTGGAAAAAATATTTATTGTGACACCTGGTTTTTGGAAATTCATAGTCCTAGAAAATGATAGAACTGATCATATTACATTTTCCATATACCTACATAATCTGCAATCTATTATTCTCTGATCTAGCTGTTGTTAGTCACAGTTCGCATTCCCTAAAAAAATCATGGAGTCATACAATAATTATAATAAATAATGGTTATAAATCAAAATTATTCAATTTCATCTGCATAACAGGTTATTTTCTAATACTTTGGTTTGGAAAAATCATTTAAAAAAGGTAATGACGTAAACTTTCTGTATTTGTTCCATTTTTGACTGATATATGAGTCGGACTATGTGTTAGGTTATTTACTTTCTGCTTTAATGCTGTAAAGTAGCTCAGGGTTTGGAAGAATAAGCTACTTCACTTACATGTGTGGTAAAATAAGGCGTTATCGTCAAGACTATGGGTATTGAGCAGTTTCATCAGGGCACTTGAAATTTTAAGGTAGAATATTGTATAACATCCACCAGAATGGATGATTTGAAAACTTTTTCATCTTACATTATCCAAAAACTTGTATCTATCTGAATTTAACATAATGGATTTATCAATAAGAGTACGACGAATTCGTGGAATTATGTAGTATGCTTGCTTGACTAGTTTCCCGATTTTTCCTAAAGCTACAATTTCTTTTGTGAATCCTTATGTACTTCTGAACATACATTTTTCTTTTATAAGAGTTGTTTTTGTCTGACAGTCTAGATAAACTGATGGCATCAAAAAGCCGAAGTTTTTCTATCCATTATAGTAAGGAATGTTGCGGTAAAGATAATTCATCAGCTGTGAAGGTTTTTCCATGTTCTTTCAAGAATTTCTGGAAAAGGACCATCAAGTGTTTTATTCAATATTCTCGCTTAATGATAAATTGACATAAAAGCTAAAATCTTCAAATGCTCATATGTTTATATTTAATGTAGGGTTGGACTCTGCTCTGACATATTTGATAAATTATAAATTTTAGATTTAAGCAATTTAGAAACTGGAGTTAGATCTTAATAAAATGAATAATGATAAGTTATGTGACGCTTGTTATTTCGTAATAAACTCGCTATTTCTGTAACTTTAAATTCTACATGCTTACCTGAGAGCGAATTTTTGTCCTCTGATTCCAGTAGATCACGATGCTTTTCAATACTCATACAATTATTTAAGACATTTTCCACATTCCATTATTACTATCAGGCGATCTAAAAATAACTCATTTGCAGTGTGCCATATACATGTGGAAACATATATTCGCAACAGTATACTTAAATCATTTGAAATTGCATATTACTAACATTTTCACTTTTTTGAGCAGGAATATTCTTTGATCACCATTGAAAGAAATACACAAACATGAACTAACGTAATGAACATAACAAAAATGTAAAATGTCCATAGAAATATTTCCGAAATACACTTTGTACACCTTAATTTGGATATGTGAATTCATAGTTTCTGCATTTTTCATCAATTCTACGTTTCAGTTCATTTGAATCATTTGGTAATTCATGTTTTAGAAGCTCCTATAAAGAGATAAATTGCTGCAGGTATAAGCAAATTTGTCTAAATATTCAGTAACATTCATGAATTTTATTTAAATCATTTTCAGGTGATTATCTAACAGTTTCAATTAAAGCAGGTAATCTAATATTTTAACTTTCAGACGGATGTAGCTTGACATATTTACAAAATCGTTTTAAGAATGGATAGATTCAGCTTGGAATTCATTCTAAATAATCTTCAGACATCATCCCGCTCTTATGGACATCACAGAACACACAAAATTATACAGCAATGGCAATGACATTGACATGACACAACGAATATGAAAAGATTATGAACAAAATGATAATTATGTTGAATTTATAATAAATTATACAATGTTTCAACAAAAGAGGCATACAAATTTTTTTATGTGAGATTATTACTGCTGTCATCGACTGTTTACTCAATAAACTGGTCATCTGAACGCACTCAAAAAGATACTTAGAAATCTTTCGCATTTGTAATAGCCTACTTCGAATGTCTTTTGTTTATTTCACTCGATATACGCTATCTCATTAAGAAAATGAGATACCTCAACTGCAAATTAATCTCTAAGCCGCAATAATTGCGTGAATTAAATTAAACATCCTCTACTTATTAGAGACTATTGCTTACAGAAGTCATGGCTGAATAATTTGTATCAAGGGCGCAACTTCTATACTTGATCAATTAATGATGTGTAACGCTTATTACATCACAATGGAGCATTTGGTGGTTTTTGTTGATATTTGTAAAATTATAAATAATGAAATTTATGACCGGTCTGATTACTTAGCTCTCACATTTGAATTGTCGATTTTACTTCTTATTGAGAGATTTATTTTAAAGCAAAATAATGTGGAATTAATATAATTAAAATTAAATCTATTTAAAATATTTACAAACTCACACTCGTCGCACAAATTTCATTTTGCATTAATTTTACAAATTCATGCAATCAAGTGTTTCAAATCGAGAATGCGTCTTAAGTCTTATGCAGCCCATTGTTGCCAGTGTCTTATTATCCCGGGCTTGACCAACCATATGGCGAATTTCTTTGCTTAGTTTTATTTTATTTTTATTTTATTTCAAAACATTTTGTGTTCAATAATGAATCCTGGCAAATAATAAATTTCAAAATTACTAAAGAAAATATTACTGGTAAGTTCAAGGAACGGCAACACTGTGTGCCTTTTTCCAATTTAAAATATATTGCCCATACTCAGCCACGCTGCATTCGTAGTGTGAAACGCAGTATAGTTGAAATTAAGACAGTTGTATTAACATGGCATATTTTTGAAATATCTTTAAGGAATAGCATTATTTACCTTATTCTTGACTCAGCTCTATCAATTCGCTTATTCTGTGAGTAGATATGTTTTGCAAATCAAGAATAACACTGACTCAACTTTATCTTTCAGCAACATCTGACAGTAATAAGTTATTATTAAATCAACTAGAATTTGAGATTGAGTGCCCTTTGCCGAGCAAAATTGAGGGAAAGTATGATTGGTGAAGTGGGGGCTAACTTGGGCTAAAATAATTGATTAATGATTCTGATAGTACTCGTTTTAAACTCAAAATTTCAAATATTATATTGTTCTTTGAAAAAGCTATATCTACAGATCTCTTCTCAGTGGATTGAGAACTGAAAAATTCAATCCATTCCTTTGGTATGTAGATTATTGGTTTTACTATAGCACAGTTCGGTATATTGTGGAATTTATTAGTTCAGCTGCTCGAACGATTCCACACTATATACCGCGGAAATAAATTCTCATAGTATGACTCACAATCAAAGTTTACAGAATAATATTGTAAACTTTGTCACAAATACCGAACAGTCAAATAATTATCTGAAAAATATTCTTATCAATCTTTATGTTGTTTTGTATCCTTGTCCTGCAAATAGAGATTTAGAAATAGAGTCACGTTTGTATAGCTCTTTTGTGATGTAATAGGTGCACAAATTAATCTAAGTTGTTAAATTGGAAATCGGCATACATATAGGTAAACGGGTCACCAACTTGTCTAAAGTTTTGTTTTTATTTCTTCAGTGTCTCATTCATAAATAAAATTGTTAAGTTGAAGTAGCTAATCCCTATCAACCAGCTTAAGGGTATGTAATTTAGAAATGTTATAAGTAACTTCAATGCCTATTTGTTAATGAAGAAGATATGAACCGAAAATCAAAATGAACTTAAATGTTCAAAGTTCCAAACCGATTTGCCAAGCACATCTTTTAGCATTTAATTTATTAATTTCAAAGTTAATCCTAAATTTATTATGAAATTACAAGGATTAACATCAATACTGGAGAGATTAGATTAGAGGATATTGAACTTTAAAATTGTAAGGTATGCTAAACTCGTCATTTTTGGGAAGCAGTGTATGAATATTGAATGAATCAAATAGAGAGCTACTTATGAAATATCAGTGTTGTATTTTGGGTGAAACAGCCCAAGCCCCATTAATCTACGAGCCATATTCATTTCAATGATTTATGGAGATTTCAGTAAGCCGAATAACAATAGAAATTACCTAGCTGAGAGACTGAGAGAGAGAGAGAGAGGGAAACACATGGTGTAAATATCTCGCGAAACACTAACAATGACTTTGTGTTCCCTATCACTTCCTAGCACCAATCTTATGAGCAAGTCCTATGGAATTATTTCTTGAATATGCACTCATCTGTTGGTGAAATTAACAGCTTTATAAATTACTTCCTGCTATTATAAGTAACATAAGCTGTAGAAATGTTGAAATTGCATAATTAAGATATTGAAGTATTATGACGAGATTAAAAGATTTCATACAAGATTCAACTTATCATAGGAATCCATCATCATCCGCATTAGTTAGGCTGCCCAATTTGATGTTATTGTAAAGAATAATGCAAGGACTAATAATCCAAAAGATGTATTATTCAAAAACATAGAAATTAAGGTTAAATTGCGTAATGGTCTAAGATGTATCCAAAATATTCTTCATGAATGTATGTTTCCTTGGTTACAAATTTTTTCCTGCTTTCATAATATTTTTTCTATTGCTCCTTCCCATTACTCTTTGAGTCTACCCTCCCAAAGTCTTCTACAATTCGTCTTTTTTACTCACACAAATTTGTTGACGTAGCTACCTAAAGTATGTATTAGCTTCATCATCTAGTACTTCTGTAGTATTTTAGATATTCTATTTCAGAAGCATAGACTTTCATCAGATTTCAAATATACACATACTAGCTGTTTTACCCGACACTTTTCTGGCAAACACTTTGGTATATTTTGGTACGAAAACATAAAGTCATAAAAAGTCTTGAATATGGAATCCATCTACCTCAGAGTCCTACTAGTACGTAGAATCAGTGTGAACATTAACGCAGATCCATCCGCCAAGTGAGAACAGCATGAGAATTTCTCCTACATATATCTTAGGATGACAGACTCTCACAAAACAGTCCAGTACATACTACATACAAATAAAGCCAAAAATCTACGAATATTCAGCCATAGAGCTCAGAGATATTTCTTTGGGTATTACAAGTATAGAAACCTCTACCTAGGAGGCCCAGTTAAACTTACAGCCACTACCAGATCATTCCAATATATTCTTCAGAAATATACAACTTTCAGGTACGGAACCCACTACATAGAGTCCCACGGGCAGGTTGCTGATGTCCTCTTCCATGGTCTAGTCTATCTCTGTATCAAATTTCATCAAAATCAGTTCAGTGGCTGAGGCGTATAACAAACAAACAAACTCACTTCCGCATTTATAATATTAGCTAGGATTATTAATAGGACCTTCATAGTATGACTAACCTAGTTCAAACTTATGATGACGTTTATTCACTTAGGTTATTCATTTTCACCTTGAGAAAGCAAATAAAGAAAAAACACACAAATTTCAGATTTCAATGGAAATTTCATTTCAGTAAAAAGTTTTGGTTATGCCATTAAACATGTAATTCTGTAACATTTAAATTTCATTTACGGGAGTACCTACAGTACTCAATCCTTATGAGCTATATGTGGATTACTTTTGCACACATTTTTGGTTATATTTTGGCAATGACGAATATTGACATTTAAAGCTTGTCTTGGGAGGATTGTTTTCATAAACATGATCTTTTGCATAGTACCGAACACAAAAGTCCAGCGATGTCAAGTCGCACGAGTGTGGTCTCGAAATTATTCTTCCTGGTAATTTTTGTGGCAACAAAAGCCGATTTCCTCATGTTGTGTGGCTTGTGGTGCCGTCTTGTTGTAAAATGGCACTCATTAAACTATACAAAAACATGTTAGTTTGACATAAATCGCTGATTTCTTATACAATTATATTTTATCTTAAGGCGCCTCTATACCCTGTGATATCAAATGTTCACTATATTTCCTTGAATACATAATTATCCTATTTGGATAAAAGTTTGAATGCTCACTGAGAAGACCTCGGGAAATCCAGGATTTTTATTATTTCCTTTAAATCAAATAAGGGTTGCCGTATGTAATCTCATGTGGGTCAGAGTTTTTACTTCTCTAAGGGGAAAAAGAAATCGTAATCTCTACACCTAGGAATAGAAACGCTTCAACAATTCAAATATGATGGTGTAGTCAGTAGTGTAGCAGCTCTTGGATATTGAGTATCTCTTTAAATATTTTCGATTCAAATAGTCGAATCATAGCAGAGGTAATTTGAAAAAAGTCTAAAGCACTCTTAGATAGCGTGATATAAGAAGATTTTATGTAGAAAATAAATTTAGAACATAATTGAATATTATTACCGAAAAATACTTTATTTTTGGTATAATTTATTGTTCTTAGATACAGAAAAGAAAGTATTAAAATTCAATTTACATGAGTTATTAGAAATTAATAATCGTAAACATTCGGGTACTTACCACAATGACCAGAACGATGGCATTCCAGCCCCTTAACTATTTAGTTTTTAATATTTATTTTTATTTAAGTACTCACTTATCCTCTTAGAATTTAGTTAATATTTGCATTTGACAAGAACAAAATGTGTCGAAACGTCACATTTAAACCAGATATTAGTGGAAATTTATTAAAGTGTTTTAATTTCAATTTACTATAGATTTCCATCAAGTTAAAACCTGTACAGGGTGGGGAAGCTGGCAGTTTTTGGTGGATTGAGCCTAATCTATTAAAGATAGAGCAAAATTGTTTCATAAAAGTTGTTCGTACTTAAATCGGCTATAATTTAAAACTATTTTCAAAGATGACCGACTTCCAGTTATACCGGAAACTGAACATCACTTCGTTATTTTAAACGGAACACCCTGTGGTGTTTTTTCGATTTTACTTATACGTATTGCCACTTATTTTTGATAGTTTTGGAGCTATTTCAATTTTTTGAGTTTACCCTTTCACTGAATATTGCGCGGTAGTTTGGCGTTGTAGCAAATGAAAAACAGATGAATGGATTTATATGTCAAATACAGTCAATCCCTAATTGTTTGCTTTGCAAGACACGTGTAATTTTGAAAATGAAGTTATCTACGGATGAAATGGTTTTTATTCTTGGTGAAAGCCACAGGAATTGTTTATTGGCTTCAAGAGCTTATTAAGAAAGGTTCCGGCACAGAAGATATCCACAAGAAAGCAGTTTTCGAAGGGTATTGGGAAGATTTGTTACTATTGGAAGTGTGAAATACACTGCTCCTCTTCGAAAAAAAAAACAGTTAATGAAGGCAATGAGTTTCGAGTATTAGTTCTTGTTATCGAAGACCCGAACGTAAGTCGACGAATTATAAGTTCTAATCTAGACATAATTTCTAGATCAATCGGACTATTAAAGAAGAACCACTCGCATCCGTACAAAGTGCAATTACATCAGGAATTACTGATGACCGATTATGAGGCAAGTATAAAATGTTGGTGTTTTATGGACGGATAAATCGACATTACATAATAACCACTCCGACACGAATCTACACCTTTTCTCAGAGACAAACTGACAAGTTAGGTGGTCTTTAAATGTATGAGGAGGAATTATTTGCGCCCAAATAATTGGCCCACATGGCTCGTTCACAGGTCAAATGTTTCGCAATTTATTGGACAACAATTTAATTGAATTGTTGGAGGATATCTTCTTACTAACCCAACTGGATGGAGCACCTGCCCATTTCAGCATCACTGTGCGACCATTTTCAAATTAACATTTCCAGCAACGATGAATAGGAAGAGGAGGACCGATAGTTTAACCGCCAAGATCCCCTGATTTAAACACTTTAGACTTTTCCTTGTGGGGTTACGTGGAAAGTGAGGTTTCTAAAGTACCGTTTACGACTCGCGAGGATAATTTATGTTTTTGGACCAATTACACCGGATATGTTAGCGCGAGTGTAACTTTAATTTTGTGAACGAATTCCTCTTTGTTTGCTCCGATGTACTTTTTATTTTTTAAGTACCTAGTGTTTTAATTTTTAAGTTTTATTGTTATGTTTATTGTTATTGTTTAGTTTTGAAAAGAAGCGTTAGAAGTATTTAACAATTCCCGATGTAAGAAATTCTAATACTCTTCAAAACCTACTTTCTTGCGGATGTCTTCTGTGCGCGAATTTTTCTCAATTAACCCTTGAAGCCAATAAACAATTCCTGTAGCATTCTCTTAGAACAGAAACCATGAAAACGATTCCAACTTTATTAATTTAAAAAAAAACGTACTTCCATACATACATGTTGTTGCAATTTTTCAAGGATGCCGCAATTATCATTTTTTTTCAGAAAACTGAAAATATCTTCGAAACCTTCAGAATTATACCCAACAAATGATTAACAAACTAACCCTTATTTTTCACAAGGAATTTAAAAATGTAAAAAATACAGGGTGTCGACTATCTTGAAAATATTTTTGTTGTCGATTTAACCACGAACAGCTTTTATAAAAACAATTTTGCTCTATCTTTAATAGATCAGCCACGATCCATTAAACGCCGCCAACTGCCCCCACCCTGTATACCTATCTCTGTATCAATGAAATTAAGAGTTATCTTTTCCAATTATCAATATGAGAGATCACAGTTACATATGTATTCCAGATGTTTTTTACTACTTCACCTTTAAGCATTGAATGCAACGCTCTTTTGGAATCCAATCCGTCACATTGCTAATTGATCTGCTTGATCGTGGCTGTCTGAGACTGGAAAATATATAAAAACAGCACATATTTCAAGCAAAGCATACTAAAGGTTCATCAAAGAGAACTCTTAAGACCCAAATGAAAATGAAATGCTCTCACGCAACTCCTCTGCAAATGATTCGTTAAGTTGCCGAGACGAACTAAACAAACAACAATTCGCTCTTTCTACGTTTGCTGTTTAATATCATACTCATATTCCATAACATACCAGACAACTCTTATTGTATGTTTGTTCTGACGAGCCAGACACAGACACAGTCAGCAGTCAGTGTGCTGCAGTGTGCAGACCCTTGTGGAGGCAGTCACTCGTAGAACATGTCGGCAGTCTTCCAGTCTCTCGTGTCTAGTTATCGACCGGGCAACCAGTACTCTCACATTCGCTACGCTTTGAGAGTAAGGAAATGTAGGAATATAATGGGAAGGCTATGAGCGGATTACTTATTACACCAATGCTGCTCTTCTTTTAAAAACTTATCATTATTGCATGGAAGTATGGAGGTACTTGAAAAAATAATTAAAGTCAGTTGGCTACTTGTAGAAAGGAAAATATGTACCTGGTGGAGTATGGAGTATCAATCATTATTATCCCATAGGTAGTAGTTAAAAACGAAACAAAATACTTCCTATGTCTTTGAGGAAACTTGTTAAGAGTTGAGATGACAGGTCAGGGTCTTAATAAATCTAAAACAGATAGCTCGACTAACTTTTGTCTCCTCTACACGAACTAGAATGAGAAGTATGACATGTAATTGTTGTTACTTCCAAGTTATTCCTGAATTTATCGATCTTGTATACCGGTTGGTATATAAACTGATTCGTTCCGAGATTCAATCATTACACTAGACATGAGATTATTGATCAACTGCTGAGGGTTGTTTTTGTAGTATTTGGATCTACTTGCAATGCGCTAGCAATACAACAACAATAAAGCGTTTGTCAAAGTAGTCCCTGTGTTCTGACGAGAACTTTGGATTGAAATTAGAAGCCCACACTACATAGATAATAACCCATAACCAATTTTACTACCATTCTAATTGTGTTCTGCATTCTCTGATAGTTCTAGTATTGCTGATGTTCAGGCACTCGTGAAATGGTCAAATCCAATAAAGGTTTCAATTCCTCATCCAAAACAGCTACGATTAAAAGAAAATATTAGTTTATGCGACAAATATGCAAAGGTGTGAATATCTGACAATTGTTATAATGCAATATAGGTATATGTCGAATTCCGTGAAGGACGAGTTTGGTATATCCAATAATACAATAATTATATTGAATGTTGATCAACAAAATTATTAGAGGAGAAGCTGGTAATATGAAATCCCTGTTTGAAATTACGTTCCAGAATCCCTGTTACGTACGTTATATGTCTGAAATTTCAGGGGACACACCTCAATTATGTCTACTATGCATATATAAAATCAAAATGTCAATAATTCACGTTACTTTTTGATACCACACACGTTAGCTACTGGTAAAAATGTGTTTGTAGTATGGAACCCCACTACCAAAATTATCGTTTTAATTTAAATATAAATATTTATTATTTATTATTAACTCAGGAACATTTGAAAATAACAATAAAATTTTAAGTAAAATTATCGACAGAAATCGCAAGTATAAAAGTCTTTCTCGGCCCCGTTTGAGCACTCAGCGTGCTTCCACATTTCACGAATTTGGCAACGAATCCACAGCTCACCTCTTCTGTCGTCTCTTACGTCACATGTAACTTGAAGTGGCCAGTCGACATCGGCGGAGAAACTAGAATAAACGATAGAAACGTTGCCCTCTACTGAATCTGAAATTCTTGCTGTTCGGTTTCGAACCCTTTATGCCACGTTTTCCACCTCGTAGCTTTTTATGATATTCATGACCAAGTCCTAAACTTGATTGGATTCTGAAAATTTCCTTTGTTTCACCAGCCGTTGCCACTGAAGCTTGCAAATCTGATTTATATGAAGAGCTGGTTATCACTGCTGCTGAGGTAGCTTTCCTGCCTCTGTTTGATCATTTCTTTTCTGTTGAAAAGAGGAGAAATGTCGAAGGGAGTTAACAAGCTTTGGAGGTAGTGAGTCATGTCCGTGGTCTGGTCTTGAACTAGGTTCGGCATCTGCTAAGTCGATTTCGCTGATCTGAAATCTGATTTCAGGTGTAGAAGAAAATACGTCGTTTGTAGGTTTTTCAGCAATTATCCCTGTCTTGGAGAAGCCATTCATTACTGACACTTAACATAGGCATTTCCGGAAAGTTCTGCTATATCCTAAACGACGTTCTTTCTAACGCAGCCACATCCGAATCACCTCACTGTAATGAGTTTTTAAGGCTTCCATGAAAGGCTTGTCCAATGGTTACAACTTGTGTGTCGAGTGAGGTGGTAGGCACACAATAGTGATATGGTTTTTTCGAGCCAGCTCAATAATCTCCAAGTGGGCGTCTAAAATCAACAAAACAGGAGATTCTTCCGAAGGCCTACTATGTCTGATGAAATATTTGAACCAGTTTGTAAATAAATTGTCTTGCACCCAGCCTGAAGGATGACACATGCCTATAGACGCAACTGGTGCCCATGTCATTAAAGTGTTTGTCAAGTTTTTGCGTGCAACAATTATCATGGGGGGAATAAATGTATCTCCAGCACTCATAGAGCGAATAACTGTCATCAGGGAACACCTTTTTGCAGCTGTTTTTGCAGGTTTTTTTGACGGACTCGATCTTATTCTTGGGTTTTCGTAGATACGATGAAAAATCGGAGCTCTTATGCCTACCTCAGTCTGTCCGTCTATCACAGCTTAGTTTCCGTAAATCTACAGAAAAGTTCCGGTAGCAACATTGGCGTATAGTGTAAATACACGAACTCTGAATATAGGGGTTGATTTTGTGGAGCAAAACTAAGCTAACGCACTTGACCAATTTTTCATAATTAATACATGTTTTGATAACTTGTTTTATCAAGAAAATATTTATTGGGTTAATCTTTTGCAACAATTGGCTGGATGTATTCTGCTGTACAGCTATCCCAAAAAAAGTTGTTGGTGTAAAATTATGATTTTTTATGAATTTGAAAAAAAACAGCCATGTTAATCAAGGATCCCTATACTTAAAATTAAAACATAGACGAGTTCTACTGAAATGTTTGTGAAGTTTCTCGGGAGCTATACAATAATATAAAAAAAAACTTTTTTAGGAAAGGGCTTGTATTTTATGGTTCTGATACGCACAGGTTTGTCTAGAGCCGGATATCAGAATTTCGATTCGAATCTACTTTCCCTACTTCAGATAGGTTAAGTAAACCTATTATTTCTGATGAAAAATAGCTAGTTTCGTCTCTAGAATCAAAAAGAAAATTTATTATACGTCAATTTAAGTTTTTAATAGTAGATTATACCACGAGTCAAAAATAATAATCTCGAGGAATATTCACGAACGTACCTGCGTTAGCGTTAGCAGAAACCAATCTATACAAAGTCCTATCGATATCCTTATATTCATAAAGAAGAAGTAAAAAAACAAATTACAAAAATGTTAGATGAAAATATAATCCAACATTCAACATCACCATGGTCAAGTCCGGTTTGGATTGTTCCTAAAAAATTAGATGCTTCTAATAAACAAAAATGGCGAATTGTCATAGATTACAGAAAATTAAATGAAATAACAGTAGGAGATAGATATACTTTACCAAATATAACAGATTTATTAGATCAACTTGGAAGATGTGAATATTTTACAACTCTAGATTTAGCATCAGGCTTCCATCAAATAGAGATAAATGAATCGGATATACCTAAAACTGCTTTTAGCGTAGAAAATGGTCATTATGAATTTTTACGGATGCCATTCGGTTTAAAAAATGCACCATCTACTTTTCAGAGAGTAATGGATAATGTACTCTATGGTTTACAAGGAGAAAGATGTCTTGTATATATGGACGATATAATAATTTTTTCACCTACGTTAGATGAACATATAAAACAAATTTCAGAAGTATTTGATAGATTACGAGCCGCTAATTTAAAAATACAACCTGATAAATGTGAATTCCTAAGACATGAAGTCATTTATTTAGGACACATTATAACAAAAGATGGAGTAAAACCAAATCCTGAAAAAATTAAATGTATTTAAAATTTTCCACAACCACGATCACCAAAGGAAATTAAATCATTTTTGGGATTAGCAGGATATTATAGAAGATTTATTCCAAATTTTGCTAAAATATACAAACCATTAACTAGACTTTTTAAAAAAGATGAACCATTTGATTTTAGTAAAGAATGCGGTGAATCATTTGAAACTTTGAAGGATTTATTGACTTCAAGTCCAATTTTGATCTATCCAAAGTTTGAAGAAGAATTCATTTTAACAACAGATGCTAGTTCATTTGCTATTGGAGCAGTATTAAGTCAAGGACCTATTAATAAAGATTTACCTATTGCCTTTGCATCACGAACTTTATGTAATTCAGAAACGAAATATTCAGTTATAGAACGAGAATTATTAGCTATTGTTTGGGCGGTAAAACATTTCAGACCGTATCTGTATGGAAGGAAGTTTAAACTAATAACAGATCATAGACCATTGACCTGGTTATTCTCAATCAAAGATCCCGGTAGTCGTTTAGCACGTTGGCGATTAAAATTAGAAGAATATGATTACGAAATAATTTATAAGCCTGGCAAAATTAATAAAAATGCCGATGCATTATCACGAATTAAGATGAACTATTTTAAAGAATGTTCTAAATATCAAAAAATACTTTCAGCAAGTTCTGAAAATTCAGAAACAGAAGAGATAGAAGAAGACTTTAATATTATGAACAATGAATTCAATAATTTTGTTCGACTATATCAAACCACTTCATTAATCGATTATTCTCGAATAGAATATACTAATGAGCAATTACTTGATAAAAGACATAAAGATATTATTGCCGTATTTTGGGAATCAAAAACAATGGATTTGCATGAGGAAATTTTAGAAGATATCGACGATGAAAATCCTGATATTCAGTTTAATCAATTAAATATTAGTACTAGCTCAACTGTTAAAAATAGAACTTATTATACTATTTTTATACCATTTCAACCTGATGAAGTAAATGAACGACTGTTCATATCATTATATAAGTCAAAAAATATTTTGAAACCAAAAACATATTTTGTTGAGAATAATATTGATTTACCAACCTTAGAAATGTTATGTTATATATTCACTGAAGAAAATTTTAAATTTATTATTTGCCAAAATATTATAAAACAAGTTACGGAAGAAGATGAAATACAAATAATTTTGGATGAATATCATTCAGGAAAACGAAATCTGCATAGAGGTATAAATGAAACCCTACGTAGAATTAAAGAAAAATATATTTGGAAAAATATGAATAAAGATGTTGAAAATTTTATTAAAAAATGTGAAATTTGTCAAAAAACTAAGGTCTGTAGGAAAAACCTCAGTTCGCCTTTAGTTATCACAGAAACTCCAAAGACACCATTTGAAAGAATAAATCTCGATGTATTAGAGATACCTTCGAAGTTATACCTACTTACAATACGAGATGAACTAACAAAGCATACTCAAGCTTATCCAATTAAAGATAAATCAGCGAAAAATATAATTAATACTTTATTATTATATTTTCAACATTATGGAACTCCATTAAGAATCCATTGTGATTCTGGAAGAGAATTCAATAATACATTAATGAGAGATTTATGTACTCTTTATAATATAAAGCTGACATTTTCAAGTACTGGACATCCCCAATCAAACGGATCAATTGAAAGATTTCACTCAACTCTTTTAGAGATGATTAGAGCACACATGAGTGAAAATCCAAATGAACACCCTCATAACTGTTTACCATATGCTATTATTTGTTATAATAATACAAAGAATAAAACCCATGGATTTACACCATACGAATTAATTTTTGGACATACTTCTGTAAGACCACCTGAAGTTTTGTACAATGAAAAGGACATAATTTCAAAGTATATGAGAGACTTAAATGCAAGAATAAAATTTTATTACGAAACTGCAAGGAAAAGAACCCTACAAGCAAAAGAAAAATCTAAAGAACGTTTTGATGAAGATGTACAATTTTCACAACACAATTATCAAGTAGGAGATAATGTGTATGTTAAAGAATCTCAGATAGGTCATAAATTAAGAAATAAATTTAATGGACCTTTTGAAATTATTGAACTAAAGAAAAATTCAGCAATAGTCAAAAATCTTGAAACAAATCAGACGTCTCTTATAAATTTTGATCGAATGAAACCATATATTGAAACAGATTAATTTTGTTGCAGGATGGCAGCATACAAATTAATGATTTTAATCAATATTATATTATTATTTAATTTTACAAATAGTCAGTATAGCTTAGTGCATGTGAATAATACTGTAGGTATATATTATAACCAACTTAATCATTTGAAAATATCTACTAATAAATGGACAAGATTTGGAACAGCTAAGTACAATTCTTGAAAAGAATGAAAAACTTATCGAATCATTGGAAACACTAATAACACAACCTTATCAAAGAATGCAATATTTTTATTCGAATGTTAAAACACATATTAGTTTATTGAAGAAACTAGCTAATGATGTTAGTATGAAATATCATGAAATATATTATGATACCGAACCATATCATCGTAAGAAACGTGGTTTACTTGATGGAGTAGGTACCGTTTGGAAGTACATTACAGGAAATCTAGACGCAAATGATGGCCAATATTATTCTGATAGTATCAATAAATTGAAAATGGATGAACACGAAATCCAAAATCTTTTGAAAAATCAAATTTCAGTAACTACATCAGTCATTAAGGAATTTAATGATACAATTCATAAAATTCAAATAGATGAAGTAACATTTAACAATGATTTAAAGGAAATTGAGAAGGGAATTATAAATATTACTGATAATGTAAATTTTTATCAAACACAAATAGATGTCATTAATATTTGTGAGACATTAATGGAAAGTTATGCTTATCTTGAAACCTTTTTAATTGATGTATCCAATTCAATTACTTTCGCAAGATTACAAATTATACATACTTCCATCATTACTCCGAAGGATTTTGTCAAAGCTTTAGAAGAGATTTCAGTTCACTTACAAAAAGATAATTTACCTTTAAACCCAACATTATCTAATATTGCTAGATATTATCAATTAACAGAACTACAAGCTTTTCAAACGAAAACAAAAATTATATTTGTGTTAACCATGTCAGATTTACAAAATTGTAAAATTATTGATGAATATCTGTTCCAAATATGTAGTAACATATTACCATTACCCATAGATAATAATGCTATTTGTGAAGCACAACTTTTAAGACAGCAACTTGAATTACCCGGAACGTGTCAAACTTCTTTATTATTTGCAAAAGGATATAATGTTCAAAAACTGAAGACAAATGTATGGTTAATTTCAGTAGCCCAACCAATTCCTATAATAATTAAATGCAGTAACAGAGATGCACATACTGAAAGAGTTTTTGATAATACTATTTTAAAGCTACAACCAGAATGTAGTGCTTTTATTGGTATTACGAGAGTGAGATCTCAATATATCATAAATGAAGGTGAAAGAATCACTTATAAATTAAATACAATAATCATTCCTTTTGAATTTTGCAAAAATTTACCAGAAAAGATCTATTTACCAAAACTTAAACCATTAAAATTGAATAAACTCAATACAGATGATTTTAATATTGCTCAACATAAACTTGATCAGTATTCAGATGAATTAGATAAATCGATAAATGAACCTTTTATAACAAAACATATTTCATGGTTCACTTATTTTATTATTGCTTTAATTTTATTATATTGCTATTGTAAATGTAAAAGACGAAAATCTAATCGTATTAGTATAACTGCTGGTTTTCGCCCAGATTCACCACCACCTCCACCACAAACAAAAAGATTATCCAGAACTTTTCAGAAATTTTTACCAAGTAAACGTCCTAATATTCGATCTTCTGAAACCGAAAATGATGAAATTGAACTAACTTGAACGTTGTGCTTGTATTTTACAATTATTATAAAATTCTAATTTTATATTTTTAAAATTACTGCACTTTATAGCACTAACTTTTTTTAAATAAGGGAAGTAATGTTATATTTTATTGTACCCAGTATTTACTTAACACCCTGTATGACATTGCACCATATACGCATCATGTAATTTGATACTTATTCTTTCTTATCAATCTTGAAAAGACGTAATAATTTTAATATCAAAGAATAATAAGTCTTTGTTATAACTATTGAAACAATAACTTATTGTTATAATTAAATATCATGTTTCTCTGCTACTAAGAATAGGAATAAGTAGTTCACTGGGAATAGGAATGTATCAGCAATTCTTCCAGAAAAACTTCTAGAACATTTAATTATTGTTGTGCAATATTGTGAAATAGTGGAATACTATTTAAAGGCAAGAAAGAGCCTCCCTAGATTATTATTACTAGAATACTGCTTCACATAACATCAAGTTAAGCCTAGTTAATAATCAAAATATTATGTTATAATATATTATTTATATTGGTGACAATAATAAGTTTAAAAATAAAGTTTTTAAAAATATAATTGTTGGCCGTGATACGCAACATATATATATATATATATATATATATATATATATATATATATATATATATATACATATATATATATTATATGTCAGATAGCAATATGAACCCAATAGAAAAAAATAGTCGTATGTTGTTAAGCTTCCCGGTATTATTCTACAGTACCTCGGTTCGAATTCTGATCACATTGGAGTATTTTGTTAACAAGAAACTTTTTTTTAAATAAAAGATGTTATCATGAGTTTCTAATAATTTAATCAAAAATTTTCAAAAAGGTGTTTTCGGAGTCGAGTAATCGATTAATGATACTTTCATATTTAATTGCTGTGACCATCGAGGTCCACACTAGCTATTTCAAGAATGCCTTCGCAGATAAAAGATTCAGTATGTATGGTATTTGGGGGTTGAGAAGTCGATTGGTGATAAAGCTGAGTTTTGGTATATCTATCATTCATATTACACATTCATATATATTTCGAAATCTATAATTTACGAATATGTGAACAATAAAAGCACTAGTTACCGATCGCAATACATTATAACCAGAAGTATGCACATTTAAAATATCCTTAGTAACTCTTATAGACCCATCTTAAATCCTGTTTTACCTGAGCAAAGCTCGGTCTCCAAATATTACCTACTTACATTATATATTAGTCGTAAATGAAACATATTTTCATAATGAAATAGAAACACTTCTAATTTATATTTGGTTATAAAAAATGACACATAATATACCCAATTAAAATTCTGTCAGAACAAATAAGTCCCGCACCTGCTTTCCAAATCTTACAGAGTTGAGTAAGTTTACAAAGGCGCTTCGACGGAGCGCAATTTACTCAGCGAAAAATCTCGTCGATTATAAGGATTAATATGTCAGTATAGTGGTAATAAAAAAAATATATATTTCAAGGAAAACTTTTCCAAAAATTGTATATACTCCTTATTATTAAAAAAAACATATTTTCTATGGAGAGTTTTCTCTTATTAATGTTGGGAAAACTCAAATAATTTTAAACGAAGCAATTTTTCTTCTTATTAAAGAGGTTCTTATTAGAACCTGATAAATAATTAATATTTGCTGCAGCATAAAAAATCGTACTTAGAATTCTTTTCTCAATAAATATATATACCTAGTAAGAATCCTTCTAATAAGAATATTTGTTTTAATCAAGCAGGTGAGTATATCTAATTCTGTTAGCCTGCTTCGTATTTATAAAAAAATAACAAGCTGAAATGTAAAAATACTGTTAGCACTAAAAGAACAAAAACAATGAAAATTTCCTAGATTTTAAGCTTTAATCAACTCTAGACAAGTGGACAGTATCTATTTCTTCATTAAACCAATATTGAAAATATAAATTGTATTGGAGATATTTTTATTCCATTCTATCACTTTAATCAATTAGTATTTGAAAGATAGATCAGCTTGAAAATATTTTAAAAATAGTTATAATTAACTTCACCTTTATGTGGTCACAAACCCACAAAAATAAATTTCATTGCATTCATACCAAAGCAATAGTGGATTAAGATAATGCTGAGAAAGAGACTCACCATCCATTTGATAAATAAGTCGGCCTGACCTTCGTTTTTCCAGAGGTAAAAAATGACCTAGAATTCTTTATTGGTTTTGTCCCGCACGGCATGACTGACAGGAATTCAGTGTGGAGTGTGTTCCAGAAAAATCAAGACAGACGTCCCAACAAGGCCAGTCTATGCCCAGACACATTTATATACGTCTTTATATTGAATAATATATTGGTCTTTTGCTGATTCTACATATTTTCAGATATTCTGTAGAATTAGACTATTGAAATTCTATTCAGTGGTGGAATACGAAAGAATTTAACGATATATCTATCACAAATATGCAATATCGAATCGATTCAAACGTTAGGTATAACACAGGGGCGTAGCTACCGTTGTATCTGTCGTATCAATTATACGGGGCCCCCAACGTTCGCAAGCAAAAATTTATAACCTCCCAATTTTTTTTCCCGCGTAATGCGTGCGTTCAAAATTTGGCAACACCCTATATTGCAACAAAGATTTAATAAATCAGTTTGCCGAAAAAAGGCAAGAAGAGTCTATACTTAATTTGAATTGTTTGTAACAATTTTGGAAAATTGACAGATAATTATGATGAATAAATATTTTTTTTTTAATTTTATGCAATTGTTTTCTTTTGTGAGAAATCTTTACCCTTCCTAAGGGGCCCCAAACCAATTTGTATACGGGGCTCCGCCAAGGCACACTACGCAGTATAATATATGGAGTATCAAGAAAAGTATGGATGTTTAACTAGTTGAAGACAATGTCCGAAATGATCTGAAGTGAACCTTTACTGTTTGTAATACTTATACTATTTTTTGAGTGACAAATATAGTGTAGAAGAATTCGTATGTACCAATCTTCTTGAATAATAAATTATTTGAAAACATTACTTTGAATAAAAACTTGTATCTGACAACCTTATCACAGTGTCATGATGACAGATTGAACAAATATTCTATTGTTTATATCATTCAAAATTTACTTAACGTTCTCTGAACGGTAGGGAATATACTTAACGACGTGTTTGGTGATCAACCGGTAAACCTTAATTTCGTAGAATCAGAAGTGATAAGCAATCAATGTAGTCCAGTCATACAAAAACTCATTTAATCACTCTACATCAATACCAATATACAGTGTGAAGCACCGTATACGACACGGTTTTTCTAAAAAAAAAACATAAAATATCATGTTTTTGTTTTCACTGAAATGGATACAAAATCTATATGACCAAAATATAAAACTATTTCAGTCTATACACGGTTTTCTAAAGAAAATATACCTATCAAAGTTATGATTTTTTTATGGAACACAATATATTTTTTATTTTTTTCGGATATAGGAGCTAAAATAAATGTGAATTACTTCAGCCTTTCCTATACCTAACACTTACCGTTTTGAAAATATCTGAAGATTTGTTAAACTGAATCTATCTATTTTTTCTATTTCCAAAGTAACTAATTTTGAACTTGAGCTATAATTTAATTTCAAAAAGTTAAAAACCTTCGTTATCTTAAATAGAATACCCTGTATTTGATTATATATTCGAATGCAAAATTGTTTTCTCTTTCAAAATGTCCCTATATAGGTTATGTCAACTGATTTTTTGAATTGTGCATTTCTCTAATAACGCATACTCCTCTTCATAATTTTGCTATTCGGGTCACATTTTATGAAGTACCTACTAGAATTTTAAAGACTCATATGAAATAATTCCTTAAAGCTTGCATACTTACCATATCCGCAACTCTAAACAAGTTAATTGTCGGGTAATAGTTGATCTTCTGTCAATTTTAATTTATTGACATTATAATAGATGAAATCACATCGAGCATCTATAAAGCCGAATAAAATGTCGGAGAGCTTTTGACGGTAAATCATTATGATTATTTTTTATTGTGTTTGACGTCAAATGATTTTATATTCAAACAGGAAATTTGAAAGATGGACTGTAGGTCCAATAGATTGAAACATAAAGTTTCGTTGCTCCAAGTCAGAAGCAGGGTTGAGATATTCACTGACACTGGGTATAGTAATAATGATGTTAATGGCTCGACGTTCAAGCGAATTCTGATATTTTTTATAAAAAATAGAACATATAGAAACAATCAAATGAGATAGGCTAAATCGCTCAACTACTTAAAAAAATGTGCAAATCGCAGAAATAGAAGTATCGCGCGTTGCTACTTCTGCATAGTAAGCAACAACCGCGACCTGGTTAATGAACTTGGCAATTTGGTTGATATGTACAAATAAATTAAATAATTAGAAATAAGTTCAATGACATGTTGATTAGATATGTATAAAGTAGCTGAATTCGAAAAATCTATTTAGTTTAGGCATTCGAATATTTAATAGAATACAGGGTGTTCTATTTAAAATAACCAAGTTTTTCAACTTCTTAAATTGAATTTTTTCAACCATATTTTTTCAAATATGATTGAGGGTATAACCTTAACCTTCACCAGAACAGTGAAGGCTCAGGTTCAAAATGAGTTGCTTTAGAAATGAATAAAAAAACTTTTATGTGCCTCTTTCCTTTGGAACACCCTGTATAGACTAAAATAATGTTATATTGTGGTCATAGAGATTCTGCATCCATTTCGTTGAAAACAAATACATAATATTTTATGGATTTCTCTACAGAGACCATGTCATATACTGTGCCCCACCCTGTATTATGGCGATCTTATTAATATCAAAGCATCCTATCTATCTTCCTTTACATGCAAGTTTTAAGCTATCAGCTCACGAAAAGTAAGCGAAACACTAACAGATATATCTTCGAGAATAGTTAAATGGTAGTGTCGAAGTAAAGCTAGCAATGTATTTAATTTTGTCATGAAATTCTCTCCATAAATTACATTTTTGGCACATTGAATTACCTCCATTACCTTGAGCGCAATTGAAACTTCAATTACATTTTGTAACGTCGACATTGATATAGGTAACCATATTTGATGTTAACAAAACCCGATTCTCTAAGTGGATATGCTATTTTACTGGTGAACTGAGAGTGAAGCTCGAAAATAATATAAATATTTATTACATGTTAGCCTTATGTCATATTATGACAGTGATGAATGTGGAAGAAACATAGGTTAAAATAATTAATCTTTCTGGATCCCCTTATAAGTTTAGGCTCCAGTGGGCTACTGGAGAAGGAAATAATGATATTTTATGATTACTGGAAGTCGGAACTGTTACAATACCAAATTTCTTATCGTTAAAAGATTATTAATCTGTCATCGTATCATATATGCAAAATGTATGATTGGGCAAATTTGGGTAAACACCTGATTGCTGGCTGAACTAAAACTATACTAAGTTATACTAAAAAACTTACCTACTCAAGAGTTTTTATATTATTTCAGCTCTCTTCACAAGTAGGTACCTCAATTTTCAACGATTTTCGGGACTTTATCCGTGTTTCTTTCAAATAGATCAACTTGTATTTTTGTGAATTTTCAAATTTAGTTTTTCAGCAGTTGCAATGATGTGCTGTATAGCTTATTAGGTGTTTGACATGTGATGACTTAAACACACCTGTCTGAAGTAGGCACGACCAAATCGGCAAAATCGAAGCGCACCCATCACACTTTTTTGTGCTTATTTTGTGTTAAATTGAGTTTCTAAGAACAAATTTGTACCTCGTGATATTTACGATATTTTTGAAAAAAAATGTGGCGTTGCTAGCTTCGTATGAAGTAGGCACGACCACAACAAAAAAATAATTTAAAATTAAAAAAAAGCTGTGCTTGTACATAATTTGTGCTCATTTGTGCTACCTAAAAAAATCGTGATGCTGCTACCTTCAAATGAACTCAGCAGGACAACACCAAGAAAATAATAAAAAAATAAAAACAACCACTTGAATCAAAGAGTCCATAGTGTGCCATCAAATAGAAATTCATATTTGCATTCAGTTTCGAAGAAAAACATTTATTAAATTCAAACTTAAAATTTAAATTGAATTCTTGTGAATAGATTCGCACCGCAAATCTTGCAACAGATACCGTTTATTTTGTGCTACTAAAATATGTTGATATAATGAAAGAAATGAACTTTTTAATGAAGTTTCGTGTGATGACAAATCTGATATCACGTATGGAAGTGTAGTGAGTGACGATTCAGAGTGGCACAAAAAATCTGCGAATGAGTCATTGAATAGTTGCACTGAAAAACATTTTTAAATCTCACTTTTAAGAGAATAATTCAAAGACTTTCTATTTGAAGAAGTATTCAATTGACCAGACAACAAAATGGGGAAAACATACTACATATTACGGAAAGTTCTTCAACCTGGGAAATGACAGGAACTGAACACCAAAGTTCTGAGATAGTTTATGATGAAATGTCACTGGTACAAATTCTGCAATTACATATTTTGGTAGCACAAAGTAAGCTTTAACTTTTGCAATAGTCGCGGCTGGATTCTGCTGATAACTAAATGGCATTTCACTCTTGAACGTTAGCTGGTTCTTGGATGGTTTCTAATGCCGCTGGTACGAATTCAGCAATTACATATTTTAATAGCACAAAATAAACGGTATCTGTTGCAAGATTTGCGGTTCGGGTCTATTTATAAAAGTGGATAATTACTTTTCTATTTAATTTTTGGTTTCTAATGTATTGTTTCTTTTTTTAACTGAAAGCGAATATGAATTTATTTTTGATGGCACAAATTAGCACAAAGTATGTAATTTCTTTTTATGTGCCTGTTTCCAATTGTTATTTTTTTTTGTTGTGGTCGTGCTGACTTCATATGAAGCTAGCAGTGCCACGATTTTTTTCAAAACTGCAATTTGTACAATT
This sequence comes from Crioceris asparagi, assembly GCA_958507055.1. Classification (NCBI taxonomy): domain Eukaryota; kingdom Metazoa; phylum Arthropoda; class Insecta; order Coleoptera; family Chrysomelidae; genus Crioceris; species Crioceris asparagi. The sequence continues at coordinate 73,960,047 of OY293828.1, forward strand.
TTTTTCAGTAGCACAAATTAGCAGAAAATAAGCACTAAAAAGTGTGATAGGTGCATTTCGATTTTGCTGGTTGGGTCGGTGCCTACTTCATAGATGTCTTAAACTCTCATGTTTCACTGGCATACATCTAAACTGACCATAGGTTTTCGTTGAACAATTCGTAGATATAGGATAAACATGAACAAAATCCTAGTTCGTGTTCCTTATCAGTGGTTGCACATCTTTTGTTGTTCCTCCATTCTTGATAACAATATTAAAAATATACAATAATAACAAATGTTTACTATCACATAAATATACTATTCACCTTTTCTCTGTCAATCTATCTAATACGTTCCAAACTCTCATTCAAATTATACCACGAAAAAATAACATATTTTTTTTAAAAATATATTTTTATATTTCACACCATGTAAACTAAGTCGTAAATCTGTCACAATCAACATAATCCCGTAAAAAAACAGTCGTCCCTCATAGATATGCAGACTAATTACATTTAATACACATAATGGCATTACAGAAACTCCTGTTGTTTAATTTTGAATTCATTATATTCAGGTGATGGATGAAAATATATTAGGAAAAAAGCATAATTCTAAAAATAAAAAGAATAAATAGATCTTATCTGTGCTAATTATTATAAATATTCTCCATCACATATAAAAGAATAACTAATGTTACTTGATTTTGATTGAGTTGTTAATCAATTTATGGTAACTTTGGATGTGTCTCAGTAACCTTAAATAAATTATGATTTTCTATATTATAATAATATAGGCGAATTCTGACGAGGTAGGGATGTGTGGTCTGAAGACCCTCATCAGTCATCAGTCATCAGGAACGAAGTTACTACCGTCTTTTATCCAATTCCAAATTCCATTTGCTAGAGATCTAGATATAACTAACTGTATTGTCTGTTACTTGATGGGAGTCCAAATTAAATGAAAATTAATACACTTTCCCTAATATTGCTTAAACATGATAATTGTTTTGGCACACTGTGCCTTTCTCAAATATGGGTGACTAAATTCTAACATGATCAGTTCTCACTTGAATGATTAGGATGGTTAACATAAATTCTAATGATAAATTAATATTATAATCTAATTAGGTACCAATTACATATGCAATGTTTAAGTCTATTAATTTCTAATGACTCAAAAATTAAATTTTAATCCTTTTTTTCGGTATGTAACATTTTGAAATTATTCATCATCCTCATCATATTGAATGTGTGGTATTATCACAGAGATGTAGCGCATTGAATTAGTTATATGGTATGAATTAGCTCTTGTGTTCATTGATACGGATTTGAAAATTTCTGCCAGTTTGACAAACGTAAACTTTTGAGCAATCACCCCAGTTGATTTACAATTATCCGGAGTTTTTGATTTATTGATCTTGATACATTTATCTAATTAGGTAAATTAAACTTACTTGCGGTGATTGCTCGAATAATTACGTAGGCAAACTGGCAGAAACTTTCAAACCGGTATCAATGAACACGAGCGCTCTTTCACATACCGTAAAACTAATACAAACTATGCGCTACATCACAATGATCATAATCATACATCAAATGATAATGTTTTAATCCTAATATTATAAATGAGAAAATAAGTTTGTTTGTTACACTTTCACGCCTAAACCACTGAACTGATTTTGATGAAATTTGGTACAGAGATAGACTAGCCCTATTATTGCCCATGGGACTCTATGTGGTGGTTGCCGTACCTGAAAGTTGTATATTTCTGCATCTATGGCTGGAGTTTTTTAATACCGTATGTTTGTAGAATTTATTGGAATGATCTGGTAGTGGCTGTAAGTGTAACTCGGCCTCCTAGGTGGAGGTTTCTATACCTGTAATCTCTTTGAGCTCTATGGCTGAATTTTCGTCAATTTTTCGCTATTTTTGTGTGTAGTATGTCATTGGACGGTTTTGTGAGAATCTGCCAGTGCGACTGAGATTTAAAGGAGGAGGGTTCCATTCCGGAAAATCCCTAAGACATATGTAGGAGACAATCTCATGCTGTTCTCTCTCGGTGGATGGATCTGTGTTGGTGTTCGGACTGGTTCTAAGTTGGAGTAGGACTCCGAGGTAAAAGGGTTCCATACTTAAGATTTTTTATGACTTTATGTTTTCATACCACAATCTACTAAAGTGTTTGCCCGGGAAGTAAAACAGCTAGTATTACATACCGAAAAGCAAGTTTTAAGAATTCACTTGAGGTATTAGAAATTAATAAACATAAACTTTCCAGCCATTTGTTGTATATATAATAACGTTACCCAATTAGTATAAAATATTACTCAACAATTACTTAATTTGATTTTACTTTAAATATATTTTCTTTAAGAAAATTCTTAATGTAGTATCTATAATAAAAATAATGTTTATTTTGAAGTTAACTATTTCTTATGATTGATGATATGATTTCGTGACGTCTGGTCGATCAGCTTTATTGACGATCCGGCGTATTACTGGTAGTAGTACATAAGACAGTCCATTGAAAAATAGTCTTTCTGAGAATCGCGATATTGCAACATATGCGTAGAGACTTGTATAGTTATCCATACTCGTCCTTCAGTGAATATGACATGTATTCACATAGGCGAATGTTCTGAATCACGATTGTCAGTTTCACCTTTTGACTCTCGTGAAAAATACATTGTTTCGCTATATCATCTGTGAAAATTGAAGTTGAAAGGAATACAAAATTTCCAATTCCATAGAGATACGCAATGTCCAGAGATTAACTTTCATCACTATAGTCAGTCACGATAGCGCTTGAGCTTAGAATGAATAAGAAAAAGTCATAGGGTATGATATGACATGCCATGCATATTGTAATTTAAAAACTCATATGTTCTTATTCGATTTATATTTGCTTTCAAGTTACAGGGCAAAACATAATTTCATATAATATTAACATTTTTTAAATCATAGCGTTTTTTCAACAAACGGACTCAACTACAGGAATGTATTATACACATGAAAATTATGTAAAACACTCATACGTTCTTACCCGATGTTATATCGTATTTGAAAAAATGTATCTAGCGTTATACTTGCATCCGAATTTTCGCATACGAGCAATTAGAATAGGTATGCCACGTTCGAGGCTAAAAAACCTTTGATAACTTTGTTGTTTTGGTAATGTGTGTTGTGACAGTGATTGAACGTTCATTTCCGAATATGTATTGGCCTCCAAGATCCCCAGACGTTACACCTCTAGATTATTGTTTATGGGGCTGAATCAAAAATGAGGTGTACAAAGTAAAAGTAGACACTCGTGATGTAGAAATTCGATATATTCTAAATACTACAGCCGATTTTGAAGAAACGTAAATCAATTAGGAGAGCAACAGGCCCTCTTTGTGGACGAAACAGAAAATGTATGGAGGTCAGTGGCGTAATTTTTGAATTAAAAGAATGCTATGATTAAAAAAATATTAATATATGAAATTTTGTTTTACCCTGTAAATTGAAAACAAATAAAAATTGAATAAAAACATATGAGTTTTTCTACATTATTTTAATGTATATAATACACTCCTATGTATAAGAGTTTAATCTGATTGTAGAAAAGGGTGGGGTGCTTGAGCTTGAGATCAAATGTTATTCAATTCAATTCATTACAAAGTAGTAGAGTAAAAAGCATAAAACGTTTTGTTTATTAAACCGTGTTTTTATTTCTTTTTGAAGTAGAATTTATTTTCTTATTTTTTAGACTTGTGATCTGGTTATACTTATGATACTCGATTCCACAGTATACAGAACACTAAGAAATTTGGTATAAGATAAATTATTGTATTGTCATTGGTCCTTGATATGAGTAAGAGTTGAAATTTTCAAGACCATCGGACGTGTATCAGGAGTCTAGGTAAATTCATCCCCAACAATTTTTCGCCGACTACTTTTCGCCAACAATTCATACCGAAATCATTTATTCTTCGTCTGAATTATTATTCTAGAATACAAAATGGTTAATAATTGGATTTAAATTACAGATAAATTAATTAAACATGTAGAAAGTGCTTGAAGGAACAATCCTGGAGACAGATTAATAAAAACACAGATTCAGATTAGAAGTGTATACCTATAAAAATGTTTATTAAAAAAATAAATTCTGTCATAATATAATAATCATACTATTTAAAATAAGGATCTTTTTTATAAGCATATATATATATATATATATATGTATATTGCTCATTTTCAATAAAATACTGTGAGCAATATGATAGGTTAAACAATTCGTTTTATTTGCTCTACACAGTCCCGATATATTTATTTCTGATTTTGTCCATCGTAACGGCTTATATACTGCTCCAAACGTACTTCATTCAAACTTTGTTCCTTTTTAATACATTCCACAAATTTCGAAATACTGGGATGATGTGCAGCATTAGAATGGTTTTGAATAATATTTCATCCAATACTCCGTTTTGTGGAAAAAATCAAAATACGATTGTCGTTTCGACCGCAGTTGCACGTACTTCTTCAGGGATTTTTGCCGCTTCAATTGCTGCTGCACCACCACAATGATTATGTTCATTCGATCTTCGAACAATTCTTGTACTGTTGATCGTTGAAACTCGAGCAGGACACTTCAACTTTTGAAAAGTCAAACACTTCCAATGTATTTTATCTTCAAATTCTTTATTGGAATGAAAAATGTAACCATTGTCATGCAATCTTGCTTTACCTTTTTCTGAATTTATGAATTCAAGAGCCATTGTGATCACTACTTGTCAAGTAAGACTTCTCGATAACACCAGATGGACTATGGAGACTGATCACACTTATCAATCTATCTACTTATTTATAGCTCAAACGGCATTATTACAATAAAATTAGGAAATATTAACAAATTTTAATTCTCCATTTACATCTAGTACTCAAAAAAGGTTTTTCTGAGTAATGTTGAGCAAGCAGGTAAAAATTCATTAATGTCCTAGACAAAAAAATGTCAATGCGAATAAATGTTGCAGATATGAATTGCCGGCAAAGAATTGTTGACGGCAAATTGTTGGCGATGAATAAATATTCCGGATACCGTCTATAAGTTGTCAAAATAACGTTGAAAGATTCAGTTACTTACATAAATAGATAGTTATATATAGTTTGTTTCACGAATTATGACTATTGTATGTACCTAATATGTAATCATTCAAGAGCTACTTACATTACGCTATACTTCTCATCGCATCTCATTATCATGAAATTCTCTACCACGTTTGTCGGTCTAAGCTACGACATGAGAATTTAAAGCTTATCTCCTTCAATGCCATAATAAGGTGCTGCTCGTATGTCCGAAGGTAATGCAATCTTTATTTCATAGGCGCCTCAAAGTCAAAGTGAAATTTCAGAGAACTCAGATGAATAAATTTATATTTTATAACTCAAGCAAAATATTTGTATTTTATGTTTCTGCATTATTGGTCATATTAAATCTTTCATATTATTGCTTATTTAACCAATAGAGATTTTTTCTCCCTATTCATATGAAATTGCTTGAAGCGTATAAAGAATTAAAATACCATATTTTATTTCGAAATCGTTACGCCATTGATCTACTCCTTTCAGTTGAATTGATTCGTTTCTCGTGTTTTCATAACAGACGCCATCATTCGTGAAACAAAGTATATACATACACACATGGAGCTAATAAAGTCGTGGTAACAATTGGACACGTGCAAGTTGTTCTTGCACTAAAATTCTTCTGTACAATTTATCAATTTTCATATTTTTTCACTAATCTTTAACTTATTAATTTTTTGTGGATTCTATAATTTTTTCCAAAAAAAGTTATCCTATAAGTGTACAGTAATATTATAAATGTGATACAACCTGTTTAAAAAAATGATTTTGAGATGAAATATCTGCATACATTTCACTCATAGCAACATATTACGAGAGAAATGATTATGGAAACGATTCCACACAAACTCATTACCGTTCAAGATTGCAATCGTAAAAATGTCCGTCAGAGCAATTTCCCAACATGATCCTCCAAATTACGTGCGATAAATCCGTGTACCTCAAAAGTCCCACCATTTTCAACTCTGTCAGACGAAAGATATCGACAAGAGTCAGCCATTTAATCTGTTACGGTAAATTCTTAATTTAATTTTTGATGGGTCTGGGGAGTTCATTGTATTCACGTCCAATAATGTTTCTCAAGTGTAGACGCGACGTTGTGAAAATAGAGCATAGAAACTCATTCTATCCAAAATTTGCTCAAGAGTGTGTTTAGCGATTTCGTGATAGTGATACGTGCAGATTCGCCCTTATAAATAATTTTTCAGAGTTCACATAGAGAAGATGATAAATTTATTCTGCTGAGAAGCTTTTCAAATTATAACGAGTTAGATATTACTGTTTGTTTTCCATTTATATTTTTTTTAAAATCATCTTTATTATTATTTCTAATAACAATTACCTCTAATCAGTGCTCTAAGCTCTGGCCTCGAGGTTAAATAAATTTAAATAAATTAATGTAATTTAGATTTCTTATAATTATTTGTACTAATACTTACACATTTTCAGGCATATTATGGGCCTAGAACACTTCGTCCAAAATGATAATATATCGACCACTTCCCCCAAAAATTTCGTACTGAAAACAGTTTCGAGAGCCACTTCACCCAATGTAACTGAAAGTCGACAAAGCCCAAAATGGACACGACCCAAAACTCGTTGATGGACCCTTCACCCAAAAAAGTCCACTTCGCCCAAACTAACTGAAAGTTCCATAAAGCCCAAAATGGTCACTTCGCCCAAATGATTTATTTATTTTGATCGAACTTTGTTCGGGATCTTAGTAATAAGTTAATATTATAATTTTTAAATATAATCTTTAGTATGGTATGGGCTGCAAATAATCAAAATATAAATTTATAGATCTTAATTGTCATGTTTGGGAACTGTATTATGTATATAATAATATAATTTTGTTTATAATTAAAGTGAATTCTCTGTTTACTTCATATAATAATATATTTATCATTTATATATATATATATATATATATTGAATGAACTTCTGTATTCATTTCTCGGTGACTTTTTCTTAATTAATGTGAAGTTGAATTACAATACTATTTTATGCTGGTCTACTTTTCTAATAAAATTTAATCAGTTATAATAAATATTAACTTATTAGCAATGTCCCGAATCAAAATAAATAATTTGTACGAAGTTGCCATTTTCGGCTTTCTATACTTTCAGTTAGTTTGAGCGAAGTGGACATTTTGGGCGAAGTGTCCACCAACGAGTTTTGGCCGAAGTGTTTTAAATATGAAATTTTTGGGCGAAGTGGTCGATATATCATTTTGGGCGAAATGTCCATTGGGCGAACTGCCCAGGTCCCCATATTATTGTACTTTTTTGAAGCTTTGAGAAGAGGATCACTTAATCCTTATATTAGTCCTAGTTCCCATACAAGTAGATATAATTCTGCGATTGGGTTTGGTCATCATGTAGTTTATTAGTAAACAAGATAGCTATATTCGACTTCTGATCCTTATGAATAACTTTATAGATTAATTTTAATTGTTCTAATTCTAACATAATAGAAATTTTAGAAACTCTTAACACTACATACAACGCGTCCGTATTACTAAGCCTATTATAATTGAAAATAGTTTTTAAGATTTTGTTTTGCAAAACTAGTATCGTATTAAAAAGCGTCGTACCGCATGTTCCCCAGACTGGTATTAGGTGTCTCATGTGGGAGAGGAAAAAGGCATTGTAGTGATTATGTTTGGATTTATTAGACACATTGGAGTTATTATTTTTATAATATACTGAACGTTTGGAGACCAATTTAATTTGTTGTCTATTATCAGAACTAGGTACTTGGTTTCATTAACAACGTGTATCCTGGAATTATTTATCTTCACATATACTTGGCTTATACATTTTTTTTTGTTTAAAAATCATGTACTTAGTTTTGTCGTTGTTGATTTTCAATTTGTTTGAGTGCAACCAATTTTGATATTTATTTAAATCTTCATTAACTCTCTTCTGCAGTGCGTTCTCCTCAGTCCCAGTATAAACTAAAACAGTATTATCAGCAAAGGTGAAGTAGCGCGCTGATAAATTTGCGCATTTGAGGTTTAGGACATTAATGAATATTGCAAAACCGAGCCCTGTGGAACTCTGTATTGTTAAGCATATTGTTTCTATTAACTAGGTATGTTTCAATTGAACTATATCTACATTTACTAAAGTTTCTTGATCAATATATCTAAGCTTACCACATCGAACGCCTTGCGCAGATCAACGAATACTGCAATAACACTATTTCTTTATTTTCAAGTCCTCTATATGATGTATGAAATCAGCTGTAGTACTAGAGTACTGATATTTTTAATAATACCATTCTGGTACGGGTTGGTTGAATTATATTTATTTAGATATATGATCATTCTTTTTTCATTACTTTTTCTATTACACTAACAACAGCTATTGGTCTATAATTATTCATATCCTCGTGATTTCCTTATTTAAATATAGGACTAATTCTTGACACTTTCAGCTCTGGTGGAAAAACTCCGTCCCTCAAAACAAGGTTGACTAAATGAACCAATATATTTACAAGGCTATCTTTTAGATTCTGTATGTCCATGACGGTAACCGTGTAATGGCCTGCCGCAGAATTTTTTTAAAGTTCTGAAATAATGTCACCAATTTCGTGCTCAATGGTATTTCTAACTTAATATTATCACATAATATTTTAATAAATGTTGGACTGTGATCCAAAGTATGTACCTATTTCATTATTTAATTCTTTAACTATATTTTGTTCCTATCCCTAGAAAGTGTCTGTTTAGATTATTGCTCTGATTCTACAGTTATATTATCTACTTTTAGACTACTTATATATGTACCCCAATTTCCATCCTTAAGAAAATTATTTACAAAGTTCCATTGTTTTTTAACTGTTCTTTCCCATTAATTTCTAAAGTATTTGTTTTAAGCGATTTAATTTTGTTATTGATTTTATTTTTCCTTTTTTATAATTCATTAATGATGGTTTGATTGTGTATATGCTTAACTATTTTGTTATCTCTATCTCCCTTATTTTAATCTGTTAAGAGTATTCACAATGTTTCTTACATGTTACAATTAAGTTGATTAGATCTTGAAATGAATGCTTTGTAGGTTCTGTTTTTTCTCTAAATGTTTGTTCAAATTTTGTGTGATCTAATAGTTTTATTTCATGATGTACTTTTGGTTTAAATTTTGGTATATATACATTTATAAAAAAGGACCGTATTATGATCGTATAGATAATAATCTTCAACTTTTATTATATAAAGGGAATTCTTCAATAATTGATCTTTTCTTTGAGAGAGAGAGTAAAATAAATTAAAACATAATGAACTGTATTATGAAAATAAAGGTAGTAATATTTTTACAATAGAGGACCGTCTTCGAATATATGTTTGCTTTCTTAATCTTTTTTATGTATGTAGGTACATGCCTTCGGTCTACAAAATGTGCAATGATTTTGATCATTTCCTTTTTTTATTGGAAACAGGAGTGCTGAAAAAAGATACCTATTACATAACAAAATCCAACATCTCCTTCTCCCTCGAAATTGCCTACAAAGGGTGGAAGAGAGCAAATGAAATTGAAAAAAAACATTTCCAGCAGTTTAGCATGGACATTTTTCAAAATAATCACAGGTATCTGAGTTACGGCCCTACGAAAGTGTATAATTGCAAGCGCCATAGTTTTAAATTAGGAACCTACTGAATTTAAGTGAACAATGGGTAATGAAAGAATAGGATCGATTTTATGAGTTGGTATACTGAAAAATTCAAAATATATTTAATTGATGCCAGAACTCTTCTATTTACCTAAAATTGTACCACTTCAAAATTACCAGCATCGAAAATATTAACCTTATTTATTAGTTATAAGTACTCATTACTTAAAATTGACATACCTGTACTCTGGTAAGTTGAGAAACATTGAATGAAGAGTGACCATATCGTAATGGGTCCGAAATTTACTAAATCAATGGGGGCTTTAGCTAAACGAATGATTCAACGAATATGCAAGACTAGAAGGTATGGCCGAAAATCTTTAACGAAGGACGAAGACGGGGACAACAGCTATTTGGCAATAGAAGATTCTTGACAAACTACAAATATCTAAGTATATGATTCTTAAATTATGTAGGTATTGTTATTTATTTGTTTAATTCCTCATTTCATTAGTCGGTCCTATTAAAAAAATAACAAATTTGGATTATCTGGGTAAATAACTCACACGTCTCCTGTGCCGCCTAGAAACTTAAATTAGATATTAATCTTATCACGCAAGAAAATGCAAATGAATATTAAGTAAAATTATAGGAACACATCATAGTGAATATTCCTGGCATTCATGTTTTCCCTTCATCCATATCAAATCAGAATAATTCTATCTTCTGCAAGAAAAATATTTCTTATGTATTCTTGTAGTATGTTACTAAGGAAAATGAAAAAAAAAGTAATAATTCATTATTAATGGGAAAGCAAGTTCAGATTTATAGATTTTATTTGACAAACAACTGTATTATATAAAAAAGTTTAAAACTATAAGCTCTTTCTGACATGAGAGAAACACTGTTTTGACTTTCTCAATGCCCTAATTACAAAACCGTCACATTTATCGTTAAATTTTCAAGTAGGATTTTTTTCTGAAATCAAATGTTCTATAAAATTTAACAATGAAAGTTTCAATATAAATATTTTTTCCTAGAATTCCAAGGACTTTTTCGAATGAATGAGCATTATGAACATTTGAATATGGCACTATTTCTCAATCGTTCTTCATCAAATGAAAGAAAGAATCATCAAAATCCCTTCACGTTTACTATGCGAACCGATGGGAAGTGGGGCAAAAATACGCTCATCTAACCGCTTTAACTTGCATCCATCTATCCAAAAAACTTATTGAAAATACAGTTGAACAATTTCAGTACATTTCTGTGACGAATATCACAAAATTCTGCATCTTCCTACGTTCATATTAAAGTTCACTTTTGAGAGTCTCTTTTTTTGAAAGTTTTAAATTACTCATAGAAAATATTAGAGTTGACGTTTTCCAGTTTATAGTGTAAAAATAAAAATAGAAAGAAATAAATTTCCATGAGCACTCACGCGATCTCACGAATTTACCCGGTCAGATTACACCCGAAAATGACGAAAATTTCATATTGCAATAACGATTACGCCTCATTCACGTACGCACAATTCACGTTAAGTGAACTGGTAAATACACCCATTTTCACATAAAAAAACGAAAGGTCCCATTTTGTTAAGTGACTCATATCCACAAAAAATGTATGAGGTGGAAAGCAAGCAATTTTTATTTAAGGGCTAGACACTTCAATTGAAATAATTCATAATACATATACTGGGTATAAATTAATATAATATATAATAACAAAACGGGCAGGTATATTAATTCACTTTACAAATTTGCGTTTATAGTGTATTTCAAAATAAGAATGCAGTGTGGCATTTTATGGAGCCCATCGTTGTCAGCGCGTTGGTACGCCGGGTTCGAATAAACATCAGTTCCTGTCTCTGATAAATTTTGTCACTTGGGTTTAAAATTTTTTCGATTCTTATTAACTAACAATGGATTACAAAATTACAGAAGAAAATATTACTGGTGAATTTAAAGAACGGCAACACTGTATGCTGTTGTCCCATTTAAAATATATTGCCTATACCCGACAACACTGCATTTTCAGTGTGAAACGCAGTATAGTAGGTCGATATTCAAGAATTAAACTCTTAGATGTCGGTTGGGGATTACCATAATACCACAGTAGTTCCAATACTCATGGAACTGATCGAACTTATTATACAAAAGATTCAGAAATCAAAAGTTAACATATGATTATTTGTTGGACCCAAAATTTTACTGAAAATAAGCATGACCGCATCTTTAACGTATACATTATAGCGGGTACAAAAATTATAGAGAGATTTATCTATTTGCACTTTATTTACAGTAAAGATATCACAGAGTTTTTATATTTACAAGAAACTACTATGTACACTTTATATTTACTATTTACAACTGATTTTATTCATACTGCACTATTTGACTTCCTTGTTGCTAGCCCCATAGCAGTAGCCCGACTGCACCGGACTGAGCTTTGCATTCAAATTTCATTCATTTTTTTTTTAATTAATTCCAACCGGATTTATATTTTATTAAGGGTTGATATTTTCAACAAAGACACACTGTTTTTTTTTAAGTATATAGATACTATTTTTTAAAGGTATTTCTTTAAATTTGTGATAGATGCTTAAGGAAAAACTATTATTTTCATTGAATACCTGTAAAAATTATTATTGAATTCAAAATCCTGAATATTATTGGTTCAATTTAATGATCAGTATTCGACATGTATTAATAACATTCAAAGACCTAATCTATAATAAAAGACGGTTCGTTAGTTGAGCAATTACGGCGAGGACGAGCACTATGTGTGTTTCTTGTTCAGGTCATTTAGAACGTTCATTGTTCATTTAAAAGTAAATGATGTTGTCAAAGATGCAAACTGTAAGTAGCGAAACAATCGTGGAAAAAAGAACATCCCTTGAAAAGTGGCAATTAATAGCAACTGTAAATTGTTTGGCTTCGAAGTCGCAGCTGCAACCCACATAATAAGATATTTTGTCATTATATACTTTCAATGTAACCGTAACTCACAAGATCACTGGTTGTTTAGTAGAGGCAGCCCTGTTTTCAGTTGCGTTATAATAAAAATCGATGCCTGACAGTAACAATTGCACAATTATCTGCAGGCGCGTTACGGTTGCAAGTTCCATGATAAGCTTGCGCGTCCACTGTTTAGTGTGATTCACATTCACTCACAGTCACGTAAATGTTTCCAAAATTTATGTTTGCTCACGATGGGGCAAGCCGTAACCCATCGTGACCTGCGGGATTCACGGTAATTGCCCCTCTCTAGTGTAAACTACTCGATTGGCTTTCGAGACATATTAACGTCATCTAAATTTTATCGAATGCTTAGAGAATAGGTTGTATTAGGTACAAATAATATTTGGGTTCTGGAACAGTTGGCGATTTGACACATCGCTGGCAAACAATATCATACTTTATTTATCTAAATGAATTCCATCGCAACAGAACACATAACTTTTTGGATATTTTGATGATTTAAGCTAACATTAAATCAAAGCTATCAGCAAACAGCCTTCTGTTTATAAAATTCTTGATGTTGACTCTTTGAATTTAGTTGATTGTTCTTAGTCATGAATCACTTTATAAAGACTTCTATAAAGTTATACTCCAAGAACTCTCGGGATGTGAGTATTTTTCATTCGCAGTTTTCTTTAGATTAGATAATGAATACCCAAAGCTCACTTTAATTTCAAAATATTCGGAAAGCTAAGTCGAAAATGTATAAATTGTATAACTTAGAAAGGAGCATCCAAATTCTCTTAGATTATGAAAATTCAAGTTCATCAATAACTAGTATTTCTTGACATAGGGAATAAATGATACATAATACCTTTGAATGTATCCATCATTGTGTGATAATACACCTGCTGCTTGGATAACATTTTTCATTTTTCCTCTATCATGATACCTACGTGAAAATATGAAATCTTGGTATCTGCCCTTATCAGATATCTACGTATCCATAGCCACAATTAAGTGGAAGACAGTGAGATATAGGTAGGACGTCTTATACGATGAATAAGAATAATGCCATTTTATAAATAGGTTCGTTGCTCAGATGCAATTTTTTTACTATGAAAGAAATTGGACGGGTCGTAGGTAAGGAAAAGTTGAATCTTATGAACTTACTTCATTTGTAGGAACTAAATATTTGTGATGAAAAGCAAAAATAGTAGTTATAGATTCTTCCAGTGCTTTAATGTTCTCTTATTATTTATGAAATTCCCTGCTGGGTCCTGGTTTGACGGTGTGTAGCAAACATTTCTATACAATGTTGAACAAAAGTCCAACCCTCCTCATCTCCTTTTTTTCACAAAATACAATAAAAACTTGAATACAAAAGTTGTACAGTTTCATTTGACCTTCTTAATAATCTAATTTCAAGTTATACAGGGTGTCTCAAAAATGCGCAATTACTTATTAGTCTATTTTTTTCAAATGGAACTCGAAATCTACGTGAAATTTTATGCAGATTTCATGCAGCATTTCCTATACCTAAGTTGAACTGATTCCAAGATGATATGGCTCGTTCATAAGAAGACAAAGTTGAACGAGACATAGGTATCAACAAGAGAAATAATGAAAAGAGAAATTAAGGAGTTTAGAAAATACTATTAATTCTAATTTGACAATTGTTCACAACAAAATTAAGAATTATTTACTCGTTGCTATGATTACTATATGTACTCCTAGTGTACAGCCTGCTGAAATAACGTAAGGGATCGGAAATCAGATCAGTTTAGATTGAGAATTTTCTTGGAATCAGTTCTACTTAGTTATAGGAAAGAGTGCATGAAATCTGCATAGAATTTTATGTAGATTTCAAAAATCTAATAATATAAACTGAGTTCCATTGGAAAAAATAGGCTAATAAATCACTGCGCATTTTTGAGATACACTGTATGAATTAGAATTAGATTATTAAAAAGTTCAAATGAAACTGTACATATTTTATATTCAACTTTTTTTATATTTTGTAAAATAAAGAAGTTACTTGGGGGGTCGGACTTTTGGATCTCACTGTGGAGACCATTTAATATAAATGATCGAAATTTCACATAATTATAAATTGATCATAACCAAATAAGGACGTGAAGATAGAAACTGGATTTTTTGAAACGGGCTATCGAACAAAAACGTTTTGAGATTAGAGGTGAAGCCGCAAACATATGTATTTGATATCTTAAAAAAAATCTCTTTGACATAATGATGGAGAATACTTTTGCAATTCTGCACCACTCTTTAAATTAAAAAACGTTCAGTAATGAAGTATAAAATAACATCACATAGGTAAATAATGTAGAAATAATAAAGATTTTGAAGTTGGTGCAAATAATGTTCTATAAGAGATTTTCCGAAGGCATGATCAACTCCTGAAATTTTGAATCATCAGAATCAGTGAACGGAAACGTGGAAACATACATAAAAAACACAGTCGAATTGTATAGGTACCTTTCTTCTTCCGTGAAGTTGGTCAAAAATAACTATTGGAAATCATTAGAAATGTAAATAGTAAAAGATTGTACAGAACCAACCTGAAATTGTTGATTTTTAGGTAGAAAATGAGTAGGTATATCAATAAGAGCAGCTGTCCTTGTTTATTCTTGTCTCTGACCATCATTTAGATAAATCTAATCCAGCTTTTCCCTCTCCCAATATAGATGATAATATCAACCCATGTTTCTGTAATATACCTCTTGCATTCTCCTTGGCATCGAATCCATGACGTTTTTCCATCCATATACATAACTGAGTTCAAGTTCTGCTGGAATGTTATAATTTCCAATGGTTGGCCATTAATTAAAGCAAGTCAGAAGTTAGTTGAATATGCATCTACTGAACCTGAAAATAATTGTAGTATTCTAGTGAATGTATGTATATCCAAGCTTTGAGCTTCAGAAACTACATTACCCCAAGCAATAATTGTAGGTAAATTTCAATGTCAAGCTGAGCTCGTTTTCAAGATGTGTAGTTTATGGTTTTCAACTTTATTGAATTACATTTTGCATCTGTGTAAAGCTGTAGTGGTAGAAAGTTTCAGTAGGTACAAAATCGAGTGAAGTTATAGTGCGGATTAGCTGCAGCTATTCCAATACACTCGATAAGTAAAATAATGTGTCAATCCAGAATAAATTTGAAAATGATCAAAGATAATTTTCTATGAGCTGTTGAACTCTTCATGAAAAAACTAAATCAGATTTAATAATATGGAAATGATACTCTGTATATGAATAAGAATAATTATGAAATAAGAGTGTACTATCTAACATACTATGAACCACTCATATCTAAGATATGGCAAGTACGAGGAGAGCTCATACTCCGAGGGCTCTGTACATTTATATTCTAGTCAGGCAGAATAAATAGAAGAATTTTATATGATGAGTTAATAACAAATACGTACATAAATAAAATTTCATGAGTAGAAAAAAACCTCAGGAATTCAACAAGCATATCTAGATGGCTAAATATTGAAGAAGTCAATGATAAAACACGCAAACGACAGCGGACGAAATTTAAGGACATTTAAACATTTGAGTAAATCAAAACTCTGAACATGAACAATCTAAATAGATTTAACTTCCAACCCATGCAGATTAGTTAAGGACAATAGCTCTACTCCCAAGAGTTTAAGGAAGACAGAGCACAATATCTTGAATATTCCCCTTCCTGGGGCTACATATAGAGGTTGATATGGAAAGGATATGGAAGGTAACGAAATCAATGAAAAAAAATACGGTATGTGCAACAGAACGAGTCCCAGCAAAGTTATTAAATACCTGCAAATACTGATCATATTATTCATATTAATGGAAAAAAATACATTTCATAAAAAAGGGAGTAAAGACGATTGCTCCAACTATAGGTGCATGTCCGTTAGTAGTACTATGTGTACAGTTTAAGAAAAGCTCCTTCAAAGCCTCATAGAAGAAGAGTACAAACACTAAGAAACCAAGGAGCAGATGCAGACTTCCAATCGGGCCAATCATGTATTGACCATATCTTTAGTTTAACCCAACTAACCAAAAAGAAATTAGCAAGAGAAAGAAATATAATTCTTCTCTTTGTAGACCTGACAAAAGCAGATGACAGTGACCCCATACTAAGACTATGGCGTGTAATAGGGTGATCTCGGATAAACAACACACTAATAACAGCTGTAAAACAACTATATGATAAATCAGTATCAAAGATAAAATTATATATAAATATATTTAATCTATTATTTTGTTTTCTCATATTATTATTATCACTATAAAATAAATTAGAGTCAGAAAAATATTCCATCGCTGGCTCGCCTCCGTAGAACAGATTGGATTAAAAAGTGACACTTTTACCATTCTGATACACGTTGTATCTGATTTTGTAGAGCTAATATATAAATGAACAAGCATTCCATTTATCGAGATTTAAAATATTGTTTGCGTTTTGTACGTTTATATGATTCTGTTTTGCTCGTTTTCGTGACAATGATAATGTTTGTTTTTAGTCAAAATGACATTTTGAAAAAGATGAACTTTTCTTAATTTAAATTCTCTTCAAGTACGTTTAGGTATTAGAGAAATCATTT
The DNA here is from genome assembly GCA_958507055.1 of Crioceris asparagi. NCBI lineage: Eukaryota > Metazoa > Arthropoda > Insecta > Coleoptera > Chrysomelidae > Crioceris > Crioceris asparagi. The sequence continues at coordinate 73,977,346 of OY293828.1, forward strand.
ATTTTCTCAGCTACTACTTGAAACCATACCAACCCACTTTTTTTTCAGAGGCCACGTTCCTATCTTTGTTGATTAGGGGGAGGGGAGATCGGGCAAGAGCAAGACCCGTCACCTGGTAAGGAACCCTAAAAATACTTAAAAAATAATATTCTCCAAATGAATTTAAAACATTTTAAATGTGTTCAATACACTCATCAGACTCAATTCAAAAGTCCATTTTGTTTTCCATTTATTAATGTCTCCATATTTCTTTTGAAATAAGTATAATTTACATGAAATAAATTCACAAGAAGCTCTCTAAGATATTGTAACGTTTAACCCTGTGCTAAACGTTGTGGGGTGAGTTCACTTAAGTAATACTCGAAAGTTCGCTTCCGAAAGGTTTATTTCCAACACCTTTTATACGACCTTCTGTAATAGTACAACTGTCACAACTTGTCACTTTCGCTCTCTTGTTCTTCTTTTTTCTGTTACTACTGATACCATTCTGGTATCCTTATAGCTCATCTTTTTTTTTAAAATACTTCAGATATTACTGATATTGATTGCTCTTTTTTTTTAACGAGCAGTAGGAAGAAGGGTTTGCTCTTTTTTTATTTAGCGAGCTGAGTTATATTGTTTGTAATAAATGGTATTTTATTTTAATATGTCCGTAGGTCTTCTTATTTTGTGTTTGCCATTTACTTGTAAGTTCATTGTATTTTTCAGATCGTCATGTGGGTGTGTATCTACTCGTTTGCGTATGTCTGTCACAAGTTTGGTAATTAATTCATGTATGGTTTCTATTTTCAAGTCTTCGTGTATGTGTTTGTTAGTCATATACCAAGGAGAACCACTAAGTTTCCTCAGTATCTTGTTTTGAAAAACTTGAATTTTTTTAACGTGTGCTGACTGACCCCAGGCACAGCAAGCATACGTTAGACAGGGCCTAATAATGGTGGTGTAAGTTTTTAATTTATTTTTCAAATTAAGTCTGCTATTGTAGTTGAGCAGCGGGTTCAACCGATTAACTTTAATTTTGGTTTGAAAAATTGTATTATTGATGTGGTTACTAAAATTTAGCCTTTGGTCTAAAATTATGCCCAAATATTTGACTTCTTTGCGCCATTCAACTTCAGAATTTTTAATTGTTAATTTTGATTTTGAAGTTTTATATTTGTTAGTGAATTGTATTGTCTGTGTTTTTTCCGGGTTGATTGCAATTTTCCATCTATCAAAATAGTTTGATAGTTGGTCAGCTGCTTTTTGTGCTTCGGCAATGCTATATTTGCTGTTTTTGTTCTTTGTGATTATGGCCGTATCGTCAGCGAAAAGGTACAATTCTGCTTTACGTAATTTTGTCACTTTCGCGTTTTTACTGCTATCGTCTTATTAGATGTCTCCAATTGACTTTTATAAACTGACTGTGTCCCGTTATCGGCACGGCTTTATATATCTGAATCATGACATGACAGCAGGATCATAAAACTGATACAATCACATGACCAATATTTTTTTACTATATTTACTCAATGACATCCTCTAGCCCAATTTATTTTCAAATATCCATAATGATAAACATTTTTAAATAGATTTGCTTCTAATTCAAACTTCCAACTCCCACATGCAATTGATTGGCCAGACAATTATGAGAAACGTTTCAGATTTGATCAAGCGTGTTTTCATTATTTTTTTATCAATAGGCACGTTGTTGGCCCTAAGCCGAACAAATAATGTTTTCAGGTGAGCGGCTCGATATCCCTGTAATTAAACTTTTTGATATTTTGGTCATTCCTTTGAAGACATAAAATACAACTTTTTGCATTTTCTAATTATAAAAGTCATCTTAACTTTGGTCTCTGCTTTTTTAGAAGGCAAAAAGTTTTTATCTTTTTCTATGAAAGTACCTACTGATTTTGTTTCAAGCTCTCGATTTCTATAATATGGCATTCAAATGGCTAACAAATAACTAAAATGACTATATGTAACAGTGATAAAGGGGGCACGTTCAACTTAGTTAAATAAGAGAAATTATTCCGGTTTACAAACAAATATTTCTATAACACATAAAAACAATACGGGGTCACGATGGCTGAGTGGGTCAAGGCGCTGAAAATGCGTTCGCTGGCCGGCGAGAGCACATGTTGAGCGCTGGTTCGAGTCCCGCCAGAGCCATGGTTGTTGTTTGTATCGGACATGTATCTCCATACCACTTTCGGGAATGTATTCTAGTTATTAAAATCAAAAAAAAAATAATACCGAACTCTGACTAGTCTCTTCTTAAATCGAATTACCTATGAACTCTTGTCATCCACGAATTATGTTACGGAATTTTTCTTACAACGAGACATCCTAAATTGAAGATATAGGTACCAGAGTCCTACTCAAATATAGCGAAAAATCCATACATGCCAAATGTTAACTTTTGTAGTCGAAAACATATTATTTGTGGATCCAATGCTGACGACGTCTACAGAATAAAACTGATTTTTTTTACATTTAAGTGTAATTAAAATTGGGTCCTTCCCTTAAAAAGGCGTACTAATTTCAATAGCCATTTTATTCACGAAAATCTATACATAACATAATCCCACGATTACACCAAAACTGTATCCACCTGCATTGCAGAGGATACCTTCTCATTCATCATCCATCATCTTGAATCATCTTCATTTATCAGAAAATCTAAGATATTACATAAACATTTTCTACAAAAAATTGGACCGACGTTATTAGTTGATGCACTGAAAAGTATAAAATAATATTAATTCTATTGGTACTGTTACATTTGAAGTTGTGCATTTGTAGTTAGAATGATAACTTCTGGCACCAACTTCACAAGTACCATCACCAATAGAATTAATATTATTTTATACTTTTCAGTGCATCAAATAATAACGTCGGTCCAATTTTTTGTAAAAAATATTTATTTCACACTTTTGAGTGTACCTAAAATTAGTCACCAAAATCGTTGAACGTTCACTAATACCAATGAAGATAGTACTTATCCTATTACCCACGTATATTATTTGCTTGTAGTTGTTAATATTGAGATCTCAACGCATCGCTGTGGAAATACGCTTGAGTATTTTATATGTTACTATTTTAACACCGAATTAACTCGAAAACCGTAACTCTAAGGAAAAAATGTTCATTATAAATGTTGCTACAAATAATTATATCTTTCATGTTGTATCGAAAAATTTTCAATTTTCGAAAGAAATTGCCCTCTCCACATAGCAAAAATACATAATTAACATGCGTCTATCTCGAAAACCGTAACACTTTTGAAAACATGCTCAATTTAAACATTTTCGGATATTGTCCTATCTTTAATTATACCAACTCAGATTTTCGATTTTCGAGAAAATTCGCCCCCACCACCCCTTCGGAGGCGGTTTTCGGAGGGAAGGAGATTTTGGATTTGCATTTTTATGAATATGGAACCATTTCTCAAGCCTCCCCTTTCAAATGAATCCAAAATCATCAAAATCGGAGCTCGTTTACTATGTAAAAGGCGCGCACGAACCAAAAAAAATGACAGTCGAATTGTATACCTCCTCCGTTCGGGGTCAAAAATAAAACTTACCTGTCTCAACACTGATTACTATCCCATCTCTGTTGAGTTTGGTGGTCTCTTTGACAAATTCGCATCGGTTTTGAGCTTTGTCCAGTCTTTTATATTTCTCAGCCATGATTTCATCTTGTTGATCATGTCTCAGTGTAAAAAATATAAAGGTAGGGGTTTGTAGGGCTTATAATAAGTCAGACAACATACTAGCATACTATTTTTAACCAAGATTTGTATGTTAGCCTGAATAAAAATAATTATTATTATTATTATTTTTGTGTGTTCGAAGCATAAAAGAGATCAATAATTTCGGTTTGCAGAGTTTGTGCATATCATTAAATCCTTTACTGACAATTTTGATAACTCGAAATGCAACTGGACCACCTGAAAGAGACCAGTATCTTTCAGGTGGTTAAGTTGCATTTTTACATCTTTACCTACACATCTATTTCTAAACTCTCTATATATAAATATTTTTTACAAAAAATTTTACGGCCGTTATCAGATGGTGCACTGGAAAGTTCAAAATAATATTAATTCTATCGTTGATGGTACTTTTGAAGTTGTGCAGTTGCAGTTAGATGAAAAACTTTTGGCACCAACTTCTCATGTACCAGCACCAATAGAATTAATATTATTTTGTACTCTTAAGTACAGCAACTGATAACGTCGGTCCAGTTTCGTGTCAAAATATTTATTTCACAATTTTGAGTGTTACATTTGTCACGAAAATCGTTGAACGTTCATCATTATTCACATATGCTTTACTTGTAGGTTTTTGCTATTATTCAGAAATCTAAGAACATCGTCGCGTAAATACGCATATTATAAACTTTACCAGTCTTTCTCGAAAACCGTTACTCTATGGAAAAAATGTTCAATATAAATGTTGCTTTGAATAATCTGTTCCTTGATTATCCATTCTCAGATTTTCAGTTTTCTAAGGAAATTGTCTCTTCCACATAGCGAAAATACACATACTTCAAATTTTAACATCACACAAACTCGAAAACCGAAAAAAAAATGCCGGATATTTTGGTATCTTTAATTCTGCCATCTAGGATTTTCTATTTACCTGAAATTTTGCCAAGGGAAGGAGTCTTCGGATTTGCTTTTTTAGGTAAATTTCTTATAGAAATGTACCTATTGCGATCGTTCACACTTTTGAATTTCGAAAAAAATTCAACGGCATGTTGTTATATGTCTATAAGTTAGTGCAAAAAAACATTTGGTTCAAAAGTTTATATATATATATATATATATATATATATATATATATATATATATATATATATATATATATATATATATATATATATGGGATATTACGAAATTTGTTAACACGATAGAGGTCGCAGTTTTGAAGTTATCAAGTTAAAATTTGCTACAAAAATCAATCTCTCAAATATCTCGGTCGAGTTCGTTATTGGGCAATATCGGGAAAGTAGTTTCAAAATGGCGACCATTCAAACATTTAAAAAAATTATCAAAAAAGAGCCGTAGTGTAAATAGCATCAAAAATAATTTTAGGTTATAGATATAATCAGTACCTACAACTTTTGTTCAAAGTAATTTTTCATAAAATATACAGGTAAAAAAATAAAAATTAATAATGAAGAATAACTAATATTGATAAAACATGAACACTCAATATAAATTTGATGTAATTGTACATTTTCTGGAGATCTTAATATAGACCCTGATTAAAAAAAATATATAGTATATTTATTGAAAAGAAATAGGCGAAAAAAAAATTCTGCCTTGAAGTGGACTCGAACCCTGTCTGCTTTATATTCAACAGCCAAAACAAAAACCTCTAACCGCAAGGCTATGTAATAACATGTAGGTATACCAATGAAAAGGTTGTACAAATTTTAATTCAATGAATTTTGATAAATTTACCTTTCCGCTGACTAAAGGCCATCGGGATTTTTTATAAATATGGAATAATTAATCAAGTCTTCTCTTTCTAATGAATCAAAAATCATCAAAATCGGAGTACGTTTACTATATAAAACGCACGTACGAACTAAAAAAAAGCAGACAGTCGAATTGTAATACGTTCGGGGTTCGTCGGTCAAAAATAACAGTTGTTGGAAATGCAGGCGCGATGCTCTATTTTTCTGAAGTCTACTTTCAGCGTAATTCTTATAAACTCACAATATTAAACAACATATTTATGCTTATAATCACCAGATTAGTATGTATTCCGTAAACCTTGTGTTCATCTGAACCACAAAAACTGGAATATTAAGATTTTTTGGTGAAAACAGTTATCACATAACGAATTGTTCAAAGTTTCAACAATCAAACAATGGCGACGCCGACGTTTGAAAGCAAAAACATAGCCAAAGGGATGTTATTTTTAATTTATAATCAAAATCAATGACATACAAGTTCTCCCAATTATTTGAATACCTAGTTATTTCTTCTTCCTCAACAAAATAATTGTCTTGTTTATTACCACTCTGGCCTATTTCACGGAAATCCCTCCATAAGACTGTCATTCGTTTTTCAGTCGCCATGCTAAAATCATTTCTCGACCACTGAACTTAATTATGTTAAGAAAAGCTTGAAGTGATACTTTAACTTCTACGATCCTTTCTTGTCTTTCTCAAACTTTACATTTTCTTGTCCATCTATGCTTTGTCTCTGGCGGTGACCTGCCATTTTACTTGCCGCACCCATGTCGCCTGTCGTTGTTCTCGCTTTGCGTACTTGTCTATAGATTGCCAGATTGATTGACGTTTATGGTTACTGCCTCGCTCGGATGGGTCGTAGCATGATGTTTTATAGCACATAAAGTTCCTCAATAAATGGGCTATCTAACACAAAAAAAAATCAAATTAAAGTTGTAGTTCCTGAGATTAGCGATTTCAAACGTAAAATCTCTCCAGCTTTATAGTTATTAGTACAAATTCACTGATATACGTTATAGTAATTGAATCTATATTGGGATGTGTCGAATGAACAGTTAAGCAGTATAAAATATAATAGACATAATGGAACAATTATTAAGTATTCAAGTAGACAATTTTAGAATGTTCCAACTCCCTACTGCTCCACCTCGAGCGATAGTTTATTCGTTGAGCAGTTAAAACCGGTCAGAGACTTACGAAGCATACACATTTTTAACCGACTTCAAAAAAAGGAGAAGCTATACAATTCGGTTGTATGTTTGATTTTTATTTTTTATGGCTGTTCGCGCGTTTTGCATAGTAAATGTACTTCGATTTAGACGATTTTTGTTTCATTTGAAAGAGGATAATTGAGAAATGGTCTCTTAGTGAGAAAAACCAGATCTAAAATCTCCTTCCCTCCAAAAACCACTCCGAAGGGGGTGGAGGGAGCAGTTTTTCTCGAAAATTCAAAATCTACGACGGCAGAATTGACAAAAATTCCATATCCGAAAATGTTTAAAATGGACATTTATAAAAATAATCATAGGTTTCCGTGTTAAAGTCTGAAATATGTGTTCCAGCTATATAGAAGGGTCAAATTTTTTCGATAATTCGAAAATTGAATATTAGAAATGGGACCATATCCGGAAACGTTTAAATTGAAATTTTTTTCAAAAGAGTTACGGTTTCCGAGTTTCGCAATGGTAAAGTCTGGAATACACAATTTTCATGACCAATGTTATACTCAAAAATGTGAAATAAATATTGTTTACAAAAAATTGGACCGACTTTATAGTTGTTGCACTGAAAAATACAAAATAATATACAATGGCACAATTTCAAAATGTCCAGCACCAATAGAATTAATAATTATTTTGTATTTTTCAGTGCAACAACTATAAAGTCGGTCAATTTTTTGTTTAAAAAATATTTATCTCGTAGATATTATAATAACATGCTTTCTACCTAGGTAGCATAACCTCGTTTGATATAACTAAATAACCAGTTGAAAATTAATGCTATGCTGGCATTATAAATATTCTTTTCAAAAAATGATAAGGAATCAATCATTATTGAATAACTTATTCAAATATATGCTTCAACATAGGGTTCTATCGAACGATAAAGAAAAAATCCGCAGTAGGTTATTGAGAATAAAAATATTTTCTACCTATATATCTGTTTGGATTTTGATTAATTCAAACTATAATTAATTTACCATGTTTTATAATTTAATTTAGTATTTATGGTGTGTTATTTACCAAACACAGAGTGTTATGGGATCACAATAAGCGGATTTAAGCAAAATTAGCAGAACATTTTGTATTTTCAACCTGGTCTTGTAGCCTCAATTTACAGATTATTTAATTCTCATAAAGTTACGTGTGAACGGGTGAAAAGTGGTTTAATTATTAAATAATGATTAAGTAGCTTATTTAACGAAAAGTATACTTACTAAGACTTTTTTTTGCCGAATTTGAATCTTGATAAGTCTCAGTAAGACATACAATAAAAATGAGACTTAAAGAGTAGTTTCTGTATAATTATCTTGATCATTTCTGATATAAATAATATAATAGTCACTCCAAAATAGCGTTCAGATGAAAATAACAGAAAACTCAATCTGTAAATTGGCATGACATATCTCAGCAACGAGCTTATCACTTTCTTCAATTATACTAGTTTTTACGTACATGATTTTCTTAAATCGTCATATTTATTACGATCTCAAGGATTTTTGTTAGCATATTTTAGATACCTTCTAGAAGCACCCTGTATCAGATTTCTTACTTAGTCTTTTCCCTCATTGAGATAATATTACTATTAATATATTTTGAACTATATATTGCGCAATAAATGAGTATGAAATGTCTTGTTCTACTACTAAGTCCTTGATATTAAAATAGTTCTCTCTTCTCTATCATCCGTAATGCAGCAACTCTGGGTAACGAGATGCTGCGGTTATTTCATGCACGGCTTCTGCGGCAAATAGCAAATAAAGTTGTGGGCAGTTACCCTTGAATCCTTTTGATGGGCTAGCTTCAACCACAAGGTCTCTGTAATATTTATTGTGGCCGGGTTTCGATTGACCGCTTGAGCTTGATTTTATGACTATCCATGTCTACTTACTTTGTTCAATATAAGTTTTTTTGCTGATATCAATAGTATATCAGCAAAAAGCAAGCAAGCAAAAGCATTATCTAAGAATCGGAGATTTATTACGTATATCATTCATAAACAGTGTTTGTTTTCGGATTCTAGAGTAATGGAATATAAATACTTACAGAATTTGTTAAGTCTTAAAAAAGTTAAGCAAAAATAATTTGGAATAATATATTAAACCTCCGACAAAGAGCTAGTTGAGTCTTAAAAAAACGGTGAATAAAAAAGGATACTACCACACGGCCTATTGTTGTAAAACATTTCAATAAATATTAAATGGACGTTAATAGTTGGTGCACTGCAAAATACGAAATAATATTAATTCTATTGGTGCTGTTACCAACTAATAACGTCGGTCCAATTTTTTGTAGCAAATATTTATTTCACACTTTTAAATATAACATTAGTTACGAAAATCGTTGATCGTTCACTAATACCAAAGAAGATAGTACTTGTCCTTTTACCCACGTATATGCTTTGCTTGTACTTGTTATTATGTATTCTCAGAACATCGCTGTGGAAATACGCTTAAGCATTTTAGATTTAACCATTTTACCACCGCTTATTTTGAAACCCGTAACTCTAAGAAAAAAATGTTCATTATAAAATATTGCTACAAATATGATTCATGTGGTAACCAGAGATTTTCAGTTTTTGAAAGAAATCGCCCCTTCCACATAGCGAAAATACGTATATGTGAGATTTTAAAATGAATGAATCTCGAACTCTTTTGAAAAAATGTTCAATTTATCCTATCCTATCTTCAATTCTGGCATCCAGAATTTTCGATTTTCGAGAAAATTTGCCCCAATTACCCCCTTCGGAAGCGGTTTTCGGAGAGCAGGATATATCGGATTTAAGTTTTTACGAATATGGGATCATTTATCAAGTCTCCTCTTTCAAATTTAATGAATGAAAATCAGAGTACGTTTACTTTATACAACGCACGAAGAAACAAGTAAAAAAAATAATAAAGCAGACAGTCGAATTGTATACCTCCTCCGTTTGGGATTCGTCGGTCAAAAGGGTGACTCTCCATTGCCCTAAAATTATAGACCGATATCACATTTGCCTACAATCTCAAAAATTCTGGAGATGTGCATTGTCACTGAAATCGTAAACTTACTATTTAGATGCAAAAAGTATTCTCTCGCAGTACCAATTCCGCTTCGGAGAACATAAAGATACCGTTCTGGATATTATAAATCTCGTTTTGGATTTAATAGAGGCATTCTATAACATGTAGTACAATTCAGTCACAGAATAGTAGCTTATATATTTTGTGATATATTCTGTGATTAAGTGTTGAAATGCGATTTCGGCAAAGCCTTCGACTGTGTCGATCATGGACTTGTTAAAAAAACTCAACTATTATAACATTAGCCCAAATGGTAGTAAACTTGCTGAGTCTTATCTTCGGTACATGTTCAAGTGGTAGAGATTGCCGATGTGAGCGATGAGTGGAATTAATATCGGAGTGCCACAAGGCTCAGTTCATGGGCCCATTCTCTTTTTAATACACATAAATGATCATTCTAGAGGGAAGACTCCTGTAATGGTTTCCCATACTGTAGATAACTGAATGGGTCAATGGTGGCACAGAAGAGGGCTGAAAACTGGTTCTGCTCAAATAGGCTGCTTCTGAATGCTAACCAGACAAGCCCTGTAGTATTCTTTATGAGAGACCATCATATGTTCAGAATGTCTCGGAGCTGCGCTTCTGAGAGTTATCCTAGACCCAAAGCTGCAGTGGGGTAAACATAGTGTTGCTCTTCTTGGGAGACTCAGCGAGGGCTTTATGTGCTCCAACCTATACAATTTTACATTCTAAGAACTGCATATTGTGAAAGTGATGACTAGTTTGGGTTACAGATATGATTGTAGGTATGCATGTCTCGGTCTACTAACTTAGTCCTGTTTTTATATTATGCTTGCGTGCCTGCTGTATGTTAAGTAGTATGAAAATCAGTATTGAGCTCTTGAAGATATCCACGATAGCAACACTTATATTATTCAAGGCGCAATTTGATAACTGAATATATGCGTCTAAGGATATATCTGGATGGTCCAGGTTGCTGGTCCACAACACTTTTTAATGTTTTACCAGGTAATGTTAAACAACTTCGTGTTTTAATCAGGGAGAAGGGAGAAACGGTAGGTACCTAGTAAGCGGGGCCTTTTACTCCTGAAATACATGATACATACTGAAACTTTTATCTGCGGAGCTATTCTTGAAATAGCTAGTCGAGGATCACACCGATTGAATATGAAAGTATCGTAAATCAATTTCTCGACTCCGAAAACAACTTTTTGCTATTTTTTACCAAAATCTGCTAACCCTTGCTTGAAATAGCTAATGTGTAGCTTAAGGCTAAGCTTATATTAGATATGTACAAATTTTCATTGAAAATTTTTGATTAAATTTTCAGAATCTCATGTTTTGTTGAAAGAACAACTTAAAGGTGACCAGAATTTGAGCCGAGGAACTCTAGATTAATACCCCAAAGCTTAACCATAGGACTATTTTTTCCTATGACATTATCGGGTTCATATTGATATCTGAAATATAATCTGTAAAACTCCTAAAATGGGAATTTTAATTGCTGAAAACGATTTTTCTTGGGATTGTGCATACAACTAATCGATTCAATACACTCTAAAACCCATACATATGAATTTTCATCGAAATCGGTAGACCAGATTCCGAGATAAAATTTGCATATATATATATATATATATACAAGCATTTCTCGTTTAATATAATTAGATTTGTATTTTCATTAGATTTCTTGTAAAATTCTGATCGACATCAGCTATTAGAAAAGTATGTCAACATTTGACGTATATGTTACAAATTGTTAAGGACCTACCGAAAAGAGAAAGGTATTGCCCACACACCCGATTTGTCTAATTTCAAAAAGCTCTCGATCTTGTGAGTTTATTGCGCAGCCCACCCGATATATTTTAATAACAATAGGTACCTGTTATTTGCTTTCTGTATAGATATACCTAAGTAATTTCTGCAATGCAACGCAGCATTCTGGCAAGTACTTTGTTATAATGTAATGAATCGACTGACTGGTGTGCCATATTGGGCACATTGGATTGACTTGGTATAGCCAGGTGTTTTTCTATACGTTTATAGCTTTACGTTTGATGTTGACGTTTTCATAGTGATTAAAACTTGTGTATCAACTTTAATTATGAATACGACAGTCAAAGTTTATTCATTTCAACCGACTGACACATGATACCCATTGGGAGAAATCTCCATTGGAACATGTAGACGATATTATAACTATAACTAATCTGTTTATGGGAAACTTCCTCTCAATATTCATGCACCCCAATATCAAGCTGATACACACCATGTAAAATATATATCTCGTATCGATTTTCCTTTATTTAAGTTATGTTCCAAAATTTATCTCCGAGCTGGGTTCATAGCTCCGTTTTATCCAGTCGTTTTACCTGCAACGCAACCTACTGACCCAGTTTGTGCCCGTTCTATGAAATAGAATATCTTTCATGTCAATGTTGAAAAGTCTGCAGTAGATATTTGTTTTTGGTATTTGGTTCTAGAACTGAATGGAATGCTAGAACCCTGAATAATATATGAATTAATTATTCACGTAGTCAGACTATAACCCTGCATACTTAATCATCTCGTAACATTCTAGTATTTATATCACAAGTTTCAAGCTTCGGAGATACTTTTGGCTTTTTGTCTGTTGTGAATCTGATTCTATTTTTGCGTTAAAATGAAACTATTCTTAGATAAAGAAGTAAGTACGTAAGATAAGTGAATAGAAAAGTGGAGTAGCTACCTAGGTCTACATAAAAAATGTGGGAAATTGCATCCGCCAGATTTTCTGCTTACTACTAATAAGATCGTATCTGCCTAACGGAAGAACCGTTTTTGATTTAGTTATTTTGTTTGAAAGGTTACATGCTCGAGATTGTTCTTAGCTATTTTACGTTAAACGTGTGTATCTGTCCATATGTTTGTGGTAACGTAGCACCTTACACATGAACCGATTTTGATTTACTTAGGTTTTGTTTGCATGGGTCAGCGAAAGATTACCCATGCGTCATCAGTGATATTCACAGTGATCAATACAACAACACAGTTCTTTGCTTAAAGACATACGTTACTATTTTGTCAGTTTTCTAACGTCCATGAAACAATGATGCACCATTAATAGTATATCATCCTTGAGGCAACGGATTTTGATTTAAAACTCTACGCCCACAATACCGTACAATGATGCAACCACATAAGGCGAGAAACAACCCATAAAAGCCTGTGTATTGAACCAAAGTAAACTTTGATTGAAGTCCGATTGACATCTCGCCACCGGCGTTTAGGACCAAGTCTCGCTGCAAGCTATTTTGGACATATAGTGATTTTGTTTTATTTTCGAGGTTTTTTAATCTACTATGTATCTTAAGAAACAATTAGTTATAGGTATTATATATTCAGTGAGCTTGATGAATGATCAACAAAGATACCTTTTTTTGATGACTGCATAATAGGATGAAATTTACTATTCACAGATTTTGTTAAATTTAATTTTCTATATTCCTAGCATTCCAGCTCAATAGCCGTAGTTCTTTGTAGAAATATTCCTCGTCTCTAAATCTGATGGACATTTATCAGGAAAACGACACAAGAACAAACTCAATAAACTTATAATATACACTTCGCATCAAATTTAACGCCCCACTAAAATTTAATATAATTTCAAAATTAGCTTTCTCGGGAACTGCTCCATTGATTTGATTTTTTCTTAATTAAACCTTGAACCTTTAGGAACGCCCTAACAATCGAATGTTTCGTTTTAATTTAAGTTTTAGGTATATACAGGGTGTTTAGAAAGAAACCTGTTTGGTACTTTATTTTTGTTGCATCCTGGGATTTTCCTGGTGCACCAGTAGATTTCTATCTAACGAAGAATATAGCTCCGTCATCTCTGAGTATTTTGTTCTTTAATTTCATTTTGATCTTTTTTCTTAAATTAAATACAGAATTTAATGTCAATGGCATACGTTTATTACTTTATCTTATTTAGTTGAATTAAAGCTAAGTTTTAAACATTGATAATTAAATCGAAATCAGATGTATTAAAAAAAAGAATGTAGTCAATATCGGGTATTTCCTCCCCTTCTTCTAATGACCGCCTAAAACCAAACGTCTATATAAATCTTGATCGATATTTTCCCATGTTGTCTTAACAATGTTTTCTATATCATGCAAGGTGGCAGGTTTTGGTTGATGATCTCTAAGTTGCCTACCCACGTCGTAGGGTTGAGATCTGGACTTCGGGGAGGCCAGTTCCAAGTCTGAATATTCACCTGATTCCAATAGTTTTGCATTATTCTCGCCACGTACGTTCTGGCATTGTCCTGCATCAGTGTGAAGGCCACGCCGCCTGTTGTGGTCGTTGGTTTATTCAAAATGTCGAAACATGCGTAATATTCTCGAATGAGAAACACCCAACCTTCTGCCTACTAATCGGCATCACACATTCATCCCGGGATAAGTTTCTTGTCTTGTCGCTCCATTTTTGCAATGTTAACTGATAACAACCATAGATTACAAAATAAAGTAAAATGACAACTCGTTAAACGACAAGTGGTGTCACTTATTTTGATTATCATAGCCTACCTAGTTTTAAGCGACGGGCAATACGGCCATTAATCCTTTTGTAAACTGGCAAACATGGGGCAATACTTTTTGTTAGATAGACACCTACTGGTGCACCTGGGAAATTCTACACGAGGCGACAAATGTGAAGCATCAAACAGGTTTATCTTCAAACACCCTGTATATACCTAAAACTTAAAAATCGATTATTAGATATTCCAGAAGGTTCAAGGTTTAATTAAAAAAGTATTCAAATCCGATTAAGCAGTTACAGAGAAAACTAATTTTGAAATTGTATTAAATTTTAGTGGTGCCCGAAATTTGATGAAGCATTTCACCATGTTAAATTCTTCATCATTTTATTAAAATGAAAATATGTATTATAAGTATTTTAAATAAACCTGCGATTGAGAACTATTAATGAAAAATGTTTACAATTGTATAAAATTTAATTTTTTCCAATTTAAAAATTCAAAGCATCAAAAAAATAATTTATTTTATTTTAAGTAGTTTCAATATATAATTACAATAAATTCAAGTCTATAGAACATTTTAATGTTTTTGAGAAATGAACTTCAAAATTACTATAAATGATCTCACTCTTTATTTTTTCAGATGAAATTTTAGATTTTGGAAAAAGATGTCTGCTTAGTCATTTTAGATTCTGAAAATTTAGGTATGACACCATCTTTCTACAGTACTACTAATCACCTAAATCGTTCTTAATGCAGGTCTAATATGCAAAGCTTGTGAAAATATATGAAACATTAGAATTGTGTACTTTTTCCTTTCAATGAAGTCGATGAAGAATTAATTATCATATAAAAAAATGTCAAGGTGTATTTGGAGAAAGATTTGTGATATGTGATGAGCTCAAATTCTGGAGAATATAGGCCTTAAATTTCAAAACAATGAATAGTTAGTCTCTTGATTAGGATTATGTCAGCGACATATTCTAGTGCATACAGCATGATTTGTCACTGTAATTTATTGCTACGAAGCAAATACTACAGCCGACATGGAATGCAAAGTTAATCTGTGTATTTAGGCGTGTATTGGCCAAACGATTATTTTCAATTTCAAAGCACTCGTATTCTCTGTGTAATGTATGACAAGGATTAATTACGCTGTTTATATATGCCATAGCCTACTAGTTTAATCAGCTATTCAATTATCCGCCTAGCCGCTAGCCTGATGACTGAATGGAGTTTGTGCAACACAGCTAAATGGGACTATAAAGTGTTCAGAGGCTTAAAGTGGGGAAATTTGAAAATACTGTGGTAACAAAATTCGACTGGTTTGTTGGTTTAGCCCGGGCAGTAGAATGTGGTAGAAATGAAACTTTGTAACCTTCTTAATTTTGTTGAAGTATAGCACAGTGAGTTCAAGGATTAAATGTCCTGTACAGTGCCAAGCAAGATATTTGAGGTTAATTTGGAAAGGTCTATAACTGTAAATAATCTACAGTGAGCCTAAGAAGTAATGTTTAACTTCATTTAAAATTCGGACGAATGTTTTTTGTAGAAATGCTTGGACCCGTTATTTTTCATTTTTTAATTAGTTTTTCTATGATAAATTCATACTTGAGTATATATAGGGTAGGGCAAAAACAAGTTACAAACATCAACTTTATTTTTTCAATTAAAAACACATATCTCTCATTTTATTTTGAATCTTACTTTTAATTCTAAATATATTTCATTTCATGTATAATGTCCTGCACCTAAGCACAACAGTTATCCAAAAAATATGATTGAACGTCAACATTCAGAAACACAAGAATTAAAAAGAAGAAGCTATATATGCAATGGAATGTTTTGCAGGATTTAAAAATGAATCCGCAGAAATTCTAATTGATGTGTTTAATCGTAATTTTCTCAATAACTGTTTAGTTTAGGTAGGTATAGGTGCGTTATCCAGTTTTTGGTTCCATTGTGATGTGTTCCGTAGAGTTAATGAAACATAAAGGTGTGAGAAGTTACGGCAATATTCGTATCGAGTAAGAACTCAAACTTAATGTCTTACCAGCGATGACAACATTCAATGCGGGTTGGGGTATTAGCTCACCGAATAGTTGTTTTCACCGCTGGGAGTATTTGTGGTTATTTTGTAACCATTTTATCTACCGAATGGCCGATATATCTTATATTTAATATATATTTTTCAGTAGAGAAGTTTTACTAACTTCTTCATATAAATAAACGAACCTATATTGTTAGTGGTTTGGTATTGATAAGTACTACCATAATTAAATACGAATCATAACCTACAAACATGACAATTCCCCATGTCATGTTTGTGGATGTCAATAATTAATCGATTTGACAATTCTGTAAAACAGTACTATTCAAACTGAAACATTCCAAACCAGTCTCTGTATACATTACCTCTATGCATTCTCAATGTCACATGATGTTGGAGGATCAATATAAAAGTGACTAAAAAGTTCATAGCTGATTACTGACATTGCTCATTTGAATAGACTGTACTTATTTGATGCAAATATCAGAAATTAAATAAAATGTTAGAGTATCCATAATATCAACTTTTTTGATCACCCTGTACCCACCTGATATTTTTGGAAACATGCTTTTGAAATTTTAATAATCGACGAGTGTTTTAGTTTTTCTATCGAATTTGATCCATACATAAAACTGATTAATTGGTTGATTGCAGCAGTGAATATATGTATCCACAAGCTTATCGCATAGAAAACATTCACGTAATCTTATTAAATGTACCACCACATTGACAAAACTGATGGAGCTGCCTGCTTACTAGTCAGCTACAAAGTCTGTCTAATTTGGTCAACGTACATGCGCCCAGTGAACACCATAATACACCGTTTTAAATTCATTCTATTGCACGAAGCAATTTGTTTCAAGTTCTTAGAAATATAAAAAAGAATGTGGAACCATTATCACAATAAGTTAATTTACGGAGAGGTCTATGTCCTTCTTCCAGACCTATAAAATTAGCATAAGGAAGGGGAAAATATTATTTTACAATATAAATACTAGAATTAGGAGTTATCTAGGTTCAAACTATGTGTCAGTCTAAAGAAGTAGGTGCTGATGAACCAAAAGCCATAACTAGCTTCTGCCCGCGACTTCGTGCGGCTGGTGAAAAACTGGATTCAATTCCATGCGGTAGTTATTGCGTGTACAAACTTACAGACAGATAGACAGACGTGGTAAAATGGAACCTATGTTCTAAGTTAGACCTCTAGCAATGCATCGGCGAAAATTGCATTCAATACGATGTAGTAGTCTTTGTGTGTTACGTGTACAAACATACAGAATGACAGATAGACGCGATAAAATGTAGCCTATATTTTAAGTAACACCTCTAGTAATATATCGGTTAGAACTACATTCAATTCCATGCAGTGAAATGTTCGTACACACAGACAGACAGACAAAAATACTGAAAACTGTTGTTTTGGCTTCCGTTGTTCTAATAAAGACCTCCAGTATTATTTTTTCTTAAATATCTTTAATGTACAGACATCGGCCTGTTAAAATTTTATTATAGATGTATATATGTATAGATTAGGCGTTTAGCGATAATATAAATCATAGACCAGATCATAGATTAATTTCGTGACATGTATAACGTTAACCTGTATATAATAAATAATCAGTCATCTTCATTAAAGATTCAAGTTACAAATTTAGGAACTATTGGAAGAATGATCGGCTGAGCTCATTTTGAGCATCGTCATTTCATCAGTTTCTGATGCTACCTGTACCTACCTATTAACTGTTCAGATTATGCATAGTGGTCACTTTTTGGAAACTCTTGCCTTCGTTACCTTATTAGTGGTAGATATGATGGAACTGTCGGTCGATACATTGTTGAATAATTCCAAAGAAAAAGTTAAGAAAAAAAACTTGCCAATATGGACAAGACTTGAACTCACAATCCTTACTTTATCATTGAGCAAAGCTTCCTCGCGGATCTATCTACATATAGGCTATAAACGATCAATTTACAAGCATTTCACTTATAAAGCTTTATAATATTACTAGCTGACCCGACAGACGTTGTCCTGCCCTAACAAAAGCAAAAACAATACCTTGGTTTTCTAAATTTTCACCCATGACAACAATAGCAACTTCATCAATTGTTGCTGTATTATAGCGTCTTGCGTGTTGTCCTGCAGGCGTCTTATCGGCTTTGCTGACAATTTTGTGGTAATCAGATGGCATGCAGTTTAATACAGTCTTGAATAATACAACCAATTCTTTGTCTGATGGAAAAACATTTGAAGTTGCTCCACTCTTGGTCTGTACACCGATTTATTGTGTGCATCACGCTGATCGACTTGTTTTGCTGAATCGCCCATGAAATAAATTTGCAAAAATTTTACCACCATGTGACTTTCAAGATACTTTGTCAGCACTGCTATTCTCCCATCAACTTTTGACTGGCTGCTTTTGGTTATTCACCTAGTTACAAACCTACTGTACGCTTCTTTAATTGATATATGATTTCAATTGAAAATTACCAATGTATTCAGGCACGTGGTGGTGAAAGTTTATTGTTTTACAAAATAGTTACCTTGAAAGTTAGCATAAAATTGTCTTGAATAACTTTTGTTGCACCAAATGACTTCATTTGAAAACAATTATTGTATTCCTTCATATAAGTTAAAAATGTATAGAATCTGTCCCATTTCCGTAAACTAATGAGTGCAGAGGCTCTGGTGGCAGTACCAATGGCGTCAATTTGACATTACCGCTCCCGCAGCACAATCCAGGGGCTTCAATTTCAAACTTAAATGCTTTGCAATATTGACAGACAACGTTCATTGCAAACATTGCAAAGCAACACTTCAATGCTGTTGATTTCGATTCCATAGATTCCGTTCAACTTCATTCAGCGCTGCTCGTCACTTTGACATGTTCTTTTCTGACTAAATCAAGTCAATCAAAATAGTTTATTAAAACCTATCAAAATCTCTATATTAAATTGAACTTTCAACAATAGGTGTGATTGATTTTAATTTACCGAGATAAATAAACACTTCTCAAAAACTCACTGTATAGTAAATTGAAATTAAACTATTATTTATCAACCAATCTATGTTAAACGATATTTGCAGCGTGCAATCTGTCAAGCTGACAATTATTTCAAACTACTGACAGTTTTCAAACAACTGTATGTACTGCGATTCATTTTTATATAATAGATGTTTGCGCTATGTGATTTGTTTGTATTGCTGCAATACTGACATAATGGTCGTATTTACGCAAGAATGACATTTTTGTCGAAAGGTATGGGAATTTAAATTCTCTTCAACTAAGTCTAAAGAATCTACAAATCAAACTGGACCACCCCATTTTTTTCAGAGCTTCTATTTCCATATTTTCGTAGATAAGGGGAGGAAGGGATAGGACAAAAAAGCGAGTCTATATGGGTTCCTTTTGTCATCTTTTACGGATCCCTAACTAGTGTCTAAGTCTATACAAGTACTATTACCTGTAAGAGATTGCACAAGAAGCTAACACTTCTTTGGCATAACTCTAACATAATTTTATATCTTAGTTTGAAACCAAATAAGCAACTAAATAACACCGAATATTATCTATATTCAAAAATGAAGTCTCTGACCTATCTCTCTTCAGAGCTCCTTTTCTCTTTAATGAACTGTTATTTTATAATTACGTGACGTCTAGACGATCGGCTTTCTTGACAAGAAGGCTTTTTACTGCTATCTGATAAGCAGAAGAAATGTGTCCTGTTCTAGATGAAAGCTAATTAAAAACAAATAATTCATATATCTTGACGGTCGATAATTAGATCAACATCAATTTGTTTCCGAGTGAGTTTGTGCTCATGGTTTTTGATCTTCTCTCGAATTTCGTAATTAAACATAAATATCAAAGCTTTTAGCGTCGAGCAGACAAGCTTACAATTATTAGTTTTGCGCAACAATTACCAACTTCTTCATAGTGTAAAAATAAATTCCATTGGTTTGCTTATAAGAAAAACTGAAATAAATAATATAGGAAAGTTTTTAAAGTAAATCGATACGGAAAATATTGTAGTTGGAGCGCATCTGTTCGTCTATCAAAACTTTCCTCAATCACCCAAGATTGCCAACTGAACGATCTGAAAAAATGTATTGGCCTTGTAAATAAACCAAGACTTCAATCCCTATTTATGTCAAAGCGTTGATATGCAAATTATACTTATGCTGATACTACTTCTCTTATGTATATATGTTGTTAGTATCATTTTACATCGGAGATAACTACTGAAAAAACTATAAAGGTGAAATCCAGTCTTACTATTAATCAATTTTCTAAACCAAATATGCACCAGGATTATCCCAGAATTGAATGATTCTAGAGTTGGTGAACAGAAGAACTCAAAAAGGGTGTATAGACCATAGATATAGTACACTATTGACTGGCCTTTGAAGCAGACTGATGTTATCGAAGGTGGATAGAGCTAAATAAAGAAAAATACCATTATATCACTTGTCATATTGTTTTCGATACAATCTTCGAATTTCTCTTCATATGCTTTATCGAAACAATGTGTTTTAGCGTAAGCATAACATAACAATCCCATTACAAGCGTTCTAGAATATTGTTTAGCTGCTAGGTTTCGCATCCATAGATCACTGTACTTTTAAATATAGTGTTATGTATATTACTTTCCTTTGAGATATGATTTGAATACAATATTAAGTATTAGTTTAAGAGCATCATACGTTATCTGCTGAATTTAGTTAATATCAATTTTACAGTTTGGCAACCATAGACCGTTCAAGTACAACGCTTACCAACTCACCTTAACGATACCAGCTACAGGTATCAGTTTAACTACTGAAGGTATTATGAAAAATAATAAGTAATAATTGGAGTGATATTAAAAAGTATTTGCTTACATATTTGCATTTCAATGTGATGGTGTTAGAAGCTTCGGATACTAGGAAGTTAAAGTGAACATCTCCAATCAGAATTGCCTTAAAATTATCCCTAACAGCATATGGAGCAAACTGGGTATTTTTTAATATGTTTTTCCGTGATATAAAGTTTTGTGTTCATCTTTGTCCCGGCTAAATAAAAAAATATTAACTTTTTAACATGAGTGGGTCCACAAATACTAAACGTCAGTTTGGCCTAATATATGATGTGTTTCTTATCGTTTTTATATGGTCAAGGTCACATATTTGACTTTTTTATTCAAAAATATAGTAGTAGTTCAGAAATATCCATAGGAATCTTGTTTTACTGATTCTGCCTATATTTCAGTAATGCGCATTTATTTGATCATCGTAAATTACAGTTTTCGCAATATTGCAGCAATTCAAGGCTTTGTTTCATTTGTATCTTTAATTTTCGAGAACTAGACAATTGATACCATAAGATTTCCGTATTTTCTATGTTGCTATTAATGACTTTTCCAAAGAAACAGATGGTTCGTTATATTTCAATTAGAATATCTGAGTCAACAGAAGCACCATTTCCGATTAAAATAAAGGCAATAATATTTTAGAGAAAATGTATCCTTAGCTCCTATAAAGTCCATGAAGAAAACCAGCTAATCTACGTCAGAGGTGGGTTACTATGAAAGGATCTGTTGTGGCCAGTACTTAAAAGTGTGACCGTTGATGAGTTGGACGTGCGTTTGGATCCTTTGTTGGCACTTTGTTTACACCCGTTCTCGCAAGAAAACCGTAAGCTAATGATAATATACTATTCTAGAACCCCTCCTCTTGAAGGTTATTTTTGAAATTTATCTTGAGGCGTCTGTGTGATTCTATTTTTTGTTTTGGACTGTGATAACACTTCTCAGGCTGAGAAGTCGCCAACAATGGGTACACAAAAAACTTGTTATGAAACCCAAAGTGTAGCTTAACAAGTGGTAATAGATTTCAATATTTAGTGTATTAATTAACTCCGCAAAACTGTACTATCTACACGTCTAGCCGCTTAGAATATGAGAATGAGGACAAATTATAGAAACCAAATGTCTTTAGTTACCAACCAGTTCGGAAATTTGTAATATTGTGGAAATATATAATCGTTCTCATAAATATACTTCTAAAAATTATACAAAGTTAAGCCACGTCTCAAAGAGAATTATTGTTTATTTCAAAGGAACACAGATTAATGATTTAGACGATTGGTGACCACAGGTAAGTATAGACAAAAGTTCAAAAAAAGTTTTGATGCCTGTTTGATTCCTATATGTTATAGCAAAAATATCTTCTTGCGTAGAATAGGTAGGTAATACTTTGTCTACTAAGACGTCCATAGCTTTGCTTGTTTTGAACACATATCAGTTGAATTTAAACTTACATCTTCTCTTATTTGTGTTTGAAAAAGGACTGTCTACTTTTTCGTTTGAATATCCTACTACCTTCCGCTTAACTGGTGGTAACAGCAAAAAAGTCTAGTATATAAAAATAGATACTATGGGGTTCACCCACTTGCAAATAATCCTTGACGCATTTCACTGGCTTATTGACAATCAATAAATTATATTTAAATATCCTTGAAAAGGATCCTCCAGAGATGGGTATACTCTGAAATGATAGATATTGGAGCGTGAAGCTAATCCTATTTTGAATTCAAGTTTATGGAAAAATATTTCAGTACACTGAATTCACCATGTTATCATCTTATAGATACATTTACGAAAATTCCGTCCATTTAGGTACATATAAATTCAATAAAGATTTTCCAAAAACTTACTTGAGAATTTTGCTGTTTTATAATATATTTTTCCATAAAAGACGCATTGATATTCTAGAATCTACAACAACAAACTGTATTTGTTTTCATTCCACTTACATGATCATGTTTCCAAGGAATAATAATAATTCAGGGAAATATTGAAATAAAAATTCATTGAAAATATTATCTGGAATGTTTCTGATTTTGAATAATACATTTCTAAAATCATTGCGAGAATAATTATAATTTAGGAGGTGATTTGACTAATTGGCGATATTTTTGACATCTTATATGAACATAATTAAAGATTAAATGTTACAAGAATATCCTTATTTTAGTCTCAGAAATTTGTAAAGATTTTTTTCCACTGTTTTTTAAACAAGATATAGTCTTTTATTTCTCCTTCCATGAAAGAGTGTTAAATATCTTAGGTATAATTTATCTCGGAAACGGCTCTAACAATTTTCATGAAACTCTATGAAGGTATATATAAGGTTTTAATTTGTAAGATTATCTATACAAAAGGCTTTCCTGTTTCCTGACAAAACGCATGGGTGCCACCCTCGAGGTACATGAACTTTTTCTTGAATGGTTGGGCATATTTCGATAAAAGTTTGCCAAAAAGAGTCGATATGTCGATTTGAACACAGTCAAGTTCTGGTTAAGTTTCACATTCACATTGCACTTTCATATTAATTTCGAGATCTATAAATTATGTGCTATGTGAAAGACAAAGGCGATATTTATCGATGTAGCACATTTTAAATAAAAAATATTGACATTTCTGAACTAAGAAAACGGCTATAAAAACATCAACTTATCAAAATTGTTTTATTGAAATGTGTTGTATGCTAATCAATTAAAATATGAAGAACATTACTCTATATTTATTATATCGTTTCATCGAGTTCTGTCGAGTATTTTACACACCATTTAGCACATGTTTAAACGTTTTCAGTTTTCACTTAGAGATTGCCGTCTGAATGCCTCTTATACAATAACATTTGGTTTTCGTCGTTTCGTCCACTCTATCGGTGTCCACTTAAACGCAAGTTTATGGAGTCTTTATTCTGACATTCTTTCAACATGTCAGTACCATGTTAGCTGTTTCTCCTGAGTGTCCAATATTATTGTTTTGTCCAGATTCACAATGACGTCACTTTCGATCTGAAACTCTCCCTGTATAACTACTTTCTTTATTCTTTCGTTTCTCATTTTTTCCATAGTATCCATAGTATCGAGTTTATATATCTGATTGAAATACATGTATTCGCCACAGGCATCTATTTGATCACACCATCATTTTTGAATTTCCATTTTTGGCCTGATCTTTTCCATGCTTCGTTCAGTTCAATTTTAAAGAGATTTGGGGATAAGCATCAATCCTGCCTAAGGTATTTTATTACTGAAAACGTTGACAATGTTTCCTAGTTTTGATCTTACTCTGGAGTATGTCTGTTCATATAGTTGTATAATTGCACTTATTGCCGTGCTGTTCATTTTTTGATATCTCTAATGGCTGCCACAGTTTTGTTACTGGGACAGTTTCATATGCTTTTAGTTTCCATGATAATTTTGCTCCTGCTATGTATGACTCCATATCTTAGTTCGTTTACGATGTTTCGTTTTTATTAGGAATCATCAGTCGTTTACATCTTGCTTGTTCCAATCGGAATTTAACATTATCGTTTATCTTTTGGGTTTATCCACTTGTTATATGTTTGTTGTTTTGTCTGTTTATGTTGTTCCATTTCGTCACTCCAAGTCAGCTGGCCGTTATATTTGTTAGTCTTCTTGTTAACTAATGCTTCTGGAGCTTTCAAATGTTATGTTTCGATTATGTGTTGTATGTATTATGTTGTTATCGGATTACCTTGTAGTCTGTTTTCGTTTAATCTTTGGTCAAGCTGGTTTTGATAATTGTCTTTGTGCTCTGTTAATGGAATTCGTCCAAGTCGTATTTAGTTATCTTCAATTTTTCTTATTGTATTGTTCCGTTCATTCAAATATTTAGAGGCATGGGCCTTTATGAATTGATGGTGTGATCGCCAATCTGGTCCTCTGTGTATATCTTCGTGTGGATAAAAACCTTTTAAAATTCGTAGGTGTTGTTCGCAGATCTGAATCAGACTTTATCCATTATTATTCACACGTTCTCCAAACCTTCCTGCAACCTTAGCATTCATCTTTCTTTTTGTACGGACAATCAACTCACCACGAAGAATGTATTCTCGCTGATCACCGACCTTACACCCTCGAGCTCTCATTTTCTGATCATTTTCTAGGATGGTAGCTTTTTCAATCGGAAAATACCAATGACCGTTGTTCTGTATCCCTTTAGATTTAGACTGAGTCTCGGTTGCTTTATTCATAGCTTCCCATTTGATTTAATTTGTTTGTTGTTTTTGAATATGTGGTAATTTTTTGTGTCTATTCAGAGATATGGTAACACCTGATTCTTCTCGTCAATATTCAAGTCAAAATATATCCTACAACTTCTTTGTTATAAGTGCTAGTCCAAATCTCTGAAGAAAAGAGCTGGCCTATTTCAGGTTTAAGAAAAAGGGTCGCTGAAGATATATCATAGGTACGTGAAAGCGAACCGTTGACATATTTTAATTATGATAACATTCCTCCTACACGAAATTCTCTCAGAAAAGTAGCAGCACAAAATTTGGAGGAGATCACTCTATCTATCATTCCTAATGAAATTGGTATATTCCAATCATGCTTTCCATCATCCATTATGTTTTTGTTTGTTGAATAAAAGAGGCACTTGAACAACATTACCGGCGTAAGTTAATATTTATATATTACATTTCTTCATTAAATATTCATGTGAACTCATTTATTCCTAACAAAATGAAGTTTTGGGACGTTTTAATCCCGTCGAAAGAGGGAAATAAATTATTTCTCAACAACGCGGCAAGGCTGCCGCTGCTGCTGAACTCTTCAAATGCGTCTCTAGTTTCTTATTTACATTGACAGTCTTAAAATGGTAGCATCAACTGCATTTTGTATTGAAATCTTGCATAATTGTGCGCCTGATATACATTGTTTGCGCGAAATTGGTCTGGAAACAGAATGTTGGCCAATGAAAACTCTTTATAGCGGTACTTTTGGAAACTGAATATTCTTGAGAAAAAAGTATCCCAATAAAAGAAATAAACGTGAAAGAAACCTAAGTTTGCAAGATAAGTAATTATTTAGATAACGGTTTCGGTAATAAAATAAGTGAGAACTAACTGGATACCACTTCTTTCGGGGTCTAGATTGCAGAAAATATAAAATGATCTTCAAATACAAGTAATTGAAAAGAATTAACATATAGAAAATCCATTATTTCATGTGTCATCTTGTTAATAAAGCGATATATTCTCATGCCATCACTAATAGTTTAAGGAATCAGTTGCCGTTTTTCTGTAGTAGAGGGCTTTGTAGATGGCGAAAAGTTCCCGTGTTGGAATGGTAGAGGCCACTGGAAGTTTAAACTTCTGGATCAGGTTTTCAGTAAGAAATACACAGGCTAGTCGTCCATTTCATTTAGATGCTGATGGTTTTTATTGAGCTGAGATAAACCTATTTAAACTTCTGTCAAAACCATTTCCTAAATATATATTAATAGTTATGATGGGGATGGAGTCGTGGCAAGGTGGGGCTTCGAACTAGGGTGTTATAGTGTGCGTGGGATTCGCTGGTGGTGGGTTTCGTACTGGGGCATTTCTCTAGGATAATGGAATTTTGTTTTATTCGTTAGGGATGGAGTTAAGGGTTGTTGGGAAGGTGTGCTAGTGCGCGTGTGATTCGTTGGTGGTGGGTTTCGTACCTGGCACTTCTCTATATGGGTCAATAAGATGTGAAAGTGATAGGGGAGATGGTTATGGGTGAATGTTATGGTTGTGTTTAAGATTGGGACTCATTGCATATGAGTTCCATACTTACATCCCTTGAGGGAGCCCTGGGATGGTCTGATATTGGGACTTTCAGTTATGGATAAGGGAGGGGTCGATATTATTATGGTATGTAAGTAAACTTGGGACTCACTAATTTTGGGTTCCATACCCATACCCTTACAAGCCCCTTTAACGGTTATGTACTGAGAACTTCGTTATGATTTTGGGTCTGGTCGATGTTGTGATAGTTTGTAAGTGCATTTGGAACTCACTAATTTTGGGTATGGGTAGAGTTGATTTTATAATGGTGTCTAAGTGCACTTGTGACCCCTTCATGGTGGATTCCAGTATTTTTTAATCGTTCTGCCATCTTGGATTTTGCGGTTTTTTCACTATAGTTCGGGAACGGCTGCATATTTTGGAGATGTTCAAGTGCGAATGGGACATATTAGTAATGGGTTCATAACCTACATAAAATATCAGTGATCGATACCAGCGGTAAACCGAAATGCAAAATTGTTTTCATTTTGTACAAATATTGGCCAAAAAGAGCGAAATGAAGTAACACGAGTATGATTAACTTTTGGCAATTCGTCAAAAGTTGTTGAAAAAATCCGACGAAAAGATTCCGGTCATGAAGCTAATTATAATACTGATAAACATACCGTCCCAATAGAACGCAGAAAATATTTTTTACAAAAAAATGGACCGAATTTATTAGATGGTGCACTGAAAAATACGAAATAATATTAATTCTATTGGTGCTGTTACTTTTGAAGTTGTGCAGTTGCACCAATAGAATTAATATTATTTCGTATTTTTCATCAAACCAACTAATAATGTCGGCCCAATTCTATGTAAAAAATATTTTTTTCACACTTTCGAGTGTAACATTAGTCACGAAAATCGTTCAATGTTTACTAATACCACTTATATCCTACTATCCACGTATATTCTTTGCTTGTCCTTGTTATTATGTAGAGATCTTAGAACATCGCTGCGGAAATACGCATAGATAAGCATTTTAGATTTAACAATTTTACCACCGCTTTAACTCGAGCACCGTAACTTTAAGGAGAAAATGTTCATTATACATGTTGCTACAAATACTATTGTATTTCATGTGGTACCTAGAGATTTTTAGCTTACGAAAGAAATCACATAGCGAAAATACACATATTAATGTGAACTCGAAAAGCGCAACTCTTTTGAAAAAAAAATCAATTTAAACCTTTCCGGATATTGTCCTATCTTTAATTCGAGTTCGAGAAAATTTGACATAACTGTTCAGAAAAAAATCATATGGACAAATGGAATTGGCAGTGATTTAACATTAAATAAGAAAAAGTTGAGTATTACTCAAATTCCCCGTAAAAAAAAATTGATTTTTTACCTCCAATAAGAATAACTCAAAATGTTCTACTTTCTAACTATCTATAACGAAACTTATTTGAGTTATTAAGCACTTTATTTTCAAAGGAGATTGGAAAGAAGAAATTTACCATAACTAAACATTCTTTGGAATTGGTTAAAACTAATCCTGCCCCAATATCTTATAATAATTATGAAATATCTTTATAGATATAGATATTAAAGTCTACTTAGTAATTGATCCACTGTGTATTGAAGTGTAATTCTGTACAAAAAATATATATCGAAAAATACAGTCGAAAAATTTCATAAAGCTGTATAAAGCTTCATGTCTTATTTATTCAAACGGAATAATCTATTGAAAACCAGCTTTCAAGATATAATCCGCAATACTAAAAGTACCTTTATCATAATTTAGCCCTGATACAATTGTTAGTTATATTTCATGCAGTCATTTTCATCATATAAACACAATTACTGTAGTGCGGAATGTAATAATAACCTGAATTTCAAATGATACAGACACATTTTGCTCATGCTCCTGTTTCAATATCCCCCTAATCGTAAATTAGAAGTATCTACAGGGAAAATTAATATAAACGTAGAGACGAAGAGCATAATATCAAAACAAAAGAGAAGATAATATTTTCCAGACTTTATATTGAACTTATGTTACTTCTGAAATTATACACTTTAGAAAGTGAACTCAGGGGATAAATGGATATCTTAAATGATTAATTCTTATTTATATCTATTTATCTGCATCACATTTTTATGTTCTATACTTCTAGAGTATCTAATTGCTGCTTTATAATACTTAGGTAGGTGTATGTTTGTGTAGTGAATTTATTGAAGAAAGTCTTAGAAATGGCTTATACGTAAGTTATTTATTGATGTATATTTGAGTAGATTATTACAACAATTGTATTTAAACTATTTTTATTTAGAACTATTATGTTAACACTTTAAATAATGTCAATTGTCATATATCACCAAGAATCACGAAAACTGTAGTTCACCACATTGATGTCCTAACATTTATCACAAACACTAAAAAATGTGGAATAAATAACTTTTTAAAAGAAACTAGGATAGACTTTACTAGATGGTGCAGTAACAAGTATGAAATAACAGCACATAATGTAGGATTCATAAATAATTAGAAGTTTGTGCAAAGAGTCTTCTAGTCTTCTATGGCTGATACATCTCCTGGCAGAAACTTGGAATCTCTTATAAATCCTGCATTATATTTAGTTATTTCATACTTTCTAGTGCAAAATCTAATGAAGTCGGTTCTAGCTTTTTTGTGTTATTTATTTCACAATGTTTAGCAATCCTGGCTAATAGCTCACGAGGAATAAACTAATTATTATTTTCTAATAATTCTACACGAAAAAAGTTTTCAAGAGTTATGTTGTAAATAAATACTAGATATAAAATAGAAATAAAAAACAAATTTCGATGAAAAAAATTATGTATCCTCAACGGGGATTCTATCCACGGATTCTGCTTCCTAGCTAATTTGCAGCCAGAATACTACTATTTCGACCGGCCACGGTAACGTTGAAATTTCGCGAAACACTTTTGAACAGAAGGTTATAGGTACATCTTCATTTTTGAAATTTATAGACAAGGGTGCTAGCTTAATATTATGTCAGCACACTTAAATGAAATATGGAGAAAACCCAAAACTATTCGTTAGGAATAATTTAGTGCTAATCTAGTACACAAGAATAACAATTATAATTCTTATTCCACAGAAATTATGAGCGAGTTTGTTTGTTATTTCGCTATTCTGTTATGTCTTGACAGACACTATACATCACCTGTGACTATTTCAGTATGAAGTAGGAATTCCATAGCCAAGGAAGGGTATTTGTTCATTAGGTTGAGTAAACAACATTTTATTTATGATAGAACATAGAACATCTGTTTTGTGTTACTTAAAGCAAGTGAATTTTGAAGAAAACGCAAAATGAAAATGTGATTTTTTTTTGCGGTTCATGGTTATTACTGCTTAAAAAAATAAAAGTCTTTTAAGTAAAATTTATAGAGATTCATATAGAGCATCAACCTGTTTTTAGTTATACCTACATATACCTGGTACTTTACAGTTGATAATTGTATAAGATGTGTTATACTCATTTTATGTTGGTTGTGGAAATTAATATTGTATTTAAATAATAAATAAGTTTATCCAGTTTATTGAATATGATGATATAAAACAGAAGAAACTTCCTCGAAAATCAAATTCAATTCTGGTTCCCCACCTCTTCTTATATTTAAATGTATGACTGCAATTCTCCACTCTTCCGGAAAAAAAAGTATTGATTTTGGATTCATTTGAAAGAAGGGGATTGAGAAATGGTCCCATATTCATAAGAACGCAAATCCGAAATCTCCTTCCCGCTGAAAACCGCCCCCGAGGGGGTGGTGGGGGCGAATTTTCTCGAAAATCGAAAATCTGACTTGGTATAATTAAAGATAGAACAATATCCGGAAACGTTTAAATTGAACATTTTTTCAAAAGTGTTACGGTTTTCGAGATATACGCATGTTAAAAATGTATTTTTGCTATGTGGAGAGGACAATTTCTTTCGAAAATTGAAAAATTTTCGATACTACATGAGAGATATAATTATTTGTAGCAACATTTATAATGAACATTTTTTCCTTAGAGTTACGGTTTTCGAGTTAAATCGGTGTTAAAATGGTAACAACTAAAATATTCAAGCGTATTTCCGCAGCGATGTTCTGAGATCTCAATAATAACAACTACAAGCAAGGAATATACGTGGGTAATAGGATAATATCTTCATTGATATGGTATAGTGAACGTTCAACGATTTTCGGGACTAATGTTACACTCAAAAGTGTGAAATGAATATTTTTCACAAAAAAATGGACCGACGTTATTAGTTGATGCACTGAAAATTATAAAATAATATTACTTCTATTGGTGATGGTACTTGTGAAGTTGGTGCCAAAAGTTCTATATAACTGCAACTGCACAACTTCAAAAGTAACAGCACCAATAGAAGTAATATTCTTTCCAATTTCTTGTGAAAAATATTTTTATTTAAATATCTGAAAATATTTAGCGAAAACTTTAATATATCTGTATTACTACACACAAGCGTTCTTATTATTATTATTCGTATTGACCCCCTTTATTAATAATAATTTTAAATCTAACAATATTTTGACTCTTGCTAGTTTATACATATTTGAAATTTCTTGTTATATTTATAGCAACATAACCCATTTCAAACTTAATAAAGAAATTCATTACAAGAATACACGTCAGAAAGGCTTAATTCACACGCAAGTTGCGAAATACAAAACAGTCCAAAATGCACCCAACCATATGGGACCACGTATCTTTAATCATCTGTCAGAACATATTAAATGTAGCTTAACACTGGAAATGTTTAAAACGCGCCTTAAATTATTTTTGGTGCAAAATAGTTTTTATACTGTGCAAGATTTTTTAAACTGTCAGGTGCAATGATAGGTACTTATTTTATTCTTTATTTTTTATTTATATTTATATTTAAATATTTATAATGTTTCACTCAAAAGAGTGAAAGAAATATTTTTACAAAAAATGGACCGACGTTATTACTTGGTGCAATGAAAAATACAATATAATATTAATTTTATTGGTGCTGGTATTGGTGCTATAAGTTATCAATCTAACTGCAACTGCTCAACTTCAAAGTTAACAGCACCAACAGAATTAATATTTTGTATTTTTCAGCGCACCAACGAATATCGTCGGTCCAATTTTTTGTAAAAATATTTATTAATTATTGAACATAGAAACGCATGCGGCAGCTTTGCCTGAGGCAGAAACTTTGAGCATCTGGATTTGGATAGATATACATAGACAGACAGATATATATATATATATTATATATATATATATATATATATATTTAAGAACTGTTCGTTTAAGATATCATTTTTACTTCAAAATTTAAAAAATAAATGGTATAGGTATTTCCCAGACATTATATGAAAACAAGGAGCTCTGCAGTACAATTTTCAAGTTCTTTGTAAAGTTATAATGAAGTAAAATTTCAGGAGTAGCATCACCATATCATTATTCACATTTCATAAGTTCAACATGAAGTCTGAAAGATATCATCTTCTATTTTGTTTTGATATTATTCGCTTTGTCTCTACGTTTATATTAATTTTCCCTGTGGGTACTTCTAATTTACGATTAAGGGGTATTTTCAGTCTCGTGAGCAAAATGTGTTATTTGAAATTCAGGTTATTATTACATTCCACACTTCAGTAATTGTGTTTGCATTATGAAAATAATAGCTTAAAATATGATTAACAAGCTCCACGGCTCAATTCTTCAGGATCATCAAGTTCTTCAGGATTTCATACTAAATTTCAAGTAGGTACCTACACAACTTTCCAAAAAAACTTGTCTAGGTAATGTTGGCAATGCGCTTCATGCCTGACTAATGAAATGAAAACATCGAAAATTTTAAAATGGCAAAATTCGTGTGGATAGAGTTCGATGTTTCCAAGACAATAAAAATGGTGTCCCAAATTATTTCTTCTATAAATTCCTCAATATGTATTTTATATATGCCTACATGAAACTTGACTTGAACCTGAATATAAAAGGAGGACGAGTAACTCTGTATATACAGTGCTATAGGCAGCAATGGCTGAAACGA
The DNA here is from genome assembly GCA_958507055.1 of Crioceris asparagi. Classification (NCBI taxonomy): domain Eukaryota; kingdom Metazoa; phylum Arthropoda; class Insecta; order Coleoptera; family Chrysomelidae; genus Crioceris; species Crioceris asparagi. The sequence continues at coordinate 74,010,266 of OY293828.1, forward strand.
GGATAGAATATCCTTCTTGGGCTGAAATAACGTCTATGGCTTACCTATTTACTTTTATTACATTACTAAGAACATGCTCTTTCCACGTTCTTGATTATCACTCTGAAACAAAAGTCATTAGATTAGTCAATTGAGGTTTGAAAATAGTGAATGACTACCTTATTTCTACTTAAGGGCATATACGTTCTTGCTCCTACAGCAACATAAGGAATAAGTAATAGTACTTCATATATTTCATTTAATTTTCATGAAATTCGATCTTAAAATATAAATATATAAATAAATAAAAAAGATCTCGCCCGCATAGATAACATACAATAAATAATAAATCTGCTCGCCCGCCTTCCGCTACAAAAGGATGCAACGATGCGCGATTTTGCGCAACTCCCTGAAATCACATACGATAACTCTGGTTTCTTGGACCACCCCCACTACTCGTGTAACTCGTCCTCCCTATATATGTTCGTAGTACAAAGAGCTCAGGCAAAGCATGAAACTTTTTTATGGTTGATCACATAAATCGCCTATCAACATCGTATCTAATTGACTCGGAAACAACAGTGACATATTTGGAGATTTCTAAATGCCTAGCTTATGTTGTTGTTCATGGTGAGCTCATAAAATACGCAAATGCTTCCAGATATCCCATGATTTATTACATGCCCTTCTTAAATTGGGCGCCCCTACATTCCTGCGCTGAAAATTGCCAAGTCTAAATTATAAATGGATTTTTTGGTCGATAATGTGGAAACCTTTGCAATCATTGATCCTCAACTCAAATTTAATGAGATTATCTATCATGTTCGTTAACTTGCGCTTTGATATAGGAATAGATAATGAGCAAAATTATTTATTGATACCTAGTGTTTCTACTTTGTAAAGATTATTACGAGTAGTGCTCAGTGCCCAATACTTGATGTATGAAGTTTATTGATAGTAAACTTACACTACTAAGAACCATTCTAATTCCAATACTTTGAAACTTGAAAATACGTCCAAATAAAAATATCTGTGATTGTATCAATTACAATACAACTTAATGTTAAAAATGAGAGATCCTGTAGCTTGCTATTTTTTAATAATCATTTATTTTTAATTAGTTTGAATTCTTCTAAATTGCTCAAGACAAAATAATATTCCTTCCGTTTACTTTCATAACATACCTACATATAAAAGAAATATTGAATGGAATTTATAGATGTGGTTAAGCTTCACATTTTAAAATTATTTCTTAAAATACAGGGTGTTTTATAAGGCATACCAATGTTATGATTGTTTAAATGCCCTATATATTATCTTGAATTTCAGTTACACTCGTGTTTCCCATTCGAGCTATATAGGGTTTTAAGAGTTTCTAATGGGTACTTTTCAAGATGTGGCAATTGTAATGGGAAAACCATAATGGAATCGTCACTCTGTATTAACCAAAATCTAAACCTAAGGGTTATTCTCTCAAGACCAGAAGAATGTTCTAATAGTCTAGTTTTGTTGCAACTCATCAAGTTTATGATAGCTAGATAAGTATATAAATGTACAAAAGCCACTCACAACATACTTTTACTTTTCTTAAGTAAGTAGGTACCTATTCCCTATTATACCTCAATATAAAATTTCCTGAGTTATTTGGATTTTTAATAATAAAAACGTAATTTTTGGAAATATATACTGTAAGTTAGTCTGTTCGCTCTGATTCAATTGACTGCTTCAAAAAGTGACATTAAATATAAAATACTCTGTAAATAAAACCATAAACATTGTGGGCAAAATAAAGTTGGAACACATTTTAACCAATTACATTTTTTTGTTTTCAATCCGATTTCAATAAAAGTTAGACACAGTACGGATTTGTTAATTCTTGAACGGCTGCTGTTATTTCACGTAAGGATGATACTACAGGGCCGAATGTATAGGACTTAATTTATATTGCAGTGCTATTCTTGTCGTTGCAATAATAAGCGGCTGTGATTAGTAAACATATTTTGAGCTCAATCTGACCATTAAATATCGGCACACCAAATAAGGATAAAATAATACAAACGAAATTAAAAATATTCCTTTTTTCCAGTTTTTGTTAGAACGCTGCAAAACGCAATTTCAACTGCAGAGCGTCATATTACCAGTATTGCGTGTGATTTTTGTAGTTTTGTTAAACAATTTATAGTTCTATTTACATAGTATTTTATATTAAGTGTGTTTTTAAGCCCAACGATTTTTATGACTAATAAAGCCTCAAATATGTGATTGGGATAAATCAGCGAACGTTCGATGGCAACAATAATAAACACAGATAATAAATAAAACTAAAGGGTCGTCCATAATGTAGTCATACATTTTAAAGTCTAATAAATTTGCCTCTGGAAAATCTGCAGGTAAGTTTTTGGTGTTGTTCGATAGAAAACTATTTTTTTATGTGTTGCAAAAAATACATTGTGAACCAAACTATAAAAGTTGTAATCAAATTCAAAACATAATTAAGTAAAATTATGTATTCTTACTATTTTTTTAAGCGAACCCATAGAGATATACAATAATTCTCAAAGAGAGAGCTACGTACTGACTGTTCAGAAAAATTAATTATCTGGCTACTCGTCGCTCTTTTATTTTTCAAAATTTCATCAAAAATGACGAGTTATTAAATGATTTCTCAGATTCCCTTGTTATTGTTATTCTTTGACTTTGATTGTAATTTTATAGTTTGGTGCACCATGTATTTTTTGCAACACAAAAAAAAAAATTCATCGAATAACACCATAAACTTACCTATAGGTTTTTCAGACGCAAAGTTATTGAACATCAAAATGTGTCAATACATTATGGGCCACCCTATATATGCCTCTCATGTTGGAAGATTGTTTAAATTCATAAGACAGCTCACTTTTTTAATATCCTCTCTTTATAACTGGTTTAATCTATGATAATTATTTATTACAGATGTGTGTACGGGCGATTTCAAGCATAATCAAAAGCATAAGTAACTAAGGCATCATGACAAACATGAGTCGTGAAGATATACAGTTCAGGGATAGACTGCTCCTGTTGGCTGAATGCTCCAATCCTCACAAGCCCTTCAATGTCAAAAGAAAACCGATGTTGACTAAACAAGGCTCAAAAACTGGACCTAAGCTCAGTATGCAGGATTTTGTGAGGATGGATCCAGGGTGAGTAGAGTTAAATTTAAATACCTTTTAATGGTGAAATACTAAGTAATTAGAAAGAGTGTCGCTGTCAACAGTTCCTAGATTTGATTAATTCCTAAATGCTGTCGTGCTTGCTGGAATTTGCTATTTGAGAAATGAAAAATTAACATTTCTCTTGTTGTATGCACTCATTTTTTACTGTCTAGCCTTACATAGTGAGATAATTTAATACAGCAGGAATATAAGAGATTCAAAGGATGGGAAAATGTCGCATCGAAAGAACGAGGTAGTTTTAGTTATTTAGAATAATGTTGTCAGTGTACTCGTGTTTCGAAAAAGTTGTCTTGTGATTGCCTCTAAGTTGTGATGATTTTGTATAAATAATAATTCCATTTCATAATGACTATTGGATTTAGACGTCTTTTCTTTATGTCCTATTGGCAATACGAGCGCTTTTCATCTAGCATCTATGTTCTGATCATGAGATAGGGATATGGAACCTTTTATTATGCTATTATTTTTCGAATGTAGTAATAACGAATCTATGCTTATATAGAATTATATAGTAGAACCAGATGTGTCTATACATTGAAAGTGATTTTTTGTTTATTTGTTCAGGGTTATCTCCGACATAGAGCTTGACATGCAGCATATAGGTTTTATATCATCTAAAATCCTCGCCAATAAAAAAGTTATTCTCATTTAATAGTAGATATTAAGATAAAACTAAATTCCACAGTCTTCTATAGCTACATCTATTTCCTACTTCTTTTTTATTTCACTAGTTTTAGTGATCGTGGTTAATAACTCACAAAAAAGATATTTTTAATCCTTGATAAACTCAAATCTCAAATACCTAATTCTTATTTTTTTTTAATAATTCAGCAAGTTATGTTCTTATTAGATTCACTTAAATACAAAAAAGAAATAAAAAGTAAAAAAGTAGGTATATATCTACCAACCGGGATTCGATCCATGGATTATGCTTCCGTCTCTTTTGGACTTAAACAGAAGCTTACACATTAGTGGCGATTGTGGTCGTTATTTCATGAAAAAGCAGTAACCTCAGATTCATAACTTTTACATTGATACGCAACATTATTTTTTAAATATTTCGAATTATAGCCACGTATTCCCGAAATAAGTATGAAAAAAGTTACCTTCCCAGAGCCTTAGATACAAACCCATGAAATCCATCGTAAAATTTTATGTACAGAGTTATTTATTTTATTTTGACACCCACCCACAGTTCTTATCTCGAGTGATAGAAAAAAGCTTTGAGTATAAAAGTCTTATGTTTTTTTATGTAGTGTCTTTTGGTAATAGCGGAAATAAGAAAAATCACTTTACAACAATGAAAAAATTAATTGAGTCATATTTTTTAATGGAACACTCTATATTCTTAGTTATTGCTCATTTAGAATGGACGTAAGGCGTAAGATATACTTAATGGATAAAGTTGAACATTGGAAAATAAGTGGGATCATTCACAATAAGCGAACGAAACATTGATGTGTTACGGTAGACCGTAAGATCTTACGGCCGAACGTTAGGCGGACATAATGTTGGACAATGTTCAACTTTATGTGCGGCTTATGGAAAATTTAGCAACATTTTTAGCGGATTTGGATTTTTTGCGTTGAATTATTCGTCGGTTGGTAAGTATCGGTTCGCATTCTTGTATATTTAAAGAATCATTCATCAAACGTCGGTATTCACCTTTCTTTTCTTGATCCATGTCTACTGGACGCACACTCCATCGCCTAGATTTTTTTACTCAATATCTTCCTGGTACTCTACAAATTGTTAATAACAAAATCACTAACTGCATTTCCAATTCCAAGGCGTTAAAGTTAATATATTTACACCAGAGAAAACCCCCAGATGAACTATAGCTGTGAAATTATTTCACGCATGCGTAGCAACTAAGTTTTTAGGTTCATTATAAATAGAAAAATGTTACGTCTATCTTATGCGTTATGTAACCCTACGTCTTACGTCCAGTATGAATGAGCACTTAGAATGAAATTCCTCTTTGTTCTGATTTCAAATAAATCTATACATAATTTGTTGGCATTTGGTTCAGACACTTTTGAAATATTTGAGTTTAAACTTATTTTTTCAGAATTGTTGCTATAAAAATAATCAAGTTGCCTTGAAAACGTCTGCAATTATCGTAATCATGGCAACAAAACAAGTCATTTGAAGATGAAACCGTAATGCATAAATGGAAAATTATTTAAAAAATACATAATACATAGTTATTTTTTTCATATAACTGCATTGCATGATATGAATATTATCAAATATAGCCGGGAGAAGGATCGCGTCAATAAATAATAAGTATTAAGAATGTAATTAAGAATTTCCAAGAGCGCAATCAAGTACAACTAAAGATGAACACAATCGAAATAAATTTAGATGAAGAACTTGATATTTTACATTACTTTCAAGATAATGGAAATATCCTTTTATGGACTTTTTAGAATTTATACTTCTTTGGGCTCGTTGGGATGGGGTGCTGGTCGAGAAACCGCGTCACGCTAAAAGTGAGAAAAATCGTCGATTTTACGTTTTCGTATACTTTTTTGTACGTTCTGGCTTCTAGAGAAATTTTTAATAATTAAATTATATATTAAATTTCCTTATCAACTACCGATTTTTGTTGACGTAGTCTGTCTGTCTGTCAACATTATAACTCGGAAAATACTAAATCGATTAACACCTAACTAGGTACACAGATACGTAAGGGTTATACCTACTACGGGATTGATTCAGCTGTCTGTCTGTCTGTCAGTGTGTCTGTCAACACAATATCTCGGAAAATACTTAACCGATCGACACCAAACTTGGTACACAAATACGTAAGGTTAACACCTCCTATGGGATTGATTTTCAGCTACCTGACTGTCTTTGTGTGATTACAAGATTGCTTTCAGTAGTTTTCCTCTCTATGCTTGCATAACTAATTTATCATACTTTAGGGGACGCATTAAATTTTTATTTGAATTATGTGCGAATAGCCAAAGAAGTATAACTTCCACCGTCTGGTCCGACGCAAACCCAGTTTTTTTAGAAAATCCAGAATATTCAGATCCTGATGTGCAAAAGATGTCTGGAAAGTCATATAGCAAAATTCAGCGAACGCTAAAACGTCATAAATATCAATGAGGAAGATTCAAGTTTTTTCTTATCGATTGATTATAAAAATTTAAGCAAAATGAAACAAAAGTGTGAAAGAATCATTAAAATATCTCTAAAAATCAAAAAGTTATGGGACTTTAAATTTGCGCTTGCAAAAATAATTTCATTACTCGATGCGCTCTATCGTTTGACGTCATTTGACCTAAAAAGATGCGGCTTGTATTCGCCGAGTACGTACCGATTTATTAATTGTGTAGTCAATTGTGTGTAAAAAATCCTACAAATGTTGTAATGTTTCCATGTGTTAAAGTACGACATTTAAAAATCCTAATAAATTGTTTTTTTCGTGTATCAAATAATATAATAACAAGGAAAAAGTGGTGCAAACTCTAATTCTTTATTTAACTGTGCTTTTAGAGCCCTCAAGTTTCACTTGAACGTATCCTATAGCTTCTTTCCTGAAAACGTATCAACAAAGTCTAAGAATCTCAGATAGACTTTGATATCAATACATTTGATATCTTGTCCGTACTCGGCAGGTAATAGAAGAAAGTGAAAACTTGGTAAATAATAAATACCGGCTCTAGATAGAGATATACGGAACCGTCCGGTGGTCAGCGAATAGCCCGGTTCTAAACCCGTGTGATAGATTCTTATGAGGATACCTTAAAAACAAAGTTTATTATACTAATAACCGAAAGTTAAGAAGTAATAAGACTAAAACTCAATAACGCTTTAGAACTGAACACAGAAAATCCAGATTTTATTACCTCTTGTATAAATAGTAAATTATTACATAATATTCGAAAACAAAGAGGGCTATTTAGAAAACAATTAGGTTTGTATTTAGTGTTTTGTTGTCATTGTTTTTCTTATAAATTATAATACAGTCAGATTTTGGGTCCGTCAAAAAATTTATTATATTGCTATAGGATGAGGCGAATGGCTCTAATTCATTGTTTTGTATTTACAAGATAGCCCCTAGTAATTTTCTCCGTATTTTTTTTTAATTTCAGTTGGTATGCCTATATCTGAGTCTATGACCTAGGTATGTCTTCCTAATATATCCATTTTTCCAAATTATCATTGGGTCTCATCCATGACTTTTAAACACATAGTAGCTCAATTACTATGTAATTTAAGCATTCACAAAATCCTTAATTCGCATCTACCGTACGATGAAAAGTTTTCATAACTTCCAACCACGAATTGGACGCTATCTACCTGGTGCAGGATAATCCTACCCTTAAACAACTGGACGCTAGCGAGTGATTAGTATATCATTGCTGAGGTCACGGAAATCACATAATTTATTATTATTTACATTTATGTAGTAGGTACGGAAGCAGTTGTTTAGATGGAACTTCCAGTTATACACAACTTTCCGTAATTGATCACAATTAACCTTACATTCCATCAGCATTTCGTCTGCTTCCAAGTATTCATTGTACAATGTTGTATTTGTAATTGTTTCACCATTTGAATGTAGCACATATGTAAGACTTATACAAAATGCAGAAAGAATATTGCCTGATTAGCCAGTTGCTACATTTTCAGATAGGTTCAAGAATTTATTTGTGATATTGTGTCTGTAAAATCTTGCTTTTATTGTAAATCAAACGCAAATAGACAATAGCGACCAATGCATGACACATTTCGCTGGTATATACCTACTATACCTAGCGGGTAATCTATCTTTTGAGTGTCCAATTCGTGGAAGCCCACTAGTTCTTTGTTTCTTGTGTCGAAAATCCAACATAATGTGTGTTTTAAGCATTACTTAAATGTAGTAGTTAGTAGAAATTGTCTCAATCAGCTGAAATATCTCCAAACTAAAAATTTTTAAAACATCTTACTTCTGTTGAATCCAAACGAACCCACTGGTGTTGGACACTGAAATATATTCGCTCAAGTTTTTGATATAGAATGGAATACAAATAGATTTTTATTAAATAATGCATAAAAAATAACTTTCTTCAAGGTATACACCGGACATTGAGCACCTAGTGTTCCCTCCACGTAAGCGCAATCCTCAACAGGTGGCGCCAGTAGCAACCACTCAATCTTCAGCTCAGCATTCGACATCGAGTAAGGCACGATCTCGCCTGGCGGAAATGTTTGCATTGAGCCGACATCTGCAGCATCGCTCTACCGAACGGGATGGGAAGACGAGGAGAACGTCAGGTTCGGCGGTCAATGTGAGTGTTAAAATGTTTCTTATTACTACTATGATTCGTGTTATAAAACGGCCAGCAGACAAGCTGTGTTAGATTGAACTTTTGACATGACATAAAAAGAAAGGAAGTTGTTCATAGAATTACCAATTAAAAAAAAACAAAATAGTCTTATCAAGCTTTGTTTCCGACTAAACCAAATCCATATTGAATACCCTGGTCATTCAAAATCAAACGATCGAAGACTGTCTGCAGTCTCCCGATTAATAATAAACGAGCAAAGAGAAAACATTAGGAGTAGGAAATGTTTCCTTGACCCCTTATTAATGAGGGAATAAGATTGCTGTTAACATGCTTAACGTCATGCAGTCAAACATAAAAAGTATTTCCATATGTGACTACCTATAAAAAGTACTACAAGAAATACAGATTAACATTTTTGCTCTGCAAGAAACCCACATCACAATTATATTGGAGAATACACATATATTAACGCCCAAAATCACCCATGCCAGTACATCTTCTCTGTATCTAAGTAATTCACGTAACACTGCCAGAGGCTACGCATATTGTGGCAATGCGGGTGAAAAGCTGTCCTCCAGCATGATAGATCATGATCTGTATCTCCTCTATAGCTCCGAGAATGAGCCGAAATTTTGATCTGCATGATGGACTGCGACAGCCCGAATTTGAGAATCACTGTTAAACAAGTTAAAAGACATGTCCGATAAGACCCCCCAAAATTCACAGCACACATATTACAGTATAAATTCAGGATGAATTCCTATTTTCAAGTCCTTTAATTTTTCGACTACATCCATACAAGAGTTAAGATGATCTTGTACGTCATCATTCACATGTAATCTTTTCAATACAAGTTGTTTCAGTATAGTAGCTTTTATTGCGGGACCACAGCTTTGATTAATTGATTTTAATCTATCCCACACTTCATTTGCTGTTTTACATCCACTTATTTGTTTAAATTGTGATGGAGATATCAGAAGTAGAATCTCGGAGTTTGCTAATAAATCCAGTTTATTAAATTTTGTTTTCATGTCATTATCGGCATTTTCAACTAATATTATTTCGCCATTCTTGTTTGATTAAGATGGCCTGTGCTTGTACATACCAGGTATCATGATTTTCCTTTGTGAGTGGGTCAATTCTATAATTACTGGTTATGACGTTTTTTGTTACCAATTTTCTTAGAATTTAACTTCTGTTCTAGAATCATAAATCTTCAACCATATAACTCGTTAACCACGCTCTGCTACCAATTTTTAGGAATTTGAATCGATGGAAATTACTTTTTTACATGAGAACTAATTTTATTCGAAATTTCGGAAAACATCATCATTTAAAATTATAGTTACTAATTACATTTTAAAAAAAATCTTTTTTTTATGTTGTCACAATTCTGTGCAGTTAATATTTTAAATAATTCAATACAGAAAAATATTTTTTAAAAAACTTTATCATTATCACGCGAAATATCAGAGTCGTATTTCATACATTTTATATGCTTCTAGGTAGAACAAATTATATGAAAGAAATATATTATCAATTATTTGCTGAATTGATTTTGTTTAAAATAAAATTAAATTAAATCCGACACGATTGAAGTGTTGCCATTTTTGACCAACGAACCCCGAACGGAGGAGGTATACAATTCGACTGTCTGCTTTTTTTTGTTTGACCACGCGTTTTACTTTTTGTTTTCTCCGATTTTGATGATTTTTGATTTATTTGAAAGAGGAAGCTTGAAAAATGGTCCTATACTTATAAAAACGCAAATCACCTTCAAATTTTCTCGAAAATCGATAATCTGAGTTGGTATAATTAAAGATAGGACAGTATCCGGGAATGTTTAAATTGAACATATTTTTCAAAAGAGTTACGGTTTTCGAGTAAGAGGCATGTTAAATTCTCAAATATGTGCATTTTTGCTATGTGGAGAGGGTGATTTCTTTCAAAAATTGAAAATTTGTTGGCACTACATGTAACAACATTTATATTGAACATTTTTTTCTTAGAGTTTCGGTTTTCGAGATAGAGCTGTGGTAAAATGTTTAAACTAAAATACTTGTAATTATTTGCCCAGCGATGTTCTGAGATTTCTACGTAATAATAGTAACAAGAACAAGCAAAGAATATACGTGGGTTATAGGATATTAGTAGTAGGTATTAGCGAACGTTTAACGATTTTCGTGACTAATTTTACACTCAAAAGTGTGAAATAAATATTTTTTACAAAAATTGCACCGACGTTATTAGTTGGTGCACTGAAAAGTCGAAATAATATTAATTCTATTGGTGCTGGTACTTGTAAAGTTGGTGCCAAAAGTTATCAATCCAACTGCAACTGCACAACTTCAAAAGTAACAGCACCAATAGAATTAATATTATTTGGTACTTTTCAGTGCACCAAATAATAACGTCGGTGCAATTTTTTGTAAAAAATATTTTTTGCAAAGGAGATCGAATGCTTGTGTCATCCCCTCTACACTATTTGAATGGTTTCCATAGAAGAGACTAATTACCAATCGATTAGTAATACGTAACCGTGTTATCTGTTATCATGCTCATAAACATGCTCTTGGACACGACTGATGATCATCGATTAGCTCATTTGTCAAACTGACATTTGTCAAAATAAATAAAATAAGTATTTTAAATTCTAGAGTAGTCTGTATTCAATGTAGGTGTTTATAATGAAAAATATTATGTAGTAAACGAAAAAGATGTCCGTAATAGAAGTTAGGTCTTGCAAAACCTAGTGAATAACTATTGACATTACTTATTAGTTTTCACAGTCTGAAAGATTGAAATATAAATATTCATACTGTGAAAAAAATTCAATACTTTAATCGACAAAAATATTTGATAATATCAAGTTTATAAACGTGGTGAAAGGCTAAGAATTTTGAAAGACGAGAACAAGAAACTCCTCGTTTATTTGCTGCATTCATTTAAGGACTTAGTTTCTTAGGTAACTATTATCCTGTAAAATAAAAATAACCACATTTTTTGATGTTACATGTAATAATTGAGTTATCACGCTATCCCGCTCATTTGCAAGCATAAAGCATTAAACTGTGTTTATAATTAAGAAACCAAAGTGAAATTATTTTTTGCCCTTGGCGAATATTTTACATTGCCTAAGTAACTGAAGTTAGTGTATCTACACTCCAGTGGAAGGTGCACTCTAATTAGTGACTTTATCAGGAACATAGAATAGTTGAAAAACTGGTAATCATTTTATAACAAAGACTAATAAAAACATATTTCATTGCGTAGAATCTGAAAAATAAAGCTATAACAGTAATTATAAGAAATTCAGTGTATAATGTAAAGTTGTTCTCGCAAATCAAGGAAGGATAGTTTGAAACTTCCATTGCATTACAAAAACATCCATCGTAACACAAAATGTCTTCCACAGTAATCAACAATTCTCCTAGTATAAATTTACAGTCAAATACAGTAGCTTATCATTGTCTCTTTGCTGCAGTTTTCTACTTATATTGGTTTAGTTTCAAAAAGTTATTTCCATTTATCATTTATGAGAAATGTTCTTTTTGGTTTTAATGAATTTCACAAATCCTCAACAATAAAAATTACCAGCTTATTGAAAACCGAAATTTGCACAAAGTTATAAACGTGCAGACTTTTTGATAAGCTATTCAAAACAAACAAAGCTTCAGGCATAATAGAAATGTATGCAACAAAAAAGTTTTATACTTGTTAAATTTAAAATAAACACGCAAGTGTTGGTGTGTTGGATTACGTTTGTCGTAATGTGTTTAGTTTAATTTACGCCAACGAATCCAGTTTCAAAACATTATTTTTTATGATTTTTGATTCACAATTAATGAGAAAGCTTTCTTTGAATTTCTAATGAAACCTGTATAAGCCTTCTCGTGTTTGCTTATTTTGATCGAGATATGTGATTGTCTGTTCTAAAAACAAGAGAATATACTTAGGTATTATATGTATCTTACATTTGTAATTCGACAAAAATACAATCGAAAATTTTATTGATCGCTTAGATAAAAAATTTGAAAATAATTTGATGTCAGAGCAATTCAATCATTTTCGATAAAATTTTTGGTAAAAGTTTATTTTAGCGGCTTTTGCTATAAAAACCATATAAAATCAAATGTTTACAAATATATATGTATGTTAGCATGAATTTTAATAAAATTGAAGCGGAAGACGCTATTTTTGATGATTTGTGTTCTTAGGACATACGACATACTACCTACTGTTAGCTGAAATTTTCGATTTGGAACTATCTTTTCAATCACAAAAAGTATATAATCTTCCTTACATCCTACTAAAGACTAACATTTATCAAAATTAGCAAAAATATGCGTAAAAATAGTAAATATAAACTCGCGTAAAAATAATGTTAAACGAATAGATGACTGACTTGTATTAATCGAAATTCAAGTGCTGTTGATATCAATGTTGCCAACTTCACCAGTATCTACCTATAACTTTCGTAGTATTAGATTATTTTATGAATTCAATTTCCAAGAATATTTGCTTTAGAAAAAAATAAAGACAATAACGGTTAAGCTTAACATAATAAACAAATTTATAGTTTAACTTTTTCTTAAATGGCAAGTGTGAACTCAAAATGAGCTGCTTATTTTTTGTAAGCTTGGATATTAACTATTCAGCAGCAGATGTCGCTACCGGTACTATTCTTTCCAATTAATTCGAGCAGTTGATTTTATCGCTCTACTTTTAAAACAAAGATCTTCTCCAGGATTAAACTTATTCTACAACAAAATATTATATGAATTATTTTTCACCTAGTACCTACTCGAACGTCCAACCCCCAACAGATTTATTATATTTATAGATCACCGTTATAATTAAGATAATGAAATGAAATAATGCTAGGTTTAGGAGTTTATTCAAACAAATCTGCTCAGTCTAATATCAGAATCAAGAAAATTATTCTTTCGCCAATAAAGCCGATCGCTTAGCTGTCAATCGATTTATCTATTTATACCTTTTGATACTGGGGTTACATTCAATCTTTGACACCCATCTTCTAACGCCACGCGAGCATTCCCGATCTAGCGTGAACTCACTAGATGCTTCGGGAATATCTCTTGACCTGGGCATGCATCGCGGACCAATAGCAGCCATTCCCAACACCACCCGTTCCCAATCACCGTCTGCACACGCCAAGGCACCCCGCCCTCCGACGTATCGCACACGATTCGATTAGGTCGCCGCAGCTACATCCCACGTTCGTTACACTATATTATGATCGCAAAATGTGTTTTTGTGGTGTTTTTTGATCAACTTCTCAAACAAAGAAAATATGTAATTATTTTTTTTAACATATGCTCGGGCGTTTTACATAATAGATGTTCTCCGATTTTGATGAACCTTTTCTCATTTAAATAAGAAGTGCTGAGAGATGGTACAATATTGAATTCTTAAAATCCAACATGCCATTACTTGAAATAACTTTTTTCGAAATATTGATTTTTTTTTCAGGTAGGATTGAAGAAAAAGGGTATTTTCGTCAATATCCATATCGGTTCAAGGTCTATCAAGTTAGAGCACGTTCAAATCTATCTATAAATCAATGAATATAAATAAACTTTCAACGATTTTGTTGACTAGTGAACTACTCAGAAAGGTGAAATAAGTTCTTTATTTACAGAAACTGACTTTATTAAATAGTTTAGATGCTGAAATACAAAATAATATCGATTATGTTGGTTTGGTACTTTTAAAATTGATGCTCAAAGTTCTAGGTAATGCAAAATATGAAACTAACAGTACCAATCGAATTAATATTACTCTGTATTTTTCAGCGCATTATATAATAAAGTCCTATTGTTTTTGCAACACAAATTATATCAACACTAATGAACGTAGACCTACTCTAGGTTCGATTCATTAAGGGCTGTACTGCTTTCTCGATAATGGATTTATATGGTGGATATTTGTCCACGTTTCATCCAATTTGCTTGAACTAATTTCCAAAGAGTGGGCTTTTTATGGTGCATTATTAATTGATAAATTAAAACTTGGGTGGCCGCACTACCGCTTTTTCAATTCATTCACAATTTATCCGCGCCATATGTGACAAACCTGGTTTACCATAGGTACATACAGTGAGTCCCAGAAATAATGTCTAAATTTATTTAAAATTCAGCTAGATGTTTATCGTAAAAAGCACGGAACCGACATTTTTATGGTAAATTCTTGAATACAAAGTAGCCCAAAATAAGTTAAGACCATCAATCTTATATTTTCAAATAAAAACACCAGATTTTCATTATTTTCTAAATTTTTGCATACAATTCTAGGAATGTTTCATATACCATATCTCAAGTTCGATTTGTTAAAACTCCACAACTACCTTATTTGAAGTGAATTTATCACAGCGTTTCTGTGGTTAATAGTTAAAATGCCAAGTGCTACATTTTCAAATGAATCCGCTGAAATACCTACTTATTTATATGTTCAATCGAATTTTGTGCGATAATTGTTACGTTTAGGTATAGTAGATGGTATCTACATGAAACATACTAAACATTTGAAGAAACATTCAGAAATGAAATAAATACCTAAATATTTTTTACAAAATATTGGACCGACATTATCTGTTGGTGCACCTAAAAATAGATAATAATGTCAATTCTATTGGTGCTCTTACTTTTGAAGTTATGCAGTTGCAGTTAGATTGAAAACTTTTGGCACCAACTTCACAAGTACCAGCACGAATAGAATTAATATTAATTTGTATTTTTCAGTGCACCAACTGATGAATTCTGTCCAATTCTTGTAAAATATATTTATTTCACTCTTTTGAGTGTTAACATTGATCACGAAAATCGTTGAACGTTCTCATATACTATTATTCATGTATAATTTGATTGTATTTTCTATTATTTAGAAATCTAGAAACATCGTTGCGGAAGTACGTATATCTTAGACTTACTGTAACTCTAAAAACATAAGTCTATGGAAAAAATGCTACAAATAATCTGGTCTTTAATTTTCCTTTCTCAGATTTTCAATTTTCCAAAGAAATTGCCCCTTCCACATAGCGAAAATACACATATTTCAAATTTTAACATCGCTGAAACTCGAAAACCGTAGCTCTTTTGAAAAAATGTTCAATTCAAGCGTTTCCGGATATTTTCTTATGTTTAATTCTGCCGTATCGGATTTTCGATATTCGAGAAAACTTTCTTCCGCCACCCTTTTCGGAAACGTTTTTGTAGGAAAGGAGATTTCGGATTTGAGTTTTTATGAATCTGGGACCATTTCTCAAGTCTCCCCTTTCAAATAAATCAAAAATTATCAAAATCCAAGAGCGCTTACTATGAAAAGCGCGCGCAAACAAAAAAAAGACGAATTATATACCTCCTCCGTTTGGGTTCGTCGGTCAAAAATAGATGTTTTTATTTGAAGTTGATATTGGTAAGTTAGTTTCGAGCCACCCTGTTTATATATAAATTTACCATCAAAAAGACCGTAGGTAGGGACCTATATTCACTAATAATCCACGGGTCTGGGCATTCGTTCAAAAAACACAGCACTAAAATTCTAAACAAGATTCAAAAATGCAATGAAATGCTGTTTTTATTTGGAAAAATTAAGTTGATACTTACCTATTTTTGTGCTAACCTGTATACACGAATTTACCATAAAAACACCGCATGCTAAAATACAAATCGACGGGTCCGAGCGTATTTACTAAAAACGTATGGCTGACTTTCAAATGAATTGAATAGCACAGAAGCATGGTGCTGCAGCTAAATGATTGCAGTTTGTTGTAAAATATGTGTGGTTTAAATGCAGAATTAGCGGTCCAAGGATATTTCTATCAATGTCGGAAGAGCTCTACAAAACGAACGTCTCCAATTCTAGTGGGCTATTCACAAAGAGCATTCTGATTCGAGGAACATAAATCAGCTGAGGAAGCGAATGAAGGTGAGCAATTCAATGGTTTGAAGTGGCCTATTTGCCGCATCCTAATTGAGGAATCTCCTCTCGAATTACATTTCAAATGACTGTCCGACGAAAATTTAATCTTCAAGTATCTTATCAAATTGATTCTCAATAAAAACATTCTCAACATTTTGAGCCAGGAATAAATCGATGATTGATTCTCAGCTATGTTACAACCAGCTGTGTGTTCCATAGAACAATTTACTAATAAATACGTTCTGTTGGCAAACTATTAACGAATGAGAGAGAGAGAGAAATGCTTTATTGTCGAAAAAATATAAATTTTGTAGACAAAGCAAAATAAAAATATCAAAATCAAAATCAAACAATACACAAACAAAACAAAGTCAAAACTAAAAATTAAATTAAAATTAAATAAATTTATATAATATAAAACAAAAATATAAAAATATAAAGATGTAAAAATATAAGATAATAAGTATAAGAATGTAACCTACAGCTGTATATTCGGTTAGAAAGTAAGTTAATATACAGCTGTAAATTCATTCAGAAAGTAAATACTAACTAAATCACAAAAAACAAAAACAAATTGTGTACAAACAATAAACCAGTGCGTGAGCTGAGCAGAAACGTGTCTTAGTGAAAAAGTCGTTAACTGCATAAAAGGCATTATCTAGGTAGTAGGTAATTTAATTGAAAGTTTGGCAAAATCTGGGAAAAACCGTTATAGATTTAAGTTCGTGTGACAGATGATTTTATATTACAAAAGACCCTTAGGATATCAAACATTAAATAATATTCACTAAACCAGTGGGTGTAAGAAGCTTAATATTAAGTATTAACAATTTTTAACAAAAATGTCGCTTACTGCATACAAGGCTCTCTCCAGTAAGTATGATTTTAAAACCTTTCGAAATTCAGGAAAAGACCTTATGGACTTGATTTTAAATGGTAGATGATTGTGCATTTTTTTGCATTGTACAGTATAGAGCTTTTAACCAACTCTGAGCGAGGGGTTGGCAGATAAAGATCATGCTCCGCATTTCTAAGCGGATAAGAAGTTGAAACTACATTTTCTTATTATAGAAGAATTATTTCTCAAGAAGAGAAACATTTTGTTAATTGGAAATTGTTTTCTTAATCACTGCAAACACGGTTTGTGTTTGAATTATTAAAATATCCAGAATTATTACAGCCCTTAAAATGGAGTTACTCAACAATGCCTATTAGAATAAAGCCCTAGGCATTTGCAATCTCAGTTTATAAATATTAACACCAAACCAGACAGAGATATTAAACTCTATAAAAATATGTGATACAATTAAATATGACAGATCTGTTTAAAAAAAATTAAAAATTTACGTTTCAAGCAACCTTTGTAATCTAACTAGATCACGTTTTAACTGAATTAAATGGAAGATCTTTCAGATATTTGAATAATTATACTTTAATTTGGCATATGATCATTCATTGGGTTCGACTGGTGAGTAACTTCGGTGAAGTGGAAGAATTATATCAAACAGGTATGCAAAGTGGGTTATATTATGTTCAGCACAACTGCAAAGTAAAACATTTTCTTTATACTGTAACCGATAAATAAGACATATTTTCATTAATCTGCTATTTTCTCTATTATGGCTAACTTATATTATAAAATTAATTTTATTATTTTAAAAATGTCTGGTTATTAGTTGATGTAGATAATAATAGATAGATAGATAATATAGATAGATAATATTAAGTTTCTGAAGCCACAAAAATAGAGTGCACTCTAGCGTGAAAACTGTTAGCTTGGGTTATATCATTGGTACGTGATCTGGAGAAAAGAATAATTGAATTCTGCCTTGATTCTCCAAGTAACTTTTGAAACCTTTTTATATAAGATGAATGTTGTAAAAATTTTGTTTATGAGTTCCATAAAAGAGCAGTAGAAGCATTATGTGGTAAACATTTATCATAATTGTTTGTTGTTTTATATCAGTGAGCTTTCGTACACAAGTTACTGGAATTCATGACAACATTTTTAAACAAAATACAACATAGATGGAATAAAAGATATCCATTGCTTGTGCATGTAGATTCAATTGAGGATAAGACACTTGAATCGAAAAAACGTATTTTCAGCCAAAAAACTTGTTCTGCTAAGGACTGTAGCAGAAAACGGCTCCAATTATTTTGATGAAACTTCTCCTTAAAGTGTTGCTGCATGACTTTGCTGTCAAAACGCTGTCAAGAAAGTAGGGAAAAGGTCATACGCAATCGAATTTAATATTTACTCATACACGTAATGATATTATAACGAACTTGGGATATAATGTCGACGCCATTATCGAGGTAGTCGTGTGCGATTCACCAGAGAGCTGTGCTTCTTGGCGAATGCGGACGTTAGTGTTAGTGGGGCCCGGGTGGTATGAGTGTAAGGCATACTGCTATTGGTCACCGATACATGCCAAGGTCAAGATTATATCCCGAAATAACTAGTGAGTTCGCGCTCTTGGTGGAATGTTTGTGGCCTGGGAAGATGTCGGCGAAGGACTGGAGATGTAGTGTCTTACCTATATATTGGATAGGATTTGCGGCGGATTCAGTCAGTCAGTCCGGTGCAGTAGTTGACAGAGTACGGTGAATACGGTGGAGATCGGCAGTATAGTGCAGTCCGTCGAGACTGGTAGTACGTACGGTGGAGACCGGAGTACGGTGCAATCCGGCAGTTCAGTGGGTCCCTAGTAGGGGGCCACCAACAACATAAAGAAATAACGCTTGGTCCAAATACAGTTGAAAATAGTGTAAATGGTGAATATAAATTGTACATAGTAGTCGATAGTGTAGTGTTAGATACCTATATAAGTAGAGTATATGAATAATCTGTGACATTCGATTGTAGAAATACATAAACTTGAAAAAATAATAATTCCCACTCCCAGTCATTTTATATACCCCTTACAATATATAAGCTCCTCATGAAAATATTCCTCCTTCAATTTAAAAAAAAAACTCTGCGGTAATTCACCGAATTAAGATAAAATGAATAATTCTAGTGGAATTTTCCTGAAAGTGATCGAACAGTCATGTTATTGGACACATCAGATATCTGATATTTAACCATGTATGTAAATAATTCATCATGAAATTTTGTTCGCAAATCCGCGACAGCATTTCGGTATTTTACCTAGGTACTGGATTTGATTATCTTGTAATAGAAAATATAACAATGATTTTACATCTTTTTTCGTGGCAGATTGTCGGAGCGCTCTAATTGTTGGTAGAAAAAAAATATCTGCCTAATTTATTTTCTTGCATTTATGTAAAATGTCACTTCTCTTCTGAATCTATGAATGCTAGAATTCTTTTTTATTATTATGAAATGTTTCACGATGAATAGCCTACTAATATTTAAGGAAAACTTATCGAGTTCTAGCGTTGGAAACTTGCATTAATTAATGTTTAGGCATGTTTTATTTTATCGCCAAAAACAAAAGTGGACAATAAATTGCTAATTTGAAATCACTGTTTTTTCTTCTAAATTTGAATATTTGCTTTCATTGGCGAACAAGTGGTGAGATCTGATTTCCCACTTTTTAGGTACGGAATCCTAAAAATTATTACTTATATAATGTGAAAACAAACGAACCATTAATTCAGAAATGGGGTTTCCTAAACATTCCTATAGAAATAAATGGATCATCGATATAATCATATAATTTCGAGTGCTTTACAATGAACAAAAACAATGTGTCTATATACGGATATCACAAGAAGAACAAGTGGTTTAGCAAAAAGCCGATTTCCGTGAAATCCATGGGGAAAAATAATCGCGTTCTAGTAATCCGTTAGAAATAATGTGAGTTATAAATTAGAAAGGGTAGCGATATATATATAGGTATTTCGTGATTTGGAGTGGAGATTTAATGCCTGTCAGGGATTTTTCTACAAGAGGAGCTGATACTTAGTAATGTCTTTGGAGCTTTAAATTGATGATTGAAACAAAAATTGATCTTTATGCTCTGAATACTCAAATTACCTACATATACAGGGTAACTGATTAATGTGATAAAATTTGGGATAAAGCTCTTTAGATCTATTATTATAAAAGATCTCCAAATATATAAATATACAAAAATTGTATCCAGTTTTGAGTTTTACAATATAAAATTAGTCACATCATTAGACAGAGTGTTCTATATCGCCGTGTCAGACCAAAGTTACATGTTCTTAAATGAAACACCCAGTATTTTATTTAAATTTAAAATCCTCTCCACTTTTATGTTCTATATGAAATTTATAAAGAATTTTAGATGAAAATCATACTCCTTGTATATTTGAAAAGGCGTACAAGAACCATAGTTTTTAAATGATTGTAAAAATGTAAAAAAAATCTGGTGTCTCAAAGGCAAATTACACTGATCAAAGAAATCGTTAGATCAAATCGTGCGACCATTTATTTTTTTTCAGCGTGTCAAGACAAGCAACAATGGTCATATTACATTCTTCCGTAAGATGATCCATTTAGCCATACACAACATGCCGAAACAGATAGAAAATATTAAATTTTATTTAAGCATAACCTTTTTCTGCGTTTTCTCAGAGATGTTGCTGTGAGAACGTTGTTAAGGGCTTTCAGAAGAATACATCAGTTTTATCAAAACCCTTGAGCCGTTTTTGTGGTACATTTCTAAGAAAAACAAGTTTTTTGGCTATCACTCAGCAACTAGTGCTATCAGGAATCACATTCAGTCCCACCGGCAAGCAGTACTGGTACCTAACAAAACAATGAAGAAAGCAACAAACTCCGTCGATCCGTTCACAGTATAATCGTGTCACAAAAAGTCAGACAGGCAGACAAACAGGCAGACATACAGACAGACAGACAGGCAGACAGACAGGTAGGATGACTAACCAATTGCAGAACATATGTTTTTTGGCCTCAGGAATCTCTGAAATGACAACATTTGTTTAAATGTCGACACCGGAAATTTCACGCTATTACAAATACTTCTTTAGATAGCTACCATGATTGCGGTATGAAAGTAATATTGATTTTGATAATATTCAGTAAATCTAATACAGAGGGAATCAGAACACAAATACATATTTTCTCGATTGTCTCAAATAGGTCACCCTATATTTTGTATCATCAACAGAAAACACCATCGTTTGTAATGAGGAAGTGTAGTGGATTAATATAAAATACAGATTTTTGTTTCATTTGAAAGAGGAGAGTTGAGAAATGGTCTTATATTTAGAAAAAATCAAATCCGAAATCTCTTTCCGTCCAAAAACCGCTACCGAAGGGAGTGGAGGGAAATTTTTTTCACGAAAATCTAAAATCTCAGAATGCAGAATTAAAGATGGGATCATATCCGGAAACGTTTAAATTGAATATTTTTTTCAAAAGTGTCACGGTTTTCGAGTTACAGCAGTAAAGTCTGAAATATGTATATCTGCGCCGCGATGTTTTCAGATCTTTAAATAATCAAGTACATGCTAAGCCTATACTTGGGTAATAGGATAAGTACTATTTTCTTTGCTATTAGTGAATATTCAACAATTTTCATGACTAATGTTAAACTCCAAAATGTAAAGTAAACATTTTCTACAAAAAATTTGACCGACTTTGCACTGAAAAATACAAAATAATATTAATTCTATTGGGACTGGCAACTTTGAACTTGTACCGTTGTAGTTTGTTGTTGTAGGCAACAACTTCAAAAGTACCAGCACCTATAGAATTAATATTATTCTGTATTTTTCAGTGCAACAACTAATAAATTCGGTAAATTTCTTGTAGATACTTTTTTTAATATCTTTTATAATAACAGATTTATCACAATAATCTATCACCCAGTAGAAGTACGTAGACATAACAAATACCTAATTGATTTTTAATACAACATACTTAAATTATTGTGAGTGGATGCAATAATTAATAAAAGCTTTTATAAACACTAATTACTTTATGTCGACTATATAATTGATGACATATTCTATTAGAGCACCCAAATCTCTTATATCGTCTTTACCCTCTTAGTCGAATGGTTAGTTATACCTACCAAGTCTCCTCTAGCTATAACAAAATCCATGCTACCTGACGACTAGATTATGAAACATAATCCATTGGAAAACGGGAAAACGTCAACTTATGACAGATGACACCATGTTGGTTTGGACCATACTACATTTATTGGATTTCATAAGATCCATTCGAAATCTCACAACAAAAAAATTTTAGTTTTTTAAACATATTATCAGTTTTTCCACATGTAATTTTTCAATTGTGTAACCTAGGCTTTGAGCCTCTTAAATTTAATTTGTGTTTCATTTTCAAAATATGGTTTACTAATTAGGTAAGATTATATTTATTGTTACATGATAACCTTTATTAACTTTACTTTCAATTGTTATACACCTTTTGTATTCGTTTTTATATCTATCTGGTTTTTCTGTTTTAGCTGATGATGACCTGAAGGGTCGACACATGTACTAACTTTTTTAATATTAAATAACCTTATGTGGAAGTTCTTGCCTACTTCACACCTTCGACTTCGACCTATGAATCTCTCTTCATATTAATCAAAGTTATGGTTAACAAAATTTTATCTTTTTTGTTGGTTCTCAAAAAACCCTTTATTTTCGAATTTCCAAAATCCGCTTACAACCCTATTTGAAAATGCACAAACAACTGAAACAAACTGTGTACTTTTAATTTTTCCACATGCTCTTTCTCTACTAAATTTCAAAATATGAATTGAATGTTTTATGAATTAACAAGTCTAGAACCGAAATATTTCAAGTTGTTCAGGTTGAATTAACAGAATTTTGTGATGTACCAACTCGTTGAGTTCTATCAAGTAGTTTTCGCCATTCGCATGCCGTATAAATTAAATTAAATTGTTCAACAATGATAGGTATGTCTGTCTATTGATTTGTTCAATTCTTTCTACCTAGGCAATATAATTTTCTAAATTAATATTGAACTATGTGGAGAAACACTAACGTATTCTTCTGGCATACAACGAATGCAGCCAATGACTGCTCAATAGTATATCAAACAACATTGCATAATTTTTATAATGTGATAAGGAAAATTTGAAATATCCCCTTTCCAACTATCATTAAACCTCAATTTCCAATCCAGATTTTTTATGAAATGTGGGGTAATAAAAAATACACTGTTTGTTCCAGCTTTTCGTGCTCTTTTCAAATTTGTAAGGGGATGTTGGAATTCAATCGACATACATGTTATTATTGAAAGAATTTCATTTAATTTTACTGTTCACATGTCATGTATTCGCATGTAATTAAGAACCTGCCCAAATATCTAATTATTGGTTAATCTTTGTCATATTCATCACAAAAACCATCAATAGTCGTAAATACTGATCACTTTAAAACTTGCCTTAAATAAAATAATAAATAAAGAACAAAAAAGGAACTTCTGAATAGAAATAAGTATGTTCCACATGCATAAGTATGCCGAAATCTATTAAATGGAATTTTAACGAATTGGTACATTGCAAAATTTTAATAATTCAGTAAGGAAGCTCCAAAGATTTTAGTTTTAGACTTCTTGATTCACAAAATTTTAAATTATAATTCAGAATCTTATAACCTAGAGAAAGAGCATGCGTGAAAATAAAAAGCACACAGTTCGTTTCACAAGTGCCATTTTCAAGTATGTGAGCCGATAATGGAAATTCGATAATAGAGGTTGTTTGCCAAGGCCTAACACATAAGATTTACTTTGGTTTTTCGTGACTGATAGCTAAGTGGTTTGGGTACAAATAGGAGATGTTTGAACCAAATATAAAAAAAATATATCTCTTGGCTCACAAGTTATGACTCCACAAAGAAATAAGCAATACTGATATAACACCCTATATTTCAGTTATGAAACTTGTGAGATCCAACAAATATGGTTTATACACAACCACCGTTGACGTTTTTCGATTTCCCAATGGGATACCCGGTATACAATATCTACTTAGAATTATGTACGACTCTTGTCTCGTGCTCTACCCTATTTTCACATTCACCAATATTGTATTTTTTTGACTCTAGGGTTGAGAAGAGGCACTATACAACCTGCTCTCAGATGTAAAAGTCGCATGTTCTTTAGGTGAATAGATATCATTAATACATTCTGACGGGTATATAAAAATGACTGGGAATGATTTATTTGTCAAGTTTATTTATTTACTGATAGAATATCACAAATTACTTATATACCTACTCTATTTATATATCTTACACCACTGATCTCCACCGGACTGCCGGTCTCCACCTTACTCCGGTCTCCACCGTACTAACGGTCTCCACAGTACCACCGGTCTACACCGTACCATCGGTCTCCACCGTATTCACTGTACTCACTCAACGACTGCACTATATTGACTGACTGAGCTCCCCACCAAATCGTCTTCAATATATAAGCAAATCTTTTCTATCTAGAAAGTTTCGCCGGGATCTTCCAACGCCCAGAAAACTCCACCAATAGCACGAACTCACTAGATGTTTCGGGATATTCATATTAACCTTGGCATGTATCGTTGATCAATAGCAGTATGCCTTACACTCATACCACCCGAGCCCCACCAACGTCCGCACTTGTCAAGAATCCGCCCTCTGACGAATCGCACACGCCTCCATTCAGAATGGCGCCGATACTGTATCCCAAATTCGTTACACCATGGAGTTTTTAAGTTTTGGCGGATGCGTCAACGTATATTCTGCTTTGTCTTCTGAAAAATAAAATAATCTCGATATTGAAAAATCATGACGTAAGACAACTACTCAGAACTTGAGGCTGCTAATGTACTATAATTCTGATTTTATGACAAATGAATACAATTTTGAGGACATTGTTTTTGCTCTAAAGTACCAACGTTTTTATTTAACTCGTTTTTATATACAACTGGCTGCATGGACACTAACAAAAACTCTTAATTCATAATCAACTATTGACAAATAAATTGATGGAATCTTGTAATGAATCAATCAATGTAGCAGTTTTCTGTTTATTTATGTTAATTTCAGAGGATCATATTTTATTATTAAAAAAGTCCAAACTATGAAATTAATGTTCATATGAAATTTTACATCCAGGTTAAATTTAACTTTTACGCACACTTTTTCACTTACATGAATTTGAAATCTTCCGTGAAGTTAGATGTTGGAATTTCGCTGCCGTACGCTGGTTGTTATTTATGAAATCAAACTTGTTGCCGTATTCAACAATTAATTAAAAGAAACAGGTAAATAACAGAATCCCAGTGGAGTTGTGGCATACTATGAGGGATTTCAGAATAATAAAAGCATGCCAAAAAGTTGTGATTACTTGTGAGAGGAATTTACAATAAATACAGATCTGTGTTTCTTCACATTGAGACAGCTCTTATGAATAATGACATAAATTACATGTGGAGGAAGTTGTATATCAAAGAATATAAGCACTAGGGAATGGAGATTAATAAACACTGCAGTATATGTTAAAAGCAGATAAAGCTTAACGATTTGAATCTACAATACGGTATAATGAAGAACACAATCAACAGCAGATAACTTCGATTGACAATAACAGCGGATGGAAGTGATGAACTTGATGTATAGGAAAAAAATACCTTAGACAATTTAATTCTGTTGTGTATAATCTTGTTGTGGAAAACGAAGTTAAGTATGGCAATGAGGTATGGACTTTGAGTAAGGAATTGAAGGATCAAATATGAACAAAAGAAATGAGGAATTGGCGCAGATAGTGCAAAATCACAATACTTCAAAATTGTAGGGTTTTTACTTTAATAGAAATAGGTCAAAAACTATTGCAGATAAGTCTATGATATGTTACGCATTATATTGACAATGTTTAGTCAAATTTGAAAATGAAACAAAAATCTGCGTCTGCTTTTTAAAACATCCTGTATACTAATCAAAATATATTTAAAATTTTTCGACCTACTGTTTAAAAAAAAATCAAGTTGACAGCTTAAATAGAATAGAGTTATGGGGCTTGCATGCACCCCTGAGTCACCCTGCATATACAAGGTGTTTCTTAATAACCTGCAAAGGGGTTGTATTTGAGAAAAAATCGTCATATAAATAAACATGTGAATCTTAACTTTTGAATTACAGGGTGCTAAAATTTTAAGGAAAAAATACTTTTTCATTATTAGGTACATTAATTTTATAATTTTACCTTGTAAAAATTCTAATATTTAATAAATTTTTCATTAAAGGTACATAATTTTTCTTTCTCTAGCGAGTTGCAAATGAATGAATTAATATTTTTATGCGAAAGCCTTACTTTGAGCAAAAAAGAAGCTTGACACCATATTTACACAAAAAGGAATGGAGAAGTGACGTATCATTTTTCTCATTAAAATGATTCAGGGCAAATGCCGTACGAGTGCCACTGCCAGGAATAAGAAAAATATGTTGTACAGTAGGAGATGCGTTTTGGTGCATAGAAGATGCCTAATATACAAATATATCATGAGTCATCAGAATATGAAGTATGAAGTATTTTTCTCAAAATGGAGTCAAGAATAACCTCCTCAAATATTATCATAACAAGAAACAGCCTGATATAGAAATGGTTCGCTTTTACTACATGGTGAAAGTAGAGAAACATAATTAACTAATATGATTTTGATGAACGTCAATAGCTACTAAATACATTCGTATTCACATGCAGAGAAAAAGTTTTAAATTGGTGATAACTGATATCCTAAAATCCGTATTTTGGCAGTGATTGTAAATTTTCCCTCTATATGTACCTACATAGAGGATGTGCCGATGGTATACCTAAATACTATTATATTGAAATTTGTTTTGTTCGTCATTCAGGTTTTTTTATTATTAAGAATTTACCAAAAGAATTGCTAAAAACAAATTCTAGCCGATTTCTACATTCCACATTCTCTCAGCATGTTTAACTTTCACGAGATGTTATCTTTTTAGTCTTTTTCCTTGCTATAATAACATTGAAATGTGAACGCATTTCAATAATGACATACCCCGAAGATATCGCATTTGTAAGAAAGTTTCCACTTACAATAACAGTCGACTAAAGGTCAACGACATAGGGTCAACTTGACTCGGAACATTATGCGGATTTAATAACAATCCAATATGGCAGTAGGCATTTCAGAGTTACGTAGGATTAGAAAAATTGGCCAAGGGTTTCGAACCACCGTACAAGAGCTGTTTTCTTACTTCGGTTCAAAAAATTCAGCCTTTATTAAGAACTAGATTATACAAAAGTTTATGTTATGGAAAATAAAATAAAGTTATATATTAAAGGGGCCTTTAATTTATAATATTATTTATATACCTTCATTATTTGTTATTATAGCATCTAGTGTATCACCTATTTACGTTTTCAAATTTTATGTGTCCACCTATTGTATAAGAGATAGAGCGATTGTTCAGATCGATCAAAAATAAACGAAAAAAAAGCTTTTTTATGCGATTCATGAGGTAAGCACAGCCCGCTGAGAGACGAACGGGCGGACCGACGGATGGAGTGCGGGATCGTAGTAATAGGGTCTCGGTGGGATTTTTTGGGTACAGAACGCTTGAAAATGACTATCTTCTCTTTTGTTATAGAATAAATATCGTTGTAGGTTCTTGTCATCGATGTCATGGGAACAGACAATATAAAATCAATTAACCAATATCCGATATCGTATTCCTTTATAAGAACTCCATAAAAATCATTAGTCTAATTCAAAATAATTCCCTATAAAGAAGCCTTTAATTTTAATATTAAATATAGAAATATACTGCCCTTAAATTAAATAAATCAATTCAAGTCAAATTCAAGTTTTTTTTTTGTTGATATCTTTTTAACATTTGTATATTTTGAAATATTTCTGAAAAATAATTTTGTAGTTACAATGATTTACCAATTATTCGATTGTCCCTTCCTCTAGGGCTGTAATACTTGTAACGAAGTTTCAATATAAAGGTTTTCTGAAATGATCTCTTCTCTAATTAGGCCGTTTCAAAGTTTCGATTCAGTTTCTCTACTCTCCCTGGAGTGGGTTTTTGGCCAAAAATACCTATTGGAGCTCTTAGTATTTTTTAAGAGAGCCATTTCTCAGTGGTCCTTTTTCGAATGAAAGAAAAATGAGCTTAATAGAAACCCACGTTCATTCGTAACATAAAAACATCAAACAAAGACTTGAATTTGATACATTTTACATATACCTGTTCTTAGATGTCTTTCAAAATAGTTTAGATTTTAACACAAATAGTTGCTATTTCAGTGAAAATAACAAAGTAGGTAGGTACCTAGCTTTAAATTTTATCGCACCCACAATTTTTTGACGAACCCAAACGGAGGAGGTATACAATTCGACTGTCTGTTTTTCTCTATTTTATTTGGTTCTTGCGCGCGTTTTATATAATAAACATACTCCGATTTTGATGATTTTTGATTCATTTGAAAGAGGATCATAAGAACTCAAATCCTAAATCTCTTTTCCATCAAAAAACACCACCGGAGGGGGTGGAGGGAGCGATTTTTCTCGAAAATCGAAAATCTATAATATATAAAATATACTGGGCAATATCCGGAAAGGTTTAATTGAAAATTGTTTCAAAAGAGTTACGGCTTTCGAGTTGCGCCGATGTTAAAATCTCAAATATGTGTATTTTCGAAATGTGGAGGGGGCAATTTCTTTTGAAAATGAAAATATGAGGGAGCTACATGAAAGACCAGATTATGTTAGCAACATTTATAGTGAACATTTTTTACTTAGAGTTATGGTTTTCGAGTTACAGCAATGGTAAATTGGCAAAATCTAAAATACTTATGCGTATTTCCGCCGCCATGTTCTGAGATCTCTAAATAATAACAATTACAAGAAAACAATATACGTGGGTAATAGGATAACTACTATCTTCTTTGGTATTAGTTGGTATTTCGTGACTAATGGTAACTCAAAACTGTGAAATAAATATTTTTGACGATATATTGGACCCACGTTATTAGTTGGTGCACTGACAAATACAAAATAATATTAATTCTATTGATGCTGGTACTTGTGTTAACTTCAAAAGTACCGCTGTGTTTTGAAATCTCTGAATATAAATGACTCTTCATCGATTTTGAGAACGAATAACACCTACACTATAAAATGTGAAAAATGTTTTTTTCTTACAAAAACAAAGACCGACTTTCTTAGTTGGTGCACTAAGGAATTCAAAATATTTTTAATTCTACTGATGCTGGTAATTTTAAAGTTGAAGGTGCCAAATGTTGTCGACCTACGTAGGTATAACTGCACTACTTCAAAATTACTAGCACCAGTAAAATTAATATTATTAGTTATTTTTTTGTATACTTACTAATAAAGACGGTCCTAGATTAAGATTAATTTGTCTTCTTATCGCCTGATGTTTCATGCCATGAATTACAACCATAATAAAACCTGCTGTGGTTGTGGCTATTTTCCAATAATGATTTCTAGAAGTGCAATACTATCTCCTGTAATTATTTGCATTTTACATTTATTTTGTATCTTTAATTCCATTGCAAATACTGTTTTCCATATAAAAAAGCAACCTAGATTATTTAAAGCAATCGATCAGGTAGATTACTCACCTACTTTACCCACAATTTCATGAACCAAATAATCATTTTTTTTTTCTCGTGCAACCATCATGCTGGCTGTAAATGCGGAAAGAAATATCCAATATTGAAATTTCATGTGATTAAGTTATTCAAATGATCTCATAAATCCAGTTTACATCAAATTATTTCCTATTATCAGTCATTAACGTATTATCTAACCTTCACTTTCATTGCGGTCAATTGCATTTCCACAAGGCAAGTGTTTTTTGTGATCTATAAAAGGTAATTCAACGGTATTGTGAGAAGTTAGTGATAATTAACTGTATTATTTTAATAATAATAATAAATAACACAGTTAACTGCGTGCATAGCATATTCATAACGGTTTGAGTTTTCAAAATTATCTATAACTAACTAAAACTAACAGATTTTCTAGTAGACAACAACACAAACAATATACGTAATTCCACGATGTTCTTCTTAATCTATATTTAGTTAATTACAATGATATATCACTGAATAAAGCAAAATTTATATTTAAATTTAATACATCTACAATAATACCCTGAATCACCTCAACATCAAACCTTTAAATGTTCGTTGGTTGTTCTCCGACGTAGGTATTCTCTGGGTCCAACCTGTCCAACTAATCCCGTAGAGTAAACGTATGTCTTAGCTAATAGACTGCATAAGACTTTGACCGTTGTCTACGGGCTTAGTCGGAATTATTAGGAGTGACTTTTAGGTTCTGCGGCTATACTTTTAATGGACAAGTATCCTGCAGATATAGATCGATCAATGAAATATTAGCATTTGTTGATTAATGTTGGCAATATATTTTTCCGGAACTTGCGTCTGCATTTATGTTTTCAATAGTGTTGCTTATAAAAATCAGTTTAAAAAAAACTGTTGAGGCTTTCATTAAAACAACTGTTTATGCCCAAAAATGGTGATGCAAAACAGTTTTTTTTTTAGTTGAGATACACTTTTGCAATAACGTAATGCCGGAAAGTTTGTTGTACTAGAAGGTACTCTGTGCTACTATTTCGGCTATCATACATCTATAAAATTGAAGTGTCCTGTATGATTTTGAATAGATGCTTTTCCTTTATATCAAATGATTATATTCGCAGGTCGAAAAAACCCAAACCAAAATGTCTCTCCATTTGTTTGTCCGAGGTACCTAATCTCCAAGACAACATACAGAAACAAATTGGCTATCTTCTGCAATGCAACACGTGTTTTTCCTACCGTGTTGGTATCGTCAGTAATTACCTATTATCAGATTTCTTCTTGTACTCTTGTTTAGTAACTGTGCCAACTAAATTTAAGGTATCTGACCTAGCCAGCTTTGTTGTCATTCTCCTATTATAGTTTCTTAATATAATTAAATTTTTATATTAATATACATTTCTCCCTCTCTTGTTATTTGTTTTTTTTTTCAAGGATTTCATTCCATTTGCTACTTCTAGTTGATGTACCCATAACTTTGTTTATTTTTCCATGAAATCAAATTCTGAGCATATTGAAAATACGTTCGGCTTTTAAAACTCTTTCACTTACTTCTTCTTGTATCTTCCTCCAAAGAATTAGAATCAAAATGTAGACATCATATTTTGATTAAATAAAACGTAATTTTCAACCGGAAGAGTCTACATATACCTAAGTAAGCATAAATTTACATGTATTTGCAGAGATAGTATTTGTTAGAATTCAATCTCAGAAGTGCCTATAACCAAGAGCAAAATTGAAGTAAATGTCAGCCACGATAATGTAAGTAAACATTTACATTGAACCGAGATGAATGATTTTCTACGAGAAATCCGCAAAAGCGACAACAAAGGGTTCTGAAGCTTCACCAATAATTGGGCAAAGATTTTATGAGAATGAAAGATGAGCAGTCGAGCAATTTCAAAGGCACCTTTTTTGAAACAAATATTAATCGTGAAGAATATGAAAATTTTTGCGCCTTCACACACATCCGACCGATATGAGAAACACTGCCAAGCGATCTTTTTCCCGTTATTGAAAATGTGCATTGATGCTTAGTTTCCCTCCAATTTTTATAATTCCGTTATGTATGATAGAGAAGCGAGTGTGTTGTCACACCTTTGCCACAAGAATATAGAAGACGGCAAAAATTCATGGATAACTTGCAAAGTAGAAAAAAGAGTTATTAAAGTAGGTACGTAAGTGAGAACTTACTTTCTAATGAATTACGGGATGACATGTCCTACTACTTCAGGATGTCGTCGACTTTGATGAACTTCTTATCATAAGATATACATAAAGAAAAATTCATAACAGTTAACCTGCTTAAAAGTGGGAGCATATCATACGGTCAAAAACCAGTCAATAAAGATTTTTTTCGATTTCGATTCAGATTTAGACCAAAAACATCAACCATCGAGGGGTTTGGTGGATGTATCCTATGAATTTAGGAGATTGATAATACTTTGTCTATAAATTCAAATAATCAGCTCAACTTGTAATAAAATTTCATGGTAGGAAATAATTATTAAAAATACATAGCTATACTGCTAAGGGGATAAAACATCAGGATTAAATATAGAACTACTTACTTATTATGATATTCTTATCTAATGATGCAATAGCACGGATTATATGATCGTAGTGAAACAATAGAAACACATTTGTTCGTTTTTTTTAATGTTTTCAATATGAAATTATCTTAAACTTTCTGCAGAGTCTTAATTCGAATAACTACAAGACACAATTCTTACATTTGAAAATGATATATTTTCCACAATATATAGGATGGCTAGAAAGTCTGGAATTGATGAAACAACAAACAGAGCAAGCGAAACAACAAGCAGAGCAAGCGAAACAATAAGCCGCGCAGTTTAGCAGCATCGAAAACAAGTTAGCAGAGCATTCCAGCAACCTCGAAGCCAAATTAGCAGAACAGGCCAAAACACTAGCAGAACAGGACAAAACACTAGCAAAGCAGTCCAGTAACATCGAAACCAAGTTAGCAGAGCAGTCCACCAACATCGAAATCAAGTTAGCTGAGCAAACTCTGGGATTAAAGGGGATGGAAGAACGGTTGAAAGTGGAGCAAACCAAACATCTGGGAGATATGCGAGAACAGGTCGATCGCCTTCATGATCAGTTGACAGAGCAAAAGGATCTATGGAACAACAGTATGGACGCCCAGACCTGCAGAATAGAAGAGGTTAACGATAGAACGAACAACGCAGTGACAATAGCTGAAAAGGCCAAGGCAAAAATGAAGCAGCTGCAGATCAAGGTGGAGAGCATGCAGAGGCAATATGAAGACAGTACCGAAAATGTTGTGGAGCGGCTCAATTTCTTAGAAAACCGCGCCTGCTCAGGACATTCTACAAGAGCTGAAAGTAAAATCCAAGCCCCTACCTACGTCGGCAGCACCACTTGGACAAACTATCTGAGGCAGTTCGAGGCAGCCGCTAACGCGAATCATTGGAGCCCAATGGAGAAGGCGACGGCACTGGTATTGGCACTCCGGAAGTGCTATGGAGGTTCTGAGATCGTTTCCCGATGGCCAATCATGGAGTTTCCAGCAGTTGGTTGAGAACATGGAACTGCGATTTGAAGAGAGACCTCAGGCCGCCATTTTCAAAACCCAATTGAAACATCGAAGTCAACGCTCTAATGAATCCTTACAGGAGTTGGCAGCGGATGTTGAAAGGTTGGCGCATCTGGCTTATCCGGAGGTAGTATTGATGCGCAAAGCAAGACCAAGACCAAGACCGATATGGTCTTGGTATTGGTCTTGGTCTTGCATTAAATCCTTAGTCTTGGTCTTGGGTCTTGGTCTTGCATGTACGGTCTTGGTATTGGTCTTGGTCTTGCTGCAAGACTTGTAAGACTTCGCAAGACTCTTTTTGATATTTTTATAAGTGTGAAAAGTTGGCGCAATTCTAAACCGTATTTACGTAATTCAAATGAAGAAAAACACTGCAATATGGATCGGAAGTATTCATAATCTTATAAGATTGTCTATAATTATATTGTCATTCGAAATGGATAAATACTGAATGTATAAAAAAAATCAGTCATTGTCCATAATAAACACGCCTGGTATTGTAATGGTACCAAACCATTCTAGAATAAGTACTGAGAATAAATCTAAGTGCGTAGAATTAAGTTAGGGCAAGGGAGATGCGTGATTAATTCATAAATTTTATAAATTATTATTCAACATTCACCCATGAGAATTGTATTTTACTAGCGTGACTTAGTCTGCGTCTGCTTTCTTGGTATCTTCCTTCGCAGCTGTGCACTCATTTTACTACATTCCAGTAATATTTTCATATACCTATAGGTAATGGTTTCACTGGCCCTACTTTAGGTTTGTGCATCATACTTTTATTTCATAACTCATTCTACAATGGTTTGTACCATTTTCTTTATTCAAATAGAAAGAATCTCTCAGAGTGGATATTGTGTGTAAGCGATTAAAAGTATTTCTGGTTTATAAGACTAACGTCAACTTTTTTATAAAGCTTTTTCAAGAAAATAATGAAAATTAAAAACAGGTAGAGATTTGTTAGTTAGGTTAGTTAGGTATCTATTTTAAAAATCAGTCGTAAGAATATCTCAGTTGAGGTAGTTAATGAGCATGATCGAAAAAATAATTTCAAAGTAATTGCAAGTTTAAAAAATCTCCAAAAGTGGCCACTGGATAAATGTCATCAAAAAAATATCAGATTCATAGATGATTTGTAACGTTTGCTTTAAACATTCTGCGCGATAGAAAAAATAATAAAAATAATCGTGTAGTTTACCTACCTCCCCTGGCTAGGAACTATCGGGATTCTTTTAAAACAGCTCGTTAAAGGAAATTCTAGAAGGGTTGAAGTTACTGTAGAACCTCAACAGCAGAGTGGACAGCTACTGGTGGGACGCACCTTGAACGTAGTACAAGATGGTCGAATTCCAGTCAGAATCCTGAACATGAGCGACCAGGAAGTGGTCCTGAAATCTGGGACGAAATAAGGACGTGCCATCCAGTAAAACAAGTGATGCACTTGGACAAAGAAAGAGGCACCAATAAGAGTAGGTTACCCTCAACTTTAAAGAAATTGATATCCGACGCCAGAATCCGGTCCGGCGGTGAGAAACGAACAACGACTGAGGCACTGCTACGAAAGTATCAGGACGATTTCTCCTTGCGTGACGATGATCTGGGTCATACTAATCTGGTGCAGCATTCGGTATTCACCGAATATGCCGCTCCGATCAGACAGGCAGCCCGACGGCTACCGCTCGCCAAATAGGAAGAGGTTTAGCAACTGCTGGCTGATATGCAGGAGTGGAACGTTATAGTACCATCCACCAGTCCCTGTGCGTCGCCGATAGTTCTAGTGCGAAAGAAAGACGGCTCCACCAGACCCTACGTCGACTATCGCCGCCTCAACGACGTTACAAGGAAGGATTCTTATCCTCTGCCTCGGATCGACGACACCATCGACAAACTGGCAGATACTGAATGTTTCTCTACCTTGGATCTTCGCAGTGGTTACTGGCAAGATGGCATCCAAGAAAAAGATAAAGAGAAGACTGCCTTCATCACGTCTTACGGACTCTGGCAATTCAATGTTATGCCGTTTGGGTTGTGTAACGCTCCCGTCACCTTTGAGCGATTGATGGATACAGATCTAAAAGGATTGTCTTGGCAGGCCTGTCTGGTTTATTTGGATAATGTGATAGTCATGGGTAAGACATTTGGCCAACACCTGCGTAATCTGAAAGAAGTACTTCAACGTTTGAGAGGAGCCAATTTGAAGTTAAGCCCGGATAAACTCCACGATACCTCGCTCACGTAGTATCTCCACAAGGAGTCCGACCAGACCCAGCCAAACTAGCAGCGGTTCAAGAATGGTTTTCTTGGGTTATGTACCTATTACCGCCGATTCGTCAAGGACTTCAGCAACCTGGCTCAGCCATTACATCGGCTGTCAGAAAAAGACCAACCATTCGAGTGGAAGCCAGATTGCGAAGAGGCTTTTCAGAAGTTGAAGGAATCCTTGGGTTCGGCACCCACACTGACCTACCCACAACCAGGTCGCCGATTTTATGTAGATACAAATGCCAGCAATGTCGGTATAGAATACCTCAAATTCTATAGCAGGAAAAAGACGGTCAGCAGAAGGTCGTGACCTACTTCAGTCGGGTGTTGAGTAAGGCGGAGCGCAATTACTGCACCACAAGACGAGAATTGCTTGCTGTTGTCAAAATTCTTAAGCATGTCCTACCTGTATGGCCAGCAATTCACTATTCGTACAGATCACGCATCACTGCACTCGTTGATGACATTTCGAGAACCGGAAGGACAGGTAGCCCGATGGTTGGAGCAGTTGCAGGAATACAACTTCACGATTGAGCATCGCAGTTGTAAGACGCACGGGAATGCTGATGCACTATCTAGGAGACCCTGCACGACTGCGTGTAAGAAATGCAAGGGGGTAAAAACACTGGACGACGTTCCTGTGAGACCGGTGGCGCTAGTACCGTTGGATGATGAATGGTCCAAAGAAGCTATCATTCGTGAACAGGCTGATCCAGACTTCAAGCCAATAATGAGATGGAAAACGCAATCAAACCAACGCCCAGACTGACATGGAGTAGCTGAATTCGGTTCTATCACCAAAGCATATTGGAATCTTTGGGACAGCCTGAAAATAGAAGACGGTGTGCTACGGGACCAATGACAGCATCCAGACGGGGAAACATCCACCTCGCTAATAGTAATTCCCAGAGTCAGGGTGGCTCGTGTACTTCCGGAAACTCACGATGGGCTAGCTGGAGGACATTTTGGTGTTAACAAGACATTGGAGAAAAGGCGAGCTCGGTTTTATTGGGTACGATGTCGAGCACACGTGGAAGAATGGTGCCGACGATGCCAGGTGTGTGTCAGCGCCCGCGGATAGCAAAGACGCACCCGAGGGAGACTTCAGCAATACACTGTAGGCGCACTATTTGAGGGGATAGCCATCGACATAGCAGGGCCGTTTCCTACGACTGATGATGGAAACCGGTACATATTGGTGATAATGGATTATTTTACGAAATGGCCGGAGATATACGCTCTACCCAATCAAGAGGCTGCCACGGTGACACAGGCTCTGGTTGACACCCTATGCCCTTTCGGCATTCCCATGGAATTACTTTCAGACAAAGGACGGAATTTTGAGAGCCGCTTGTTCCAAGGGGTCTGCGAGATACTTGGCATAAGAAAGACCCGAACAATACCCCTGCATCCGCAGTCCAATGGCATGTTCGAGAAGTTCAACCATACTCTCGTCAGCTTTTTGAAGAAGTTCACGTCTGACAACCAAAGTGACTGGGACCGATATATTCCTTTGGCCCTAATGGCATATCGTGCCGCGGTCCACGACGTTACTAAAGAGACCCCAGCTTGCATGATGTTCGGGAAGGAGTTGAGGTTACCCTGCGATTTGCTCTTTCGAAGGCCCTTTCCATCAGCACAAGCCACGGATGAGTTCACCAGTCGGCTGCAAGAACGACTACGAGAAGTTCATGAACGAGCCAGAAAACATATCCGTATGGCCAGCGACCGCACGAAAGCACGGTACGATCGACGCGCCAATTCCGAGGGTTATCAGATGCAAGCCGGGTTTGGCTATTCAATACAAAAAGAACGATTGGCCGTTCTCCCAAACTGCAATCCGATTGGGAAGGTCCTTAGGCCATACAGGCGCGACTCAACGATGTCGTGTATCGCATCCAACGAACACCACGGGGAAAGATGAAAGTGATACATCTAGATCGACTCGCTCCATATCGGGGGACCAAAGGTGAAGAAGAAGTTACTCCACCGGATCATGCATGAGTCAAGATTTCGTTCGGGACGAACGAAACTTAAGGAGGAGGCAGTGTACCGAAAATTAAGGGCTCTATTCAATAATATTGAATAGTTTATTAAGAAAAACGAAAATTCCTCTATTTACAACAAATAACAAAAAGGGATTTCACTTGGAATGAGCATGGAATGCCAAGGGTCTGTCCAAATGAAACCCATGTGTTACGGAGTGTGAGGATTAGTTAAATGCACTTCAAATAAGTGGAAAAAGGATGGATCAATCTAATTTTCTATATAAACTACAAATCTCATACGATGGGCAATTCATTTCTCCTAGAGACCTCGTAGAACAAAAATCAGTGTGAGTCGAAATCAAATTATTCCAAGCTGAATCATCTAAGGAGAAGAAGACGACATCTGCAGCCAGACCAGCCTGCACGTGGAATTAATAAATTAGCTATCAAATTATATTGCCAGTGGCGTACCAAAACAATTTTATTTCGGGAAAATAAAATTCTGAAACCAGAAAGATCTGTTTTCTTGTTATTTGACAAAGCTGAAAGGATCCCGAACCGCAATTCAGTTCAATATTAATAATAATAAAATCCTAATAATATGAACTTATCCACGTGCTACTATTTCCATTGTATATACTGAAGTAAATTAAAATAGGTATAACAATAAAGCCGCTACACACCAACCTCTACAACTGTATGTATTTACCTGTTTCTCTACCATTTTATAATACCTATATTCAATTCATTGTTTGGTAGACCATTGTCACGGCCAACTTGCAATTCTATTTTGGTAAATAATGCATATATTGAGTAAATGATTCAAATGGTGTATTGAAAAGATTTATATTATATGGATTGAAATTTATATTAATATACATAATATGTATATAAAGGTTACATAACTGCTAAACAATGTTTTATTATCCACTCAGAAATTCTACAATGTGAACCACGATATTGTGTTTTATCGATTTAGTCTGTGGTCTCATTTAGTTGTGTAATCTACAGCATATCCCAAATCTGAGTTTGGATAGATTTGTTTCTTGGTAAATATTTGAACTATAAAGCAGGTTAAATGGAATAATCAAGTTCGATCCTTGTTCCAACACAGTAAATGAACTGTTCTAGAACTGAATGCTCCAGTACAGTTGCAGAAAATATTTTCCAGCAGTAGTTCTCGGATCTAATAGTAACTTGGATTTTAAAATTCTGGGTTCTAACATGCTTGAATTAAATAACAGAACAGTTCTGAGAGTTTTCTATTCCAGAATTGAGAATTTTGCAAGTTTTGAACATGCGGTGTGATGTTAAATTTGATTGTAAAGGAAAAGCGAAAGGTGAATCACTCACTCATCACGAAATCACAGAAACTACAAGTGCTAGAAGTCTCAAATTTGCATGGGTGTTCCTTTTAGAACATAAACTAATAAGACGAGATTCTAAAAAATTCAACCCCTATAGGGGTAAAAGTGGTGTCAATATTTATATGAAATTTTTATAGTTAATAGTAGGGTTTTGACTAAACATTAAAGATTTCTAAGGAAAAATAATATGGGCGGGCTTTATTAGATCAACAGAAGCTAAAACAACAGTTTTTTAGAATTTTTGTCTCTCTGCCTGTATGCACATCACGCAAAAACTACTGCATGGAATTGAATGCAGTTTTCACCGATGTATTACTAGTTAACTTACTACTTAAAACTTAAAATATGGGCTACATTTTATCGCGGTTGTTTGTCTTTCTGTAAGTTCGTACTCGCATCCCGCAAAAACTACTACAAAGAAAGCTAGTTAGATTGTAAAGAATAGTTAGTTTTATTATTAAATTATTAAAGCGTTTTGAAATTGACTTGATCTGCATAAAAATTATATCAATTATTGATTTACCTCATCTTGAAGCATAAATAATATGGGCTAGTTTTTGAGTGTTCAAGGTAGGTAGGCATAACTTGTGCAAAATCATTTTTTCTGCAATAAACTGGTTAAGCTACTTAGAACAAAATTGATAATAATAATGAAATTCTTCTTCAAAAACTTTTCATCTTTGGATTTAACAATACATATTGTCAGCTTATTAAATCATACATAACTGTCTCAAAGAAAACAATATGTTTTACTTCCGTCAATAAGGGAAGTATTGTATTCACGTAAATATCGACCTCGCGATTTTTGCTGATATTTACGTTTTGGGGTTCCTAGATCACGAAAATCATGGTATCTCAAGTCCGTCGGTCTGTCTGTAGTCTGTTGGCGTTGTAGCTCAATAACGGCTTGACCTATATAGGACAACGAATTTTGGTATGCATATTGATGGACTACCGGCGACGCAATCTAAAGGTTTTCGTTAATCATATATACAGAGTGTCCAAAATATTGAGTGTCAATATAAGAACGGTAGAAGCGACGAGGTTGTTTCCATTTCGAAGCGGGGTGGTTTGTCGAGGGAAGTCATAGGTAAAGACTTTTACCAATTTTTTTAGGATAGTTTTCATTCATATATTAACTTTCCTTCTATAGTCTAGTTCCTCAGGGATCAATTCAAGGCCTACTGATATTTTCAATATTTATTATTGATCTATGTGATTCAATTAAATATTCGCTGATGACCTTAGATTTTATACCATTATCAATAACTTGTATGAATGCGTAATAAAACAGTGCCATTCTTACAAGACCAACAACAAATAAACATATTATCTTTGAATATAACAAAATTCGACTTTTAGTAGCAAATCTTTTATTCACATATTGATATAAGTAGAGTAGATCGTTTTGACAGTCAACTTTCATTTAATTCTCATATCAATATTATTATTAGCTCAGCATACCTTTTCATTATACCTACAAAATTATTGTAATGGCGTTAACATCCCTGTATTTCAGCTTATCATGGCATCAA
Source organism: Crioceris asparagi (assembly GCA_958507055.1). Lineage (NCBI taxonomy): Eukaryota > Metazoa > Arthropoda > Insecta > Coleoptera > Chrysomelidae > Crioceris > Crioceris asparagi. Next base: position 74,050,988 of record OY293828.1, read on the forward strand.
AGCAAGAATACGGGTCATGTATTTGGAATCCCACATATACATAGAATACCCTATGAGCATTGAAAATGTTCAGAATTTTTATTTAGTTTTTAATTTGTAAGAATTTATCCGCCGCAAGGCTGCAACTACAACAAATTACTCTTAGGGTTCGACTTTGTAGTCCTAAGAAAATTATGAATTATCTAAGCTCGAAATGAGTACATGTTGTACATAATCAATTGTATTCTCAAATTTATCTTAAATTAGGTAGATATTAGCTGTACATTTCTTGTATTAAAATGCTAATGCTTCTTGAATCTACCAAATCAAAATAAATAAATTATTAAATCTGCCATTCGACCTAAATACCAAATAGATAATAACCTCACACTCTTGAAATTCCATATCAGTTCTTTTGAGTGTTCCAGCCAGACACAATTACATAACAGTATAAAAATCGAATTGTCACAGAACCGTCTTGTTACAGTGCTGGTTCAAAGTGTTTTTCATAAAATTATGTTGTATTATTTTTATTGACCCTTGTAGTTCTTTTCATGGATTTATATTTTGCATTCCAGTAACAAAGTCTTAAAAAAATCTCCAATGCATTCGAAAAAGCTATAGTATTTTTTTTATTTATCCTTTGTTTGAACAAATGAAACTGAAAAATGAAGTATCTCTGTTAATCATAAAATACATTTCAAAAATATGTAGAACAACAAATTTTTTGAATACTTTAGGTAACAAGAGACAAAAGTTCAAAGGTATCTAAACTCCTGTATCTGAAAGGTTCCAAAGGTCTATCCATTCAAACATGATGATGTGCTGTTTGATTAGACTTTAAGTTTGAGATCAAAATAAGTTATTCCAATAGAAGCAAAAGTTCGATCTATAAATCTTATCAGAAATTTTCCATTATGTAAGTTTTTTTATGAATTTCATTCCCAAAGTTGAAAAGTTTTTCAATACTTATCAGATGTATTATGAATAAGATAAGTAAGTAAATAAAGAAAAATGTAAACAATATGAAGACAATATAATGCAGCGTATTATGCGTTTGCTTGTGAAAATAATTTTCTGAACTACTTCAGACTTCAAGCTTTGTTAAATGATAAATTATTTTGCTTCATTGTACAGTAAATTTGTTATTTTTAACTTCTCAGTAGAGAATCATTGTGATAGATCCGATTATTCAAAATCTCCATTGTGCATATTTCCATACGTTTCAAAGTCAAATTTGGTATAAGACAGTCGATCAAACAGTTATAAAATGGTAGCCGGCGAAAGCCTTCGAAAAAATAAAAAGAGAAAGCCGATTATACAGATTTTATTTAAACCACATGAAAAATCTCTCATGTGAAGATCAAAGTAATAGGGTCAATGTGCCTGTTCTCGGCCAGTTAGTGAACTGAGGAGCAGAAATCAATTATGAAATATTTATTTTTGCAAATATGGTACTCAAATTTTAAATGTAATGCTTAGAAATCCTTAGTCTACTGTTATGAATCAGTATCCGTTGGATAACTAATTGCTTTCACCTTCAAAACTGAAAATTTCCTCATTTTCCTGGTTTTCGGCCACTAGTTTCTCAATCCCGGCCAGTACGATACCACTTCTCGGCCGGCGGCCGGAAAATAGGAATTTGATTTGCTGGATGACCGGCCATGACATACCTCAATGAATACACCACGGAAAATACAAAATCATTTATAGGTACAAAACTATGCTGCATATACTTTGGTAAGGTCTAAAACATAAGAGAATTTAGTCACTCGTTATCACAAAATATAGAAACTCAAACAAAACAATAGAGAAAACGATTATTCTTGAAACAAGTTGGTACCCCTACATTTCATGAACAACACTCGCACTTTTATTGTTCGTAAGGCGTTCCGAAAAATTATGTACACCGTATGTGATTGCTTCCTATGTTTTTCTCGTCTTCATCTTCAGCATCGCTGAAAAGCTCTTCTGAACAACTGCCGCAACAGATGATCTTCTTTTCAGGTTCTGATGGCGGCTGCATGTCAACTTCTTCAGCTTCTTTTAATTTTTTCCTGATGTAGCGTCTCTTCTTCACTGCAGTTTTCTGCTTCTGTTGTCTTGTTGTCCTTTCTCTTTAAGGTCTTGTTTTCTTTCAAAACATCTTTTTCCTTATAGAATTGTTTCCATGCGCTTGATGATATATATATTTTTATGAGCTGTGGATAATTCAGGTGTTTAGCAAAAGGGTCTTAAGATGTAAGTAGGTTACTAGTGCTGTTATTAATCTCTCCTAGAACATCCACACAAGTTGGTAAAACGTTCGTTTTGCTGGCATTTTGTAGAGGGTCATCTTCAGGTTCCAACACAGGAATTGCTCCAGAATTTACACTATTATCTCCATTTTCGCTGGTAATTGTTAGATTGTTATCACTAGTGTCTTGAACAATTTGCAGCATTTTTGCCGGGATTTACCAAACTTTTGCCATTTTACCTATCTTGAATGGTAGATTTTGGAACACCAAAATTGCTTGCTGCCCAGAAGCCCATTTTGTTTTCTCGAATTTCTCTTAAAATTGTCAGAAGATTTTCATGGGAATATTTAAGAAGCTGTTTTTGTTTGGCTTTCTTCAATTTCAAAACGCCTTTCTTTGTTTTTTTTAAATTTCGGAGTCATCTAGAATAGTTATTAGTGATTTTTAGTACTTGGCATAAGGCTTTAATGCATAAATATAGAGTTGGCCGAACTAATGGGGAGCAGGTCAACCCTTTCTCGGCCACAAGTTTCAGTCACATTTTCAAATATTTTGGGCGAATAAACTGTGGCCGGAAACCGGCCAAAAGATTTAAATATCATTTCTGACACAGGCGGAAAAAGGACAGACCCATATAATTCCGCATACATTGAACAAAGACATCAGAAGAAACAATAGTGTATACCGGTTCTCGGCCACCCTGGCCGAGAAAGGGCTATGACAAATTTTTGCTATACCCGTTACCGGCCACTTTTTTTTTCAAATCCAAAATTGATTTTAGGCCGTTTTCTTGCACAAATCGAAAGATTAATATGTAATAAGCGACATCAATCGCAAAAAACCGATTAATGGTTGAGATGTAATATATAATTTGCTATTTGCGCTGTACCCAGACACTAAAAATTTTGTAACTGCTGCTGAGATCTGCTATTCACACGGACATGGCCATCTTGTATGTTTTCTTTTAGTTCAATATTCCACCTTAAGAGAGAACCACTTTACCATTCACTAAGGGAATAGTGGCCGAAAATCGGGCAAACGACAGTGAGTACTATTATGAGATTAGTGGGTTATTTTACATGTTTATACATAAAACTGGCCGACAACAGGGACTGGCCGGCTAACCGGCGAAATGACCCTATATTTAATGAGTAGGTAGTACAACATCATACATCAAAACAATAAATTAAATGTTTTTTTATCAAACTGTCAGCTAGGTATGTCACCTTAGTATAGACGATTTATATATTACTTATTTTCCATATGTCTACAGGTAAGTTCATGATGGTTTGCACCTCGATTGTAGGTAATACTCATACAGCCGGTTAATAATTTTGAGTTACCGATAACTGCGACACTATAATTAATAATCAATAGATTAGATTTTCATCAAGAATTAAATTCACTTGTTAAACTATTGTACTAATTGACAGATAGGTACATCATTCAGGAGAAATGAGTGTGTATATATTAAGTCCAATATGTATCAACGAATCCATCAATTGTTTGCCTGACTAATTCGACATTCTAGTTTATTATTAATGAGTTTATCGAATTTATTAACATAGTATCTGTACCAAATTCCTATGTCTAAAATATGCTAATGTATCGCATACACAATGTGTCCCATGGAACGTGGGAGAACATAGGTATCTTTATTATTAGTGGAGGTAGAGGGCCCCTTAAATGGACAAAGTAGTGCATAGCTTTATGCTTATTAACATGGCGTCGAGAGAACAATTGAACTCCGTTTCGTTTAGATCTTATTTAGAAAAAAGTGAAAATCGTCATTTAGAAAAATACCTTGTAACTTTCTTATTTGTGGTCCGATCGAAAAATGTTGTGTAATATTTCATGAACTTGGCAGGGGTTTAGTTGATTTCGAAGTACATGTAGTTATAATTGAGAAAATTATAGCGACCTATTTTTTCTTACGGACGCCATATTGGATTATTAACAACGTAAGTAGGCTCATGAAACAAAAAAATTATTCTAACACACATAATAGGCCGTGGCGTTATGTTCGGGGCTCAAGAAATTTGAAAACTAATTATTATGCGCCGTAGTGTCAACAATTAAACTCAAATCAATTCTAAGCCACCCTTCTTTTTCAATCACATGGCGTTTTACATACGAAACCAGATCTGATAGGTATAAAATATTTCGTTGTTTCCGTTGGTAACGACGACCGGAAAAAACTGAAGACATAATTTTTGTAGGTATGTAATAAATTAACTGTGAAATTTATTATGGGTCATAATGTTTTAAAATAAATCTTATTTCTCAAATACTCAAATTTTAAACAAAATTGAAATAAGTAAGTATTTTTATGTTAAAAAAATCGAGCTGACATAATACCCACGGAAGTTTTAAACAATTCTTTTGAATTTCAAATACGGATAAAATAATTTTGTCGTTAGAAACCTACTTTTTGACCGACGAACCCCCCGAACTGAGGAGGTATACAATTCGACTGTCTGCTTTTTTTGGTTTGTTCGCTCGTTGTATATATAGTAAATGTACTCCAATTTTGATGATATTTGATTCATTTGAAAGAGAAGACTTGGAAATTGGTCCCATATTCGTGAAAACTCAAACCGAAGTCTCTTTCCCTCCGAAAACCGCCGCCGAAGGGATGGAGGGGACAAATTTTCTCGATAATCGAAAATTCGAGTTGCCAGAATTGAAGATAGGACAATGTCCTGAAACATTTAAATTGAACATGTTTTCAAAAGAGTTAGGTACCGTTTTCGGTTTACATTCATGTTAATATCTCACATATGTGTATTTAGGCTATATGGAAGGGGCGATTTTTTTCGAATACTAAAAATCTCTTGGTTCCATATGAAAGACAATAAATAATATTTGTAGCAACATTTATATTGAAAATTTTCTCCTTAGAGTTAAGGTTTTCGAGTAAAGCGATGATAAGATGGTTAAATCTAAAATATTTAAAATATTTCCGCAGCGATGTTCTGAGATCTCTACATTATTGTTATTACAAGGACAAGCAAAGTATATAACGTAGGAAATAGGATATTAGTGGTGGCTCTAGTGTTAGTAAACGTTCAACGATTTTCGTAACCATTGTTACACTCAAAAGTGTGAAATAAAGATTTTTTACAAAAAATTGAACCGACGTTAAAAGTTGGTGCACTGAAAAATACGAAATAATATAAATTCTATTGGTGGTAGTATTTGAGAAGTTGGTGCCAAAAGTTGTGAATATTATTTCGTATTTTTCAGTGCACCAACTAATAATGTCGGTCCAATTTTTTGTAAAAAAATATCTATTCTATAACAAGTAATATTTACTTTTCAATATGTTAAAATACTAATTATTCAGAAAAAACATCTGATTTAAAAAATGTAATAAGCTAATATAGCGTCGATAAGAAAAAAAAAGGTTGTCTCGAATACAACTAAGTGTAGTTAATAATCAAATACCTATCATTTCTAAGGTCTTAAATATATTATCTACGAAAAATGTGTTTACATTTTTTTTTTTGATAGGACCCAAATAAAAAGTTTCAAGGGATCTTTTTATATGGTAATCTTAACTTTTTCTAAATAAAATCTATACCAAACAGAGCTCAATTGTTTTCTCGACGCCCTGTTAACAGGCATTAAATTAAGCAATACTTTGCCCATTTAAGAGACCTCTAACTCCACGTACAACAAAGATACCTACCTATGTTATCCCACGTTTCGTGGGACACACTGTATAGAACTCATGTAATCTGAAACAGCAATGAGCTTTACTTTTTAATGCTTTCACTTTTTAATTCAACAATACCTACTTTAACTTTAATACCAGGTTTATACAAGAGGCGGCTTTGCCGTCATTCTAAATAAACGCACAGATGTAGATTGGCCTTTTAAACTTTTCTGCCGAATTCATAAAAATGATTGGTATGAAGGTGAATTGCGAATAATAGGATTAAACGCAAAAGCTCCCCTACGGCCTACTTCAAAAAGATTCATGTTATTCACGTTTTATATGCTGGCTATATTCTGAGTACAATTCTAATGGAATTTTTATAAAATTGAGCCTCGTTAGTTTTTAAATTACTTTTACGTGGGTTTAGATTTCATTCCGTGGAATTCCGCTTATTATTTTATTATTATTGATCAATAGTTTTATAATGGCGTCAGTGTACTTTTTCGTGTAAACCTTTCAAATTATTTCTGGATATTATTAAGAAGTCATAAAAATGAGCCTAAAATTATTTCCGATGGAGTTCCCAAAAGAATAATAATAATAACAACACATATGAGATATGTCTTTGTAGTAAATAGAATTATAAAGAAAATTTAATTTGTTATATATATATATATTATTATATAACTATTGAGATTACCTCGAATATTACTGATGAAGGAAAAGATGAACAGGAATATTCACGACCAAGTGTATTTTTCTTAATATTCATCTGCTTTTTCTTGCGTGATAAAATTGATATCTAGTAGATGTCGAGAAGAAGTTCCCGCACGGCCCAGGAGGCGTGTGAGTTATTCACCGCAGTTATATTTTTACTGGTCGATCGGCTTACAAACATAGCTAATACATTGTATGAACGTGAAAAAATATTCAAGCAATAATGGCAATCATAGATCGATCTCGATAGTAAAGCCATAGTAGTTGATTTTGATGTGTTCTATCCCGTTCTGGTTATCTAAGAAAAACTGGTAGTGAATAAAGTCGTGAACACTTCATGTAATGGTCGAATTGTTTGGTTAGAAATTTAGATAGAGATGGGACATAGAAACAATTATTGAAAAATCAAATACTCTCAAAAGCATATCGTAAAGCATATCGTCCAAAAAAATAGCAGTTTCACACTTCATCCAATATCAGCTCTTTCGCATGAGTTAGAATGATTTTTTAACGCATACCTTAGTTTAATGTTCTGATGTCGTGGTGTGCTTACATTAACACTACATCTTGAACGAATCTTCTGTGGAACTGTTTCTACAGCAAATATACAATTTCAAAATATCCCACCTCGAATTTCTCGAAATGTGAACATAAAAAAATGGATTAACCAAAATTTAATTCGTCTCATTCAACACCGTATCCCTAGGAGCTTCCCTCTTAAATAGTAAGAGGTATCAAGTGGTAGTTTATTGAATGTTCCTTCTTAATAATTCCCTTTTTGCTTTTGTTTTTTAAAAAAACGATTATTCTTTTTTGGAAAAAAAAGCCTTGTTTGCAGAACAGTTTTTACTGGATACGTACGGCAGAACAATCTATCGTTGGCACTAGAAAGGAAACTTGCTGCCCCTGCACGTTCTCCTCGAAAACTTTGTCTTAAGAAATGTGTTACCGTGGATCTGACATATCTTAAGCTGACACTGCAAGAACAAACCGACTATTTTGTAGGACAAATATGTATCAAGCAATAACGAAAACGTACAGATGGATGGACTTAGTATTTGTTGTTACAGTGGTAATAGATGTACAAATTCTCTGAAAATTTTAACAGTTCAAGAGATACATCCCGCACACTTACGAGTGGACGGACTGATTTCTTGTTATACTGAAAATAGAAACACACAGGCCATGAAAATTTCAACTGTTTACCTATTACAGTTCATAAGATACAGCCCACTCACAGACACATGGATGAACGGACGTACGGACAGCTGAAACTTAGTAATAGGGTTCCGTTTTCAACAATTTAGTACGCTTCCCTAATATTTATAAGTTATTATTAAAGTTTTATCAATCATCCAGTTGACATGTTTTACGTCAGCTTAGTTTATTAAGCATCACTTTTGAAAATGTTGGGCTTCCCGTCAAAACGAATCTTCAGACAAAATGTAACATTATTGTATCGCCCCTGTAAGCTGGGAGTTAAAAGGTGCTAAAATTTTGGTTAGAATGTTGTTCCCTTCGATATCAATTCATACATATTTCAACGAATTCTTCTTTTTTAATGCTCGCATTTCGAGAGATCCGAAGTGGAAAGCTTTGATATGAGCACCCTGTATAATAATATTATCAGTATTCTAACAAGAGCACCCCTCTATCCCTTATTCTTAAATCAACTAATCTATATCAACTTCGTAAATGACAACATCAATCCTCTCTCTCTAATCTTCAAAATATATTAAATTAATAGAATAGAGGGTAGTTGGGAAAGACTTCAATTTTGAATATCTCCTAAATTCTCTTACTTGTAATAATTGAAAAGTGGGGGAGTGGTGTAAATAATGATTATAGAATACACGATACTTTGCCAAAAGCATTTGAGTGAATTACTTTCCCTTGCCAGTCTACACACACCGAGTAACTTTTCAAGGAAAATATTTGAATAGCAAATATTTGAGAGACGCAGCTTTGAACACTGTGATGTGGATTTGTATCAGAGAACCAAGTTGACCGATTTTGGAAGAGATTATCACATCATGTTTATTTTATACACACCTTTTTGGTTGAAAGTCAGTTTGTCTTATTCCAGTATATAGTTATTTCATCTTAAGTTTCTTGACTCAATAAAGCGAATAATGTGTAAGGGTCCAAAAACGTATTCTAATTTGTTATTGAGTACTTTACGTTTTTTTGATTTGATTGTTGTTGATTGTTCAGATAGCTCAACCAAAACTTAGTATATTTCTATCATTTTTGATTCAAAACATAACTTTAATGCTCACATTGGCTATATGCAAATAAAATTTTTTATATCATTAAAAGATTTACAAAAGACTTTAAGTCAATTGAAACTCTTTTAGAACTCTGTATTACACATTATTGTATCCAATACTGGATGAGTTATTTGGAATGCCTTAAATTATCAGATAACATTACTTGGAAGAATTAACCACGCATTTCTAAAATATGTCCCTTATAGGACTGGTTCACCGATGGGTATACCTAACAGATTAGTTCCAAACTTTTATACCAACTTTTGAATTAGCTAGAGAAAGAACATTAGGTATATTATTATTTAATTTATTTAAAAATAATACTGATTGTCCAGAACTATTGAGTTCAATTTCTGTGTTTATCCGAGTTCTTTAAGAAGTAACAAATATTTTTTATAACTCAACGATAATACATATTTTTTTACAAAGAATTGGACCGCCTATATTACTTGGTGTACAAAAATATATTAATTCTATTGGTACTGGTAATTTTGAAGTTGTGTAATTGTAGTTGAATAGAAGACTCTTGGCAACAAATTTACAAGTACTAGCACCAATATAATTAATATTATTTTGTATTTTTCAATGCACCAACTAATAAAGTCTGTCCAATTTTTTGTAAAGAATATTTATTTTTCACTTTCGAGTATAAAATTATTCACGAAAATCGTTGAACGTTCACTTATACCAAAGAAGAACCCATGTATATTCTTAGCTTGTACTTGTAACGAGTATTATTTTGGGATCTCAAAACATCAAAACATGTTGGTACACATATTTCAAACTTTACCTCTGCTGCAACTCGAAAAATGTTCAATGTAAATGTTGTTACAAATATTCTGGTCTCTAATTTGGTATTATCCGATTTTTAATTTTCGAAAGAAATTGCCCCTTCCACATGGCGAAAATACACATATTTCGAATTTTAACATCGCTGAAACTCGAAAGCCGTAGCTCTTTAAAAAAAACAATATAAACGTTTACAGATATTTTCCTATCTTTAATTCTGTCGTCTCGAATTTTAGATTTTCGAGAGAAATTGCCCCCTCTACCCCTTCCGGGGGGCGGTTTTCGTAGAGAAGAAGATTTCGGATTTCAGTTTTTATGAATAAGTGGCCATTTCTCAAGTCTCCTCTTTTAAATGAATCAAAAATCATCATAATTGAAGAATGTTTACTATATACAGCACGAACATCAAACCAAAAAAAAGGTGAAATTCCGTTTGGGTTAGTCGGTCAAAAACTTTTTTTCTTTTAAATGCCATTTGTCTAATCTGATTGCAAAGTCACCATTCAAAATTTATTATTTCACAACTTGTGGTTTCTAAATAATTACATTTTTATTTTATTTAAGAACTTCTTGGAAATTCTTGGAGGTTAGGCAAGTTTGACGAACAAGCGTAGGTACACAGAAACATATATAGGGCACTGGAGTTTATTTGATTTGTTGAATTCATTCTTTTTGTTAATATTCAAATTTTATATCCATATAAATTATGCAGACTCTGCATAAATGCCGTTGATCATAATTTCGTCAGAAGTTTTTGGTGAAATATAAATGAGAAAAGGAAAAATAAACCAAAGGAGAAAGTTCTTGATTCAATAACAAATGAGGGGCAATGAGTTTACGACTCTTCACAAACACCAGATATTAAAGTCAGCATGTCGACGATCTTTTTCTTCACAATTGCCATAAATTATTGAAATTTGCAACTCGATCAATTTACTCATTTTCAGGAGCCTTTACAACATTGTTATCGACAATCGGAATGAGCAGATATTTCAAAATGAGAAACACACATTATAATTATTTTGACCAGTGTACCGTGTCATCTGTTTCTCTAAATTCATGAACTTTAACTGTTCTGATACTATTCAAATATTAAACATCAACCGAAAGTAAATCAATCTAATTTGTATTCAGTTGAGTTGCATCAAATCATTTTATGAATAAATGTATAAGACTCCCTCAAAATATGTTTTTATATATAATTATAAAAAATGGGACCTACTTTATTAGTTGGTGAATGGAAACATGTAAAGTAATATGTATCAAATCAGTTGTTGCTCTTACTTTTTAATTTATGCATTTATAGACACCAACTTCAAAAATACCAAATACCAGGACCAATACAATGAATATTATTTTGTATTTTTGAGTGCACCAACTAATGAAGTCGCTCCTATTTCAGAAAAACGTTTATTTCACTATATTTATCAAAACATTGCTTAACGCTCGCTTGTATTCGGTGTTTTGAATATATGGTGGTAACAATATTTCTCTTTTCTTGTTCAGTAACTAAGAATCCATTTTTCAAAGAATATTTGATATAAATTTATAACCTTATATAAAAAATTACCATATCTATAATCTTGCCAGACAGAATATTGAATTTTTAAAAAGATTCGTCCTACTAAAATAATTAGAACCTATATATTCAGAGTTAATTTGAAATACTTTTGAATATTGTAACCTGTTAATTCTCATAATTTCAGAATAAATATAAAAATAACTACCTCTCAAAATTCAGTTTAATAAGAGAGAGAAAAATTATGGAATATAACTATTTTGTCTCAAATATACCAGCGCCGCCGCTGATTTGGATAGCCTTATAATTTACACCTGTAAATTTCATGTGCAAATAGTTGCCACATTTTTGTACACCATCATGGCGTTTAATTTGTTGTGTTCACTGTCGATGGCGATGTGTAGAGGTAAATGTAATTTTGTTTTAATTTATGGTGAATTTATACGAATGGAACAACAAATATTTACAAATTTCCAAAGTTTTTATGGTTAATGTTGTTTGAACGGGAATATACTTTTGAAATCAATGAATTGAAACATTTGTGTAATAAATAGTTCTTACCAAAAATTGGACCGACTTTATGAGTTGGTGCACTGAAAAATACAAATTAATATTCATTTAATTGGTGCTGGTACCTTTGAAGTTGTGCAATTGTAATTAGATTAAAGACTTTTGGCACCGACTTCTAAAGTTCCAGCACCTATAGAATTAATATTATTTTGTATTTTTCATTGCACCAATTAATAAATTCTTATCTTTAAATCTGCCGTTTCATAATTTTGATTTTCGAGAAAAATTGGCCCCACTCCGTTGGGTTAGTTTTTTTAGAGGATAAAAGATTTTCGATTTGAGTTTCTCTAAATATGGGACCATTTCTTAACTCCCCTCTTTCAAATGAATCAAAAATCGCGAAAATCGGAGCACGTTTACTATACAAAAAATAATCCTCCTTCTTCTGTGGAAGTCGGTCAAAAATAATAATATATATTACTATTGAGTAAGCAGAACATTTACCATTGTAAAGATTTGTACTCTTAAAGATTTCAATATCCAATTGAATTATTCAGGGTTATGATATTTGCATTTAGAGAAAAACCTATCTACTTATTCGAATCACCGAGTTTTTATAATAAACATATTATATTGTAAACTATTAGATAGTGAGTAACGATCCGAATACTTGAATATTATTCAATAGTAGGATTTTTTTATAAAACCGGCAACCTCGCGAATATTTTTCTATGTTTCCGGATATACCTTATTTTTTCTATTCATTGTCTCTGGTACGGAATGTATGCAAGAGTTCTTGATCAAATCTTTGAGGGAATACCGTGTTGCTAGGTTTATGTCGATTGTATAAGAGATTAGTAAAAATATTTTTGAATTAGTTCAATTGCAATATATTTATATTTCGTGTATTTCAATAAATTATCAAGATTAATGAACTTCATGATTCGGCGGCAAAGTACATGAAATTGTCGAATGGTGATAAACTGATAAATCCGGCAACAAGGCTAGAGATTCGACAGAAACAAATGAGTATTCGAAACTCTAGTGTTTGTTCAAAACTTTCCATGACGGTAACAGCGAAGTTTGATGGGTTAACTGGTTAACTGTGCCTATTTTTATTTTGTTTGGAAATTGATCTACAGAAAAATCTCGTGATCCTACCGTTACTTCAGATTTGAATGAGTATTCACAGAATAAATATATAAAATATAGAAAAACTAGAAAGTTGTAATCGTTATCACCATTTAAGTTTTAAAAAACTTCTCATACCCGTATGCTTTTCGTCAATGAATATTATTGTAGAATTTCTGAATGCCAAAATTTGATCCCTTTTATTTGGAACTTTACAACAAAACTTCACAACTTGAAATAATTTTGAACGTAGCTGTCTGTAACTGCTTGTTATTGTGAGAAATATATAACATTTAAAACCACTCGAAAATAATAGGTACTTTTTCCGTTATTTGCAAGAAGGGGTCTTAGAAATGTTCTATTATTTCTCTCCTAACCTAAAACTAAACCCAAATCAAAAGAGGGGTAGGTACACTGTCATTTGAAGTAAAAGTGAAAGGAAAAATTAACAATGTGATTATTTCCAGTATATTCTGTAATCAAGGCACTTCAGCAGGTGGCATAGCATCAGGTGGAAATAGCGCTAGGATTGCTAGGATGATATGATGGCTTGATTCGATTTTATTGATATTGATAGCAATTGTGGAGGAATAAGTACACAACAACAATAAATAAACAATAACAATAAATGGTTAGGGAAAATAATTTTCATTGTTACATTTTCTTTCTGGATTCATTGCGTATCTATTTTCAGGAAGTCTTATTTTTCTTTCTTCACTTGAAGATGATTTATTTCTGAATCTGGATCATATTCTTCCTATTTCTTCATAGACGGTTTGAAGCACCCAAGCTTTCTTCTCTCAGTATCCATAGTTGAATTCACCAAGATCGTTTAATATTTTGTGTTATTTTTTTAGATTTAATCTATTCAAAGATAACAAATTAAAACATCGCCCAAACACTCCACCTGATTTTTCCGAGTTTTGTGAATTGAAAAGATTACGTTCAGTGTGTAAACGATATATTCTTGCATGTATGTATTTTTCAACTAAACTGTGACCATATGGTTGTGTAAACTAACTATTTATGTTAATTTAATGTCTAATATCTGAGTATGATCCTCTATAAGAAGTTGACATGGAATGCTTAAATTGATAGTCATCTATCATCAACATGACAAACGCTTAATATGTACGAAAGTATGAAGGATCTGCTCTTTTTGACTTATCTTGTATAGTGGATTCAGGTTCACAAATTCAAATAAAATAATTAGGCACATAACATATACCTTGACAATCTCCTAAAACCATTGTATGTGATTCCAGAGTCCTTTTAACGTGCATATATTTCAAAGTTGCGATACTGGAGAAACGAATCCATTGCAATCATGATTTCAATGAAATTGCATCTACGTTCCATCGTTCACCAATTCCACATTGTTTAAGTTGTAACACTTCACTTAATCTGACTTGTAACATAAATTGTGATCGTAAGGAGTGTGCTAGCACGTCGATGTAATTAGTCGAAACCATCAATATCACCCATGTCTTCCCTATACACAGGCCGCACAAACCCATTAACATTGTCTTCCTAATTCCGAATTCAGGTCTTAATCAATTTCTGTCTGTGTGAGCACTATGCACGTTGTAGGTATAGGTAAGGTACCTACCCATGTTCATGTATATATAATACGTGAACATGTATGACCCGAAAAGTTGTTTGTCGACAGTTATATATTATTAAGAGCACAGAGTCTGTGATATACCGCCATAAGGTGTGCACAATAGCACGAGATTATGAATGTAGAGTTATTAGATTAGAAGATATAATTATCTCTAAGTGTTTACCACACAGACTCACACACTTTGATGAATAGGTACTTTTCTAATGTCTGAGCGCTTTTGATGGGTATACCTATCCGCGAATGATAAAATTACTACAATAGTCACAACCCGCCATATCTAGCTCTCTTATTTAAATAAAAGCAATTATAATAGTCGTTTTGCTGTCAACAATGGCGTAGCGGTTGGTGTACCGCAGGGTTCCGTGTTGGGGTCTTTTCTTTTCATTAGTTACATATACGATCTCCCCGCCAGTATCCCTGCCCGTCTTGTGTGCTGACGACACTACTTTGACTAATAGTAACAAAAATTCAGCCGATCTGCAACTTCACATGCATAGGGCGCATTCGGAGACCTTGCTGTAGTTTGATGCCAACCAGCTGTGTCTGAATATAGTAAAAACAAAAAAAATATCGTTTTTACTCAACTTTACCGTGCAGAAGTTAGAATGTATTTTCAACATCTTAAAATGATACTGCCCTCTGTCAATATATTGCGATATCTGCTGTGGGTCCACGAAAACCATAATCTGTTAGCTCTTCATGGTTACGTTCATCACTATAACACAAGATATGCCCCTCATAGCACCAGATTTTGTGCGCTTAACTAAAAGTCGATATTCCTTCAAATTTTATGCCCCTAAGTTCTATAGCAAGCTTCCTTTCCATTTAAAGAGACTATCAGTAGGTCAATTTTAAAGCAGAATATTTTTTTTAATAACTAGACATAGTGTTTACTCGATGGATGCCTTTTTTAATAGGGATCTAAGCTATTAAAGTATGTCGATGGCTAGATATATTAAGCTGTATTGTTTTTTTTTATAGTTTATATGTTTATACTATATGAGGTCATATATATTAATATTCCTAAGGAATTCGATAGTCTTCCTGCATTCTTCTTCATTTCTGGTGACTTTAGCCTTTGAGTTAGGTATATTCATTTTGTTTTTGATATGCTGGAGTGCCTGGCTCTCAATCAAGATGTGAAGAACAGAGAAGTTTTCGTCACAATGGGGGCATTTATTTGGCGGCTCTTTGGTGAAGAGATGTACGTGGGACGCGTTTGAGTTGCCTGTTCTTATTCGTGTAATAACACACTGGTCTCTTCTGTTAGATGAGATCATAGGCCTGGGTTCAAAAATGGTGTTCCTTATATTATAAAGTTTTGTGGCTTTCATTTTCCACTTTTGGTTCCAGTATTGAGAAGTTTTTTTTAAAAGGTATTTTCGAATCTCTGTCAGTGGAACAGGAATCTCTGTTTGAATATTGGGATTTTCTGTGATCGATTTAGCTATAAGATCTGCTTTTTCATTACCAGATATACCTTGGTGTGATGGAATCCATAGCATTTTTATTTCTTTGTTTTCCTGTTTGAGGATTGAAACGAGATGTTGTATCTGCTGTGCTATTGAGTTGTCAGTGTATTTGTTTTTGAGTACTTGCAAGCCTGAAAGTGAATCCGAACAGATAGTCCATTTGCCAGCCTTCTGTTTGAGTATGTACTGTAATGACTGGAGGATAGCATATAATTCACAGATAAAGATGGACATCATTTGAGGAAGGCTTCCTGCATTTATTACCTCACGGTCGGTTGTAACTGCATATCCTGATTTGTTTTCGTTCACTGAACCATCTGTATATAAAAATATAGAATTATTTGTTGTCTAGGATGGTCGTTATATGAAGTTCGTAGTGTAGAGTAGGATATATATCTGTACATCGGATTCTGAGGATTCGACTTCACCTTAGATATATAGATTGTGGCTAGTTCTTTTCTTCTAATTTCCAGGGGTTTTTCCTGGGCTTCCGCAAGTAGACTAGTTACTGGAGTTGTTTTGAAGGCTCCAAGACTGAGTCTTATTGCCGAATTCTGTATGGAGTCAAGTTTTCTCAGTAAGCTTTGATTTGCCGCATCATAGAATATCGCTCCGTAGTCTAATTTAGCGCTGATTATGCACCTGTAGATCCTGAGTAGGTTTTCTTGGTCAGCTCTCCAGTTAGTTGATGAGAGAACTTTTATAATGTTCAATCTTTTCTTACATTCTGCTGTCAGATCATTTATATGGGCCTTCCATGACAGTCTGGAGTCGAATAGTACCCCTAATATATTCATATTTTGGACTCTTCTTAGTTGAATGTTGTCAATGATTAACTGTCATCAATATTTTTTTTGGCTTTAGAAAATATAATATATTTGGATTTGCTAGTGGAGATTTTGAAACCACTTGAGCTTGTCCACTTATAGATTTCATGTAGTGGTTCTTGCATTAGTTTTGTTGTTGTTTCAATTTTTTGCCTTTACATATGAGAGATATATCATGAGCGAAAAGAAGAGCCTTGACAGGTGCTTTCACGGCAAAGAGTAGTCGGTTGATTGCGCAAAGGAAAAGTATCACACTGATCACAGATCCCTGTGGAAGTCCATTTTCCAAAGCCATGGCTTCTGAAATTTGGTCATGTAATCTTACTCTGAGCGTCCTTTTTTCCAAAAAGTTGTTTATATACGCAATGATATTGCCCTTCCATCCCATCGCCATGCACGCATCCACTACAGTCTGTTTGGGTACCAACTCATAGGCTTTTTCGAGATCTAATGCTACTAGTATCATGTGGTGATCGTTTGCAAAAGCTTCGCAAACTTCTTCATTTATTAAGCCAATGTGGTCATAAGTTGATCAAAAATTCCTGAATCCACTCTGGTACGGGGATATAAGTTGGTGATTTTCTATTTCCCATCGCATCCGACGCGTTCTTATTTTTTCCAGGATTTTGCTAAGATTACAGGTGAGTGCGATTGGCCGGTAGTTTACGGTCTTCTTGTAGTCTTTACCAGGTTTGGGAATAGGGATGACTACTGATTCTCGCCACTGATCAGGAAAGGTTTGACTGAGCCATATGTAGTTGTACATTTTGAGGAGGTGCTGAATACCCAATTCTGGTAGGTTTTTGACGAGGCAATTTGGTATATCATCGGGTCCCGGTGATGACTTTTTGCAATTTTGGAGTGCATACTTCAGTTCATCTAATGTTATAGGATTGTTTATTGAGGCTTCTCCGCGTTGTGAAAGAGACAGGGATGTTTCTTCTGTTGAACTGGGGGTTGGTTGGTTGCCTACATTTATTTTTATAGTTTCCGATTTTCTCTCTATATGATGAATCCAGCCATGGGATTTTGTTTACATGTTTTTTACCAGTTGATCTCGGGATGGTAGTGCTTGCTGCCGAGTGAATCAAGTTGGTAAATTGCGCTAGCATCTCATTGGTTTGGTTGCTTATGTCATGGTGTTGTGTAATGTTTGGGAAAGCTGGTAGATTGTGTATTCCATTACTAATAAGTTCTTTATAGTGACCCCAGTCAGCTCTATCCAAGATCCATTTGGAATACCCGATGTCTTCCATTTTCTCTGATTTAAGGCATTCCACTCAAAGTCAAGAGCTATCTTTGCTGAGATTATTGTAAGGTCTATTGCGCTATTTAATCCATCGTTAACACTGAAATGGGTTGGCATACCATTATTCAAAACCACTAAGTTGTCATGCTGATCCAACCATTCTTCAATAATTTTTCCTCGCGAGTCTGTTGATGCAGATCCCCACATTGCGTTATGTGCATTAAAGTCTCCCACGATAATAAAGGGTTCAGGTAATTGTTGGGTCAAGTTATTGAGTTCATTTAAATCTAGATCTTTACTACGTGCTAAATAAATATTACAGACAGTGATTTTTGTTGGGTAGCTTACTTGAATGGCTGTGGCTTCGATATCGGTATTCAACTGGATTTCTTTACAGAATAGGTCATTCTTGGTGTAGGTTACTACTCCTCCACTTGCATTGAGGGCATTTGTACGGTTTTTGAATGTTGCTGTATATCCAACAATTTGAGCGCAGTGTTCTTCTTTGCAAATGCATGAAGGTTTATAGTCTGTGAAGAGTATCTTGAGAAACTGTTTTCTAACATAGAAGCCATTTATATTCCATTGCACAATATTCATAATAATTCTAATACACTTATTTAATTGAGTTTGTTTAAAATTCGAGATATACGATTCTTGATAGCGCGACCATCAACTAGCGGGTAGATTTCTTTCAGCATATTTGTTATTTCACATCCTCACATCACATCCTCGGCAATGTTCCTTATATCCGCAGCTCCATAAGTACTCTCTATGAAATTCCTTAATTGTGTTGTGTTGAAAGGATACGATGTTCCTTCTGCCTTGACAATTTTTCTTATTTCTTCCCAATTAAACGTTTCATTAGTGATTTGTTTTACCTTTCTTGCCTTCTTAAACTGCCTGGTTTGATCCTTCTTGGTAATACTTATTGATACTCAGTGATTCCGCTTCTGATATATCAGTTTCTGTCATTTCATGTTGATATGAAGATTCTTTGGAGCTATTGAATGGAGGATGGGAGCGTTTCACTGCTGGGGTAGGCTCAAAATTCGGAGGAGGTAAAATTGGAAATTCAGTAAGCTGGCTGTCGTTGGGTTGGGAGTTCTCTTTGGTAGGTGCACTTATATTTTATGGCGGCTTCAATCGAGATTGGTCATTTTCTTTTTGATCTGGACATCGTTTGGCTATATGCCCTTCTTTTTTGCATATAAAGCAAGACATTGTATCCGTTGAGATGTATATCCAGTAGTTAGTATGTTCATAATTTACCATTATTGACTCTGGTATTTTGCTGACATCATCAGGAGCAACATAAATTTGTCTTCTAAAACTTAATATATGATTGAATCCTGGTTCTGTTAGTCCAGCTCATAGGAATGTCCTTGTTGACATAGGTGTAACTCCTAATGCCTTGAGTTGATTTTCGACGATGTAATCAGGAATTACCGGGCAAACATTGGATAATATTATTCTCTTGTTTCTTGTTATTAGCGGCCTTATAGTGAGATATTTGTCCATCGATTTTGATAACTTTGTGTTTTTCAATTAATTCTTCTGCTAGCTCCTTGGATGAAATATAAGTACACACACGGTTATTTGCTATTCTTGAAATAAATCTTATCTGTGAGGGGTTTATTAATTTGGCTATCGCTTGAGTATAGTCTTTCATTTGGGTATTATCAATAACATCAATCACAATGGCTTGTTCTTTTTTTGGGAAACATTCGGTTTGAAGGGCTCAGGAGTATCCTTGAGAACTTGGAACTGGTGGGTCAGCCATAATTGGCTTTCTAGATCTCTATGATGAGATCTCTAAATTTGCTATTAAATATTACTATTTATTTTGTTGTTATTTTGTCACGAAAATATCTGGGCATATGCCTCACAATTCACTCGCTGAACGTTTAAAACACATGCGTTCGATTCGACAGTTTGGTCGAGACTCTATTGTTATTTATCATATATGTTAATATTGTAAATAGTTCTCTCAATATGAAAATTTTTGTTTGCATGTAGATTCTTTTTAATTTTTATTAATTAAGTCTTTATTATTTTATTGTCAAATTTAATTAAATTATGTACATTGATGAGTGTGAGATCTGTATTGATTAATGACAAAAAATAAAATCTATCTATCTATTTTAACCAACATATATTAATTAAATCGTGCGACCAATAATTTTGTTCAACGTGCCGAAACAAACAACAAAGGTTATATTCATTGATGACTTAAAGTCAAACCAAAGTATGAATAAACAAGTAGAAAATATGAAATTTAATTTTAGCATAACCTTTCCCTTAATTATATCTTTTATCCATTATGTAAAATTATCAAGACGATGATGAAATAACGAGAATTGCATTTTTGTTTATTTCTTACCAACATTAAATAGGGAGAGAATGCTTATAAAATTTGATTTATACTAGATTATCGACATTCTGATTAAAATGAATCTTATGTCTTATTTTTTAACCAAGCTGATTTTATTAGATCCAGTATTTATAGTGCGTTTACAAACTGGGCGTGGCTTGGTGTCTTAAGAAGCCCATCGTTGCCAGCGTCAGCCTGAAATAGATCAGGCCAGATAACCAAAATTTAAAGTAAAATACAATACTTGTACTTGTATTAATTATTCAAACTGAACACCGTTCACATCTTGACAGTAGCCTGTTTGTACCTTCCCACTGTTTTTTAATTCTGGAGGAATCCTTTCAAGCTGTTCGGATAATCTCCCGGCAAATTGTTTGGTCCGGTAACATAAACTTTGGGCTTCAGATAATCCCACAGAAAATAGCCCACAGGGTTAAGGTCTGGGAATCGTGCTGGCCATTCAATGGTACCACTTCTTCCAATTCATCTGCATGGAAATGTTCTATCTAAGTAATTTCCAAAGATCCAAGCATAATGGTCTGCTGCACCATCCTTCTGAAATAAATAATTTCCAAAAAATTTTTCGAGGTGCAATTTCTGAAAATTTCCCAAGGCCCCTGCCAGTTTTTTTTTATTCAGGTTGTCTTCATAACAACCTTTCAAAATCAAAGCATCTGATTGGCTTAAAACAACAAGTATAAAATTTTCTATTTAATTCCACCGCTTATGTCTCTAAAAGCACTAAATATCTCTCACCGGTCAAAAATTCTAGTAAGGGACCATAATTCTGTTATTTTAAAAACAAGTCCAAATATTCAATATTGCGGATGTTACGCATTAGTTTCCTACCTCCAGTGAGGACTAGCTTGCGACCACTACCGGCAATTATGTACATTAACTGTACCGTTCAAACAAAACATAGCTTCGTCTGTAAAAACTACATTTCTTATATAACGGTTGCAAACATCCATCATTGTTTCACAAAATTTTAACCGTCTGTCGAAATCGCATTCGGAGAATATTCTTCTAAAGATACAGCAATATTTTAAGATACATCTTAAATAGAAGTTTTAAACCGTCCACTTTTTGGTAAGATAGCGCTTGTTCCAGTTCTGTTATATATTTGAAAAGTTTTTTTTGACTAATTTATGTCATATTTGTCGATTCGGTTGAACATCATTGAAAAGATCATAAATTTCTTGGTGATATTTTTATTCATGCTCTTTCACATAATTTAGCCATTGTACATTTATTTGTCTCAAAGAAAAATGCAGGAATATCATTTTGAATGAAATGAATTCATCTCTTAAGTCTCATACAAGTCTCATCGTTGTCATCGCGTTCTATACTAATCCAATTGAAGAGCCTGTTTGTAATATCAGAATAACAGGTATTAACTATTTACACATGAACGTATATGTGTCACTAATAACAAAACAACATTTTTTTAATTTTTTGTCTGTCTGTGTGTCTGTCTGTTTGTTCCAGCTAATCTACGTAACTGCTGAAACGATTCCGTCGAGATTTTTACTGGCAGGTAGCTCATGTTATAAGGAATAACTTAGGCTGTTTTTATTTTATAAACAAATCTATACAAGTAAATAAAATCGGAGAGTATGTTTGAAATCTCAAAATAACAGGTTTTAACTAATTGCATATGGAAGTATATGTGTCACCAAAAGTAAAATAATAATTTTTGTCTGACTGTTTGTTTCACTGACAAGTAGTGCGGACGAAGCCGCGAGTAACAGATACTACAGGATAAAACTCACCTTCTAACGTATTATCTTTAAACGAATCTAGTTTTAGTGTCTCATGTCCAAGAACTTCATTTGTCTTCTTGACATAATTAACAGGGAACAAGAATAACAAGATGTTAACGTGAGCGTTCCTTCTCCCTCTGTGCTTTTATTTGGAGAATAATTCAATTTCCTTACAATCTCTTTATCGTTGTTCTCATCAAAAAATATAAAAACCAAGCAAGATAATAAGCAAAAATAAACATGTCTTGGAATTCAAAGGAATAAAATTCATAGGATCATTTTTTGAGCTTGTTATACTCGAGTTCTACCAACTTCAAGGAATAAAAGAACCTACTTGAAAATAATATGATTAGATGAATACTATAGGTAATTTTAAACTTTAACGATTTGATAACTTGACTATAATGAGAGAGATGAGAGGATGCAGTCATTTAATAAATTAAATTCTTTGAATTAAGCCGCTTTCGAGAATATTTTTTCTCATCGTCAGAGCAAACCATACAAAGTTATTTAAACAACAACTTGATAGTATTTAAAAAATAATAACAGAACATTACGGTAACCTAGGTACGTCATATTGTGTATGCTAAAAAAATACAAATTGTTAAGTGAGAGAAATCTGCTTATTTCTGAATAAATTGATGATTTTCAGAATGTTTCATTTTGAAGTTATTTATGTATGCCATATTGTGAGAGAACATGATTATAATATATATACTCTAGAATTTTCTGAAAACTTGTCATATAATAATAGTAAATAATGTGTCCTTCACATGGTCACCTTTCAATCCTAAGATTCCAGACAAATATAGGTATGATAGTCTTAAATGTATAATCGTGACATCAAGTTTTTCACTGAACCATCTGCCTTAATGATAGTATTATTTAAAACCAGATCAAAACACGGCTTCGCTCGGATGAAATGTGATTCGTAATACACAATCTTTTACAAAATGTAGGTAAATATTTTTTCAGTTTTCAAGGAATATTAGGCAAGGCATAGATTCGTATAGCATAGTTCATTGTGTTTAATAATTATAATACATTGAAACTGCAAAAGTTTTTACATAAAAATTTAAAATCAACTTTCAAAACAAACTATAATAAATTAACAAAATAATGAGCTTTTAAGGTTTATTCTCTCTAAACCTCTCTGTTTCAAGCACTCAGTATTTGAGGATTGACAGTACATATGCTATTTACGTCAAAGTCTATTGACATTGATTGAGCTGTAAAAGCCATTAGAATTTAACAGAATACTCGACAATCCGAATTTTGCGAATATATGATATATCGAAATCATTATTTTTTTATGTTTTATTGTTCAAGTAAAGTTTCAATCGAATCTACCGTACCCCTTGACGGAATTATTAATATAGATCTGCTCCTTGTTCTTCAAATACCTATAAACACATAAAGATCATTGTTAAATGTTTATTTTCATCTACTAAATCTAGATACTTTCTACCATGACAAATATAAATAATAACATTTGTTATTGATGGCTATGAAATGTTTTCAGTTTTGGGCAAATTTATTTTAAATTCATGACTGTTAAGTTGTTGTTGAAATAACTTTGTAAAGATTTTTAGTTTGTTCTGACGAAGAGATAAAACATTCTAGAAAGTTTGGCTCAATTAAAAGAATGTTATTTATTAAATGACTGCATCCTCAATAGTAATCTTTTTATTGATTATTAAATCAATCAAGAATGCAAAATCAAAAAAAATTATGTGTCTCGGTGTCTGTCTGTGATTTTGAGTTCACCTGGTTATATGGACGTCAACAAAACCGAAAATTTTTTGTTTTATTTATGTGTGGTTTTGTTTATCTGAGCTGATCTTGAAAACAGCTGAACCGATTTTGACGAATCGATAATATAGAAGACACTTTAGAAAACTTGGACTAGGTACTTTTTTCATCCAATAAATGTTTCGCCATTCAAGTTGACATCGTCAGCGGTGATCTATTCCTATTTCATTTTTGCTGCAAGAGGAAAATGTTACGGTGATTCTAGAATTTTTTTAAGACGAAATCATGGACATCTTGTAGTTACAAATAAAGTGCTGGAACAACAGTAAATGGTATAGGGGTAAAATGATGCGAAATATGTTTTTGCTAGATGTAGTTCTCGAAATGGAAACACAACACTCTTTCGTTGGCCGAATGTCAAATTTCTGATACATGATTGGTGCGTTTGAAAGTTCGGCTAGTTTCGATTGGTTTCGCTGAACAAAATGCTTGTTGTGTTTTGTATCTCGA
Source organism: Crioceris asparagi (assembly GCA_958507055.1). NCBI lineage: Eukaryota > Metazoa > Arthropoda > Insecta > Coleoptera > Chrysomelidae > Crioceris > Crioceris asparagi. The sequence goes on from OY293828.1 coordinate 74,075,372, forward strand.
AATCAACAAGAGACAGATTGGAACTAGTTGTCATTTGATAAACAATATATGCAGTTTTCATGATTACACATAATAATTGAATCTATATGCCTCTTATGTTGAACGATTGTTTGATTTATTATTAGTTCTACATAATAATTATTAATGCACGAAGTATGTAAATGTGTAAATTGATAACTCTTAGCAAAATCTGTTCAGTCGTATCCATATCATTGCTGATTGCTGCATATTTTGCTTGCTTTTCTAATTTATCTGCAATGTAGATGTTTTTCATTCAATTCCATGTTCGCTCTATTCGTACTTAAAATATTTTTTTCAATATTTCAATAAATATTTCACTGAAAGACCAAATAATATATTGCAGAAAATTATCAATTCACTTTAGTCGTTTCCAAATGTTATTGAAGTTATTCAAACTGAAGATCAAAAGTTTATTGAAATTTTATCTAACAATGACAAAGAAACATTACAAGGACTAATGGCTAACATGACCTTGATTTTTGGTTCCTTTTTAAAGATGACCACTCTGAGTTCATTTTCTACTTGAAGTTTATTTCTGTACATATTTAGAATTCAAGGCAGCGAGTGCAGAAAATCCAATTTTTCAAACATAAGACGTTGGAAAAGCAAAAGAGTCCTAAGCGCTCTGGCTTTTATAACGGAGTAGTCATTCGGAAGCTCAGTCCAGAAGTTTGTTAAAGATCTGTTGAGAAAGTTTGACTTTCATAAGTTAAGTACCTGATGATACATGCATCAGTAGTTCTTCTTCTTCTAGAGATTGTGCGACAGGTCTATTCTCAAATGGATTTGAAACCCAGCTCTAGTCTGACAACTTGATATCATTTCTTGAACAGAAGAATTGTTAGAAATTCTCATTCATGTTTTTTAGATGGATTTCCACGGTTTTAAGCATCTCAGCTTTATGATTATCGTCAAGTGGGGAATCTTGCACAAAATCGCAGATTGTGGAAAACATTTCAAAAGTCTTTTCTCTCGATTTGTAAAGCCATAACTGTATTTTCTTACAAAAAGTGTCAATCTTTTCACTAAAATCAAATATATTTACTTCTTTTCTTTGCAGCAGAAGGCTGAGTAAATTGAGTTTTCCAAAAATATCTACTGAATAAAAAAGCTTCAATAAAAATTAACCACTTCAATAACTACTGTCAAAACTATCTTCAGTACAGGAATAACGATTTTGATGCTAACGCTTCCCGATGTATCATAGAGTGCGTCAAGATAATTTCTACGATTCCTGAAGACATGGAGCTTATCGGTGCAAATTGCCACACAAATTTTCCATTGCAAATTCGTTATAGTAATAGCATAATTTGTAGTTTTGGACAATTCGTAGGCTGTAGGTCTTCCTTCTGTCTGTTTACAAATTAAAATCTTCTCATATTCTAGAGCTTTGACAGAATCGAATGTAGCAAATCAAATGAGAATCGTTAGGTACCGGAGTCGGTTGCTTCGTCAAGTTAGCAAACAATTTTCCACTAAGCTCACAGTCAAGCTGTTGATGAATAACAACTGATATATCGTTAATCTGTCAATATTATTTGACAGAGGAATATTGTTAATCTGTGAAGCAACATTTTCAGCAAACATTATTTCTACAATATCTTTGTAAGCAGGTAAAATGATTTGCTCTGCAATAGTGTGGGTTTTTTGCATTTAGCTACTTTGTAAGTCACTTTGTATGATGCTATATTAGATTTAGATTTAAGAGAGGGTTACATTGCACTGCGACCATAAGGTCTATTGTGCCCACTACCTGAGTTGCACTCGCCTATACGCGGTCTACAACTCGCCTTCCAGTTCCAGAGTTCTAATGAACTCCAGTATCTGGGTTGGCTTCAAGGAGGATACTTCCTCACTACTGCAGGTTGCTATTCCAAGGCACTGTTTGCGTTGGCTAGCAATGGAGAGGCATTCCGTCACCAGGTGATCCGGAGTTTCCTCCTCTTCCCGCAGAATCTGCACTCGTCATCCTCTGCTAGACCTAATCTCATTAGATGCTTCTTGAGGCGACAGTGTCCTGTAAGAAATCCAGTGAGTAGGTGTAGCTTGTTCTTGCTGAGATCTTGCAGTATCAAAGTTTTTTAGAAACTTTTTGGAATGATCCAATCCAGGGGTATCCCGCAGGAGTGTTTCTCTTACGGTTTTTTCCCTCTCCAGAAACTCCTTCTTGTAGGTGCTTTTTTGTATGATGCTAATAGAGCTTCCAATTTAGTGCTAGCACTTATGTTTGTCTTCTGTTTTTTGACCAATCTCAGTTTTGCCTCAAAAAAATCGTCTGGTTTATTGACATAGTCTCATTGCAGCTTTTCTAGATGCCTCTTCAATTTATTTAGTTTCATGCTATCTGCAGCCAACACTTTTAAACAGATAACGTATTGAGGTATTTCTTCGCCACCTACTTCAAGCTGGTATAGCCAAAATTCAGATACGATTGGTCATAATTTTCTTGATGTGTTCCTGAAATGAACTGAGAATATCGTGTGTGCTCTTCTCTATTTCTGGTCGCGTTGCTTCAATTCATACAGTTCGAGAATGACCAGGAAGCTTGGATACATAGCACGAACTTTCCGACAGCATCTTCGATGCTCCAAACTAGACATTGTTGCCTAGTGTTATTTGAATTCCTACGCTTAAGAATTGGGTGGGGCGAAAATTTTTTCGAATTAAATTGAGAACCGCTCATTTATAGAATAATGCTCACAGAATTACTCACGTTGATATGATTTCTTATGCTTCAGATACAAGAGGCACTGAAAATGCAACACTTTTATCCATACTTCTGTGCGACTTTGATTTGAAATTGCCTGGATAATGCTGGAACAGTGACATACATCAGAGTTCAGGTTTCTCTAGCTTATATCACTATAATGAATAGGGCTGTGTTTGTAGATACACTGTGGGAGTGTGGTAGAATTTGTCTATTGCAATAGAAATTGAAAGGTCTATCCAAAAATCAGTTGATTAGCTTGTAATAGTTGGGTAATATTTTGGTATAATTTCAATTCAGTGACATCTTCATGAGTCAATACTGTATCTATATGAATACTTGATATCCATCCCATCGGATAGATTTTCCTTTTTTTTTTTTGATGACCTATCTTCCGTATATTGTTTTTTGTCTATGTAAATCTAGCTTACAATAAAACATTTCAAAATGTGAAAAAATACAATTCACAGAAACAAGTAGAAACAAACAAAATAATCGAGGTAATTATGTTATTAATCTTATTCTCTATATCTTAAGGCTTCAGAACTCTCTCAAAATCAATAACATTTTTTTAATAACTTGGAAAATCAATCTTATGCTTATGATTAATGGATGGAACAAAGTAGTGCGCAGTGACATAATCCAAATTTCCATAATTCTTCTAAACTTCAATCACCCCATTATTGATAGTATTTATGAATTTTAGGCGTAACAGTGAAAGCATTCTATAGGCTTATGTGCACCTCACGCTTGAGTAGATATTGAATGTGTGATTGAAAGTAGAAACGCCGATAAGTAACACGTCAATAGGGCTCCAAAATGGCATCCGATCGGTTGTGTTTCCTTTATCTATTTGAAACCATTGTATGAACGAACACATCTTTTTGAAAAATAATTACCAATATTCAAATGCTTTGGATGATTGCGTATCCACATCACCTCGATAAATATTTATACTTACTTTATGATGGACCCCTCAAATGGAGGATGTATACAATTCGACTGTATGCGTTTTTTTGTTGATTTACGCGGCTTTCACAGTAAATATACTTTGTCTCAGATTTCTTTTTCTTTTAATTTGCACACTCCACTTCCACTTCTAGGGTAGTTTTCTTGGGAAAGGAAATATTCGATTTTAAATTATCTTGATATGAGACTATTTCTCAGAATGCCTCTTTCAAATTAAAAAAATAATCATTAAACTCGGAGCATATTTGCTATGAACACCGCGCAGGTAAACGGAACAAAGGAATAAATCATAAAGCAATATTTAAATGGTACCTTTTCCAAAAAAATATACGGTTTCTGATTTAGACCAACAGCAAAGTCTGAAATATCTATGTGAATACCGTTGTTTTGAAATATCTTAGAATATATATGACTTTTCAACGACTTTGATGACTTATACCTAATACACTCAAACATGTGAAATAATATATTTTACAAGAACTAGTACCGATTTTATTAGCTAGTGTACTAAAAAATGCAGAATAATAATCATTCTGCTGGTGTTAGCAATTTTGAAGTTGGTACCAGTCGTCTATCTACAAAAAACTCCAAATTTAACAAGCTAAAAGAATTAATATTGTTTTGTATGTTTTATTGCACTAGCTAATAAATTCGGTCCTGGTTTTTGTAAAAAAACTTATATTTACTAAAGAGGTAAAACACGCTTAGGTAAGATCGAGAAAAGGTAATTTACTCGCGTATTAACTCTTGTATTGTATACTCATAGGTTGAATGATCACACAACATTTTTTACATTATTACGAAATCAGAAACGGTTTCGAGATAAATAGAAAATTCGTAAATATTAATTTGAAAGTATCAAAAAATGGTGGAGGAGCCACTTTGAGGCTTTTGAGTAAATTAGTAAGTATATGAAGATTCTATTATTTTTTCCTTAAGAAACAGAAAATTTTGTGAAGTTAATGTTGAACCAGTATATGTTACTTATAAAATCCTGTTAGTCGTTGAAATTTGAAACTGAAACCAATATTTATTGAAATTTATGATTAAAATGATAGATGATTTTAATTACTACCAAATTAGAGTTTTACTTAAAGTAACACAGTTTTAAAGTTGGTGATTAATTGATACTTTTATTGAAGAGAAAACAATAAACTAAAACTACAGATCTAGTTCTATGAAAAGAATTGTTATTAAATAATAGCAGTGAATACTTGCCTAGCTAGGTAGGTACATGTCAACTTCTCTGAGGAAAAGAACAAGCAAATTATATATATCGCAACGAGCTAAGGGCCAACAGCAAGTAAAGACAATCTCACAATTCTGAAAGTGAATTTGACACGTAGGTTCAGGTCGAATTCACTTTTAGATGAGAATTTTGCACCCTAATTGTCACTTTCAATCCTCTGCTCACATATAGATCACATTATTGCTTGAGAAGTTCATTTCAAAAGTAATAGTGATACCTGTTGTTAGTTACTATGCGTCGTGATATACACATACATACATGTTATATAATATAATTATATTTTAATTAAAGTGAACAATTTAAATCTAAGCATATCAAATTCTATCTGAATGATAATAACGGTTTTGAATATTCTGGATTTAAAACGTATTTTAAGACAATAGTAATGATGTTAGGTAAGAAAATATATGAATCCCTATAATCTGATAAAGTCAAGTTAAAAGCAAAACCCTTCTTCAAATAGAATGTTGCCACATATTCAGATTTCTGGCATATATCAGATGTTGAATACATTAAGAAAAAAAATCCTTATTGAATTTTCCCATCAAGTTTTCTTTCTTGTTAAAAATTAAATTCTTGCTAATCACACTATTATTTTATTATTATTTAATATCGAACGAAAACAAAAGTTGAAGAAATAAATGTCAAGAGAAACATTTATATGACAAAACAGGATAATCTGTTCATACCCAAGATATAAATAACAAATTGGAAACTGGTAAACTCTCAACAAATATCCATATCTGATAATTATCTGTCCTAAAATGCCTCAAATCACATATTTTTCTGGTTGCTGTACAAAGTAAAAACTTTCTGACTTTGTATAAAATTGGGGAACTGAATAAACTGCAAATTCCTTCATTGCTCAAACAAACTTCTAAATTAAGAAATACACTGCAAATTATTTTCTTCATAGTTCGCCTATCATTAACGTCAGAAGTATTTACTTACACTCTCTAATGGAATATTTCTCTTTGTCGAAGGGCCCTCTAAAATGTTCCTTCAAACAGTCATGGTCGGCCGGCTTCTCAAGCATACTTTACCTACAAAGCGCAGCTAAATAGTGTGGCAACAGAAAAGTTCATTGGCATTTCTAAAGCTGCTTCAAGCTTACTGACCTTCCCTATTTAAACGAGCTCAGGATACACAACAAATTCAGGCAGTGTGGAAATAAATGGAAAATATTATGTAGCCAGAGTTTATTTATTTTTTCTCTGACATAAAGGAGAAATAGAGCGAGAGGTATTTTATAAACCCTAAAAATAAACAGTTTATTTTTTAAAATTTTACCTCTCCAATTAAATACCTACTTAGATGTAGGAAAAATATTCAGTGAATAAAATGATTTCAAATATATGTTATTTAAACATGGTGGTCGTATTAACTTCAAATTGACCATAAATAAATTGACAAAATTTTCAAAACTGTGTAATAATAATTTGATATTTAAAAAAAAACATCGATATCTAGGCACATATTCATATAAGATCTACCAGTTTTAAGAAATTAAATCATTATTCACAAAAACTATAAAACAATATGCAAATCAGACTCTAAAAAAACTAAATAACTAGAATAAAACCTGTATGCAATATATACAGGCGGGTAATGGTATTATAAAACACTAGCTTTGATGCCCTCGACTTTTTCTACTCTAATTGCCAACTCTGTAAATTTACAACCGAACATGTTTTTCGCAAAATCAATTTCCTGTCAATAATAGTCCTACAAAAATCGATTGAGACATTCCAGGGATTAGCCTGAATCAACAAATAGGCAAACAAAAAAATAGCATAGGTATTTAAACTTTAACATACGTAAGGAAAACAGGTTATTACGAAACCATATAACACAAGAGATGAATTATCAGATTCATATACATAGAAGACTCTCGAAATCACCTTAATTTTTTTACAATATATATGCTGTTTCTACTCACATCTTATTTGATTCACGCAATACTAGTCTGTATTTTTTGTTCATTATCTAATGAAATTGGTCCTAGCTAAGGTGAAAAAATATTTATCTATCATTTTTGAGTAGTTCATTATGTCAAAATCTCGATGATTCATGCCAAGAACAAGCATTTTTTTTAAATCTATTTTAAATAAAAATAAACCCGACTCGAAAATAAAATTAATTAAAAATTATATTCGTAAACTACAAACGACGTAGATGTTTGTAGTGAAATTTATTTTTAGTTTCTCAAAAAACCTTCAAAAAATAATTTACTCCTAAAATTTTTGATGTTTTTATGGCATTTTTCCGGGAATGTGTTAACAATCGTTTGTAATTTTTTGTAATAATGTTCGATTATGCGCGATTACTTTAATTTTATATCCACATCTAGTTGAATCAATATATATATAGGCAACATGCACCTACCTGACGGTCAGCGTCTCCTCTCCTCAATCTGCAGCTGGAAGCAGTGGCTATTGGTGGTAAAGTTAGATAGCAGTTGCACTCTAAGGACTAAGGTTGCCCTGTGGGTCTGGATACAAGCGGTATGCGGATGTAAAATGCGAAGCGGAATTATGGTAATGTCGATATTCGAGAGAACTCTCTTTGCTCTATCCAGAGCTCACTAAATATAATTTTATCCCCACTATTAGCTGAATTCTTTCAGCTAATGCTGGGAATCGCGCGCAGGCGATAGAGGGTTGATGAAGGCACATGATCACCGAAGTCGGCACATGAAACCCCGTTCAACCAGATGTGAAAATTGATTTTCTCATATGTAGTTACACAAGGAAAATAAATTCCTGTTACTAAATCATGTGGAAAATGGATTTAATTTCCCTCCAAATCCCTCTCACACACAATAGACAGTAAAAATTCAAAATGGGACCATCACTCAGCACTCACCTCTCAAATAAAGGATATTATTATTGCAAGTTCACAAGCTTCAGATGAATCTAAATATTATAATAATTTTTCACATGCCTAACTTAATTCAGAGTTAATAAATCAGCTAATAAAATATTAAGAAATTGCCCAGAGGTGGAGATTCCACCTAAGTTTATTTAAGTTTAAATACTAATGAGGTTCTTCTATCCAAGAGTATTCCTCTAAAACTATTGGATCTATTTTTTTTAACTTTGTTTATCAAAAAATTAAAATAATGCGGTTGCCAAAAATCAAACCTGGGTCAACTGTACGAAAGGCAAGTACGTTAACGCTACACCACCAAAGCATTTACATCAATAGATATAAACGGCTAGTCAACGTAAATTTTCCTTATTTAATTTAATTCATTTGTAACACATATTATCAGATAATTTTAGCTTTGCGCAATGCTTCGCCATATAAGGTTTACTTTATCATATCTCATATTTCTCGGTGACCGCAGTATTCTTAATATGGGTCCAAAGAAGACAATCAATTTAAGTTAAAGATTATCATTCCCAAATAAATTTTTGAGAGAGGCTTATTACAAATATTTTCTGTTTTATGTGCGAATATTAATGATAAGGATTAAAATATTAATTCACACAGATATTTCTATGCTTAAATGTTGAATATTGAAATATTCAAGGTAATACATTACCGTTTCATTCACTATCAGTTACTATCAACAGTTACATTCCTGAAATAAATAAATTAATATACCGTCTAAAAACTATTAATTTATGTAATAATTATCATTTATCATGTAAGCTTGTTATGCTCATTGAGTTTTTATACGAGTAACCGTTCAACAATAACTGTTGCGTATTGTGACTTTTTTAATGGTTAATGCTGTAATTACACAACAAATTTAGGGAACATATTTAAAAAAACAGAACAAGAAAATACTTTCAAGTAATGAAGTCCGCTCAGCCTTTAGAGATTCTTTTGACAACTTGAGAGTTCATGTAATTTTTGTTACCGACATTTGAAACGAAGAAGTTAAAAAATCAATTTCTTATATCTGCATAGTAAACAGGCTTCGATTTTAATGATTTATTTCTTCCGAAAGAGGCAAGCCGAGAAATAGTTAACAAAAATGTAATTTCTCTAAAAATAACCTTCAGTGATGATAGAGACAGATTCCTCCCTGGAAAAATAAATATATAGATGTATTTTTTACGACCATCTCCCTACCAAACAAACATTCAAGAGTTATATGTATATCTGTTTATGGTAGTATTGATTTTGATATTGCCAAAAGTGGGGCATCCATTGTCAGTAACTGAAAAGTTTTAAACATTGCATTTCATTCGAGCTGCAAGCAAGCTGACATTTGCTACTCGTATTGAGTTCATTAAAACAGCGGCGCTGAAAAATGTCAAGTATTTTTAGAGTATTAAACAATAAAGTCTCCAACAACGAGACCAATGGCTACATTTTAGAGATTGCAGCAACAGATGTGTATGTTATAAATGGTTGAACAACAATTGAGGAACAAAAATGAGCAATGTTAACGGTACTGGTTGGTGATATACTGCTGTGGTTTGTTGTTGGTCATAATAACATGAGCTCCAACAAAATGTAGCCTGTACAGGGTGCTTGAAATAGCCATAAAGCTTTTTCGAACGTCGAATAAAGGATATTATTATTGTAAGCTCAAAAGCTTTAGATGAATCTAAATATTATAATAATTTTTTACATGCCTAACTTGATTCAGAGTTAATAAATCAGCTATTAAAATATTACGAAATTGCCCAGAGGTCGAGATTCGACCTAAGTTCATTTAAATTAAAATACTAATGAGGTTCTTCTATCCAAGAGTATTCCTCTAAAATTATTGGATCTATGTTTTTAACTTTGTTTATAAAAAAGACTCAGATAAGACGGGAAAATAATTAAGTATCTACTGCTTGGAAACAGAATCTTAATAAAGCTTTTCAACTTAGTCATAATATATATACGTCAGCTCGGACGTCATTATTGCAGAAGAGACCATTTCCGGAAAAGCTTAAATGGAACGAATATTTTGCAAAATCTTCAACGGTTTAAGAGTTAGAGAGTGGGAAGTTTTCGAAAAAATGATGAAATATTTTACAGGGTGGCTACAAAAGCGTTCAAGTTACTGTAGGAAGAAAAATTAATAACTAAATTTCCCAAGATAAAATTCTGGAAACTATATTCAGCTTTCTAGAATGGCAACTAGGGAGTCGTAATCACTATATCGATTTTTTTTAAACATGTTTCTGGGAATTTTACCGTAGGTAATAAGATAAAAAAAACAGTTTTAAAACTGAATCTTTTTGTAAATAGACATCTATAACTTTATTGCGTTTTAACGGATTTTAGTGTCGTTGAAAAGAGCTTTTCTTAGGCAATCAAATTTATATTATTCATTGAATTGAAATTTGAATATCCATAGATTTTTTCTCTATTTTTTTCTTTTTTAATTTTTTTCAGTCAATTTTATGAAAAATATATCTATAACCCAAAATTATTTTTGATGATATTTACTCTACGACCCTTTTTTGATATATTTTTTTATTGTTTGAACGGTCGAAATTTTGAAACTACTTACCCAATAATGCCCAATAACGAACTCGGCTGAGATATTTGAGAGACTAATTTTTGTAGCAAATATGAACTTGATAGGTAGGTCCAAAAGTTATTTTGGACCTGTTTATAGACATACTAGCTTTTTTACCCGGCACTTCCCGGGCAAACACTTTAATAGATTGTGGTAAGAAAACATAAAGTCATAAAAACTTGAGTATGGAACCCTTCTACCTGGGAGTCCTACTCGTACGTAGAACCAGTCCGAACACCAACCCAAATCCATCCACCAAGAGAGAACATCATGAAAATGTCTCCTACATATATGTTTGGGATTTTCCGGAATGGAACCCTCGACCTTTAAATCTCAGTCGCACTGGCAGACTCTCACAAAACAGTCCAGTGACAACCTACACACAAACATAGCGAGAAATCCACTAAAATTCAGTCATAGAGCTCAGAGATATTTCTTTGGGTATTAAAAGTATAGAATCCTCCATCTAGAAGGCCTATTTACACTTACAGCCACAAACAGATCATTCCAATAAATTCTACAAATAAACATGATGCAATGACCATCAAAATCCAGACATAGAGTTCAGAAATATACAACTTTCAGGTACGGAACCCACCACATAATATTCGACGGGCAATAAAAGAAGCCTGTGTTCTTTCCCAAGGACTAAACTATCTCTGTACCAAATTTCATCGAAATCAGTTTTAGGCGTGAAAGCGTAACAAACAAACTTACTTTCGCATTTAAAATATTAGTTAGGATAACAACATGCCCTTGAATTTTTTTCGATATTCAAAAGTATGAACGATCATAATATTTCTATAAGAAATTTACCTAATATGACTTTATTGGTGCAATGAAAAATAGGACGTATTATTAATTGTGTAGATGCTGGTACTTTTGAAGTTGATGCCAAAAATCTTTTATAATTATACCTACCAGTTCAAAATTACCAGCACCAACACAATTAATATTATTTTGTATTTGTAAGTGCACCAGCTAATAAAATCAATCCTAGTTTTTTTGAAAAGATATTTATTTCTTAGTACAAAAACTAAGATTATTTTCTCACCAATGGCGTCCGTGTAGCATTGGACCTATCTTCGATACTAATGTGCCATTTTACATGAGGGCTCAAAAGAAAATTCTGTCTATTGGACCCTATTCTTGAGAGCCAAAGTCGCAGGTGTCCATTTTTGTAAATATTAACTTCTTCAGAAAGGTCCCGGAAAGTATCAGAAGCTCCATCTGGCAACCCTGAAAGCACATAAACAAAGTTTTTTGCTATTTATCTTAAAACAATTACTAGCACATTTGTACATTTGCTTCACGAGAAGCCCTTTCAGTAACGCTGCTGTAAAAAGTAAGTGTGCATAGTCGCTACACACCTAAGGCTTAACTATAACCAAACTTGAAGAATAATTGGCAATTATAACCATGATTAGGTTGTAAAATGATGTTTTCAAAGTTGATTTTTGAGAAAGGTTGCTAGAAATTCTTATTCATGTTGTAAAACGCAAAACAATCGTACACCTCTGCATTATGTCAATTATCTCATCCGCAATAATCTATTGGAAGAGTCTTGTCCAGCTGTTCCGAAAACGACTTTTAATGAAATATATGTTATCATCTTTTTCTCACAAAATGAAGTCTATAATCAGCAACAGAGGTCATGAAAAATGTGACTAACATAGGTATTCTAACAAAATAATACTCCAGTGATTTATACGGAAGAGAACAGAATTCCAGTATTGAAAATAAATTTAAGATCATCTAAAGATCTCTAGAAAATTCTTCTGGAATGAACATAAACTTCAAAAACCGAATATCCAGAGAAACGGAAAATAAGAAAAGAGCGGCGGATATTTTAAGCTAGGAAATAACTAGAATTAATACTAACTATGGTTTTGGTTTGTGAGTGCAAACTTCTCAAATCTATCTTGAATATCCGTTTTGATGCCCGTTCAACCGAGTAATGGCTTAGGTATACTAGCCCGTTAACAGTGGATAATGAAACAGTCCATTGAGAACTACACTGATTATTGTAATGGTAAATAGGGAAGTCATCGGCTTATAAATTTTCTCAGCTTATATTATATTTGACGGGAGGTAGACATCTTTTTTTTGACCGACTTCAAAAAAATTTGGAGGTTTACAATTTGGTTGAGCATTTGCTTTTTTATTGCTGTTCACGCGTTCTGTATTGTAATAAGACAATTTTATTTCATTTCAAAGACGAGAGTTGAGAAATGGTCTCATATTTAGAAAAATTCAAATCCAAAATCTCCTTCCGTACGAAAACGGAAGGGGTGGAGCAATTTTTCTCAAAATCGAAAATCTAAGAATGCAGAATTGAAGATGAGACCTTATCCGGAAACGTTTAAATTTTTCAAAAGAGTTATGGTTATCGAGTTACAGCAGTAAAGTCTGAAATATGTAGGTATATCGGCGCCGCGATGTTTTGAGATCTCTGAATAATTAATAACAAGTACAAGCTAAGCCTAGACACTTCTAATAGGATAAGTACTATCTTCTTTGGTATTAGTGAACGTTTAAAATTTTCATGACTAATTTTACACTCACAAGTGTGAAATTAATATTTTTTACCATAAATTGAACCGACTTGTGCCGTTGTAGTTTGTTGTTGAATGCACAAACTCCAAAAGTACCAGCACCAATAGAATTAATATTAATTTGTATTTTTCAGTGCACCAACTAATAAAGTCGGTCTAATTAAAAAAAAATTTTTTTCAAGAATACAAGTAAGATCTCTTTGGCTCAATCAATTAAGCAGTTTTATATTAATTTGAAACATTTTGGTTTTTGTTTCATCGAAATATGAGTATGAGACAGAAGAATAATGAAGTTCTATTCAAGCAATATACTAGTATAACATATTCCAAAATAAGAAATCTATATTAATGAATATTTTGTTTTCAACATGTGAAGAAAAGGCAAACGAGCATCTCACAATTATAAGGATTATCAATCCTTTTGTAAGTTCTTATTTATTAACCTTCAGCATTATTATTTTATTTTATGTACTTTTGTTATGCTTATGGTAAATAGTTTATAAATTACAAGAAAGAAAGTTCCACGTTAACTTATTGGTATCCTTGCTCAAGTCTCGCCGAATGCTTAAAGAAAGCAGTGCAAAAATGAAATATGGGAGCGCCTAATTTCTACATCTTTTGTTAAGTGAATATCTGCCAATTCCCCATCCCCCAAGAAATATTTGTTCAGTCCACCAAACGGAGCGCAAAATTCTTATAGTTGGTATTTGGAGAACGAATAAAAGGCGTAAAATTTAGTGACTTTACTTTTCATCGAATGGTCGACGCTCTCTCAAGCTCGTCCAATTCATTTATTACGGTAAATCTATTTCTTCTGTGAATCCTATAGATTATTATGTCTCTTTCTTACTCTGTTATCCTCCTCCATTTTGTCCTATCTTATATATCATGTCCCCATTCATTTATATTATTTTCTTATGCCCTCTTGAATCCGGTCTTCCTTTCTGTGATGTCCATTTAGTTAGGAAGGTACTCTTCTTATCATTGTTTCTGTTTCTTTTTAGAGTATATGTTCATACCATTTCTATGGTATTATGAACCTCAATATATCTTCTCCGTCTATTTCCCATTTTCTCTCCAAAGTCATGATTCATCATCAAGTTTTCCCTCTTCTGTACTGACTGGTCCAAATATTTTTCTTAATATTCTTCTTTCCTCTATCTTTATCTTTTTTCCACTCATCAAGCGTATTGTCTCTGCTGCATAAGTGATTGTTGGACTAATGGCAGCTTTATAAAGTCTTGATTTTGTTTTATTACTAAAATGACTATTTTCAACCAGTTACGTGTACCTACTTCTAGCTTCTACTCTCTGTCAATTCTGTCATTTTTATCTTTCAACATTACGCCTAAGTATTTGAAGTTTCTTACTTTTTCAAACCTCTAATCCAGTATCTTGATTCCATTTCCATTGTTCTTCTGCTGACAATCATGTATTTAGTTTTTTCTTGAATAATTTCCAGACCTCCAATTTTCGTTTCTTTGATCAAATCACACAGTATCCTATGCAGATGCCTCTTTTTCCTTGAGCGAGATCGTCTGCATTTTCTGTGCTATTATGGTACCTTTTTCTTTCGTCTTAATTACCTACTCCATCCAATGTTATATTGAATAATGTAGTTGATAATGCATCCCCGTATCTGACACCTCTATCCATAGCAAACTCTTTTGTGTAGCCCTCCTTTGTTGCTATTTTGATTCTAGAGTTGTTCAATATCATTTTTGTTAGTCTAATAAACTTACCGAATAACTTATGTATGTTAACACTATCAAATGCCTGCTTTCCATCTAGAAGTAATACACCTATGAATCATAACAGGGAATCTCAAAATATCCGGGGGGAAAATTATTGCCAAGTAAAAAAATACCACGTGCGTATCATTTCCGCCTAGATTTTTTCAAAATTTATACTCGGTGGTCATCGGGATAAGGGGGAAGAATGATAAATTCTCATATACCTATTTTTTCTAATGCATCGGCATATTTTTATTATTTCTAATTTGCTCCTCGGTACAAATTTCCAGAATCAGTGTTTGCTTATCAAAGCTGTACGTCCTCCATTGTTTCACTTACCTAACCTTACTCTGTATAATATACCTAAATTTACCTATATTCGCTCAGTAAATTCTGTATTGGACTAAAAGATTGACACACAAATAGGCAGAAACAAGTTGGATTCTCTAAGAATTGTTCTTCATCGAATGAATGGGACCCTAAAAAGCATTATGCCAGACTTTAGCAAAGAATCCAAAGTCGGGTGTTCAATGCTTGGAAAGTGGAAATAAAATTAGAATATTATGGGAAAGCGAATCATTATCGTCTGCGTATCCTTTTTTCGGATTGCTCGTAGGTCTAGCAACTCACATCTCGGTTTTGATCAACCAATAGTACTTCTCTTTGCTGTTGATATTGTTGCACTTTTTGTGGAGTTCTGTCATATGTCATTGTCTTTACGGGTTCTTTGCATTTATTTTTGTATATTATTATACTCCGCAAACCGGCTGTATTTTTATTTCTTTCCTTATTACGTCTTCTGGGTTATTCTTATTATTTTTCGTAAAAATATCTACCTCGTTCTGGGTCTTATTTTCTTTGTTGAATGTTCTTGCGACTCTTCCTCAATTGACTTATTTATTGATTTTCTCGATGTAATCTTTATCTTTGTCATAAGTTACATCATAACCGAAGAAGGCAGAAAGCGATGTTTGCTGTTGAGGTTTATCATTAGCAGTAACACAAAGGACGAAAAAATAGAAATCCGATTCCATGACAACAAATTCATATTAGAAATTTGAAAATTATCACACCCTAAATGCAAATTTAACGCTATTCACATTTGGCTAGATAATGTATCAAAGATACAATTTGCTAAATATATGTGAAAAGGGTTTCTCCCAGGAACTGCCAATCTGTTCACGTCTATCTACAAAGTAAATATATCCGTCTCAAGAAATCATTGATTATTCCAGCGAACATACATAGATAGATACCTACTACTAAATCTTATATGGCTTGCTTGAGCCATATAAATATACATGCAAGAAATATATATTCAGACACGTATACAATGTTCATAGATTCGCAGCAATCAATACCATAAAATGAAAATAAAATTCGATGAAAACAATTTCATCTTCAAGGAAGATAACATTTTCACGGCTTTCCTCGAGTTATCACGCACGATGCAAGAGAAGCTCTAACAACATATTTATATTTGATACGTGATCTTCATCGGACCATGAATTGAATATTGATGCCTCGCTGTACGCCGTACAAGACTTGATGGCAGCTATTGTAAAATGAACAAAAACTGCAAATACACCAAAGAAGATTTCATATCGCATCTTTTGCATACACATACAGGGTGTTTATTTGAAAATTTCCCAACTGGAAATTCTTAAATGTGACCTCTGAAATACTTAGAGATATTATCGAGAAGGACAACTTTTTATCAAAAAATCGGTGCGTCTAGTGATTTATCTGAAAGATCCTTTTTATTATTTTCTTTTGGCGTTTAATCTCTTTAATTCAGACAATTTGTTTTTGAAAACAATGAAAAGAACATCTTTCTAAAACACTTATCCCTGATATTTCAAGTATTCAAAAGGTACGGGCCGCAGAAGAAAAATTTTCCTCAGTACTAGATGGCTATTGTTGAGACCAATGAATAAAGAAGAGAGAGGAAGGAGCGTGTGCGCAAGTTGACATCTAAAACGTGCGACAAAGTCGGCCATATTGAGTAACCAAATATGAGTCATGTCGGTGTTATGGTTGTAGTGTTTTGAATGTCTTGATAGTATCTTATTTTTTCCTATTTATCAAATAGAAAACAACAAGTTAAACTAAATGGTACAATAAGTGAAACACAAATTATATAATGTGGTGTAACCCAAGGAACTGTTTTAGGTCCATTACTTTTTATTATATATATTGATAACCTTTTTTCAGTAAAAACTGCTAATAAAATTATTTCCTTTGCTGATGACATTGTCATTTATTATGAAAACGAAAAATAGGAAACGATTAAAACTTGAGATTGAAAATGATCTCATCAATATTATAAACTGGCTGCACAAAAATCTTCTTTCAATTAATTTTAGTGAAACATTTTTTCTTCCTATTTGTAGTTATTCCGGAATTCAATAAAATCTCAATAAATTTAGAAATAATTATTTAATCAAAACAGGAAATTAAATATCTTGGTATTATTTTAGATAGCCATCTCAAATGGGAAAGACACATAACATACCTAGGGGCAAAATTAGGACGAATATTATTTAAAATGAAAATTCTATCAAATATATTGGATTATAAATATATGAAAATGTTGTATTTCAGTCTATTCAAACCACATTTTGAATACGTTTTAATAGGTTGGGGGGGAATTTCTAAAACGCATCTAAAACCAATTGAAATTTTATAAAATTGTTGTTTAAAAATAATATTGAAGAAAAATAGCAAATATCCAAGTAATTTATTATATAAAGAAATTAATATTTTTGATCCAATACAAATTTATTTCAAAATTCTTGTAATAGATCAATTTAAGAAGAAAAAAGATCTCAATATTTATTATCACTGTCATCTTACTAGACAGAAACAAACATCGTTATACCATTTAAAAATAAAAATAGAGGTAAAAAAAACCAAAGCATATAATTATTTACCCAAAATTATAAAAAATATAAATAAAACCAGAAAATTTAAAAATGAGGTTGAAATTTTCTTAAGAAGTAATTCTAGGGAATTCATCAGAAAAATTATTCATAGGTGAAAGAAATTATATCTATTATATTTCATATTTTTATTTATTTCTAATGCTTTGTTTGTTAACAATTATTGAATATTTTCGCGTTTGATTGATTTAAAAATATTTATTTATTATTGCCCTACAAACCGACTTTGTAGTCTTGTAGGTTTTAATATTGTTGTTTGTTGACAAAAATTTTAATTTTTAAATTGTCAATAAACGTTATTTATTTATTATTATTTAAGTGTACACTTTGCACTAGAAGCAAATATGGTCAATTGTGCAGGCCGTGGCTGTTCTAAAACTCGAAAAAATACAGAAGTTGGAATAACCCTTCACCGGAAAGTACTTTTGCATTATTTTCTTAACTGCTTTTCACTATTTGATGATAAAAAACATTAACCTCATTTCCAATAACATTGTAAACAAACAGTGACATTGACATATCATGGGCGTAGGCATAAAAAACAAAGCATGAACATTTTTTCACTTTCTCTTATAAGCACAACAAAAATCAATAAATATGATATTCTTTAGGTACATGAAAATATAAAGTAGGTATACCAAACATGTTATTCTCAATAACGAATCTTTTTATGATAGGCTACTGGTAACCTAAGACGCCATATGCAAGAACCATCCCGGTCAACTGTCAAAAATGCATTATACTCCTTCCTTTCTTTTCTTTATTGATTGGTTGAGACAAAGAAAAAACAGCGATAATCAGTTTTGTTTCTGCGCTGATGACAGCTATCTAACGCCGAAAATAGCTTTGGAAAGAAACTGGCACCCATTAAAACCTTGAAACTTCAGAGGTAACTGTCTTACATACAAAAAAGTTTTTAAATTTTTCTAAATGAATATAGTTTGAGAAAATTAATTGCCAAATGAAAATAATTAAAAGGAACTGATAAATTATCGCTCGATTTCATTTATCCTTTGAAGTTTTTAGGGAATTGCCTTTTCAACATTTTTTTTCTAAATGTTCTCAACTCGAGAAATTCGAGGTGGGAAGTTTTGAAATAAACACCCTGTAAATATTTCGCTCCATTCTACCGGAACGGAACCACCTCACAATGAATATATTACATGGAGTTTCATGAACCATACAGGTAGTAGGCTAATAATCCAGGTAAATGAGAGCTCTTTAGAAATACATTAAAAAGAAAATATTGTTATTCAAAGTTACATAATAATAACAATGGAATGTATTTGGAATACGCTAACTTGGAAAAGTGATTTTATCTGCTCATTTCTTACATTATATATTTTTATTTTGTGTATTTCGTTTAAGTTATCTTTTTTCTTATTCTTGACTTCTCAGAAGAAAGTAACTGTAATAAGTCCGAGTTTCTAAAGTTTTAGTTTTGACGAACGTTTCAAAATCCCTATAATTGCAACTTTTTTGTAATAAAAAAATGTGAATTAAACATATGATAATCCAGATTTTGTGACTAAACTTTATATCTTCGTGTAAAAATGAAAATTAAATAATAATAATGTAACAGTTTGTTTGGTCATAATTGAATGATTTCAAAATTTCAAACCACAACATTTTTCGTGAATAATAAAGAGACACACAACAAAAAGTGCTATCATAGAACTACCGGGCTCCACCTTTGAAAATGTCCAATTTTTCTAGAGTCTGAGGTCATTTCCGGTGATTCATAGGTTTAACCTACTAAGGGCTCTTGAACTATATAATAGGTTTTTTCTTTAGTATTATCTTGCGATTTTCATCATTTGATTTAAAATATATAGATTTACTGGGAAGAAGAACACCTCCAAAATTATATACACTGTACACACAATGCTTTAATATATTTGATAAAAAATCCATCTATTTCGTCTTTTTTAAACACCCTTTCAGAATTATACAACCATTAAAGCCTTATCACTTTCTTGACATTTACGACATTGACAACAAGTGAAATTTTTGAAAAACAATTAAAAATAGTTTTTATTGGGCATTTAAGATTTAAACCGTACCGATGAGGACCTACTATTGCTATACTTTTCTCGATTTTAACTATACTTATGTATATGTGTTTGCCAGCAACAGCAATTCCATAACAAATTACTATTTGTCTACCACAACACAAAATTAAACTTTAAATTAACAGTAACGTCTGACGTCTGACAATTGCGACATAACCATAGACGATCTTCCAAAAAGTATCTATATACCAGAGAACGAGACGTATATATACGCTCCATGCTCGTGCGTAATTCCAGTGACGGATTCCATTGTCGTTCCATGTCGACAAAATAATGATCTTGGTTGAATGAGATTGAATGAGATAATTATAATTACCAATATTGGATCACACTTGGAGCTTAACAGGCGGCGGGATGTCTGCGATCTAAGTACGAATTCGAAATTTCAAGTCTCTAGACCGTATGGGGCCTGAGAAATCGCTGCGGAGTCCATTGATACATGAACCGAAAGTAATAAAAACTATTTAAAAACACAAAAACTGTGGAGAATTTAATCTACAATAATTTTTAATATATTTTTTGAACGCTTAGCACCTAAGCCGCCGATTTCATAATCGGCTCAGTACTAGTTTTGTTTGTTTGTTAGTTACTATGGTAGATGCAGAGAACACTACCTCCAAGTTAGAGGTAATATCAAAAGTAGCAGTTTTTGAAGTTATACTTCTTTGGACTCGTTGGGATGGTGTGTTGTTCGAGAAAACTGAGAAAAATCGTTTTCGTATACTTTTTGTACGTTCTGGCTTTTAGAGAGAAATTTTTAATAATTAAATCATATATTAAATTTTCTTATTAACTACCGATTTTTTTTTGAGGTAGTTATTGTTTTGATCATCCTGTCTGTCTGTCTGTCTGTCAACACTATAGCTCGGAAAATACATAACCAATTAACATCAAACTTGGTACACAAATACATAAGGGTAATACCTCCTATGGGATTGATTTTCAGCTGCCGGTCTGTCTGTGTATAATTACAAGATTGTTTTCGGTAGTTTTCCTCTCTTTGCTTGCATAACTAGTTTATTCTTGAGGAGGCGCATTAAAATTTTATTACAATTGTACCATTTACTTAATAGTAAATGTAATTGTATAATAATGAAGTCACTCATAATGTTATTTTGAAGAGAAGTATATTGAATAACAGAGAAAAATGTCTTAGATTTCATTTATACATCCTGTCTGTGTGTGTGTGCGAATTGCCAAAGAAGTATAACTTCCAGCGTCTGGTCCGACGCAGACCTCTTTATTTGTATCAAACTAAAGTAGTACCGAACTAAGATTAATAATTATGAAAATGACTGAAGGTCATGAAAAGATTTTATACAAATTTTTTCAAGATGGTAGCAAGAGCTCCTTTAAATTGATGTCGCAATTTTAATTTGTTCTTATAATGTTCATATATCATATACAGGGTGTTTCATAACATATGCGCAGAACTTGAGGATGTGATAGCTCGTCCAAAAATATGAAAAAAAGTTTATATTAATGTTTCCTCTAAATTGCACCATTTTCGAGATACAGGGTGTTGAAATAAAAAAAATTGTTTCTTATCGTACAGAAAACAGCTTTTGTAAGCATTTCCCACTCATAAAAGCTAAGTTTTAAGTCAGAATTTATTGTCAAGACATAATTGATGAAGATTTTGAAGTAGTAGTGGGTGTTTTTATCCCTACTTTGTACGCCAATTGAAAGGTAAGAAGGGCGCGTTTTAGAAGGTAGGTTAATATAAACTTTTTTTCATATTTTTGGAAGAGCTATCACATCCTCAAGTCTTGTGCATATGTTATGAAACACCCTGTATACCCTGAAAACATCAGACTCTTGAATTCTCCACTCCATTAATCACTGATCAAATTTTTATTCTTTTCAATCAACGCTTTTTGATCTATTTGAACATGATATGTCCCTTTAAAACTTTCAAAAAGGCTATAAAATTAACCAAAAACAGCTGGATTACTCGTGGGATCCTGATATGAAGAGTCGATCTGAAGTTTTACTCCGAGATTGTAGTCTTCCCGAAATGGAGCTTCCAAAAACTTTTCTTATAAATTAGGAATAAAAAAAATCGACCGGAGAGTCATTAGGCTTATGATATTTCAAAAACCCTGATGAAATCTATAAATGTTCTTAAGAGAACATGGAAGATTATAAACAGTAAAAAGTAGAAGCTAGCTGAAAACATCTATATAAAAATAAAAAAGCGAGTAATTTTTGATCCCATCCTGGATACAGAATAAATCAACATATTTTTGCATCAGTTGCTAACCAAACTTTTTCATCCGCATCAATTTCTGATGAGACCCCAGTCCAATGTTCTTCCTGTGTTTGGCTCCAGTAGCAAAGGACCAGATAACTCCAGTGATTTGCCTCCTAGCTCCCAAAAGATCTAGATGGCGTTTCAAAACGAGTGCTTAAGGAATATCAGGATTAAATTATTTGACATTTGAAAGTGAAACAATTTCCAACGCTTTGAAAAAGTCTAAAGTTTTTCCAGTCTGCAAAAAATTACCCCGAATCAGCAGGTACAGCATCTCTATTCTCCCAGCGTTTAGTCAAATTTTGGAGAAAATTATTCTTGAAAGAATCTCAGAATTGCTTGACAAGCACAGTCTCATATCCGTCGACCAATTTGGCATCAAACAAGTAAAGTCAAGTGAGTCTGGTTGATTTAATTATCGAAGGTCTGGAAGTCTATCGAAGACTTATGCTTACGGTACTCGTTGGGCGAATACCTGAGCCACAGGTGGGAGTAGGGGCATGAAAACCGCTTGATGCAACCTCCCACTTTCAATTTTCGAAATTATCTGGGTTAGATCCTTAAAATTGCAATTAACGATTTAAATCCATGACGCATTCCATGTAAATGTAACATTATCAAAGGAATGATGAATTTTATCATTAATACTAGTATTATTATTACTATGTATTTACGTTCTATTCCTCACGAATTTTATCGCTTCTACCCGAAGTAGTTATGTAAATGAAAGTATTGTACTCGGGTTTCGGTATCCGGCTTTCAACTGATCTCTAAAATTCAGAGCTCACTGAAATGAAAAAAACGTACAATGAGCCAGGATTAGCGATTTTGTTGATCCCTTTTTTGTGATGTAGGGTATCGACCCCGTACGTCTGAGGCAGAAGATGGTCATACTTCTCCCATAGCTGTTCTGCAAAAGCCTATTTTCCTTGACTAAGGCACGAAAAGTGCTCTTATGATTCTGATGAAACTTGAAATAGTTAGAGAATATTGGAGCATAACTTTTTCCCAGC
This sequence comes from Crioceris asparagi, assembly GCA_958507055.1. Classification (NCBI taxonomy): domain Eukaryota; kingdom Metazoa; phylum Arthropoda; class Insecta; order Coleoptera; family Chrysomelidae; genus Crioceris; species Crioceris asparagi. The sequence continues at coordinate 74,098,360 of OY293828.1, forward strand.
TTTTTCTGATATGCAATTTGAGTGAAAGGGGCTGTTTTTGTGCAGCAGTCTTAAGCCAAATAATAATAAGGGCCGCAAGGGAGCGGTATCGGTACCCTACAAAATGAAAAAGAAAGTAACAAAATCGTCAATCCATTCCCGAAATAATCTTGGCACTGGCAGCTAGACTAGTCGCTGAAAATTAGTTTTATGATTACATACTTTCTTTACTTAGCGATATGAGGTGAGTAAAGAAAGTGAGTAATAAAATATGAGAACCTTAGTTAGTTAGATGGCAAAATAATCTTAGATATTTTTTTTATTCCAGAGGAGCGTCGATAGCGTATTAGAGACTAACAAGCTATCAGCAATGCCATCGGGTAGGTCGTCCACCGTCTCAGGATCAGATACTCCCAGAAGGTGGATGTCCAGCGTAGATGACCCCTCCTCCATGTACCGACAAGTCAGCAGCCACCAGCAGCAACAGCAGCAGCAATCGCCTCAACAGCATCCACAGCAACAGCAAAGAGTCAGTCCGGTCGCCGACGCAGACATGGCATCCACGGCTAGGTGAGTACCCTAGTACGCAAGTAGTACCAGCATCGAAAGACGGGAACCCAAGAATGTTGTTGTCGCCGAAGGTCTCGCGGGTTAAATTGAATAGTGTACCTACCTATATGGAAGCAAAATATATTTTGTATGTGTACAGTGCGCCGCACAAATGAAAGTGATAGTTGTATCTCATATAATATGAGCAATGCAGGAGTGAGATATATTTTTAATTGCGAATTATTTGAAGGAGCAAGGCTCAAGGAAATTTGATGTTTCCTCCAGATGAAAAATGCTGTAATGTATTACAATCTATCTTACAAAGACGTAAAATATTAAGAAATAGAAAAAATATTGGCATCATAGGATGTGCAAAAAATATTTAATTGGTATAATTTACTCATGAATTGGGATTACCGCAACTGTCATTAGTAAAATTATAATTAATTAGAATTTCGCGGACAAAGTATATTAAAATATAAATAAAAACCTGTCAAATACTTGTTGGACACGCGTAGAAGGAGTTCCTATTTGTATTACTCATATCATTATTACAATGTCTATGTAACATACATGATCCACTTGACAAATTTGTATTATTTTTTCTAATTAACTAATTCAACCCAGAAAATAAACCCGCAGAGTCAAAACTGTTATATTTAGGCAACCTGTATGCAATTCAGTCAACTAAAGGTACGAAAATAGTGCGCCTGCTTCCGCAGCCAGCTTAAACGGTGTAGCCATAGTGGACCAGAGAACACTACCTCCAATAGTGGACTTGCTCCAAATAATAGTTATTTATTATAAAAGGGAAAAAGTATTCGATTTTAGCTCGAGGGAGACAAAAAATCGAGATCTAAAATCTAATATTCTTCCCGTGTATAATAGACATTTATATTCTGTGACCGGAAAAACGATGATTTAATATTGAAAAAATATTACTAAATTAAAGTGGTAGGCTGTTGTAACTTACAGCGACAATTAGACCTGCGTTGCTAAGGAAACCTTTAAAATTATTGAATATCTGTCAGTTCAATTCTGTGATTTAATTTGAAAATTGTAAACTTAGTGGTTCTTTGTAAAAAATGTCTGATTTTCTTTGACTTCACTGGAGTAGAAGCAGCAGAAGGAACATCACAAAAATTATCGCGAGCTAAATCCCTATATTTATGTGTATATATACCCGAGAAAAAAGTACTCACTTTTTTGCCGAGAGAAAACAAATATTTTATAAAAAGTGATGCTTTGTCACCTGTCAACAGAGATAAAATGTCAAACTTTTTTCCCTGTTTGCGTTCCGTATTTAAGCTGGTCACAAAAGCGTACCCTCATTCACTGTCATTTCAAAATTTCGCTTTCTTCGATGTTTCGATAGTCAGACACATTTAACAGTGATTTAAAAAAAGTCTTTTTTATCAGATCTACAGAGCCCTAAGATCTATCTATCTAGGCATTTTAGTTTAAAATAGGAAATGACATTACAATTGGCATTACTTAGCTATGTAAGGTTAAGCAGATGTTTGGAAAAACTGAGCAGGAGATGACCCGTTAACTGCATCTCAGAAATTTAGACAATCTAGTAAGCTTTTCTTAACCTTTCTTTGACACCGAGAATTCATAGATGAAGAAGGTATACAAAGATTGATCTGAAATTCTTCATGTTAAACAGTATAGTTTTACAAAAAATGTCAAATCGATTCTTTTATTAACGTCTATGTCCGTAGTCATGTTAGCAGGTTATGTTTCGTATTTAATTTTGACGCTACTTGTCAATACAAAACCAAACACAAGTTCGTTAATTTCTGACAACTCTTTCATTTGGCTATAATTCATATGTTACCAGAGTAAATGTTTAAAATATAGGTCAAGTTAGAGTCGGAATTGCGTGGAAAGAGTTCCCTATTTTTGGACAAGCTCTTTTATTTAATTTGAATTTTCCATGATATGATAACGGCAACGTGTGTTCTCGCTATGTTTTGAAATTTCTTATAAAAATGAATTTTGATGATTAACGACACGCTCATAAATATAACATAACTTCTTTACAATGATGCAATGAAAAATACAAAATAATACTAATTCCGCTGGTGCTAGTACTTCTGAAGTTGGTGCCAAAAGTCTTCCATCTACCTTTAAATGCACAACTTACTAAACTTACCAGCATCAGTAAATAAACATTATTTTGTATTCTTCAGTGCACTAACAAATGAAGTCGGTCCCAATTGTAAGAAAGTCTTATCACTATATTTTTGCAACATAACACTTACAAACTTATAAAATATGATAAATTTTATGAGCGATTATTGCAACTACAATATGCCTTAGACTATAAGACAGACACATGTAAATGCGATTCTCAGATTAAGTTTCAGGAATACAATAATGGTGGAATTTCAATTTTGTCTCTAAGAAAACCTCATTAATATATGCGGAAACTAATTCTCATAAAGTAAGCATTCTTTCTCAAATGTATATTTTCTAAATCTATAAGGACTTCCGAACAAAATAATCTTTTTTTTAGTTTATCTCGCTAATGCTTCACTTGTGGAAAGAATTTGCAATTCATAAAACTGCTGTCCTGTCGGATAAAACTACGAAATTCTCACGTTTCAAATCTCAACTGCCGCCCATTTTCTTAACAAGACAACGACAGACAAGAAGAAGGTCTCGAGCCATTTAAAGAAACCTGCTAAGCGAGCATATTTCTCATGGCGCTTGTTATATGGCCAAAGAGATCAGAGCGCTATTATTTATCGATGAAAATTATTGTTTTCGCTTTCCTTTGAATCTTCGTCAACATCATCATGTCACGAAGACTTTCAATTTTATTACTTGGAACTCGGAACAAAATACATATGATAGAAACTTATCAGACTTATTATGGAGGATTTATTATTTCCGAATTTGTCCAAGTTGGGAAATCGGAATCCATACAGAATGCAACAAATACGAATAAGAAAACTTTCTGTGCTATTCCTGATATAGAAAAATATCTTGAATATATCTTTTTTGGGATGTTTGTAAATATTCAAAATATTATTACTATATTATTACTATATCTTATATAATATATATATATATATATATATATATATATATATATATATATATATATATATATATATATATATATATTATATCTTATTTTCGTCTTGTCTTTGTATCAAATTTTAGACCGAGTTCCTAAAAGAAGAATATGTTTGCTTTTTTAGTTTACATATATGCTCGCTCTTCTTGCATATTAAAAATGCACCGTTTTTTCTCATAGTTGATTCATTGGAAATGCTCATTTCCTGGATCATTTAAATTGGGCATATTTCAAAAACTTCAAGGATATCCGAGCTAAAGCAAGTTTGTTGTCGCTGAATAGGTAAACGATAATGCCAATGACAAGTGAAACACGCAAAAATGTTAAATAAATATTTAGTTATAAAATAAAGGACCGACTTTATTAGTCGACGTAATAAAATAAAATAAAATAATATTAACCGATAATAATGAATGCTACCTGAAGTTGGTGCCAAAAGACTTCAACATACCTATAACAGCTACAATGGCAAAGTTAAGAGTGCCAATAGAATTAATATCCAATCTCCTCCCAATCTCGCTTTGTAGAGGGGAAAATTTGTTTGGAAAATTGAAAATCTGAGGCAACCAAATTAAAGACCAGATTATTTGTAGCAACATTTATATTGATTTTTTTTTCTATACAGTTACGGTTATCGAGTTACAGCAGTGGTAAAGTCTAAAATATGCGTATTTCCGCGGCGATGTTTCTGAATAATAACAAGTACAAACAAAGAATATACATGGGTAATGATAATCGTATGAGTGAACGTTCAACGATTTTCGTAACTAATGTTACACTCAAAAGTGTGAAATAAATATTTCCTACAAAAAATTGGACCGACGTTATTAGTTGGTGCACTGAAAAATACAAAATAATATTCATTCTATCGATGGTGCCAGAAGTTTTCAATCTAACTGTAACTGCACAACTTCAAAAGTACCAGCACCATAAGAAATAATATTACTTTCTATTTTTCATTGCACCAACTAATAACGTTGGTCTAATTTTTTGTAAAAAATATTTATTCACTACAGCGTCTGATAGAATCGGCCTTTGTTTTTGTATAATTAGATTTAGATACTGAAATTTGCTTGATTCGTTTTGGTCACTGTACATTGTACAAAAAGGGCTCCGTCAATTTTAAACACAGAGATAATGAATTATCAACTAATATCTAATCTTAAATAAATCGTCTATTTTTCCAAAAAGTGGATGCCTTGCATGTAGTGATATTTAAAGTATGCATAGTTGAATATTTTTATCTTTATATAACACTCAACAGGAGAGAAATATTTCAATTAATCATTATTTAATATTAGAAATGACAAACATAATTTTGATATTTTCTATATTATGTGTCGATTTTGTTCCTGAGTCCATCCCATATTATTTGTGAAGTGAGTATATGAAAGGATACTTCTTTATGCTACGACATAATATCCGGCTTCTCTATATTTTCTCACGTTTCAGTCTGAGATGAAATCTCCCACTATGAAATTCAGATCAACCTTTTGTTTACACTCATATTTTCCTGTGACATACTTCTGAAGCTCCAGCTGCCAATTTTGAAAACTTTGCATTTCTGAATGGGTTTCCTAGAATTCTTTATAATACTTGTGAATATGTACTCACATACAAACTGAATGAAATAAGTCGAGTAAAATTATATTTGGAAAATCAAGCAGCTTTGTAGGTTTTAAAGAAAATACTTCTACTCAGAATTTGAAGTCATTTAAATTGATTAGTAGAGCTTATTTTTCCATATTTTAGGCACTAATTGATGAGGCATACTCAATATTAAAACTAGATGATTAAATAAATATTTTTTACAAAAAATTGAACCGACGTTATTAGTTGGTGCACTGAAAGATACAAAATAATATTAATGCTATTGGTTCTCTTACTTCTGAAGTTGTGCAAATGCAGATAGAATGATAACTTTTGCTACTATTTCACACTTTTACGAGTGTTACGAAAATCGTTGAACGTTCACTAATACCAAAGAAGATACTACTTATCCTATTACCCACATATATTCTTTGCTTGTAATTGGTATTATTTAGAGATGTCAAAACCTCGCGACGGAAATATGCATAAGTATTTTAGATTTTACCATTTCGCCACTGCTGTTACTCGAAAACCGTAACTCTAAGAAAATAATGTTTATTACAAATGTTGCTACAAATAATCTGGTCTTTCTCAGATTTTCAAATTTCGAACAAAATTGCCCCCTTCACATATCGAAAATACACATACTTGAGATTTTAACACCGCTGAACTCTTTTGAAAAAATAGTATTTAAAAAGATTCCGGAAAATTGCCCCCCTCACTACTTCGGGGGTGTTTTTTGAAGAGAATGAGATGTCGGATTTGAGTTTTTATGAATATGCGACCATTTCGTAAGTCTTTTCTTCCAAATTAATAAACAAACATCAAAATCGGAGTACAGACAGTCGAATTGTATACTTACATCCTCCGTTTAGGTTCGTCGGTCAAAAATGATCTTAGTTGTTTACGAAAATTTTGTTTTTCAAACAGTAAGAAGATTAATATGGGTATATGTCACATTCATTCCAAAATAATTTCCTACTAGTCAGAAATGATAAATTATTTACATGAGTTTATAATAAAACTAGTAGCTTGGTTTAGTAAATTATACCATGGTAGAATATAATAAACATATATCCAAAACATCAAAGAAGAAACAATGAATGAAGAATAAATCACGACTATAATAATAAATAAATCAATAAATATATTTTTTTATTGGACCGACTTTATTAGTTCGTGCACTGAACAATAAAATAATATTAATTCTATTGGTACTGGTATTTTTGAACTTGCGCATTTGTAGAAGAATGAAAACTTTCGGCACCAATAAAAACTATTTATGTCACACTTTTGAACCTAACATTAGTCATCAAAATCATTCAACGTTTACCAAAGAAGATAATACGTTGCTTATACTTACTCAGAGATTTCAAAACACCGCGGAAATACCCATATTTCAGATATTCGTCGGAAAGGGTATATTTTTGGACAAATGTCAAATTAAAATGTTGCTACACATTATAATCTTTTCTTAGATTTGGCCGTTCCATATTTTTAATTTTTGAAAAAAATTGCCCCCACCACATAGCGCAGACACATATTTCAAATTTTACCACTGCTGTAAATCGGAAACCTATGATTTCTTTGAAAAAAGTTAAATTTAAACATTGTCGAATGTCTCTTCTTTAATTTTGTCGCCTCAAATATACGGGAAGGACATGTTGAATGTCGATTTTTTTTCAATGAGGCCAATTCACAAGAGTCCTTTATCGAATGAAAAAAGAATCCTGAAAATCGGAGCACGTTTATTAGGCAGGAACATCCAAAAAAATACTCGAATTGCAAACCTCCTCCGCTTGATTTGTCGGTCAAAAAATCAATAGATAGAATCGGTCAGTGCGAATATGGTACGCTTAGAAGCGTTATATGTATACATATATATCACATAGATTTTTCTGTTTAAAAGAAACACATAAATCAATACATGATAAACAGAATAGATATAAATAAAAGATTGGATATATGCATTAAAATTCTATACTATAGGTATAAATAAATTACACAACCCTGTAAAACTGTACCTATCAAGCTGGTATTGGCGGGAAAATCTATAACTTTGTTTTATTAATCACTTGCTTATTTCCATATAATTTTCGGCAAATACAAAGTTGAAAATTCGAATCAACCATAATATAAAGAAGATATAGAACGGTGACTTGCTCCGTTAGCATGTGGTTTTAGATTACTCCTTAAACTAATTTTATTTTGTGTTTTTGATAATTTAATTTAAGTTCTTTAAGAGATATAGGTGGGAAAGGCCAATTTTCTATTGGTATCTTCTTTACATATTATAAAATAATAATAAATATATTTCTATAACAAATATAGAATATTCCATTAGCTATAGCACATGATGCATTTTAATTTTAAAGTTTTAAGTTCCTTCTTCTTTAATAGAACGTTCGGAACCTCAAAATCTACTTTAATCTCACTATACGTAGGTACCTATACCGAACTTTAAAGTCGATTGTTCCAAGATCTCTGAGGAAACTCAGACTTACTGAATTAAAAAGAAAAATATGTACTTTCATGTTTTTATCTGTTAAAATAATAGTTGATTCCTCTGATTATATTTTTGTAACATCAAGTGACAATAATTCACCGTTATATTATAATGTACAGAATCCGCGATGCACTAGGTGCTTTTTTTCCTCTACGTCTCTCAAATCTCCATCTAGTATACAGTCATCAATCCTCTGGAAGACTTGGAAATGTAATCTATATCTTATATCTACTAACAATATGTTAAAAGAGGAAAAATATTTCTATGTAGATATCACGTATTTTTCTAGATAAAAGTCCATAATTCTAATCGGCTATTAAAATTCATTTCACTTTCCATTTATTGTGATTAGAATATTACTATAATAACGGTGTGTGCATACGTTGTCTCATAGAACAAGTCAATAAATTCACAATTACAAAAATGATTTTCAAGGAATTATGCCACGGCTACATAACTTTACATTTAAACCGAGAAAATATAAGATAATTATTGACACAAAATCTGCAAGACAATTTTCTGGATTAAAATTGCTATTGACGTATCAATGTTTGATATTTTTTGATCAAATATGAAATTATTCCATCTAAGGTTGTTGTCAATGCTATTGATATTTTCTTTGTACTGTATAATACTGAATCTAATAAACTTCGCTGTTCGAATCAAATCACAATCGAACTCCTGACCGGAGATACAAGACAACACAAAAATTTTCATTCTCATTTCTTCCTTGTACAATTCTTGCAAGAGGAGTACTCATTGAATATTCAATAGGAGCAGGGGATAAATAAACGTATTTTTTATAATACTGAAGGTATACCTATATATAATTTTTATTCGTATTAGGTATCAAATCTGCATATCTGGACAAAAATTCATAACCAAAGAAGTTCAGAGTGAACATCTCGCAAGGAGAAGGGGATAAATAAACGTATTTCTTATAATACTGAAGGTATACCTATATATAATTTTTATTCGTATTATTTATCAAATCTGTACATCTGGACAAAAATTCATAACCAAAGAAGTTCAGAGTGAACATCTCGCAAGACTTTGTTGATCAATTTAAATTGCTGAAATTAGAATTGAGCACAAAGTAAATGTATTTCCGACATACTGTTGCTTTCAGCTCTACTTTTGCAATGTGTAAACATGTGAGAGTTACTCTCTGCTGCCACACCAGAGTTTAATTTCCGGTTGCAAGGATTATCCGAGTTTATAGTTAGCTACGGTTCCAACATGAGTAACTTATCTTTTCCCTCGAATAAAGTATTTTTCTTCCTTGAAAGTTTACAATAGAAGCAGTGTTGGGTCAATATTATTATAGATTATTAACTCAAATATCAGTATGTGTACAACTTTCGAGGTACATTCTTTGAACTTCCCGGTAGATAGATAATCAATACGTGAGAAAAGAGGCTTGTATGACGGGAGTTTCCAATATGAGAGTTCAGTACTATTGAATTGAATTCCATAAAATATCAGTAATAATCTCATATCTCATACCTTTTTCTAGTTGTAACTATGAATCTTATAAATCAATCAAAAAAAATCCCAATGACATTAACATAATGGGCACTCAACTCAGAGTTTACCTTTATCTCTATTTATTATTATAACATTTTTATTTGCTGTAATCTTTTTTGTTTTCAAAGATAAAATGGTAATGAAATTAATTTCAAAAAAAAAACTCACGTACCTTTACACACCTACATACTAGTGATGCTGCGAGACTGGTCTTGGTCTTGCAGTCTTGGTCTTGGTCTTGCAAAATTGCAAGACACATAAGAAGATGAACATTTTTGCAAGAGTCTTGCTAAGTCTTGCAAGTCTTGCAGCAAGACCAAGACCAATACAAAGACCGTATATGCAAGACCAAGACCCAAGACCAAGACTAAGGATTTGATTCAAGACCAAGACCAATACCAAGGCTGCAAGACCAAGACCAATACCAAGACCATATCGGTCTTGGTCTTGGTCTTGCTTTGCGCATCACTACTACATACACAGTAGGTACCTATCCTATAAGAAAACATCGTGAAAGGACCTAATAAAGCTCGAAACATGTCAATGTTATATTGCTTTAAAATCAAACCTATTAGAATAACTTCATACCCTATACCCCGGAAGCTACAAATATAGACAATTCATATCCTTCATATGTAGGTAATGGTAGATAATTACTTGACAATTTCATGATTCTTTATTCACACTTTCTGAACAAGTAATTTTCGGAGTAGATACAAATAGAACCAAAAGAAGAACTCATTATCTCTTTGTTAATTTTAAAAATGTTATTCAAAACATCTCAGTCAAAGCCATAGGTATTTCATAAGATTTTGTTGAAGTACTAGTACCAAAATTATTTATTATAAATACTTTTTTACAAAAAACTGGACCGACGTTATTAGTTGGTGCACTGAAAATTACGAAATAATATTAATTCTATTGGTGCTGTTACTTTTGAAGTTGTGCAGTTGCGGTTAGATTGATAACTTCTGGCACCAACTTCACAAGTACCAGCACCAATAGAATTATTATTATTTCGTACTTTTCAGTTCACCAACAAATAACGTCGGTCCAGTTTTTTGTAAAAAAGTATTTATTTCAGACTTTTGAGTGTAACATTGGTCACAAAAATCGTTGGACGTTCACCACTAATATCTTATTACCCACGTATATACTTTGCTTGTCCTTGTTATTATGTAGAGATCTCAGGACATCGCTGCGGAAATACGCTCAAATATTTTAGATTTAACCATTATACCACCGCTTACCTCGAAAACTGTAACTCTAAGGAGAAAATGTTCCTAATAAATGTTGATACACATATTATTGTATTTCATGTGGCATCAAAAGATTTTCAGTTTTCGAAAGAAATTGCTCCTTCCACATAGCAGAAAACCGTAACCCTTTTGAAAAAATTTTCGATTCAAACGTATCCGGATATTGTCCTATCTTTAATTAATTTGCCCCATCCACCCCCTACGGGGGCGTTTTTCGGAAGTAACGAGATTTCGGTTTGAGTTTTTACGAATATGGGACCAATTTCCAATTCCCTCTTTCAAATGAATCAAAAATCATCAAAATCGGAGAACGGTTACTATATATAACGCGCGAACAAACCAAAAAAAAGCAGACAGTCGAATTGTATACCTCCTCCGTTCGGGGTTCGTCGGTCCAAAATTACCTTATAACCTTTAATACTCACGTTATAATGACTTGTATGGAAAATCCGAGTAAAAATCAGAGAAAATCGTTCTCCAAAATGGAGATATGTATTTTGGTAAGTGGATAATACTACTTACCATACACATGTTCGCGATGACAATGAATAGTTTTGTTGGACAATGAACCATGTTTACAGTTTGAAGCGTGTGGGCCAACACGACCATATTTGTAATTTCCTTGAATTTCAAAATCCCACGCGCATTACGTCTATAAGTGAATTTGAATTTATTTTCAGAACACTTTAGCATGTTAATAGTTGCAGAAAAAGGAGAAAACAACTTTATTTCGGACAATTATGGAATAATAACTACAAACAGATTAATTTACTTATAACAAAGCCCGCTCTTTGAAAGTTTCTTATATTTTTCATATTGAATGTGGAAAACTTGCTGTAAAAATAATTGGAGTGTTGAAATATAAATGAGCAATAGGATTAGTCTTGAAATTATTTGAAACTTTACTTTTTTGAGAAGATTAACGTGGATCAACATTCAGCTTTTTCCATCGCAAAACGGCTTTCTTTATCCAATTTATGGAGCGCTTGATATTTTTCGAGTACTCTACAAATATTTAGGGATTATTTTTTATTCGAAGGCGTCAACTCAACGCAGAAAGATACAGACGATGAAAAACTACGCTGTCACTCCTAGAGGGTGGAAAAAAACCTTTTTATTTCAAGACAAAAAATAACTTTCTTATCTCAAAACGTCAGCACACGTACACATACTGAGTGGAAGACTATCCTTTATCATATCTCTTAATATTTTGATTGCTTTCTAGCGAAACCTTACGTGCAAATGCTTATTTTTTGTCACAAAACAATATGTTTCTCAAAAATATAACAAATAATACCCTAAATATTCTATCATCGATATATTGATTATAAAAATATAGAAAATAGAAAATTTATACTGGGTGATTCTCCGGGAAAGACATCGATCGATTGTGAGCAAACTATAATTACAATCAATCTGAAAATATGGTGAAACACTAATGTCACTGGGAGACATATGCCTAAAATAATTTGATGTTTGTCGCATTTCTGGTTATACGGAAAGTAGATGCCAACTTTATTATTTTAAATTTTAAATAGAATACCCTGTATATTACCACATTTTTAGATTTGTTGTATAATTTTGAAAATATTTTATGTATAATGTCCTTCGTTATAGGAATTTAACCGATTTTGACATATTTCAAATTTTATGTCAAAAATTAAGTTTGCACTCCAAGACATAATTATCAATCTTTCCTATGAGGAACCCTTTAATATTTAATTTTGGTTAATTTTTTTTTTAAAGAAAATCTTCTTTATAAGTATTCTTATGATATTTTACATCTTCAAAGTTGTATTGGAAGTGAGCCTTATTGCATTAGAAATTAATAACAAATGTCAGTAAAATTCAAACAAGCGTCAAAAAAGTCAACATAATACTTTTTATTTGCAAATGTTGAGTAATTATCATGCTGAGAAGAACTTCATTCTTCGTGGGAAATCAGTCTCTTTACTCTTTCATATGTTGAACTACCGAGAATGAGTATGGATGAAACTCGTGTTTCCATAAAATCCTTATTACTGGAAATTGCTTATTCGCATGTTACTTGCCTTGTAGAAATTGTTGGATATGAGGCAAAATATTCCAAAATTGCGATTTCTCTTAACAATTGTTTCATTTCTAGGTACTTTAGGCTTTATAGTTCTCAAGCTCTTGATGTCTTCTATAATTTTCTTGACAGATTTTGGTGTTGGTTTATGTTTCTGTGGATATAGCGTTGCATATAGGTATTACATGTTCTTGAAATAAATTTATCACACTCTCCGTAAATAATGAATAAATTCAAATAATCTTCATTTGTATAATTAGGTCTTTTCGGCATGATAATTACTCAAAATTTGCGAATTAAAAGTATTATATTGACTTTTTTCTAATGTAAGCCCAATTCTAAAACACCATTTAAGATGTGTAGCATTATTACATAGAAAAATACCTTATACAAAGTTCCTTTTATTCTTTCCGCCTAATAACATAAAATTATAAAAACGGGGGTCTCTATTTGAAAAAAATTACTTTTAATTTTTTTTTGGATGTAGTTTTCAAGCTTCTTTTTTGATAACTCTGTATAAATTATTATCAAAATGTCACAAAAATACCTATAAAGTAGATTTTCTTCTATAAGAACATCAACCAAAATTAAATATTAAAGGTTTCTTCATAGGAAAGATTGATAATTATGTTTTGGACTGTAAACTTAATTTATTACATAAAATTTGAAATATGTCAAAAACGGTTAGACTTCAGTATAAGACATTATACATAAAATGATCTCCAAATTGCACAATAAATCTAAAAATGTGGTACTATACAGGGTATTCCTTTAAAAATAACGAAGTTGGCATCTACTTCCGCTATAAACGGAAATGCGAAAAACATGAAAATATTTTAGACGTATGTCTCCTAGTGACTTTAGCGTGTCATCAAATTTACAGACTGTTTGTAGTTATCATTTGCATACAATCGATCGATGTCTTTCCTGGAGAACCTCCCTGTATAGGTACTCACTAGTAATGTCTACATTAATTTGTTTAATAATGTTTATCCTATACTTTGCTTTCCTTGGCAATACCATATATTGGACAAGAAAGACAATACATTAAAAAGTTACCCCTAACATTAAAGTGAAGGATAATATTCACACAACCAGCACACATTTACTAGTGAGTGTATAGACTGTTGTTTCACACTTTATCTGTAACATATCTGCTCTATATTGAAAAACATTACGTACCTATTATCTTGGCTTAGAGTCTTGGAGGTTGGGCATTAGTATTTCTACCTCGTACGTACGTTTAAAAGGATAGAACCCCACCCCTATTGAGATCGAGCGAAAGCAAAAGTTTATTGTAAGGGGACCCCCAATATTTCATAACTTTCTTTTCTTTTCAATATTAATTATCATAGCAACAGATACAGAAATTGTTAACCTCGAGCAAAGACGGCGAAAAAAAATCACGTTTTTTGTATGAGGGCCCCCTTGATATTTAATTTTATTCTATTTCTATTATTTGTTGTTTTAAAGGTAATAGAAAAACACACTCTCTGAAAATTTTAAGTTTCTACTTATAACAGTTTACAGCTTACAACACGCTGACAGACGGACGGACGAACCCTTCGGGTACAGAACCCAAAAATGGTAGGAAATTTGGAGTTCAATAAATGGGGAAATTTAATCAATTTGATGGTCTGTTATAGCGTGCTTACAAGAATTCAGTAGCTCTTATAAAGTTTTCGGGATTTCAAGAAGTGAATTTTCTGACCCGTCTGTTTACGAGATCTGATACATCCAGATATTAATCTTTGGGGTTTGGGAGATATGAACGAATTATGTTTAGTTACATAGCTTTCAAACGGAGGAAGTCAACCTCAACTGATCAGATCAAAAGTATTTAAAAATGTTTTGGATGTGAGACGCTGTCAATTAGTGATTTATTTGAAAAATATTGACGGTAGTTCTTACCATTCAGTTAAATTTTACAATTGTATCACAACATATAAAACTGATTTGTATTTGTAAAACCAACATTTTCCATATTTAATAAAAAAATGTGACAAATGCGAGTAGAGCTCATACCAGAAATGTTTCTTATATTAATATTATAGATAAGCATCCTAAATACATATACAAAATGTCTTTTTGTTTTTCTTACGCGCGCTATATTTGTTTTTTGGTTATACAAAGTCACCGATTCCAGTTTTTTCAAAATATATCAGGAGAGGTGGAAATTTTTACAGGTTACAAATGGGAATATTGAAGAGGTCTAAATTATCGTATAAGAAATAGTAAAACTGTACGTATGAAATCGTCTGGACTCTGTATAGTATGAGTTAATAACAATTATCTAAACATATTTTCATAAAAAGAAAATAACCACAGGAATATGTTATATTTCTATCATTATATTTTGATGCTATTATTTTGCATTCCATTTATGAAGCTTTATAATATCGCGCTTTATGCCATACCCCTTTATTTGATTTTGTTTTGTTCATGTTCGTGGAAATAACATACATAATAATTCTTTCTGACTAAGATAAAATTTTAAAAAGATGGATTTTCTGAATATATATTCAACTTCAACTACGCTTATTAAAGAGATTATTCTATTTTTCCTGCAATATAGACGTCAAACTATATCAGCTCAAGTTTGTAGACGTTTTGTGATTTTCGTGATATATATCATCTTGCAACTACTTCGGTCTACCTTGAAATTATCTCGTTAATAGAAAAAAAATATTGAGATGGTGGTTATCAATTCTTCTTGTTTCACAGAGGACCAAACGTGTCAGTGCTGCACCTTAGAAGCACATCTGAGCCCTGGGATACCGGCCCGATTCATACTGTTGCGTACCCTGCAACCACACCAACATCTACTCGAACCTACTACTCATCATCAAGAAGTACAGGTGGTACTGCTCCACCCCTGACCAAGCACCAATCCCTAGGAGGAGCTAGTCAGTACCGATGGACCACTTCGCCTAGTTTCCACCACGCTGCTGATGAATTGAATTCACCAGATATTTACATTGAATCTGGTAATTGTCGCCGTGAACTGTCACCTGTCAGGTGGTGTGATAGAGATGTAAGTTACTGAATTTACAAGTGAACTTCATAGATTACATCTTTGATATATTTGACGGTTTGTTTATTTTGCGAATATTTCCAAGGTTGACGGAGTCTACCTTGGAAGGTCAGGTTGGGTTCAGGTTCAGCAGCGCTCCTTCGATGAAAACCGGCGTACAGCTTACCTACAAAAAGCACGGACCACATCACTCCAGCAACAACAACAACAACAGCAACCACCACCATCACGTCGAACCACCATCAAGCTTTCCGATTACCATTTCAATAGCGAACCCGGTAAATGTCCGGGAGATCGACCTGCCTACCTATCCCTGCCAGTGCGCGAGATTGCATCACCCTCACCACGCCCTGAAGAAGAGTTTTCACCGCCCTCAGTCACACCTATTATATCGCCACCACCGGCTTTCCAGGATCGCACCTCTAAAATGACCAGATCACGTACATTTTTCGGGGGAAAAACGCCCTTCCTACCACGTTCGAATGCGATAGAGGACAGTGATGCCAGCCCACCAGCTACACCCCCTCCACCGCCTACTCCGCATATACAATCAAAGCGAAAGATAATAACAACTCCAATAACAGTGACAATTCCACCTGGTAGAAAACCCAGAATCATATCACCGGCAATTGAAAAACCTCCCAGAGCATTTAACCGAATGCCACAAACCAAATCACTGGAAGATACCACAGCAATAAGAAGGTAACATTTCAATTAATGAAATAAGATAAAAATCCTAACTAATTTATGTCCAGATCTCAGTTTCTACAACACTATCGTGGATCATCTTCATCGTCGTCTTCTTCCATGGGATTTCGTAGTTTGGATAGCGCCTTCAACAGGCAGGGCACCGTGATGCCTCGCCTTTCCGAGATAACCGACTCATCTGTTGACCATTATCAAGATGCTGACGAAGAAGATAACAACAGCTCATCAGTCAACATCAATATGTTCCCAACTGTACCCGTATTAGAAAGAACCCGTGAAAAGACTTCGCCATCTGGTCGTTCCAGTAGGACTATGCATCACCGTGTGCAACAAAGAAGATCACCTGCTGGTTCTGATACAAATAAGCCTCCAGGTAATAAATATCAAATATTCTATACAATAACAAATTGGAAAGACAATTATGCAGAAAGCAATTTATTTTGTCACTTAGGGTCACCAACATCATCTTCATCGAGCAGCAATGAGTTCCTCTCTCGATCACCACCAGGAGCAGCTCAGCAGCAAATGAGACGCAGTGCTCCACCTAGAGCTTATACAAAGTCACCTTCTCAAGAGGATCAAATTCAAAAGGTACGCCGTTCCAGAAGTCTACAACTGCCAGAGAAGAAGCCTCCAACATTTGGCAGTAGAGAGTCTTCTGTAATGACAAAGCTGTCACCACAACATGCTGAACAACATAGAACCATTGTCAAAATTGGCAGTCAACCCAATGAGAGAACAAAGAGAAATAAGACGCAATCACTGGAAACGGAAACAGTCAGTGAAGATATGCTGAGGGAAGCGGAAGTTGTAACTGGGTATTTGTATGGGAACAGATCTAGGGCTGCAGCGCAGGCATTGTTAATGCACAGGTAACTACGACATAGTTAATTTAATATTCTCTCAAAAATATTGATCCATAGACCCACGTCTAACTTTTCTCTCCAATAACCACGTTTACTTGTATGCCTTGTCTCCAACTTCGTCATTGTTTATCCCTTTCTCTTCTAGAATGTCTTACTGTCTTTTAGACATACTTTTAAATTTCACCAGAGCAAAAGTATATTCATTTTAGTTAAGCTTTAACGTATTCCATTTATAGATTCAATAATAACAGTATCAGCAAAGAAGAAAAAAACAAAGAAGCAAACAAGCCAATCAATAATGGACTCACAGTTTATTATGTGGGTAATTCCAAGAAAGATCGTCAAAAAGTATTAATAAGAGGATCGACCAGTCCCAGCTTGCCGAGCAGCATAAATAGTTTTGAAGTTCGGCAATCTGACGGGCAACATGTTAAAAGCCCTTGTTCTAGAGAGACTTGTGATTTCTGGCCACATTGCTCGCACAGAGACAGTCTGAATAAGGAAGCTAACTTTGTTATGAAATCTTCACAAAGTTATCCATCCCACCAGAGGTCCCTGGATTCTAATACGGAAGTTAACAGGTAAGGTTATTCAGACTATCTACCATTTATTATTGGAAGAATATCAATGAGATCTAATCCTTTTCTAAATTAGTATCAATAGCACATAGCTTTCAATAAATTTTAACAACTGAAAAAAATATGTTCGCTCTTATTTGATGCAAAATTGGTAAATGCAAGTAGAATTATACTTCTACTAATTCTGATTTATTTAAGGGTCAAATTGTGCGTGAATAATTACTCTTTTCTAGATCGGTATCTGCGGATAGAAAATCTCAGGACCTATACAAACGCCGTATGCTGATCGAAGCTGATCGACGAAAGCAAACCAATTTGATGAAGGAGCCCCGTGAGCGGCGCCTAAGCCCAAACAAGCAAAACTCCATCACCAAACAGCCTGACAGTAGAAAGACCTCACCAGTGAGCCACAACAGAAGGAGCACCCCTACACAGGGCACTGTGAGTGGCTCGTCATCGGGCAGCGAAGCCTTTTTGACGGCGGCGTCGGGTAAGAGCAATGCTAAGGGTTCTGGAGGTTCAACTCCACTCGAAGAACTCTTGGCCACTAGTGAGAAGCGTGAGAGATCCTTTACGCGTCCAGGAAGTGCTCCGTCAGAGGAACGATCAGGCGAGTTGGTGTCCCAGGAACAGCGGTCCATGTCTTTGCCCAAGTCCTTTTTAAGTTGCAGTTATGAACAGGGGTAAGTGAAAAATATCTTTATTGTTTTTTTTTATTGGCAGGTGACATCTATAGGTATACAGGGTGTTTCATAATATATGCTTAGGACTTGAGGATGTGATAGCTCGTCCAAAAATATGAAAAAATTTTTATCTTAATTTACCCTCTAAGATGCACCATTTTGGAAATACAGGGTGTTGAAATTAAAAAAAATAGTTTTTTGTAAATATCTCTGGAACCGTTTATAGTACAGAAAACAGTTTTTGTAAGCATTTTCCACTTATAATAAGTCAAGTACAGAGTCAGAAAAAAATGTTAGTTAAGTCATAATTGGTGAAGATTTTGAAGGAGTAGAGGGTGCTCTACTCCTTCCTTTTTCGCCCCCATTTCCACGCCAATGGAAAAAGTACGGTTTTGAAGCGCCTATTTGAATCGCTTTTTTTTGTGTAGAAAACGTTGGCGATTCAAATGGGCGCCTCAAACCGTACTTTTTCCATTGGCGTAGAAATTGGGGAGAGAAACATCCACTACTCCTTCAAAATTTTTACCAATTATGACATAAACAAAAACATTTTCTGGCTCAAAAATGATCTTATTATGAGTGGAAAATGTTTAAAAAGCTGTTTTCTCGTTCGATAAACGATTCCAGAGATATTCACAAAAAACGATTTTTTTTTCAATTTCAACACCCGGTATCTCGAAAATGGTGCATTTTAGAGGGTAAGTAAACTTTTTCTCATATTTTTGGTCGAGCTATCACATCCTGCGCATATATTATGAAACACCTTGTATATATTTATAATATTATGAATATTTTAAAGGTCTTTAAGTCAATGTTTCTAAAGATATTTTTATCTATAGCTATTTATTAGTTAATATTAAAACTTTTCTTTGAAAAAAAAGAACATTTCCATATTGAAAAAATAGCAAATTTTAACTTTTTTACTATCTCACTTGATCAAAAGCTACATAACTCAATTATATAATTAATAGAAGTATTAATATTAATGATGTCCGAAATAGTCGACTAAGGTGTAATGTGGTTAATGATTATTTCATGTGGAACCACGTATCCACCCACACTTTATAGATACATTTTTGAATAAATTGATTCTCTTTGTCCTTGATGCTCGCAGTGGCATTCAAAATAGCATCGAAATTCATCAGCTCGATCATTCGCCCACTCAAGTGTGTACGCGATTACATATTGGATATTATGAAAATGTGTAGTGTCATGTAGGCTGGGAACAGGTTAATAGTCTCATGGTCTAATAACAACTTATATTTATTTTTACAATAAATTGATTTATTGTGTAAAACTAATCTAAATCTAAAGTCATTTGATAATTTAATTGCAACAAGTTGTCTTTATAAATAAAGATCCAACATATCGACATACAGTAGACATGCGATAGTGGCAACTGAAAAAAAACACTGATGGTATTGATTTATTCATATTAATGAAATGAAAAATTGATATTTTTGAAAGCGCTCGTGATAATACAGAAAGTGTTGAAAAATGTTGCACATTTTCCAATACCAATAGATATTAAGCAGTGGCATGCGTACTAGCTGATATTTCAAACATCAATTCTGTTCAATTTTGAAATGAAGAGTTTTATTGACTTAAAAAAATGTCAGTCTTTAATTTATATCATTTATCATTTTTTTTTCATGACTTGTGTATACAAAAGATGTGGCTAAAAATAATGTCTATGAAACAAAAATGTTTCTGGTGACTAGTCTGTAGCCACTTTTTGAGAATTTTCTAAGAGTTTATATGGCCACCATATTGAAACTACTAGTCTAATGATACCCAGAAACGATATTGACATTGGTTTGATTGATTTTTGTAAAAAAATTCAAAATGACATTATAAATGCCTGAGTATTTCTAACCTCACATTTCAAATGATTATCTATCTACTGACAGTAAATTATTATGTTTTTCATCTGTATTCAGCAGAACATTTTTGTGAACCATCGTTTGTGAAACAAAATATCATTAATTACGAGTATTGATATACAGTGGTGTCCATGATAGCATTGCAAGAGAATGTGTATTTCTGTTGCCAGTACAACAACAAATACTGTGTCCGTCCGTCCGTTCGTCTGTCAGCGGGCTATATCTTATCAACCGTAATTAGTAGACAGAGATATCCAACTGTCTGTCCGTCAGGCAGACGTATGTATCTCATTAAGGTAGAAATTGGATTTTTTCTTTTACAATGGTACGTAACCCTTCGTGTGCAAATTCGACTTGCACTTGGGCTTTTTTCAAAATTTATGTGTACAGTGTAGCATACAATTTGTCTGATAACTATAATAATTTGAATGTGTCCTATATTGACTGACATCTCTTGTAAGGATGAGATACATTTCCCCCGACAAAGATAAGATTTGTAAAGTGTTCGCATTCGTTTTTGTTCTATTGCTCAAACAGAGAAAGAAAGAGAAAGAATTCCCTCTTGAGGGTCGTCGAGCATCATTATCTTGGAATCTTCCACCTCCTAAAAGCGCCTTAAGTGGTCGACGAGAAAGAGTACCCTACTTGAATGTATGTTGAATTACCATACTTAAAGCGTCATTGTTATGTACAAAATGTAACCTGATTTTTTTTGTTGAAGTGATTCGTGGAATACATTTTCTTACACGAAATTTAAATGGTGTTCTTTTTTCCATTGAGACTTCAAACCTAGCGTATAGGGTTATGAATTTCATTTTGTTCTCGACTGAGGGCTTGAAACGTTGTTAAAAAGAAACTCAGGCTTTCCCAAACGCTAAGACGGCATATCTAGTTGCCCAAAAAATATATGAATATATAAGGGTATTAGAGGGAATGAAAATAATGAGAACTTCATCTCAGTAATATGATGGATCTGGAGACTATTGACATAAATGATCAGATGGAGGTCATACACCTACGTGATATACTTAATATAAAATTTATACTTATCAAATATTTTTTATACGCCTACTAAGAAATATAACGCTGAAGCATACAAAATATTTTTTTCAGTATAGAGTTCTTCAATATATTTGAGACAAAATGTGAAAGATTTAGACATGACAATAATTAATTATAAATAGATATGAACAGGGTGGCCAAATAAGAGTACAAGCTACTGTATCTCGAAAACTACTCTCATTGCATTATAGTATTGTGGTGAAAATCTCAAAGACTGAAGAAAATGCTAGAGATTATTTTCACTTATTACGATAACAAAAAATGTATTTTCCTACAGCTGAGATAAATGTGAGTGTATTTTGTGAAACATTTACTTCCCTATCTATAAAAATAAACAGGTGGAGTCAGTTTTTGTAAATAAACGTATGTAGGTAACTTCAAAATGGCACAACAGATTCTACCAAATTTGGAGTCGTTGAAAAAAGTTTTTCTTAGACGAACAAATCTGCCTTAAGTACTCGGAATTATTGTAATTTGTTATATTTCCACTAGGGGCAATTTTCAACATTGAGACAGAAATATTGTTTTTCAGTTTTTTCCATTTTAAAATAAAAATGAGATTTGTTTAAAAAAATGCCGCAATATTAGATATAAATAAATTTGAATTACAAAAATAAAAATCAGTAATTGTTATTTTTTATGACATGAATTTTTATTTCAAAACTAGGCACCATAAAAATTATGAACAATTTGAGTCTTCATCAATGGGTTTTAATTTTTAATAAACATGTTATAATTCATACTTGGGCGTATAATAGGTACAGGGTATTCATTGTCAAACTTCTCACCTCGAAATTCTCCAATTGTGATTTCAAAAACAATGGTATACGGAAAAAATTAATATTGAGGGGCAAAACTTTTTAATGATTAATTGCTTGGCCCTTTCTTACTCCCTCCACTTAGAAACCAGCCTATTGAAAATCTTTAATGTTGAGAAGTATCGAGTGATATCCTACAAAAAACCTCTGCAGTCCTTTTCTTTTGGTACCTACTTGCCTTCTCAACAAAAGTAGCTTGTTCGGTTAAGATAAAAAAGCAAACATACAACCGAATTGTATACCTTCTCCTCTTTTTAAAGTCAGTCAAAAATGATTAATAATTTTCAAAACGCAAATTACTTAAGCTGTTTTAGTTACAGTAACTTTTTTTTTAATGGGCGCTATCACACGATGCCCCGTATCGGCAATTGTGTAGTAATTCCATAAGTGCGTAATTGCTTTACAACACGCATTACGTACTATGCTTTACCTACGACCATAAATAGTAAATTCAAAAGAATAAGATATTGATGGCAACCGCATTAAAATCCGTTTCGTAGTTAAATCTAAGCGTACAGATACATATATCTAAATTAGTTATGACAGAGTATTTTATTCCTTCAAATGGGATACTCTGCATATTACTGCATTTTTGAATTTTTCAACAATTTTATTTTGAACAATTTAAAAAAATATTTTACAACTTTGATGATCGTATGGCATATACCCAATTACTGAAATTAAAAAATTAATTGAAATTTAACAATTTAACTATTCAACTTAATATTATTATTATCAATTAAAATTTCTTACTACACCTTTTTCAATTGTATTTCAGAAGTCGTCAACTGTAATTCAGAATATTTAATTGTATTTTAGAAAGCATCACATGTATTTCGGATTAGTCAATTGAAATTCAGAATTCGTCAAATGTATTTCATATTGGTGAATTGTAATTCAGAACTCGTCAAATTTACTTCAGAAACAGAAAACATCTGATGTATTTCTTATCATTGTAGGTCACAATTGTCTTTGAAGTTCATTTTGGCAAATTGGTAAGTGTATAGCAATCAAAAAAAATGCACAAATATGATTGACAAAAATAACACCACGGTTACCTGTGATTTGATACATATGTTCCAAAATACCCATCCGATGCTTTCTGATTTATATTTGATACTCGTATGTTCTGAAATACATTTGATACGTTCTGAATTAAATTTGACGAGTTCAGAATTACAATGCACTAATATGAAAAACCTTTGACGAATTCTGAATTACAATTGAATAATATGAAATGCATTTGACGCTTTCTAAAATTTAATTGATTATTCTGAATCACATTTGATATCTTCTGAAGTCAAATTGATGCTTTCTGAATTACTGTTGGAATAGGTGTAGTCTTTTAAAAGAGCTTGTTTGACATTGCTATGACTACGCTGCTGACGGCCAATAATACAATCTACTTTAACCAATATGCGACGGATTAATACTATTCAACGTATCTTTTCCAGAATAACGTAATTGCTGAAGATTATATATTATTATAATTAAAATCACTAGGTACCGTAAAATTTGTTTCTGGTTGTACACCATAGAAACAAATCCAATGGTGTTAGCTCTGCTGATCTGGGTGGCCAACAGAAAGGTGTGTTAGTAGCTATAACTAGGTTAATAAAATGATTATTTAAATAATTAATAACATTTATGTCATTCTGAGCAAGCGCATGGCAGAGTTTTGTGAAGGGTATTTCTCCCAAGAAACCTTCTCATGTTGTTTCCAGCAATTCTAGGTAACGTGCCGCAATTAAAGTTCCGTCAAATATTACAGGACCTATCGAAAGATTCCACAGTATTCCGAAAACGGATCTGATTTCACCTTCACCCCGATATAATTAGGTGGGGATTTTCTTGACTAAAATGGTGTTTATTGTGACGATTGAATTCACCCCAACTAAACAAAAACCATTATTCTCTGCTCTTTTATCAATCACCAATCTGCAAAATATTATCTGTTTACATAAATACGAAAATACTAATTACGGATCCATGCAAACCGTAATCGGACTTGTCCGATTTAACTGACAAACCCATGAATATCAAGATGGAAAAATTAAATGAATGCATAATCTTCAATAAGCTTATCTCATATACTAAAATCGTCGATATTACAAATGAACTCAGTATTTGTGAAAAATTATTATCAATGAAACTAAATAATGAAAACTTGCGCAATTGTTCTGATGACAAATTCACCAAAAACTCTCAAAAGCAAACTTTATGTCATTAAATCATATATTCATATATCACGTTCATATGGAATTCACATCAGCTGCATTCAAGGGGATCAAAATCATCACAAACTTGAAACCACACACTCACATTTTCTAACTAGTGGAAATGCATGTGCAACAAGCTCGAATTATTCAGTTTAAAACTTTATGTCGACGATACAGAACATTCAACATTCTACTCAAATACCTCAGCGTCGCTATTGCTGCTGCTACTAGACGGTATAAAGTACAAATCCCGTCGACAGAAAAAAGAAAAACAAAACACAGAATCGGGATCTATCTGCCATCGTGGTGCATGGTGGTCAGCGTTTCCCAACAGACGCCCAGACACTCACTCTACTACTATGAGAATTTTCCCCTCGGCTCTCTTTTCTGGCCGTTCGATAACCTTATCTCCAAACAAAAGCTTCTCGTGAGATGGAGCAGCACACCGAACCCTTTCAATATGCAATGGCAACTACCGTCAGGAGCGTATGGACGACATTTTATTGTCTAGAGTGGAATATGAATCTAGAGATTTAATGTGGGGCTGGAATGTGGTAACGATTTTACTTTTTGTAACTAACGCTAGGATGAAGACGTGATTTTCCTGCATAAAACATAACTGCAGGTATTGTTTCAGATTATGTACTAAATATTTCATTTAGTATGATTTTTTTGTGTAATTTTACAATAACTAGGGCCCACTTTACTAGATGATTTAAAGGAAAATACAAAATAATATAAAAAAAGTATAATTATCTGAACATTTTTCTATATGTATTGCTTGTAGAGAGCAATCTAGATCACCTCTCAAACAAAAAAATACTAAATCAAAATAGGTTTATCAAATTAAAAGCTACGATGCTACAGACAGATAGACAGTTAAAAGATACACAAGGATTAAAAGATAGACTACTGAAAGAAGCAGATCAAAATATAGAGCAAAAATGGGAGAAATAAAGAATAGTATAACGGGAACGGCAGAAGAAATATTAGGATTAAAAGAGGAAAAACGAAGTAAGGATTGGTATGATGAAGAATGTGTAAACAAAAATATCAAGGACGAAAATATGGCTAACACTGGAGGTGATGCAGAATTGGATGACTCCAAAAAAAAGCAGAAAAATGCGGCCAGAAGAAAAAATCACGAGTGGGTTGAAATAATGATCATGGGAATAGATAAAGTCAACAAAGATAATAAAATATTTTTAACAATATACAAGAACAAAATAAATGGAACACAGCATTCGCTAGAATGAATAGAGCGGAATGGAAAGCATACTACCTATATAAGCCAGCTCAAGGACGATAGGGCTTTAGATGGAAAATATGAGGCACAGGAGAAAGAAGAAACTTTACGAAACATATGCAGAATATGAAGAAATAGTGAAGTATATCAAGGAAAGGCAGTCAGCAGGATCATATGGAATTGATAATGAATTAGTCAATAAAGAGTAAGAATAACTAAATAAACGAATCTAGAAAAAGGAGATAAAACAAAGTGCTGAAACTACCGAGGGAAAAACCTACTTAATAGAGTTTATGAGATGGTAACTTTGTTCATCAGTCTATGCAGTCCATGTTATGACACAAAACATAGAAAAATGTTATGAATATGGAACTGATTTACATATATTATTTGTTGATTCTAAGCAAGCATTTGATAGTGTTAACAGACATAAATTATTAGATAATATGGAGGAAATGGGAATACCAAACAATTTGATTATAGGTTCTGACAAAAATATCAATGAACAACTCTAGTATCATAATTATCACAAAGGAAGGCCATACGAAAGAGTTTGCTACTAACAGAGGTGTAAGACACGGGGATGCACTTTCAACTACATTGTTCAATATATCATTGCATGGAGCAATTAAGGCGATAGAAAAAAGTACTATAACAGCGAAGAATATGACGATATGCAGACGATCTCGCTCTTGCAAGAAATCAGTGCCACCTGGATAAAACTGCTGTGTGATCTAATCAAACAAACGAAAAGTAGAGGTCTGGAAATTAACTAAGAAAAAACTAGACGGGGAACTACGATGAACCATGAACTTAGACGGAAAACGAAAGGAGAAGATATAGTTTGAACGATTGAAATGGTATGGACATAAACTCAGAAAATACACTAAAACCTACCTATATACCTATACCTATAGTGAATATCCTTCTAGCAATCAAGCGCAACATTGAAAAATGTGATATCAATTACTTTTTTCGATTGAACTTTGAGTGATCAGAGTTCTATCTACTTTGAAGAGATTCCACAATGATATGCTTAAAGAAGGGTATTATTCAATTGATCTATTGCCTGTAAACCAGTTTCGACACTTATAGTCCAATCAAACATTTTGCAGACTTCAAAAACTGTCGAGAAAATAAGGCAAACGGGGGTAGCTAGGTATATGTTATTCACTAATCCTAATCTCTGAAGAAAAAGTGTTTTGCATCGAAATCCCTTGTACATTGATTTGTTTAATCACCATTTGAATTTTCTGAAAGAAAACCGTCTCTGTTCATGTACGTCCCTCTAAAATATCTGAACCATATTAGCTCAAATATGATTCTAATCAAAAGAAATGGCGAACAGTAGCAACAATGGCAAGTAATCAATTTCAATTATCGATTGTTAATCAAATCTCACTGACCCTAACATGTATAATATGTATCACAATACATATCATACTAATATCGTATTGAAACAACACTATGATGTAAATGAATAGATATTTTTGCGTAAAGTGCCTCACCTATGATAATAAGCTGACCACTTTCATTGAGTAGGAAGTCGATAAGGTGAAAAATGGATTGCTGGCTTTATTATTAGTTACGTATAATAAAACTGGTAATATTTGCATAAGTATTTGCAGATAGGAAGGTACTTATTGTAACAATTTTACTGACTGAATTGGTTGCTAACAAATAGAATGTTTTCTAATTAAGATATCCAAAGTACCTACTATAGAAATGTAAATGCCTGCTTATATACACAGGGTGTTTCTAAAAAATCTTCCAGAAATAATATCGCATATTATAGAGATCAAAATAAATAGCAAAATACACATATGTTTCTATATATAAAGGATTTAAGCAAACTTACCATAGTACAACTTGGGTATTTTAGGTGTTATATGTCCTGCTTTCAACCGTTTAGACAAAATATGATACTCAGAAAATTCGTCAGTCATTTGAGCCAATTCTTTTCCTGCTTTTTTCTAGGAGATAAGCATCATATACCTGAAATTTCAAACGTTCTAGAATCATAAAATTAACTCAGAATTTGGTTTTCATTTTTTAATAATTTTTTGTCACAAATTTCAAGGCCAATTGATAAAAAGGAATTGAAATATGAAATGCTCGACTCGATATCTCTTATAGATTTTGCAATATTTTGATATAAAGAAGTTTATGTATATTTTTATTAAAAAATAAGACACTAGAAAATGATTCCATCTATTCTTTATATCAGACTGAAACTTCTCAATAATTGTATTAAAATATTTTGCCGCTTTGTAAAGATTTTTTGAAAATTTTAGTCCGTTTGTTTTTAATAAATCAGGAAATAACTTGATTTAGAGGTGATCAAAAAAATACTCAAAAGCCTTGCTAATTTCTATTGATATATAAAAAAGTCTTACATTCTTGACCGACAAACCAAACGAAGGAATTATAATTTAAATATATTTTTATATTTTATGGATGTTTGCGCCTTATAAATAGTAGTAGTAGTAGTGCTCCGATTTTAATGATTATTTGTTCATTTGATAGACGACTATTGAGAGTTGGTCCCATTGAAAAAAATCGACATTCAACATGTCCTTCCCCTCAATAAATTGTCTCAAAGGGGCTGTAGGGGGCATTTTTTTGAAAATCGAAAATTTGGGACGACAAAATTAAAGAAGAGACCATATTCGACAACATTTAACATTGAACATTAATCAAAAATCATAGATTACCAAGTTGAACTATTATATGTACGGTTTCCGAGTTACAGACGTGGGAAAAAATGAAATATGTATATTTCTGCGACGTTTTGAAATCTTTGAGTGACGTATTATCTTCATTGGTGAACGTTCAATAATTTTTATGACTAATAATACACTAAAAAGTAAGAAATAGATATTTTTTAGAAAAAATTGGACCGACTTTATTATTTGATGCACTGAAAAATACAAAATAATATTAATTCTATTATTTCTGGTAATTTTAAAGTTGGTTTCAAAAGTTTTCAATATAACTATAAATGCATAACTTCAAAATTACCAGTACCAATTGAATTAATATTTATTATTTTTTACTTTTCAATGCACAAATAATTTGATATCTATTTTAATTCATATTTCAGATGTTTATTTTTTTTGTATGACTTACAACAACAATTATTAAAATCCAAATTTTACACAAAACCAATAAATATTGAAATGTGTCGCCGCATATCTATAATTTCTGCAATATTCCATGAGCTGTAACTAATAGGTAATTAAATTATAACTACACGACCGTATAATGCATAAAATACAAGACAATTTTCCTTAAATCTACTAATCTACTAATTTTGATCACAAGAAGACACCCTGTATGTCATTTGCCACTCACCTATCTGTTTGGAACAACATTTATCTGCCTGTTATTCACTTTTCAACCGAATAAAGGTTTTAGGTTTCGTTTTTTGTTAGGATCTATTTGCCTTATTTTATCATTTTTTATTTGTAATTCCCAACACTAATTCACGTAAAGAACATATTTATATATGTTTTTAGTATGTACACTTATTACAAGCTAGTACAGCTTTTGAATGAGTTTAAATACATTTCATCCCTCTGATTCTGAACATTCTTGATAGTTTTTGAAGCTTTACGTTGTATAGACTGAATGGCAAATTTAATTCTCTATACTCTACATTCTACATCATTGTTCTCACAATTCATGGTGATGCCAGAACAATATCTAATAACACTCTTCATCTCGCTATCCAGCTATTTTCTGTTTTGGTAGTTAGTTGGCTTTCATTTGCCAACATGTTCGTTTATTAAAAATCTACCAATCCATAGTACTCAGACCAGATGACCTTCCCAATAGGTTGAAAGAATGTGATCATTAACTACAGCATACAACCTTGCAAAATAAGAATGGTCAAATGCAATTCAATGTAACTGAAACTGCAATTCAAACAAAACTGTGAATATCAAATCTAATACCTACGTATTGAAATGGGTCTAATTAAAAAAAATCTCCTTTTGACATATCATTTCACATGTGAGGTCCCTAGAGCCGGACAAAATGGATTTTAAGTAAATAATTTTAGGCACAGCTATTTCGAAATATGTACAAAAATGATGTTGCCGTTTTATTAGATGCACAATTATCTAGCTACCTCCTGCTTAAGTTCTCGAATAATTCTGTGGAACAGATTTGGTATTTGACAAAAAATATTTTTTACAAAAAATTGGACCGACTTTATTAGTTGGTGCATTGAAAAACAAAATAATATTAATTCTATTGCTGCTGTTACTTTTGAAGTTGTGTAGTTGTAGTTAGATTGACAACTTTTGGCTGCGAATTCACAAGTACCAGCACCAATAGAATTAACATTATTTTATATTTTTCAGTGCACCAACTAATAACGTCGGTCCAATTTTTTTTTAATATTTATGTCACACTTTTGAGTGTAACATTAGTCAAAAAATTATCAAAATCAGAGTCGAATTGTATACTTCCTCCGTTCGGAGTTCGTCGGTCAAAAAAAATGGACGAAATCTTTTATTCATTCATTTTGTTTAGGTATCAACAAAAATCAAGCGTGGGTATACATATCGAGATAATCTCGTTAATAAACATAATTGATCAAGAAAGTTCAAAATGTTGACCATCGAGAGTCTTAGGAAGATTATCTCAGGAACTGATAGACCAAAATGTAGCTCAAAATTTTAGCATGAAAACAGTTTTGATAAAATTGAAGAACATTTCTGAGAAAAATATGAAAGAAAATTTATGCTCAAATGGATTGCCAAATTTTTTTGTTTATTCATATTCTGCCTAAAAAGTACCAGCACCAATAAAAATAATATTATTTTGTATTTTTCAGTGCACCAATTAATAAAAGAAATTATTTATAAACTTCATACTGCACCATCTATTTCTGTGGCTGGTCAAAGTTTTAAAATCAATTGGAAAATATGAATAAGTTCAAAAGACATAAGGTTCATGTATTGGCGTTTTCCGGATAAAACATCTATTAGTAGATACAACTCTACATGATCTACTTGTTTGATTTACGTGTTGAATGGAAACCACTGATTTGAGTTTGATATTTGAGTTGTAATATAAATGTTATGTTAAACTTATATCTATGGCTAGGGTAATAGTAGAGTACCTACTATTGTTATTATTAGCTTCAACCAATCCCTGTCAAATAATTCTAATACGACCTCAGAGTTGAACAAATGTTCTATAATGCTTATTTATTATTTGGTTGACTTGTAATTGTGTTTTAAAATTGTATATTTAAAATACAAACAGTTTCTTATTTCAATGAAATATAATTATTTCCATTTGAAATGTTTTGTCCTTTTTGTAGTTTACTCAGTTATTTGAATATAAATAATACCTACATAGAGACGCTATGGACATTTTCAATTCACCATTTTCTTTGTTTCAATCAAAAAGAATGAAAGTAAATTAAATGAATTAGAGTGCCTATGCTCGATGAACTTCCTGTATTGGTTCCCATGTAGGTTAAAATTGATTTCGTTTCAACAATTATTAACGCTTTGGAACAAAACAAAAATAGTTATTTTCCATAATAATTTATAGATCATAAGTTCCAATCCTACTGCACAAAATTTGGGCATAAACTACATAATTGCTCTCATGTTATAAAGGAAAAGTTCGATATTCTAGGTTCTATTATTTCTAAGTTTTTTATTAAGGCGGTAAAATAAAACACTTTCAGCCATACGTATTCCTATACAAGTTTTTTCAATACTAATTTGGTTTGATACTAAAATTGTTTGATATTATCGATACCAAAGTAACTGACTAACAAAATAAACTACTATCGAAGTTAGAGTTGTTTATGAATACGGCTGTGGCTGTAGGAATTCATGTTATTTATACAATTCCACTTTTCAGTACTATGTTATCTATGCTTATGCGTGATTCATTTTCTTCATCTAGTTTGAAGTCTAACTTAACTGGGAATTTTATTTATTTTATTATTATTATTATTTATTTAATTTTTATTTTTATTACCGAGATAGCCGTACAGGTAGTTTATTTTCATATCAACCTCCAGCATACTTTACCTCGATTCCCAAAACATTTTTAAGTTTTAGACCACAGTAAAAGAATTATTTCCTTAAATAGATTTATCTTCAATTATAATTTGAAGCACTCCACTTGAAATACTCGTTACTTTTGTTCTGGATTCAAATATTCCCATATATAATATTACTAAACTCCATAAAAGGACGATGGTGATACTAGATATTGAATTATTTGTTATTTTAATAATTCATACGCAGCCAAATAGTCGCAGAAATTTAGTGCCTACAATTTCGACTATGAGATCAACTTTTCAAAAAAAAGATACATTGAAATATACTTACATCATCTCAAAAAACTCGAAACCGTTCATCAAAATTGAATACGTCCTTCACCATCAAATCGTCGTTCAGATTTCTAAAATACTATTGTTTTCAATGTATAATTTACTGAATTCAATCTTATTTAGTTACTTATTATCACTAGCCATATGTGATTTTTTTAAAATAAATATTATCACAAGCTCTAATCAAAAATTTTGAATCATTTATCAACTGAACAGTTTAAACAAATATCACACAAATAGAATGAATTTAACAATATTATTGTTCACATTTAATTTAAACAGAATTAACTGCAATCGTTGTTGAATTCACAGTAGTCAGCTTCAATGTAACTCAATGTTTCCGAAACCTAGTGGCTGTCTGTTCATGAATTATTGAGTGGATTTATCCAGCCTGCCAGCGTCAACATCCGCATGCAAATCCCTTCAACATCACCCCCCCAGCGCCTGCACACATCAACCCCAAATGACGAATTAGATACATTCGTCTCTAACTGAAACTGTATAGACACAAGTCGGTCAATGACCTTAGACATAAAATTTTGCGTTGTCGTCGATCTCTTTGATGAATTAAAATTTAATTTGCGTCAGTGCAACTGAATGGGTTTGGCTCTGGAATTTCACGAAAATGGAAGCGTTTATCTGGAAAATGGGTCGAATTATTCACTCGGTTGTCTCCAATCTTGAAGTTTAACAGAGCTTGATAATTTTCCTGGCAAAAATAGCTTTCTTAAATAAAAGTGTTGGTATTTTCAGAGGACTCATAATTCGAATCACATTTTGAGCGATTTCTCAATTGAAGGAGTGAGTGAATGACGATTCTTTAGGGCTCTGAAGGTGGAAGGTTATATACTTATTTGGGATATACGTGGCTATACTTTTGTATGATCAGTGGCTATCAAATAATAACATAACAAAGAAAATATTTCATCTTGCAGGTAACAGAATACTGATCAGATCTTGTGTCTATTCATTTTTTTTCAGCTTGCCAAGGCAAACTACAATGGTCATATTCATTGTGACATAGAAGAGACCGTTTAGCCAAAACATGAATAAACAGTTAGAAAAGTTCACAGTGCATTTTAGGTTGAGATACGCGTTGTAGCAGATAGTATATAATAGAATAGTTGAGCAAAACAAGTTTTTCAACTATTGTCATCCACAAGCAGTAGCGATAACAAAATTCCTAACGCCTTTTCTCCCATTTTCGAATTTCATTGGGTATAGAAATATAGTTATAATTATTAATATTGTAACGTTTAACCCTTTGCTAAACGTTATGAAGTGAGTTCACTTGTGTAATACTCCAAAGTCAATGTTCGCACTTTGCTTCCAAGACATTTATTTCCAACACCTTTTTCACGTCGTTTTAGAACTACTATCCCATTTCTGAGACTAACTGTAACGTTTAACCCTTTGCTAGACATAGTGGTGTCAGTTCACTTGCGTAATACTCCAAAGTTCGCACTTTTCTTCCAAGATGTTTATTTCCAACACCTTGTAGATACACGACCTTCTGTAGTAGTACAAGTGTCACAACTTGTCACTTTGACTATCGCATTTCAGAACTACTATCGACTTATGAATCCAATTGATTGAGTCGATAAACTGACGACAATACTGTGACAAAGTGTACCTCACATATAGTTTCTAGAAGGTTCTAGAATAAATTTACCAATTCTAGAATTAATTAATGAAAAATACAAGCAACAACTATACTAGACTAGGTAGTAAAGCAATAATTAGATACCAAAACGAATAATAACCGTACATGATAAACTATCCACGTTACAATATTAATAATTAGCTGTTACTGGTTGGAAATCCATAATAAATTAAAATAAAAACAGTATAATAGATTTACCTAATGTTTACATGTGAACAATAAATCAAAAACTCCAGATAACTTTGAACCAATTGTAGGCCAAACTGGCAGAAACTTTCAAACCCGTAGCAATGAACATAAGAGTTCATTCAAATATACTCATATAAAACTAATTCAATCTATGCGCTACATCTCAATGATAATAATCACACATTTAATAATAATTTCGAAATCTTACATAGCGAAAAGAAACGCATGTTTATTAAATTCCTCAATGACCAGATCCATAGTATGTCCAGTCCTTTACAGTATATATAATTTTTATGTTTAATCTACAACTCCACAACTATTGTCAATAAAAATACCTCTGCTATATAACGAAAGCAGCATAGTATTTTATGTGTGCATCATAATTAAAATCATAAATCAATATAAGTTTTAGAGGTTACGTTAATGTTAAGTGATAATACGTTATCTCTCTACGGAGCGTGATAATACGTCACCCGTGAAGGTTATTGAAATTAACGTCAATATCAATATGACCACGTATTTGACATAGAAAGAATATAAACCTTATATATAGATATACAAAATACAAACCATATACTTAAACTTCTATAACGCTAGCATTGTGGAAAATAAATTACTCAAAAATGAAGCCAAATGCCTAGGGATAGCTGGCGATATGCGCATGCGTCATGAACCATGGATACCATATGTGGCATACATCGCATACAAATAAGGCTGTTCGAGCAGTAGTTTGGGACGGTTTGATAACTGTTTAAAATGCGCATGTGCGGTTTGAAACAGTTTCCAAGTGGTTTGGGATTTTGTTGCTCGAACACCAAACTGCAGTTTGCAAACTACCCCTTCCACTTTCTTACAATTTCGTCGTCATAGACCAAATGACTATGCCGATAGATATGTTTTATGACCAAAGATAAGAGAGAACATCAATGAAAGACTGATGGACAAAACACAAATCAAGGTTTAGTTTAGGACTGTGGTAGTGTTCTCTGAAAAAGATTTCTCCAACAACATAGAACACTATACCCAAAGAAGAAGAAGACGCTTCAACTGCGTCTGTCTCAAACTGAGTCCGGACTAGTTTGGAAATCGTCAAACTACTGCTCGAACATCTTACTAGTAGTTGGGAATAAATTATTTCATCGTAAATTGAAGTGCGCAGGCGTCTGACGGTTTGGGACTGGTTTGAACCGCTGCTCGAACACCCTTATTATGTGAATCCAAGCCACCTCCCTCAACCTCCCCATTAGCGCATGCGTACTAAACTCGCAATCCCTATAGTGAGCTTCACAAAAAAATTCAAGGATCAAATTATAGGTAGGTATATAGAATTATGTGATACAAACGTACTTTCGAAATGTCAAGATCAAAACGTAATGTTCGTTAATTGACTTCTTAAACATCAGAATTTAAAAATTTCAAAATAACTGAATTGAATTGAAAATTCAACATAACCAGTAAAACTTATCTTTATTTATTATTTTAAATATAAAGT
Organism: Crioceris asparagi; assembly: GCA_958507055.1. Lineage (NCBI taxonomy): Eukaryota > Metazoa > Arthropoda > Insecta > Coleoptera > Chrysomelidae > Crioceris > Crioceris asparagi. Next base: position 74,133,716 of record OY293828.1, read on the forward strand.
TCACCTAGAAGAATGTTAGAATGAGTATAGTCACTAAATTCTCCTATATCGTGTATGGTAAATGTATTAATAGAGCAATCTGATTACGTCATCAGATAGAGACTTTTTAGTGAACTTTCAAAATCATTTGACCTTGAGAATGCATTGATAATGTACCTATTGACAAAAAAATATATCACCGCGGGAATGGCGGCGCTAGTGATTCTGATTAAAATTTGAAGCTACAGCGACAAATCGTTAATTGACTGAATATGTTGCATGCTAATTTAATTGTCTCAATACAGATATTGTTGTGAAATGTATGTGTTTTATAGTTTTAAGTTGTCAAATCGATTCATTATTGATGGCTACAAATATGACAAGGAGCATGGTCATGTTTGTAGGTCATGATTAATTATGACATTACTGTCAATACCAAACCAATCCCACAATACAAGTTTGTTTATGTCAAATATTATGAACGTCGAATGTCGAATGTGACAAATGATTATCATAAACTTTTAAATTGCTAATTAGCTGATTATGATCAGTATTGATTTTACGATTTAATAACGTTGGAAATTTCTGGCGTACCAACGTAATACGACTGGTTACTTAAATTGACTAGAGATAAACAAATAGCCACTATTCAGTATATACAAATCAAAAATGGACTGAATTCTCGAGCACTTGTTGACAAATTTAGAAATGGTTAAAAAATAGATGGCATATTATACATCATATAAAATTATCAAACTAAACTTTGTTAAATATCCGATCAAGTTTCATGCAGTGTAGATTTATCCACTCATGAATTAATGGAGCATATTCACATAGCGAACGTCAGCGTTAGCAAATTAACTACCTTAATCCCCATGATGCATAACTTACCTGGTAGGTACCTACGTATACCTTTTCAGCATAATATAACTTCTAGTCATTGAGTGCAAACATAAGACCTCGATCCTTTGCCAAATTGAGTGTGTTCTAGGGCAATGACTCGCTTCCATGCTTCGTTTAGGTTTTCGCCAGAACTGATATACCTAGGTAATCAGAGTGAAAAGGAGGTTTATTGTCCTATCAAGAAATATTGAAAAATTCCAATTGAAATTCCAATAATAATTTTCAATGAGTGGTTCATTCTGAAAATGACATTAAAAATTCATGAGAAGCTCCAAATTAGAAAGGTTTCTAAATCAATTACGACCGAGCGAACCGTTAAATATGACAGGTAAAATCCAACGGCATCCTCGCATACCAACAATCATTTTATGGAAAATTTCTATTTTTGATTGACATCCCCAACAAAGGAGGTATTGCACTTCGAATATATGCTTTTTTTATGTTCGTACGCACAATTCGCATAGTAAACGTGCTCCGATTTTTGTTTTTTATAAGCTTTTATTTAACTTGCAATGTAAGTATGTATGTTGGTTTGTTTAACTCAATTTGAAATTATCCTCAACCGATTGAGCTGAAATTTTGGATACCCGTTTAGTTATGATGACAATACACGGTTCTACCAAAGCTTACTTAATACCAATCTATGCTGTAGGTAGTTCTACGATGTGACACTATTCTAAATCCAATATGGCAGACTAATAATTGTTTTTATTAATTAAAAGGGTTTACTGAGATAAATTCAAAAAATTAAATTACTTCACACTACATTCAATATGGCGGAAACCCCTAGGTGGAGGGCAAAATTTTTATATCTACCATCACGATACCTTACTTTGAGTGTAGTACTATTTCTTATAGCCATCAACAAAATAGTTGGATCAAGACAAAACCTAGTTAAAGCTAGAAAGGGGAAAAACGAATCTATCATACATAATGTAACGGGAATTTATATTAAAACTGGGTTCGATTTATTTTCACTTATTTATTTACACTAATAACTACACGTTTACAAATATACACATTTATATTCACAGCATTACCTAGCGCTAGTCCTCTATGAACACACTCATTTCTCTAGCTATGACTTTCTATGACTAACTATCTACTTCCGTGGTCCGTGTGTTTATATCCACTTAACCTCCTATCTCGAAGCGTCTCGTCCTTTCTAATATATTGTTCTGGATGTATTTTCCAATATATTCCTTCGAGAATAGACCAAATCAGTATATTCTCCATGTTTCTGGATTCCCAGGATGTTTGTGATATTTGTGAGTGTGTGTTGGTGTATTCAGGTAAGTTTTCACGTTACAATAAGAATATACAAGAAGCTATCCACGGCTTAGAGGAGTGGTCAAGTTCAACTGGCCTAAGATTCTCCACTTCCAAATCTAAAGCGATGCTATTCTCCAAGAATCCCACAAGGAATTAGTTATCACCTACGCTACACCTTTATAACTCGCCGACTGACTATGTAGAAAGAATAGAATTCAAGATTAAGTTCGTACCTACCAAACCGAGAAGCGCTACCAATAGTCTTATGCGTGGCGCGTGGACGAAGTCACGGGCATCTTGTAGTTGAATGATTGTAAGTCTAGGGATCAAAGATATGTATATCCAGAGACAACCATATTATAGGTAAATAGGTAAAATCCAGAAATATAAATGAAATACTTATATTAAAGTCACTAATGTTTACTGAAAACTACTTAAATTACTCTAAAGAAAAGCACTGAAAGTCAAAAGTAACCCTCACTTTTACTTTTAGTTGGTTCGGTATGCGATTTTTAATTGAAGTCAATTGAAAAATTAATTGGCTCAGGATTCGCTATTATTTAATTGATTCCCTTGACAACTTCCCAAGAATTTCCAGGGCAATGTTTCATAATTAGCGTATAAGAAATTCAATGTTCGTGCTTTCAGTGGATTAGATTGATGAGAAAAAATAATTAAAATTATTCACAACAGCCGAAAAGGCAGCTTAGATGTCAGTATAAAGTTTATTATTGTTTTGTTTTTCCTTTATATTCTAATGACAACCTCCCTGGTAGTATTTGTGAATAAATATTTCTTACTTATGACTTGTAAACTTTAGTGTTTGTTAAATGTGTAAATGAGTAGTTCATAGTGGATTCAGATATAGATATTTTAGGGTAAGGGAAATAGCTAACTCACGTAAATTTTACTTGAATTGGATTACAAAAATCCACTTCAGCATATTCTCAAACGTTTTAAAAACTCTAAATCTTTAAATATTAAACATCTTAACAGCAAAGCAATCGAAGTGTGATTGTAAATATTGACAAGATGCAGAAAACAATTGTTAGCAATACAGATTTATATTTATGTAGTCCAGTTAGCTATTTAAGTCGAATTTATAAGAAAATAAGCATAGAAATAAAAATAGGAATAGAAAATTTATTGACTATTTTTCTACATATAAATGTAAATTATAGCAAGTCATCTTACATTAGGTATATAATATCTACAAGAAATATGAACACTGTGTATAACATAAAAATAAACAATGAGATTGACAAACATAACACATAAATTTAACAGAGTTGTACATAAGTGCATTGCTAAGTTATATTTCGGTTGGTGCATCTAAAAATTCGTTAATAGAATAAAAACATTTTTGTAGTAAATAATTTTCAACATAAATTATAAACAAATCATCTATTATTAGTGATTATCATTGCTGCCACTGTCCAAATGCCAACGCTCCCATACCACCGTTAATATAAACGCAATCAATGGCAGCAAATTGCAAACTGACTCTATCAAAGACATATTCTCATATTACACAACCTACTGATCGCTTGGTATAGTTAACGTAATTTTATTAATTCAACGTTTCGTTAGAATCCTGTAATGGAGTCTTTATGAGCGATTCAAATAATCAAGTAATTGTTATATTTTCTAATGAGTAACTTTAAATAAACTAGGACCGACTTCATTAGATAGTGCACTCAAAAGAATAAAATAACAACACATAATGTAAGAATCATAAATATTTTGAACTTGAAGTGATCATTATCAGCAACCAACCAACCAACCATCTTCAAAGCTTGGTTCTGACATTATGTATTGTTATTTTATAATTTCTAGTTTATCATCTAATAGAGTGGATCCTAGTTGTTTTTTTTTAAATTATTTGTTTCAGAATTTCGGATGGTCATGACAAATTAGATTTTTTGTTTATTTTTTTTTATACATTTTATTTAAAATTGCTTCGAACTAAATTTGTAGGTACTGATTATATCTATAACCTAAAATTATTTTTGATGATATTTAAACTACGGCCTTTTTTGATAGTTTTTGTAATTGTTTGAACAGTTGCCATCTTGAAACTACTTACCCGATAATGCCCAATAACGAACTTGGCCGAGATATTTAAGAGACTGATTTTTGTAGCAAATTTGAGCTTGATACTTTCAAAACTGCGACCTCTATCGTGTTAACAAATTTCGTAATATCCCATATATATATATAAACTTTTGAACCAAAAGTTTTTTGGACCTACTAATTGCGATATAACATGCCGTTGAATTTTTTTTCGAAATTCAAAAGTGTGAACGATCGCAATAGGTACATTTTTAAGAAATTCAAGACAGTGGGAACCGAACATTTTACCACTACCACTGCAGCAAGGAGCTTATTCATTCTAATAGAATTTTATATTTTTTATAAAGAAATTACTGGATAACTTTTGTGTAAAAGAGATTTTATATCAGAAATGATATTTTTAATGGGAAGGCAGTTACTTCAGATTTATAGCTTTTATGTTGATAAAAACTTTATTATAAAAAATATGTTAAATTATGAAATACAGTTTTGACATTTTCAGAGCCCTAACTAAAAACTCTACTCAGTAATCGAGAGATTTGCAAGGAAAAATATTTTAAGAAATTATGTGTTATAAAAGATCTAGTAAAAAAACTAGCCTAAAAAGGGCTTTTTTAAAGGGATAAGCTTTATGAAACTGAATATTTAAATATGGGACGATTTCTCAATCATCCTCTTACAAATAAAAAAACATACAGTCGAATTTTTTACCTTCTTGTTTTGAGTAGTCGGTCAAAAAACAAGAGCTCAAGATTATAACTTATTTTAAAATCATTTGAAAATTATATTTTTGCTAACATTCCGCAAATTACAGATAAGATTTTTTATTAGAATAGAGTTGCAGGAAAGGTTTGAATGTTTAAGCAAAACGCTTAAATAACGATAAAACTAAACTTGTTAGGATTAGAAAATGTGCATTAAATAAAATGCTATAATCTACCTACCTTTTAGAACTATCTTGACTCGAAAACTTTTCAGAACAAATACCATTTATTAGGTTACTTTATATGTAGATCCTAGGAGAAAGCGCTGAGAAACTAAACTCCGTTATTGAAATTGCAACAAGAAAACGAGGTTAATTCTCTAGGAGTTTGTGTTCTGGGAATAGTGAAGCTGATATGAGTTTTATGTGAAAATGAAAGATGCTTTAGCAGTGTTTGCATAGCGGTAACAAAGTAAATCTCTGGCTGCTCTATATAGTACATCCAGGTAAATTGATCGACGCCATAATACAGCGTGTACAAAAAGGAACTTATAATAAAATACACTATATTTATTCTGGCATCAAGTTATTGTAAAATTAACTAATCTTCCATTAGGAATTCTTTATGAAATCGGTCCTAAACATTATTTACCTCCTGCAAACAATTCTGTTACCAAAATAATCTAAGATAACAAATATTTTATATTTTCTTAATAAAGAAACTGAAAATGTTTTTCTTGTTATATTTCGCAGTATACAATTAATTATAAAAAAAAATGTGGTATTACGCCATTGCTCAATTGCTATTTAATTGGTTGTCAACAGTTTTCTATTTCTAAGCTCATCCAGGTTATCAAGTTTTGATTTTGACCGATGAACCCAAACGGAGGAGATTTCAACTGACCAGTAGAATTAATATTATTTTGTATTTTTCAATGCACCACCAAATAAAGTCGATAAAATTTTTTGTAAAAAATATTTACAAATATTGTTTTTGAGATACCCCTTTACAGAATAATCTAATGGCGATAAATCGGAAGATCTTGCCGACACTGTTTCTAAGCCTCTTATTCTGGAAAAAAAACTATATATAAATAATCTGTTTTTTGCATAAATTAAATTTTACACAAATCAACTTGCAAAAAAAACGGTAAATTTGAATGGTGAAAATATATACAGGGTGTACTATTTAAGAAAAATATATCTTTGAATTATACCAAAGTAATAGCACACCCAGTAAAGTTCTGAATAACTAAACTATCAGGACTGGATATATAAGTTACATTCCTTTTTTTTTACACGCTCTATAATAGACAGACGTATTTCTGCGGTTTTTAGTTCTATAAGGGCACGAAAATAGATAATCATTCATTGTCCAGTACTAAAGAGGAACAAAAATGGAGAGCGTTATTGAGTTATTCTGTTCAAGGACAGGCGCTATTCACCTGGACCAAAAGCGCCCTAGAGGAAACTCATAAGCTTATATCTACTGGCCTCTCCGTGTGTAGACCGTTAAGTACTTTTGGTCAAGGGGCATCGGGGTAACACATCATGATTTTGCCCTCTCTCTCTCTCTCCTCCTATATCGGTGATGGTCTGGCTAACAAGGTGTGAAAATCGATGGGGAATACCGAGCTGGCGATATGATATTGTGGGCCACGTGCTTCCTATGTCATCACCTATTTGCTTCCCTCTGACCCAGAACAAATGCAACTGTAAAGCCGACTAGAATAACAATAACGACGAGCCCTTAGAACATAGAGCTGAGCTAATTTACTATATCTATCTACTGCTCCACAGAATTATGGATTTGAGATTATCTAATGGTATGATAGAATTTAATAGTTATACAACCCATCGTATTGCAAAAATATAACTTTCAATTCATTCTTTGGATAGATTGAGAATGTTCATTCATGAGGTACATGTGTATATGCATTTTGGAATTGGAAATAATAAACTGTAAAACAAGTGAAATTTTTGATAAGAAATTAAAAATAGTTCTTATTAGGCATTTAAGGTTTGATCCGTACCGATGAGTACTATTGCTATCTCTCCTTTTCTCGATTTGAAATATACTTATGTATATCTGTTTGCCAGCAACAGCAATTCCATATCAAAATACTGTTTGTCTACCATAACACAAAATTAAATTTTAAATTAGTATTATCAACGGCTCACGTCTGAAAATTGCGACAGCTGACAGTGAATAGCGCGACATAACCATAGAATAATATGTACGACGATCTACCAGAGAGAACCTGTACACCATGCTCGTGCGTAATTTCAGAAACGGATCCCATTGTCCGACATTGTCGTTCCATGTCGAAAAAATAATGATCTTGGTTGAATGAGATAATTATAATTACCAATATTGCATCCCACTTGGAGCTTAACAGGATGAGAGATGTCTGCGATCTAAGTACAAATTCGAAATTTCAAGTCTCTAGACCGTATGGGGCCTGAGAAATCGCTGCGGAGTCCATTGATACAAGAACCGAAAGTAATAACAAGTAAAATTTAAAAAAAAAAATAGTTTTTATTAGGCATCTAAGATTTCAACCGTACCGATGAGTACCTACTATTGCCCTCCTTCTCTCGATTTGAACTATCTTATGTACCTATATCTGTTTGCCAGCAACAGCAATTCCATAACAAATTACTTTTAGTCTACCACAACACACATAACCAAAGTGTAATATATACGTAGATCTGCCAGAGAGGACCTATATACCTATATACCAGAGAACAGAGACGTATATATACACTCCATGCTCGTGCGTAATTCCAGTGACGGATCCCATTGTCAGACATTGTTGTTCCATGTCGAAGAAAAAGTGATGTTGCTTGAATGAGATAATTATAATTAATCAATATTGTATCACACTTGGAGCTTAACAGGCGGCGAGACGTCAGCGATCTAAGTTCGAATTCGAAATTTCAAGTCTCTAGACCGTATGGGGCCTGAGAAATCGCTGCGGAGTCCATTGATACAAGAACCGAAAGTAATAAAAACTATTAAAAAACTATTTCAAAAATGAAACCAGTCCAGCCATTTCTCTAATATTTTTCGGAATCAAAGTTGTTTAACTAATACAGTCGTATTCATAATCAATCTTGGTCTGGTACTTGTTTGGTTTTGTACTAGAACTGTCACGTTTGTTATTGTCGTTAAGATAGTAACAAACAAACTAGATTAGTACCGAACTAAGACTGATTAAGAATACGGCTGGAAATCTTCAATATATAAGATGAACCAAAATCAAAGGGTGCATGCAAGCTCGATTTTTTTTTTCTTTCCAATCTATCGAAAAGACCGACAATGAGGCATGATCTTGAAATATTTTTATTTTTATAAGATATCTTGAATTACGATTATATTTTTGTACATTTTCTGATTTATCACTATAAATATAAATAGATATAATGCTTCCATGTTTTTTTAGTCTAATGAGTAATAGTTTTTGACCTATGTCAGTTTATGTGGAAAATATAAAAGTGTACCAAAAACGGGACATCCTGTGTATGTAGTTATTTAGTATGTACCGCCAAGCTCATCTTTTGAAAATTGGTTGAAATTTTTTTTATAGCATTATCCGACAAATTTTTCGAGGCATAGATGTCTTACGATTATTTATCCTGACTTCAGTATACCTACTTTGCGGCGACCAAACAAATACCTATAGAAAGTATGGAACTCTCCTTACATGAAAAAATTGAGAGGTCGAATAGTATATATTTCACGAATATGATATGATCAAATATTATTTATCGTGACAAAAAAATATTACCTAAAAAACTCGAACAAAAATCATTTAAATTAAGTGATTTTGGATAATTTTTAATATCATAATACAATTATTATTAGAAATAAAAGTTCCTTTCCCCCGTTACCTGCTGAACAGAAACTGTTCCGCCGTATTTTTAAAGAAAACACAACAAAAAGATAAATTTCAATTTTTCTCAAATAATTTTCTAGGCAGCTATTCCAGTTTGCCATCCCCTAAAAACCTTATTTAGACCATTACGAATATTTAAAAAGTTGCCTAGTGGTTCGCAAGTGATGCCGTTAACAATAGCATTTTATTTTTGACCAACTTCCCAAACGGAGACAAGTCGATTGTCCGTTTTTTTGTTCGTACGCGCCTTTCGCATAATACACGTGCTTTGATTTCAAGGATTTTATTTTCATTTGAAAGTGGAGTGTTGAGAAATGACCCCATCAAAAAAATTCAAAATCGTGTTCCCCCAAAAACAATGTGCAATTTTTCGAAAATAATCTGAGATGCTAAAATTAAAACCATATCTAGACACATTCAAATTGAACATTTTTCCAAAAATTGTAGGGTTTCAAAGGCTGAAATATGTTTCCTCTACCGGTGCTGGTACTATTGAAGTTGGTGCCAAAAGTCTACTAGTTACCTGGAACTGCACTGTTGAAAATATTAATTATTACATAGATTATGAATCATAAAGTCAAAGAAAACTCTAAGCTACAACAAATAAAGGACCCCATGGAAATGATGCGAGGAAAAAAAACTTGGTAAAAGGTAAACTCAAGACACAAAATCCATACTAATATTATAAATGTAGAAATGTTACTCAATCACTCAAAAACGGCCGACCGGATTTAGATTAAATTTGGCACAAAAATAGTTCTAACACATACTTTATATCCCGGAAAAAATTAGGTTTCTGTGGGTTCATCAAAAAATAAGCTACATGACGTATCCTCATCGGCCTCTCCTAGTACAACACCCATTTAGAAGTTGCAGAAACTATTAGTTAAGTACGTGTGATTAATAAATAACATTAGAATGAACGTTATTTAGAATTGTATTTAGTTTTATTAGCATATTAGTAAATTACAGGCTTTATTGTCTGTTATTAATTACTGTTTTAGGGTCATAATTTAATATGAACAAAAAAACTTTTGCTGCAAACATTTTCAAACAATAGTGGGTAATGTACCAAAAAATTATTAGAATAAATTAAACACAGAATACTTTTACGTAGAATTTATCATTGTATATATGTACAGCAGTTCATATCAATCAGTTTTGTTAGACCTGAACACTTTTCTTTTAGATTTTTCTTCTCTGAGTTGTTGAAATGATTTTCTTATACCACATATCACAGTATATTCATAACCTAAAAATATTTATTGCAAAAATAAATAAATTCATACAATATATTCCTCTTTACCTATAACAAAAAACAACAAACATAGAATTATCCCTTAGACTTGTTTACCGAATTTAAATTATTTCTAGGAATAACCCTATCTTGATCTTGTGATACTTTAAACAACATACAATATATAACTAGCATCGACACCACCAACAGGGTCTTTTCAAGGGCAATTTTATATTTCTTGTCCTCCTTATCCTCCTCATATTGACGCGCTCTTCGTCGATTCTCTTTTTGTCGTTGAAATGTGGCTCCATAATGTGACTTAGACCATTCATCGAAGTCATAGATAGGAACAGATCCAGTAGGAGTAGGAGGCCTTGTCCTAGGCTGTCGGGTCTGATAAGATCTATTTACAGGTTCTTGGACCACAGGCCCAGAATCAAAGTACAATCCTCGATCATAAAGTTTACGTGTTTTAACATTTCCAAGCACCTCATACGCTTCACTGATATCCCTAAATTTCTTGTGTGCTTCTGCATTACCTTGATTTTTGTCTGGATGATGCAGCATTGACAATTTATAGTATGCGGATTTGACTTCGCTCTGTGTTGAATTAGAAGATATGCCTAAAGATTCATAGTGGTTTCTCGGTTTGGCGTTACTACATAGGAATCTTCTTTGTAGTTGTAAGCTCGAATAAAAAATTTTCAACATTATGAGTTCCTATAGACCATAAAACGTGGGTAGATGAAAAAAACTTGACACATTTGTCAACTATGCCAATTAAATATAAAGCAGCTGCAACAGTTCATCAAAAAATTTATGTCTCTACCAGCCCTTTTCCTGAATTCTCCATATATATGAATTTTCAATGGACAGCAACATCTGTAAAAAACATAACTCTTGTTGATATAATAAATATGAACTAAACGGAATGTGACATCAGGTTGCATAATACGTGCTTGGAACCTCCAATAAAATGGAAAAGATTATTATTACCTTCATATATCTATTGTTTTAAAAGTACAGTAATTTTGTTATTAGGCCCGAATTGTGATTGTTTTTGAACAAGAGAATTCAAATCACCCCCCTTACGACCCTTCACTTAATATTTATTTCATTACATACACACATGACCGCGACCGCTGTCCGATCACGATCACAAACACCAACGTCCAACGTCAAATGTCAACGTCGTCACTCAATTGTCCACAGATTAGGAAAATTGTCTAGATTCAAGATTCAATTAGTAAAAACTTTCTCAAACAACAAAAACATCCACGGGACATGAAAAGATTAGGCAAATGAAATTATTTTTACATGAGTTGATCAGTTGTCATATAAATTGAAAAGGTTATCACTTTCGGAACAGACCGCGACTCAAATAATTTTTATTGATAGAGAATCAATTACTCAACGAACACTACTTATATTGAAGGTTGTGTGTATTGATAACGTTCATGTACACAGAATAGGAACATCTGCTTGTCAGTTATTTCAATATCTAATAAGCAAACCATTATGTAATGTACCGATAGTAGACTAAATGAGAGTGTATTTATAAAATATTTCGCTTACCAAAGAGAGCATGTGCGGCTGCTTCGGGGACGGAGGTCGATATTTCAATGTCCTTTACACGAACACGACTGCCATGGAGCGCGGAACACAAATCTATTGCGACGAATCTCGAAAGGAGTGTGCGAGAGGCGGGAGTGCAGTAGACCCGCTCTTTCACATGATTTAAAATATTTTCTAGATACAAACTTTATGGAACGTTACAGACATTATTACTCCTATACTGGTGTATTGCTTGGTTGTATATATTATGTAATTTATTCTAAATAATGTATTCATCACTGATGATAGTTTCTCAAGACAGTTTTAAAATTTAGAAGTCTTATAAAGATTGAAATAAATCGTTTCTGAATTTCTGAAGAAGACTTCTTATTAGGTATTGATTAGTTTTGGCTTAACTGTGTGAACTCTAATATTTATATTGAAAATCTCATAGCGATTCGAGAATTTAAATTTTTATATTGAAAATTTTCTCGCTTCGCATGGAAAATATAACGAGTGAATTGATAAAAACGACATACCTATTTCGATGTCTCGACACCTAATATTTGTATTTATTGAGACAAGAAGACCTTGACCTTCGAGTGTTTTGTATAGTAAGCATGCACGATGGACTGATTTTTATGATAACAAAATCCACCACCACGAAAATATGCCCAAAAGGGGAGTAAGGGGTGACTTTTTGAAAGTTCAATAATTTTGATGATTAATGAAACACCCAAAAATAAGTAAATATTTCTAACAAAAAGTAGGACCGACTTTATTAAGTAATACAATAATTCTGTTCGTATTGGAGCTTTTGAAGTTCGTACCAAAAGTCTTCCAATTGGGTACTTGACTAATTTTTTGAACAATTTTTGTTTTGTAGTTAGACATTCAATTAAACCAAAAAAAATGTACGAGTGTATTTTGAAAATAAAAAAAATATATTCAAAAATTGTTTTTAAATTTCCCGCTTGACTTCTAAAAACGGCTGCAACGTCACAATCTCCCTTAATTAGTGTCCCGCAATATTAAAGAAAGCAGGAATAGAGCAGATAACACTATCTGACCAGAGAGTAGATACATTATTGTATGTTCTCTCTGAGGAGGATTTGTTCATCGACTTGTTGATTACTACGTCACTATCTTCGTCGATTTTGATAGGTGTTCACAGTCACGTGATTATCGGTCTGAAATTACAACTATTTGAATTGATTATATTTTAAATTTTAAGAGAAATTCAACCTGCATAATGTGATTTTTGGTATGTTAGGACTACCTAATATCGTCTGAACATCACTTTATATTGAATTTCCATTAATGTCAAGTACCCAATTGCAAAATTACCAGTACCAGATTTTTGATTACGATACGGTCGCCCATTATTGCGCATCAAAAAAACAATGTTTGAAAGTATTATGGTGTCGAAATTATTGAAGATTAATTTTGGAAATATAATTTAACAATTTCTGCACGTTGTGGCGAATAACAAAACTTCTACTATTACTAAAAATTGCCAAGGAAACAAAAACTTTCTCATATTTAAATTTACCAAAGCATAATACGTCCTTAAGTTAAATGCGATACTGCTGATACACCCTGTATTTGGGTATTCACGTCACATTTGCAACTTCAGAAAGAGATATTGCTCCTGTAGGGGCCACAACTACTACTACTGTCATGGAAATTCATCATCGGCCTGTGTAATAATGTGCAATTGACGTGGACCATTATGGGGCGCATATAGTATAAATGGCGATGAATGATTATAATCAATGGTATACCGAAACGCGAATATTACAGTGACCAATTCAACATTCACATAGATAAATGTTATAACCATTTAGATGTAGAACTACAGTTTGACTTGATATGAAATGTTGAGTGAAACGTTAATTGGTCATTCGAGAGAGACCAAATGAAATGTTATAAATATAAATTCAATTATGTTGAAAATTGATTATTGACAAAGGCTAGAATTGTACATACAGTGATATCAGAAATGATCGCATCCCACGTGACGCCATTTCGAATTCGCCGCGTTGAATAGCTCCTTTTATTTTGGCATTCTTTAAAAATCACATCTCTCCCTTTTAAGTCATACCATTACGCATAATGAGTTGTTTTATTTTTTGTAAATTTCCTGCGTATTGTCTTCAAAATCGGAGTAGTTTGTTGCTCAATATCTTTTTGAGTATTTTTGTTAAAATTTTCCATTAGTTTACTAATCTTTTTGGTAGTGTTACCAACAATCGTTGTTTTTGCAGTTCAACAATTTGATCAAATTGTTTCGTTCCCTACACTACTGTGAATAAATCTTCTTGTATATTACCAGTACAATGTGACGTCAGCAACACCTTGCTGTTTCTTTACAAAATCAAACTGAACAAGGACTCGTTGTGAATCAATCGCTGAAAGTTATTTCTGGAGTATTTTGTAAATCAATCATATCGTAACTATGAAGTACCTATTTGTAGAAAATATCTTCTTATTTACAGGAGAAGTAATCTGAAATGAGAAATCCGAACCTAAACTATAAACTACAGATTTAAACAGGGACATCAGTAAAACTGTACCTACTCAAGTCGACTTTACAAATTTCACAGTAAAGATTTATGAGTTGTCAAAGTTAATATCTTTGAAGATCTTAGTCTTTAAATAAATTCTTACCTCATAGATACTTTTTTAAGTTCATTCCGTTTATTCATAACATTATGATCTGTTTCATAAGAAAATTCGTCGCTCGAAAATATTAAGAAATCAACCTCTTGGAATGTCTGTATCAAATATGACATTATTCATTACCGCCAGATTTGAGAATTTCTATGGTTGATATAATTCCATTTAATTTTTAATTAAAAGGGACTATAGCCAGACCCATACCATTAAAAAGAGTGAATGGAGACACAGGTATCTTTCCAAAATGATCATTTAGAATCGCAATCTGGTAGAGTTCTCAGGCGAGACGTTCTAGTTCGTAGAATGCTGGTTTGGCCATTCACAGCTTTCGTGAATATTTCAGATCAAATTTAACCGTTACCTTCGGGGAACTGTCGATTTTGGGTGAAGACGTGAAGACTAGGGGTGGATTTGTTATGTTTTATATACACCGTTATGATTGAATTTTGAACTGAATTGAAAAACTGGTTTTTAAAGTTAAAATTCCATTATATTATCTTGTAAATAATTTCCAAATTTGATTCATTCCACGATAAACAAAATATAAGAATTTTTGCCATGGGTTTGTTACCTACTCATATCACAGGTTGGCACATTAATGTTGAAATGTCTATTTCTGTTCATTGAAGATAGGATCAGTATTTAGTGTAACCCATTTTTATATTTGATTTATATGTCGATTCTAATGACTTATGCATACGATAAAAGTTTATGGAGATTATAATGTTCTAAAATCTGCGATGATGAGCTCCTATTTTTCAAAATTTCTATAAAAAACTTTTAACATTGTGATTAAAATTATAACTCTTGATGAGCTGAACTATGTATATAAATTATAATAGTTGTAACGATATTGAATGTTTATGAATACAGTTTTTCATGTATCGCATGTAATAAGCTTATAAACCTCCAATATGTTTTTTTATGAAAAAGACTGCTAGATTATGCAGCTGTGACATATGACCTGTCCAGAGAACACACTACTATTATCTGACAGGTCATATCTCACGACTCCTTTATGTGATTATGACTTGGAATATTGGCCATTGTCTAGACTATCTATGTCAATGGTCATAACGCTTAGAACTAACAATTATTGGTTCATGGAATAATATCATGTTTTTGACTTGGACTAGGAAAATGAACAGTTTTCTCTCAAATTGGTATTCCAGAGCAGATGTTGCATAAACTTATGTAGGGTGAATGCGCCGGTAAGCCAACCCCATCTAGTGGTCGGCCACATACCCCTTCAATTATATATATATTTTGAATCGCAAGCGTTTTTCAAGTTCCTTATGTGCGAATTCGAAATCTCCAGCTTATGAACTGTAAGGATACCAACTTCGCTGTATGTCCGATCTAACTGAATTCCCGCGAAAACCGTTCAAAAAGTTGTTGTTCGTCAAGCAGTGCCAAACATCTTGGGCAGAACATCGAGTGGGTGAATTTTAACACTAAGTACCAATTTCTGCAATAAATTTAGTGTAAAAAAGCAAGGTGGCCGGCCATTAGTTTCGCAATTTTTGATAGTAACTAGTAGTCCCCCCCTGGCCAACTACTGGCTCACGAGGGACAACTTTATTATTTCTCTATTACATTCAATAAGAACAATAATCACATTATCTTTGTCTTAATGCATATTTTGCTATAAGCGTATTGCCTGTACAAGTAGACGTTCGCGCTTACGACGCTTGGAAAAAATCTTACAAGCCGTCAAATCTGGTGGCCGACTACTAGAACTCACGTCTTTTCCTAATTTTACCAGTAGTCAGCCACAAGATTTCTGAGGCTATTTCAAGCAAATTTTGCATGGAAAAGTTGATTTTAACAATCCTTAGGTCATTTCAGGCCGTGCGAAAACAAAGATTCATCAACACAATGATGAAAACTTAGCAAGCGCTCTTGAAGCTGTGAGAAATCATGCTTTGATAAGAGAAATATGCCGAAACTATGGAGTACTCAAGTCTACCCTACAGGACCGTATAATTAGAATTTTCGCACTGGCAATATTTTTACCGCAAAAATAGCATTCAACCGTTTCAAGTTACATGAACGAAAGTCGAAAAGTATTTAGCAGCAAAGTCAATGTGTGATGTCATTAGAAATTACTAAATTATGATGAAACGAAAGGATTACGTCAAGGATGCTGTGTCTCTCCCTTACTTTTAAAATATACGTAGCAATGGCACTAAGAAACTGAAAAAGAAAGGTCCAGGGTATGGGAATAGAAATTGATGATAGATACTTGTTTACCCTCCAGTTCGCAGATGACCAAGTCATAGTAGCCAGTGATAAAGATGATTTGCAGTATATGATGCGAAAGCTAATAGAGGAATACAGAGAATGGGGCTTGACAGTCAACATAGCCAAGACAAAGTATCTATGTGTGGGAACTCAGGACGGAAACTTCGAACTGGACAATGGCTAAGAAATCCTTCAGTGTCAAGAATATGAATATATGGGTATTAGATTCGACAACACAGGAACAGATGTAAAAGAAATCGGAAAACGAATAGTCAAAGCCAAAAAAGTTATTGGAACTCTGAATGGAATCCTATGTAGTAAAGAAATAACCAAGAAACGGAAATTTAATATATATGAGGCAATGGTCAAAATCACCCTCCTATATGGAAGAGTTGAGGCAGGTGAGATGGATGCAATTACGAGATCTATGCGCATTTCACGAAGAGAAAGAATAAGAAACGATATCATAAAACAACGGATGGGAATAGAAGGCACGATAACGCAGGATATCGAAAAAAAGCAGCTTACGTGGTACGGACACGTGGAAAGAATGTCAAATGCCCGATGGCGTAAAAGAATACTCCATTGGCAACCAACATGCAGAAGAAAACAGGGAAGGCCAAAACTAGAGTGGTAGAAAATCATGCAAAAATGCATGAGTGAGAGAAATCTAACACCTCAAGACTGTGAAAATCGAAGAGGCTGGAAATTAGGTGTCGCACAACGTCGAGGTACGGCCAACTACTGAGATACAAACGGCCGACTAGGTACTAGCAAAACGGTTCTTATTAGAAATAATAATTAAGTAAAAATTTACATTCGGAAATCTGTTGTCTTTCTCTATACTATGCGATAGCTTAATCTGCAAGCTACAAATAAGAACCAAAGTTTGTCATTGTCAGTTAAAGTGAGATTACTTAAAGAAAGGCCAACTACTATTACATTCACCCTATCCTACAAGTGGGCACAATGGTGAAACTACATTCCAAATTCATTCTCAGACTTGTGTGATATAAACAATAGTTCAGTAGTAAATTTGATATCTATTCCTCTGTAGGCCAAATTGATGTTCCACACTTCGTAATCACTAATAATTTTCTACTTGTTGAAACTAAGTCATTATTATTTGAAAGACTTATACCTCACTTTGGGCCAATCCATTTTTTCGCTATAAATATGGGAAATATGTTGCCATACTGTTGCCCCTTCATGTAACATAAACTGATGTCATCGAATCTCAATATAGTTTATGAATATTTAATATATATGCATAAAATATATTTGTTTTCCCTGTATTGAATAATTAATTATAATTCAATCAAATGGCATCATTATCAAAATTTTCAAATTACACTATCGCAATCAAATACAAACTTTACATATTAATTATTATATAGAGCACAGCTATCGGTTACTGATTAATATAAATATAGTCAAGTATTGAAAATTGATCATATCGAAAATTTTGTATAGAAATACTAATTAATATACAATATATTTTATTAATTTTATTTGAACGCTATCACAAGTAAATATGTTATAAATAATTTTTTATCAATTATGCAAATTGTGGAAGTGAAAAATAGTAATTAGTCGATATGAAAAAAAAACTATACATTTTATTTATAGGTAGACAAAACGGAGTGTTTGTTTTTACTTTAGTAGCAATAGGTATTGTAAATTGTAAGTGAGATTAGATTTTGGTTGATTTGCTCAAAAAGATTATGGCTTCAAAATGTTTTCAGTTGTCTATTTTATTTGGAAATGTGTATGACTTTTTTTATCACTTCCTATGAATCTCCAAACAGAGAGCTTATGCAAAATTAGTCGAATAGTGCCATCCCACATATGGTGGAATAAAGACGGAATTTCCGAGGAATGCTTCTCGCTTCCGCCACACAATCAACGGAATAAATTCCGCTTCCGTGTTATCCTTCCCACACAGCCATCGGGAACGCCGCTAGGTTGGCCAGTTGTGCACCGTGCGCCGGTTCATCTTCATGGTTGTTGATAGGCGCGGCCAAAGCTGCAGAATTATCAGTTGAACCTATCTCCAGAAGGTTTTGGGTCCATCCTTTCCATGAAGAGCGACAGAGAGAAGAGAAGTTCAAGCAACTTAGGTACTTTCGCATGTTCGTTCGATGTATATTAAAACACTTTCTTTATTTACCACCATTGTCAGTTTCCCTTCTCCCCAAGGAACATAGGTATGTTTAAATATTCTCTATATGTTCATATGAAAAATTACACAGATACAGACGGACGGACAAATGCAAGTTACCTACTTATCCTTATCTCCTTACTTTTTGGTCCAAGCCTCCCAATTTTCTTCTTCCATCAACAGTCTAATTTCCCATCAGTACTTTTCTTTCCGTCTCCTATCTTTATACTCGTCGTCTTATCCCAAATACTTGGACGGTCCTGAACTAATTGGTTTAATTTATTCACGTCCATCACTCCAGTGCGCATATAAAATTAAACTTTCTGCGTGTTCGTTAGCGAACTGTGTGAGATTCGACCTGCTATTTTTTTCCCGCCAGCGGGCCAGTATTTTGTGGGTTCTTCCATATAATCTACTGTGGTGAGGTGCACCGACCGATTCCGAAACGGATTCTGCAAACGGAAATTTCTTCTTTATTCCACCGTGTGTAAGATGGAACTAAAGCCCTAGCGGCGGAAATTCCAATAAACGTTCCAATTATCTTTTAATCATTACCTATGTGAGTATACTGTGCTGAGATGCACCGACGGATTCCGCGGTGGATTCTGCCGACGGAAATTCCGTCTTTATTCAGCAATGTGTGTGACGGCAATAAGGCCTTAGCGGCGGAAATTCCAATAAGCGTTACTATTATCGAATCTCTTTTAATCATTACCTATGTGAATATAATTTTTTTGGAAAAAATGGACTCTCTCTTCTTACTGATTTTCACATCGCGCAAAGTATTCAATACGAATACGTATAACCTATAATAAATCATGAAGTAAACATAGAAGTACGTGTAGGTGCCACTAGAATCTATAGGTAAAAATTATTTCTATGTGTTGTTGAAACATATTGTTATTGGTCGGATTACAAAGCATTTTTGTACCTTTACTAGCATTTACTAGTGTTATGGTTCGGAATGCGTATTTGGACCATGAAGGCTTGGTTCTCTCTTAGACAGATAACAACTAGCAACAGTAATCGAAAATCGAAGCAATTCCTGGAAGCGGGGCTTCTGAACAGTAAGCAGCCTGATGATCCCTTATCTTATTAATATCTGTCTTCCTCTCAACCCTGCTACAACCCTGGGTGGGTTTTTGTTGACTGAAAAATTCCTCTTCCATTCTTCCTGGGCTAACATGAGTGTTGTAGTGGTATCCCTGACTGTTTCCCCTCCATCTCAGATGAGGTCGGCTTAATGGACTTCTACCCATCGGGTCTGTCTCTCATGACATTTTAGCTATTCAAGGGTCTTGTCTTTTCACATTACCTGCCCATCTCAGTCTTCCTGCCAATAATTATTTTAGTACCATGTTCGTACCATTTTATAGCTCTTGGAGCTCATTATCAGTTTCCTATATTGGTTCTGATTGGATCTTGAACAGGTCAATATGTTTTCCACAGAACTTTTTTCTCAAAACACTACAATTGGTCTTCGCTTGGTTTCGAATATTCTGATATGTTTTTCGAAATTAGAATATTTTTCAAGCATATAAACATCTAGTCCCTTTTTAGAGCACGGTTTTAATTTCTTCTGTGATGTCATTAGCTTCGGCTATTAAAATTTTATTTTCAGGTTGTGAGATCCCAATTCTAACTCTGCTTTTCCTCTATCCAGCCAAAGTACGCTGTCTGCTTAGTCCCATAAATGAATTTCTTGTGTTATCTTTCTTTCATTGTCCAGATTTTGTTTGGGCAAGTCATATAATGACCACCTTAGGCCCCATTAGTGGCTTTACTAGCTCAAAGCTGTTTACTCAATACGTTATAGCATTCCTAAACTGGATTATAGATTGATGTTTGTAGTGCCTAGAGCTACAAAGGCTGCCTTTTCACAGTTTCCGGCCACTATGCGCACATATCAGTTATGGGCCAGTCCAGGGACAATAGTTCGCTTCGCTCGGTTAGTTACACTAATACTTTTTTTTTCAGTATTCTCCACAAAAGCGTTACCATTCGCATATATAGGTAATCCAATATGATATTAAATTTTGCATTCGTCTATTTACATATACTTCAAATTATCTTTAAGAGATAAACAATGCAAAAACTGCATTGAATTCCATGCGGTAGTTTTTGCGTGTACAAACATACAGACAGACAGACATACGTGGTAAAATGTAACCTATATTCTAAGTTAGACTTAATTCTATGTAGAAGTTTTTGCGTCATACGTGTACAAACATAGAGAAAGACAGACAGACGTGATAAAATGTAGCCAATATCTTAAATTGGACCTCTAGTAATATGTACACCGGTGAAAAGTGCATTCAATTCCATGGACTAGTTTTTGCGTGATGTGCGTACAAACATACAGACAGACAGACAAAAATTCTAAAAAAAATGTTTTGGATTCTGTTGCTATGAAAAAGACCCCCCATATTCTTTTTTTCTTGAATATCTTTAATGTACAGACTTCGACTTGTTACAATTTTATTATACATATGTATAGAAGTATAGAATACTAGCTGTCCCAGCAGACGTCGTCGTGCCCTGAAAAGCTTTAAGCGATATGCCTACAGCAGCGCCACCTACCGGGTTCAACTGTATTTTTAAATCATCCAAGGAACCATTGAAATATAAATAGAAATTTTCATCCCCATCGGCCCAGCCGTTTGACATACCGACAACGGCCCCATCTATCAGATCCAATTGTGAATCTAAACCATTCTCGAATCCCCTTGATTATTCCAAAAATATTTCATTAAAATTGGTTCAGCCGTTTAGGAGTTTAGTCACATACACAAGAACAGAAGATTTATATATACAAAGATTTATAGATGTGTAGATGTATAGATATGTATAGATGTATAGATGTAGGTACAGATAATCCAAGAAAAGTTCGCGAAGGTTCTTAAGAAAACAACACGATAGATGGCATGCATTTTTATCCAAGACCAAAAGCAAGGAGAGACGCAATGGCAGAAGAAATCGAACAATGATTAGGTATCGAAATCAATCAAAATCTCAAAAATTTTGTATGTAGAAAAGATATTTGTTTCCTGTTTATATCTTAGTGGACCTAAATTGGTCCAAAAGTAGATACAGGTGAGGGACGAGTTTGTTTCATATACTGAAAGATTAGTTAAATTTTGCTAGGCAAGGCCTATTTATATTTGCGATAGCTTTCCATGATTCCAGATAGCCATCCATAACTGAATGCAAAAACTCCAAAACTTTGCTAGTGATGTTGGATATGAAACTCTGACGGTCTGACCTCGATGATCCAACTAACACTACTAGCGTAAATAAAATAAGTTTCTATCCCATTTACATCTCTGAATATTCTACAGTAATCAATCTTATTTTAGAAATCTCCTCAGCTCTTCTGCATATGAAAGTTCAAAATATTTAGGTATCTCAGATTCGTAGCAGGCGCATTATATTAGCTATTTAACATTCAACCGAGATATATGAACCATCCCTAAACTCTACATCGAATAGAATTTTAAAACTTCGACTTCGATCAAATTTCTCGGAAAGTTGGTGCATGTTTTATTTTCCTGTATTCTTGACACACCTTCCACCGCCTTCCCTTATTTGATCCGCAAAGGCTTACAGGGATCTTCCTTCTTTTATGCGATAGGAAAAGTATTTTCTTTAGCCTCATACTATGACCCCTTTTGTTGGGTGCTGTTTTCTCAGTGAAAGAATATAAGAAATCTTAAATTGGCCATTTCGCGCTTAGCAGAATCTCATGGCAGGCAAAATACTGTTATGTTTGTATTCCCGGGAAAAGTTTCGATCGGAAATAATCTCAAGATAGTCCTGCTCTATGTTCTTCATTACAATTTTATATTGTATTATATTTCTGGATAGAAAATAATATATATTTATAATATATATTATTATTAGTTTCGAAGTGGAAACTCGTATTTCTACGCTAACAATTTGAAAGAAGCTTAATCATAGATATGTTTTCAGAAAAAAAATAGCTAAGTACAAGTCTGGTTCGCTTGGAAATTTTCCGTACTCAGTATTTTCGTATACGTTTTCCTGTGAAGGTCTAATATCTGCAGTTTTTAAATATTACGCTTAGTAGTTTCCGAGATAAGGGAGAAATGGTATAAATATACTTACTATCCATAATATGTTTTAAGCTCAACAAATTTAGACCCCAGTATCAGAGTTCGCGTATTATACAATACGTCTGTGTTGTGGTCAGTACTAAATTACCACTTTATCCCATCTGTAAATTCGGAAAAAATAGCTTCTGAGAGATGGTCAGACAGGCAGCCAGACAGATACCAGAGTTATCCTATCCGCTTTTCGCCGGATGAACGCAACCCTAAAAACATCATGAACGAGACATCCGCTTGGGAGCGAAATCACTATTTTGAATTAAACAAAGTGGAGTTTTTCAAAATTTCACCCCATTAAGTTAACAAAAAATCCTGCTCTTTAGAGCTGATATGAGTTCGAGTCTCTATTGTAAAACATTTTTTCCCTATTTCTTGAAATAAAGGTTAGGGGAGATGAAAGCCAAGCCTCAAGATCTTGAAGCTTAACCGGAAAACCGAAAACGAATATTTAATGATAAAAATTCAGTGGATGTAATTTTCTTTTGTCTTGCGAAATAAATCAGGCAATCCACATCAATAAATTAAAAATATACTGGGGAACCATTACTGCAGAATAATTTAAAGATATGTGTTAATGACACAATATGTATATTTTTTGTTTTTCTCTTAGTTTATTGAATTAGAAATATAACTGTTAGAAAATATAGTGCTAAGTTTACTACATACTTCGAATAGTTAGTTATATTAACTTAAAGGTAATTTATGGAAACGGATTTTTATTTAATAAGATGTTCAAAATTTATTTCTTGTTATATTTGGCAATATCCAAGTCTGTTATAAAAAGCTGATATGGCATATTTCTTGGATCATCCAGATGATCACAAATTTTGATTTGTTGAGGATGTTTTTTGAGATATCCCCATATAAAATAATATGATGGTAATAAATCAATATATCTTGCTGGCCAGTCTGTGTTTTTTGCCTCTTCTTCCTACTTCATGTAAATAATCTCGTTTCGGTTATACTCATTACATTAAAAAAATTATAGGCAATAATAGAAAAATTGTCTACTTGTTCAATGTTACTTTCAAAGAAAAATCAAAAATTATGAAACCACCTATGGAACTTTACAAACTGACAGGTGCTTTGTTAAGAAACTTAGGAATAGGCCACTGATGGCGATGTCAACTTGGTTGGCGAAACAATAGCCAGATAAAAAAAGCCTAGGTATATATTTTTCGGAAGTCCCGTAATTTAATAGATTACGAAAAAAAAAAGAGGTTGTTCTATTTAAAAAATATCGTATTTTGCTGTAATAGTACACCTGGCATATTTTTGATTTATTCATTTTTCATAATTATGTAATTAATGAAACTTTTTATGTTACGTTACTTTTTCTACACGCTGTATAGGCCCTTATAAAAACCTTACCGGAAAACTTTTTATATCTTGGTGGAAAAATCTGTTTTTTTTAAACAACATACAAAAAGTGAGAAATACAAGTTTTCCAATACTCTAGGTATGGCTTGGCGATTTTATTAAATCCTAAAGTGTGCCAAACATTAGCAAATCAGTGAGGCAGAGATTATTCGAATGTATCTGAGTACATTTGATTACAGAAATGAATAATTTTCGCTCAAATGCATCAAAATATTTATAGCTCTTTCAAATTCTTGTCGATAATTTGATTTTGGTGAAGCTGTAGATAGTTAAAAGCGCTTAGGCTATCAAGGATAACGAAAGGATTTAATCATACCGTCTTCCCACATTCATGTCCAAACATTACTATTTCGCATGTAATGAGACGCTGTTAACAGAATCTCTCAAAACAATACTTGCGAAAGTGGGTGGCGCCTCTGTCGTTCAGTTGAAAACTTCCTCGCCAGGAAGCTGTTATAGGTATATAATGTAGATACTGTACAGGTCGACTAGCTCGATTACCTTTCTTTTTAACTCAAGTAAAAGTACTACTGCTCTTGTTAAGGGCGATGAAAAAATGCGGTTGATTCTCGGTGGTGAGTTCATCAGTTTAAGTTCCATCGAATAGAAAGAGAAGAGAGATGGGGACACTCGGCCCTTTTTTATTATATCCTAAGCATTTAAGCAACATACTCATTGATAATTTATTAGCTACTACATTTACATTCACACTTGCCTCTTTAACATTCCTATTCTATTTGAAATTTGAAGGATCGCCGAGTTCAGTGTAGCCGCAATTCAATTGCATAAATGGTATGTTGCTATAAAATGCAAAGCTGCACTTGATACAAAATAAAAAAATTGAATTGTCATCATAATTTCAATTCATTGATAAATTGATAAATCAATTTTAACGATAATTTCACAAAAAAATATTATTTTTAAAAACCTCTTTAGTGACAGCTTTATCCCAGACAATGTTATATTTGTTGGTGAAATACCTACGCTGGTTTTGAAAACAAAAATGTTGATATAATGCAGAGCCTTTGTTTGTGTGGCGTTTTTGTCCAAATGTATTGTTTTTGTTTTATTTCCGATATAAATCAACTGAAGCTTATTGGAAGCGTTCAAATCTCATAAAAAACATAATGACTATTTCTATCATTCCTATCGTAATCATAGCCAATTGAATTTGCATTTTTAGTAAAAGTAAAGATACTAAAATTCTAAACGCTTTGTTATATTTACGATTACATACTAATCTTCATCCCGTGTGCTTTGGCGGTATTATCAAGCAATATGAAAACTCTACTTACTCCATGTGAATAATAATATAAAAGAATTAGTAATACTTGGGAAGTATAGCTATTTATTATACAAGGGAAAAAAGTATTAGTTTTTAGCTGGTTGTGTTGTCGTACGATGCGAAGCGGAGGGAGACAAAAAATCAGACTGTCATTTGCGTTTTTCAAAGTGAGTTATTTGTGTTTGCACTGATTCAGAATGATCGAAGACTTTTCTGTCCACGAAAAATATGATTTTTTTGTAAAGAAAAGAACATGGTGTATTTCCGAAGAAAGATTTAAAAGATGGCATTAACCTACTGTGTGGTTGATACAAACTCTGGTCATGAATCTTTAAAATAATTAATTTAGATTCATAATAAATTAAAAATAATGTTCAAAAATTTGGCCATTGCTATAGGTACATTTTTGACATCGCTTCTTGATACTTCTCGTCGCTTTCCCCAGTATTCTTCTATCGATGCTGTTGAGGGTATTTCAGACCGCTCTCTGTAGTTATTCCAGGCTTTCGTAGTTAACTACGCCATAACCCCAGATGAAGAAATCCAGAGGGGTGAGGTCCGGTGATCTTGGGGGCCCACTAATGTCACCGTGGGCAAATGCAAATGGAGCATGTTACGTATCAAATTATTCAGAAAAAAACGATTAAATCAAATATGGAAAAATGCAATAAGACGCCCATAAGAAACTGAAGTTAGTGTATTTTTTTGTAAATCATTGAATGAAAAAAAATTAAAAGTACAGGTTTCGAAAGAAAATATGAAGTTGAGGAGAAAGTATAAAAACAGTTTTTCGATAAATCTAAAAATAAAAAAGTTAGAGCAATATTTCGAAATAGACGAATTTTGTTTTTTTTTGATAACTTAACTTATCTTAACGGAACTAGTCGGAATTCGTTCATTTTCACGCTGGAATGTGAGCTCCAAATTCTGCACTACTTTCGCCAATTAACCGACTCTCTATCTCCACGATTAAGAAAGATAGTCATGTTGGCCCACGTCTGATGCGACAGCCTGTATATACCCGGGAAAAAAGTACTCACCCTTTCCAGTGGGAAAAAAGTAATTCCATAAAAAGTGATACTTTGTCACCTTTCAACAGTGATAAAATGTCAAACTTTTTTCCCGTCACAGAAAAAAACTTTTATAGGTATACCAAGTAAAGACAAAAGTATGAAACTCGTTGGACTAAATGCATAAGCAATCATTCTAGCCTCCATATGTACTTAATGAAATTACTTCCATTCACTTCCATTTATTCTACAACTTTTCCGAACTTTCAACTTTTGTTTATGTTTGCTAAAGTTCCGTGGCTTTTGTTATTTTAGGTAGAGTATCGTGAAGAGAGCTGTGCTTTTTATTCTTGACCGAATCCGGTAAAAGGGGGAAATATACAAATCTGAAATTCATCAGAGTGTTAAATTATTTTTATAAGGAATATTATGTAGAATTTTAAATGTGTTTGAATATCGGTTTAAGCGAAAAGTAAGTAGGTAGGTAGGTATGTGGAAAGTCCAGTTTTTGTGAACAATAGGATAGGTACTTTGGTCCTCACTTATTCATTGAGATTTGATAAATATGTTTTTAAGATTTTAAAATATATTACTTATCTAAAAAAAATCATTGACAGCTGTCTTCCAGCAGATACAGAAAATATTTGACTATTGTGGCGGAGGAGCTTACCCAACTATTTGTTTTTTTAAATTAACCAAGTCTTAAAAGGTTACTGTTACGTTTTCTGGAAAATTATCTCATTATAATATCAAACAACTTTTCGTTTTCAATTATAGTACCTACATCTATTTTACCAACAATAAACCTTACTATGAATATAATAATGTAGACATCAGTAAATGCAAATAAGTATTTTAATTTGAAAACAAGTACACCCGTAATCATGAACAACTCTTTGAGTTTGATACTAGTTTAGTTTATTTGTTAGTTACTACAGTAAAGTTATGTGACAGTTTGACAATCATACTAAACTAGGGCCGAACTAGTTTTGTTTTGAATATGGCTGTTAGATTTTTTATTAAAAAATCTTCAAAATACTTGCGTTAAAAATGTAATCAACTCCAACAGCTTTCATGTCAGTAATAGATCTTTATTGTCAATAGATGATGCCTTCTGCATTTCTTATGCAATTACTGTTTTTATAAATATTATTTGTTTACTTTGCCTCATTAGGAAACGTAATCTCCAAAATAATGTTTTATGTTTTAATTTTGATAAATTATCAAGATATCGAATATCCACAATAAATCACCTTTAAGAAATAATATAATATTGTAACGTTTAACCCTGTGCTAAACGTTGTGGGGTGAGTTCACTTGCGTAATACTCTAAAATTCGCAGATTGTTTCCAAAAGGTTTATTTTCAACACCTTGTACACGACCTTCCGTAGTAATACTAGAGCGCTGTATGAATGAGTATTATCGCCGGCCGCCATTGTGTGTTCTGACTGTCACGTCAGTGACATGGGTTATACACAAAGATACGTAAACAAGTGTTCTGTATGTACGTTGATAAATTGAGATTATTTGCTTGATAAATTACCCTTCTGCTAAGAATGTAATTAACGAGATCTAAAAGCTGATATCAAATCAAATTGAGTTGAAATCTGGCATCAACTAAATCGGCGGCCCTCTAACGTCTTGAGTTGTATATAACGAAAAACCTCAAACTAATATAAATTTCCGTTAAATAAAATAGTATTTTGACTTGCCACTCTCCTGAAAATGTCTTCTTTCTTCTCTTCAAAATTTAATATCGCCCCATCTCGTACCTTAGTTGTTAAAAATTATTCCAATCAAGCTAATAAAGTATATGCGAATTTACATTCTCTAGGTACCTCAACAAATATTTTACTCCAAGGCAGATATGGAGGACCTACCGACAGAAAAGACCCTTCAAGTAATATTATATATGATTTAGAGATTCACTGGTAGATTAGAAATGTTTCACTAATGTGAAACGAGGGAAAGATAAGATAGACGAATTGTATGACTTTTTTAAAGATCAGTTTCTCTTAACCTTTTGCAAAGCTTATATGTACAAAGACTTCTTCGGAATGACCATTTGAGACTATTCTGTATAACCGCGAAATTAGATGTTATAACATTTTCCCGAGGTTTAGGAGTCAAAAAGAATAAAGCTGTTCGACAGAATCAGTCACTAAGGCTTTCAATCTTACGGATAGATACAGAGATATCTCTATACCTATCTGCATTAAACCCAAAGACGAAAAACATCAACTTAATGAAAAGGCATAAGAGAGGATTTGACTTTAACTCAAAACTAGGTTTTTTGATAGTCCATCTAGATCTGCTAACCTTATAGGTGTGGTTTCTGTCCTCTTTGAAGAATTTGTAATTCAAATGACTTGATATGTTACCTCTACACAATTTAACCATCACCTTAGAAGAGACTCAGAAGATCCCATTACAATCTAGTTAAATTTAACATTTTGACGACTGGAGTTTCAGCATTCGCTCACGCTGACAGTTTCCGCTTTTGGCTCAAAGGTCAACAGAGCAAAATTGCAAACTGAGCCAATAATAATCATCTGTCGTCTATCAAATTTCCCGCACCTACTTCTACTTTACAGTATCTATAGCATTTCTGGGGCATTGTAGAATATCTGAATTATGAAAATGTTAGTTGCTAACGCCATCATGGTCGCTGAATAATTGAGTTGTTCGTTGGTTGTGAGTTGTGGAGACTAGCGCGCCAACTCCAAAGCGACGTTTACGTCGGTTGGTCGAGAAGCAATTTAAGCGTCGGAAAAGTATCGAGTCTGCTCTAATGGGATTAAACGAGTTTAATGATTCATTTTAATCAATAAGTAACAAATTGGAGCAGGATAAAATCAACTGGGTAAATGGAGACTGTGCCGCCTCCTCTTCGTGGCTTATTTGTGGAAGTTGGATTAACTTTGTGGCACATTGAATTATCTTCACTAACCATATAATCAATTAGTGTAGGAACATTTGACTAATTATTTTCAATGATTGAACTACATTTTTGATACATTGAGATAGACCATACATTTAGTTCAACGCATTCAGAAAAAATAATAAATGTACCTACCTAAATTTGAATATTTCCGACAATTAGAACTAATTTGTGTGCACTCACACGATTTCCCTTCATTTTTTAAGCAGGTCAAGACAAAAAACACAGCTTAGATTCAATTTTGAATGTCGACAAATTCTTGGGCTAGAAAATGATTTAAAAATTAGAACATCTGACAGTGAGTTGTGCCTTGATATGATGGAAAAGGTCTTTAAGATAATGTGGCTATTGCCTAAAAACTGATGCGAGCAGGATGCCTTTTCTGTGTCACAGTTAAGCGGAATCGATACCCTACATAACAAAAAACATACCTACAAAATCGGTATATCTGCTTCTATAATCTTGTCACAGACTGACAGAATTTATGATTTTTAGACTGAGGAAAACTTTAAACGCAAAAATGTATGGAAAACTAAATATCATTTTCCAAATTACTTTCCTGACATACTTTACCTACCTAAATGAACTCAAGTTCTCATGTTCGCGCTAAATTCGTTCTTATGCAAGTATTTGGGTAAGAGTTGCTTTGATTGCGACTATTTTAAAATTAAATTTTTATTGTTGACCGACGAACCCCGAACGAAGGAGGTATACAATTCGACTATATTCTTTTTTTAAGTTCGTGTGCACCTTTTATATAGTTAACGTACTCCGATTGATGATTTTTGATTCATTTGAAAGAGGAGACTTGAGAAATGGTCCCATATTCATAAAAATGCAAGTCCGAAATCTCCTTTTCTCCGAAAATTGCCCCCGAAGGAGGGTGGAGTGGGCAATGAAAATAAAAAATCTAAGGTGGTATAATTAAAGACAGGACAATATCCGAAAACGTCTAAATTGAACGTTTTTTCTAAAGAGTTACGGTTTTCGAGTTAGAGTCATGTTAAAATCTCAAATATGTGATTTTCCCTATGTGGGGAAAGAGATTTCTTTCGAAAATTGAAAATCTGTGGATACCTACCTCATGACGGACCAAATTATTTGTAGCAATATTTATATTAAACATTTTTTTCCTTAGAGTTACGGTTTTCGAGTTAGAGCGGTAGTAAAATGGTAACATCTAAAATATTTATGCGTATTTCCGCAGCGATCTTTTGAGATCTCAACAATAATAACCATAAGCAAAGAATACACGTGGGTAATAGGATAAGTAGGTACTATCTTCTATGGTATTAGTGAACGTTCACGATTTTCGTGACTTATGTTACACTCAAAGGTGTGAAATAAATATAAACGACGTTAATAGCTGGTGCACTGAAAAATACAAAATTATATTAATTCCATTGTTGCTGTTACTTTTGAAGTTGTGCAGTTGTAGTTAGATTGATAACTTTTGGCACCAACTTCACAAGTTCCAGCACCAATAGAATTAATATTATTTTGTATTTTTCAGTGCACAAACTAATAACGTCGGTCCATTTTTTTGTAAAAAACATTTATTTAGCCATCTAATAAGGATCAATCTCATCAACTTCACAAATATTTGTATGTTGGTAAATTTTATTTATGTAGGTATCTCATGATATGAACCGGATGTAATATTTCATTATGCGGGCAAAACTGCCAGAACGAAGGAGGTATACAATTCAATTTGTAATAAACCTGCAACGATTTTAATGATTTGTCTTTCTTTTGAAAGATGATGAGATTTGGTTCCACAGAATTGAATTAGAAATTCTTTCCCCAACAACTTCACCTAAACGGGAAGAAGGCGTTATTTTTTCGAAAATGAGAAATTTGAGACGGCATAATTAAAGGGTTATTCATTTTTTTAAATTATGCTTTCCTCGAAGATTAACATAAAGATTATTAATTAGCATTTCTAGATATAAAATTTCATCTTGGAAATGATAAGTTTGTGTATACCTATTGATGTCATTACCTCAAACTTTTAAATTGAATCGACATAATTTCTGAAACTCTTAAGGACAAGAACATAAATGTCATAAATTTACAGTTTATATTGCTGATACCTATAAGTATCTAATAAATGTTTTTCTCACAAAAGTAATAGCGATTTCAGTTGACTGAACTACTCTGATTAATTACATATTATTAATGTTTATCTTATTAGTATTGGAATTACAATTACATGTTCCAGCACAGTAATAGAACGGTTCTAGACTGGATGCTCATGCAACAACTAGTAACATTGAATTTGAAATTCTGCGTTCCAGCACGCCTGAATGGATTAACATAAATATTATTTACAAAAAAAATGGACCGACTTTATTAGTTGGTGCACTGAAAAATATAAATTAATATTTATTCTATCGGTTTTGGTACTTTTGAAGTTGTGCAATTGTAGTTAGATAGAAAAAAGACTTTTGGCATCAACTTCACAACTACCAGCACCAATAGAATTAAACAAAAGTGTGAAATAAATATTTTTGTGCCAAAAGTCTTCCACATAACTACAATTGCACAACTTCAAAAGTACCAGCACCAAGAGAATAAATATTATTCACCAACTAATAAAATTTGTCCAATTTTTGGTAAAAAATATTTAATCAATAAATTTATTTTGTCTTCCTAATTCTTGGACATATCCTAAAAATAGTTGAATCTCCTCCAGAATCATCCTATATAGAAAAGCGGTGATATTCAAGAGTTTAGAGCCTTCTTCTCTGAATCCAGTAGCGCTTATACCTATCGAAATCTTTGCGAAGGCTCCAGAAATATCCCGGTTATTAAATACGTGTTTATCACCTACAACCTACTTGCTCCACCGAGGTCTTGAGAATGACGATTAAATTTGACTCGAGTTGCTCTGGTTAAAAATTGGACCCGACTGGAACGAACAGCAAATTGAAAAAATTAATTTCAAAAGGACTCAAAGAGAGAGAAATGCTTTATTGTCAAAAAAATATGAATTTTGTAGACAAAGCAAAATATCAAAATTAAACAATACACAAACAAAACAAAGTCAAACTAAAACTAAAATTTAAATTAAAATTAAATTATGTTATAAAAAATTTTAAAAAAATAAAAAAATATAAAGATGTAAAAATATAAGATAATAAGAATAAGAATGTAATATACAGCTGTATATTCAGTCAGAAGGTAAACATTATATATATATATATATATATAGACTTAATTTCGTGTGACAGATGATTCTACATTACAAAATACCCTTAGGATATCAAACATCAAATAATATTCACTAAACCAGTGGGTGTAAGAAGTTTAATATTAAGTATTAACAATTTTTAACAAGAATGTCGCTTACTGCATACAAGGCTCTCTCCAGTAAGGATGCCTTCAAAACCTTGCGAAATTCAGGAAAAGATCTTATGGACTTGATTTTAAATGGTAGATGATTGTACATTTTTTGCATTGTACGGTATAGAGCTTTTAATCAACTCTCAGCCTGGGGTTGGCTGATAAAGATCATGCTCCGTATTTTTAAGCGGATAGTTGTGAGATGGCCTCTCTGGAATAGAAGATACGTGCTTGCGGATTAAGCATACAGATTCAAATATGAATAGGGAAGGAAGAGTTAATATTTAAAATTTTTTAAAGTAATCCTGGCAGTGAGTCTCAATAAATACCGAACAGCTCTCTTCTTTAGTTTAAAAATACGATCAATTTGAGTCGCACAACACGTAACCCAGAATGGAAGGGCGTATCGGAGGTGCGACTCAAAAATGGCATAATAGACTGTTCTAGAAGTAGTCACGTTGAGCTCCTTGGTAACTGATCTCAGCGCAAAGCAGGAAGAACTTAACCTTTTTGATAAAGCATCGATGTGCAAGTCCCATTTTAAGCGGTTGTCTACAATAAGCCTCAAGAATTTGACAGATTCAACGGACTCAATAGTGGTGTTATTAAGTACAAAAGATTGCATGTACTATTATATGACAAAACTTTTGTTTTAGAAACGTTGAGGCATAGGAGATTTGAATCGCACCATGATTTAATCGTGACTAAGTCACTAGATACAGTCCTATGATGTGTCGGAATATCCGGGATGCTCCACGCGAAACTAGTGTCGTC
Organism: Crioceris asparagi; assembly: GCA_958507055.1. Taxonomy (NCBI): domain Eukaryota; kingdom Metazoa; phylum Arthropoda; class Insecta; order Coleoptera; family Chrysomelidae; genus Crioceris; species Crioceris asparagi. The sequence continues at coordinate 74,167,283 of OY293828.1, forward strand.
CGCAAAGTGGCAGATTTCACCACTAATTTTCAGACTAGCAATGTCGCTGATAAACAGCAGAAACAAAATAGGGCCCGATACTGAACCTTGAGGCACTCCATATTCAATTGGCTTGCAAGAAGACATCGACGTATCAACCCTCACAAACTGACTCCTGTTGTTGAGATACGACTTAAACCATTCGAGAGACACTCCTCTGAAACCGTAGTAATGCAATTTATTAATAAAATTAATATATTATGATCTACGCAATCAAACGCCTTAGAGGAATCACAGAAAATTGTTGCTATAGAGTGATGGTTGATCAGGTTTGAATATATATTATTAAAGATGGAAAACATGGCATCATTTGCGCATTTGTTACTTAAAAATCCAAATTGAGTTTAAGTTTAACATTCAATATGAACACAAATTCAGGTATTTTCAATACCCTCATAACTAAATACTAACACATCGTACCTATCGAACAATATATTATAATATCCTTTAGATTATGACTAGGAAGGGTGTAGCTTCCGAGTGCTTACAGCAACACAATCGATTTCATCGACACATGTAACTGTAATAATAGTGGTATCTAGTGTGCAAGATAATTGACTGCTCCGGATGCATGTCTCCAGACGGCGGCGGATCCGATGGATGCGAGCGAAGGGTGCGTGACATAATTACATTCGATGGCGGACGCAAAAAGTCATCCGAGATTATCAAACAGGTGTGCCGCAAGCGAATCGTTCCGCTCTTTCCGTATCGTGTATAACAGACGCCGCACTTACCTCTTCTTGCTCTCTCACACACTACTTCACGGATTCACGGGGAAGATGCCGCGATGCACGAGATTGAACCCTATCGATTCTGCACGTACAGCCTAGCAACCCACCTACCCAGATCATAGTTATGTACAACAGGGGACAGCAACCGGCGTTGCCAATTCGATCTCGCGCTGCTACAAGAGCCATGTGACATAACGTGTGAATATAAATAACATTTTCTTCCCATAAAAAGTGGCAAAAGAATAATAGCCTGAAAAATCTTTTCCTAAGTATTAAACAAGGATTTTGTCAACATACAACATGGATAAATAGCAATAATGGGGTAGGCATTGTTCTTTTTCCAATTATTACGTCCTCTTTTTCATTTTTGAGAAAAAACACTAGATTACTGTTGTTAATATATTGCATATCAAACGTAAGGATAAATATAATTCTCCAGATCGCCGGGATCGCCCTACTTCTACTGCTTCTTACTACAATTTTAGGGTGTATTTTATTTGATATTCATGATTTCCTAGATATCCGATATTGACAGATTTGGCAACGTGGCAACCGCCGAAGTCGGGGAATTCGTTTGTCCGATGCATGCAGCAGCTACCGTGTTTTGTAGGTACCGCGTGTCGAGTTGATCGTAGGCCGAATATTTGTATTTATTTATGTTGAATTTTTTGACATTTGTCTGAAACATGAAACAATTTCCGTGAGGGAACATAGTGTGAATTGTGAAGTGAGATTTTGTTTGAGTGAACAATGTGCTCATTGAAAAAAGGATCCAGACGTTTTTCCTCAGTGGAATGTTTACCAACAAAGATTTTTGTGTCCAGCAGATCTTGGGAAAGTCCGGGGTTATTTCATGGGGATGATAGGAAGCATGAAATTAGGCGAGCTACTGTGTAAGTTTCTTCATTCATGGCAAAGGTGGTAATGTGGTAAATTTTGAGTGTACGTAGCAACGGCGAATGTAAAGGTCATAGGTTAGGATGAGAAGTGCAACTGCAGTAGTTCTGCAGTCTGCATATGACACTGATATTCTAGTCCAATTATTAAAAATACAGTTGCTTGCCTAGACTGTATTTTGTTGTGATGCCCATTTATTATTTTATTTTTACAAAGTGGCACATCTTGAACCACCTGTTCTCCTAGTATCTTTTCTTAGTTTGGAGCTTGATTTATTATTATTATCAAATTTCTTGAATACAATGTAGGTAGGTAATCGAATTGCAAATCAATTTATTTGTTCTATCTACATATAGGTATGAAGTTCGTAGATGTTTTTATTTAGATACACTAAAATCAAGTACCTAATCTATAGATTTTCTATCACCTTTAGGGTAGGATGCTTTCACATCTTCGACTTATTTAATTTTCAAATATTCAAACTTATCTAAAGTCCAACAGTTATTCGAATATAAACCCGTGAAGACCATACTCATCCTACCTATCGCTTGAGGGCATCTAAACTCGTATAAAATCCATGACAACTTGTTTTTCTACATCAATTAGCAGATAATAAATTTAAAGTATTTACACATAATTTTGGATGAGTCCAGGTATATAATTGATAAGACAGCTAGAAATTCTCATTTGAAATTATGACATAAATTGTTAAATTGTTTTCCTATGTTGAGTTCCATAGATTGTTGGGCAGCAGTAATATCTTTTTAGAAAGTGGCATTTGAGTGAAAAATATTTTGGGCGTATATTCGGTTTCTTGTTTAAATAGTAATTCGGCCTTCTTAAAAATGCACATTAGGTATGTCTAGATGTAAAATGTTGAAATTTTGTCTTAAGAGCTTTTTGTAACAGCTGGGTTGGAATGTGGAATATATGAATAAATCAATGAAAGAAGGAAAAACGTCGTTTTTTATACCAATTCGGTATTGTTGAAGATCAATGAAATAGTATTGTGAATAGAAATAATAAATCCGAAATCAGATAGGTACCTCTTTAACTATGATGAACCGTTAGTGAAGAAAGTTGAATTTCTAATGAGAATCTCTTTCTTTGGATGGCCCCAATGTTGGACATACAGTTATCGTGACCAAAAAAAAGTCTTGTGATATTGATAGTACAAGGTGACAACTAATCTATTAGTAGATCATTGGGTTAATCTTAAATGCAATATACCTACATCACCAGTTTTTGGTCATTGAAATTTAATGCAATAACTGAACTTGATAAGATATGAATGTGCTCAGTGCACAGTACTACATTGAAAGACATTAATCGATTTTCTCTTTCTTTTTCGGTTAAGTTTTTTCGAGAGTTTTGTGCTGAATGTTGATAATTCTCGAGATAATTATATTGATCAGTCTCCAAAAAAATGAACGCTCCTTCTATCTTCAAATTTCGCTAAATTGGAAATATGTATGTAGGTGCAGTTCACTGAGAAAAAGAAGTTTTACAGTATACATACAGTCCATAACATTCACGTTTAGGTAGGTAGGTATATATACCTATACTATATACATTTCAAATTTACACAAGGACTTCACGAGCATGTAATTGCACAGGACCTTCAAGGCACTAGTTCGATTTGCACTTATCTCTGTAATCGAACGAGTATTTGGAAATTACTTATATGTGTAACATAAAATAAATATTGCATCGCGTGAAAATCTCACGAACTCCTTATGTAATTGGATATTTACTATTAATATACAATCATAATCGTATTTATTTACCTACTTACAGTATACTTGTGTATCAATTTTTTATGTAAATAATTATTGTCAATTTATTTTAATTATGTTACCAGATTATAGGTTTCATTTTCCAAATTATCTGTGACCAATTTTATTTTGAATTCAAATTATCTATTGAAAGTGTGACAAGATTTGCAAAGTATGGGAATTCAAAAGATACCTAATTAATATTCCATGCTTAAGTTTTAATTCTAATTTAAATTACTGTCGACTTGAAAACCAATAAATATATCGCTATCACTTTTTCAAAATCAATTATCCCAAGATACCAAATGATTATTTTGATTGATTGTATATTCATCAATAATTATTGTTGAAATAAGTAAACTCATTCTGATCCAAATAATTGTCCATTAAGCCAAATTATTGAAATAATGAAGTAAATTAACGAGATTCAATTATAACATTTTTGCCTTAAGCTGGATACACATTATGCACCATTTGGCAAGTGCCAATTACAAGTACTCGCATATGGCTGCAGTACCTATCCAAGTAGACCATATTTTACCACAAACTACGCAAGTACCTAGTAGCAGGTTTTCTTTTGTCCAACGTAGTTTCTAGTTAGGAGATTTAATAATTGTCGATTTGGACATGTTTCTTAATATCTTTAATTTTTTCTTAATACTGAAATTAAAATTAATATTGTCACATAGGCCCGAAGCCCGAAGAAGGGGAAATCAGCCCCGAAACGTCGCTGCAATAAAGATATTGAAAATCCGTCTAAATCGACAATTATTGAATCTCCTTAATACGCAAGTACCGATGCATGCTTCATCATTTTCCATGGAGGTGTACCCAGGTCCCTTGACGTGTGATCGTTCGTGACCGAAAACTGTTGGGAAGTACCTTCTAGTACTTGGCCAAGTAATATTTTTGTCTACCATAGACATGACGTAGTACTTTGCTATTAGCTCATAATGTCAAGCCGGTTTTAGCTTAATATTTTCAGAATAATATGTACTTACTGTTGGGCTTCAGAGGAAAATCTGACAATGTACTGTGGTGGAGTTCATGAGTTTTTATCTCGGTTTTTATGAAAATATCTTACGTAATTTATGAGCCAAGACAGGAGGAGTATTGTTTGAAAATCTGAGACGGCCAAATTAAAGACCAGATTATTTGAAGCAAATTTAAATTGATTTTTTTTTTCATACTGTTACGGTTTTCGAGTTAGAGTAGTGGTAAAATCTGAAATATGCTTATTTCTGCCGTTGTGATCCCTGAATAATAACAAGTACAAGCAAAGAATGTTCATGGTTTATAGGTGAAGTACTTCTTAGTGGACGTTCAACGATTTTCATAAAGTTACACTCAAAAGTGAGAAATGAATATTTTCTACATAAAATTGGGCCGACTTTATTTGTTGGTTCAGTGAAAAATACGAAATAATATTAATTCCATTGGTGCTGGTACTTGTGAAGTTGGTGCCAAGAGTTTTCTATTTAACTACAATTGCACAACTTCAAAGAGAAACAAATATCCAACTAGTTTGTTGGGTTAGATTCAACTAAATTTATGGAATAAAATAAATGCAAGACTAGTCAGAAGAAATTGCACACTTATAATGTAAATTGCAATCGTTGCTGTCACATATTAATTTTGATATCGCGTGAGTGTGACAAAATTGTAACTGAAAACACTACTGCCACAGCCGAACAACCAGTGAGCGATAATGAGAGAATTCAGCATAATAGCAAACAAACAGCGACTACTTAGCAAGCAACCCTCTTTACGTAATACCATTTTTTTGCAACTAGCAACCAGTTTAGAACACATTACCAACTGGATCGTTTATTTTCACATAATAAGCGTGCTTATCATGTAACAAACAACTGCAACACGACTGCAACTATTTTTCAATCTTTACCGTCAAAACGACGACGAATAGTATGCTAATAAATAAAATAATACTCTAAGGGCCGATTTCATAATGAATCCTTAATGGGAGATAAAAATTTTGCATTTTTCAATAACTTCTGCAACGTTAGTTACCATCTCTTTCGTTTTTCTAAAGTAACTTTGAATTATATGTCCAACCAAAAAAATTATGAAATTTTTAAACTAGGATTAAAATTAATAAGAGATTAAAATTGATTATAAAATCGGCCCTAAGTACCGAGTAATGGCCAAATATTTGAGCTTTTGTAGTTTCAAAATAGCAAACTATAATCTTGGATCTGTAGATTATTCGAACAACATTAATTTTTTATAATTAAGGTTCGCTTGTTCATTTGTTTTCATCTTAATCAAGAGATGATAGTGGGTAATACTACAATAAATTAATGTTTATAGATATTAATTTATATATTTCGGAATAATTTAATTAAATGTAATACCTACAGAGGTGAATGCAATTACCTGTGCGTAGGTCTCGAGATAAATACTTAAATACTAAATCCAATTAAATAATTAATACTAAAAAATAATATATAATAGTAACAATGAAAAATTTGACCATAGTATTCAAATAGAACAAAAAGAGAGAGAACAACTTGCATACTACTACTAATGTCTGCTATACATACATATTTGAGACAAGCGACTATCTTTATATATTAGATCTTATCCATTTTCTTTATTTGTACCTAGTGAGTACTTTTAGTTATTTAGGTAATCTGTCAATTAGTTTAATTGCAAGTATGTAGCTGGCTTTTTTCCTATAGTTTTGGTAATATTTGGTAATAGTATGCTTTTGTTCCTGGTTTTACTATGTGGTTATATATACATATCTTTTAGACTATGGTAATGGTATCACAGTGATTCAAATGAAAATAACTGTTCTAAGTTGAGTGGATAGCTCGTAGCTATGAACATATTTTTATTTATTATTTTTAATATCCTTTCTTTCTAGTTTTTGTAATAAATTTAGTCTATTTTTGTAAGCACCTCCCGAAGAAACTATACCTACCATAGCTTATGAAACAGTGAAATAATGCATAATAAACTCAATTACAGTTTTTGTCTCCATGAGTTTCTTGAGTTTATAAAAATTAAATACCAGATATCTCGTTTTCTTGATGATACAGGTATTCTTTGTGCTCCTCCCATTTAAGCCTGTAGTCAAAAATGATTCCCTGATATTTATGCGTTTGGACTCGTTCTATGCATTTCCCATTCATATTGATTTGTAGTTCTTTTGTTGTTTTGTCTACATTGAAGGATAATTTATTTAATTCAAGCCGCTGTGCAATATTTTTTAAATATTGCATGTATCACCTGCAGATATTACTGCTTTATCATCAACATAATGATATTATAGTCTCTTTTTCCAAAGAGTTTAGTGAATCATTAACATATAACAGTAACAATAAAGGTCCTTATATAGCGCCTTGTGGAACTCCTGTTAATTAATTAATGTTAATTACTTTGTAATCACTCACAAACTTATGGACTTTTAATCTTTGTTGCCTAACACTTAAATAACTTTTCAACAAATTATGTGCATTACCTCGTATACCATAGCGATATAATTTATCTAATAATATTTTTTGATTGACAGTGTCAAATGCTTAGCTAAGTCTAGAAATGTCATAATTTTTGGCTTACTTCTATCCAAATTTTCACCGAATAATCTTGTTATTACATTGAAATCATCTTTGGTGCCTATATTCATAATAAAATCAAATTGAATTTTTTGATATTATTCTATTTTGAGTTATAAATTGGTACAGTCTTTAATGTATAATAAATTCAAAAAATTTTGCGATATTGGAAAAGAGAGATAGGCCTATAATTCTCAACTTTGGTTTTATCGCCAGGTTTGTATACCGGAACTATCTCAGGTTTCCCTAACGAATGTGGCCAGACCGATAGCTCGAAACAAAGATTGAATATATGCCTACTCCATATTCAAAAAAAAACTACTCTCTATTTTAAAAATAGAGATAGTTTCATGAAAAATCAATTAATCTTGGTTCTTTCTAATGGAAACTTATCCAAATGAATATATAAGTTTATGTTTAGCAGGTCCTCTTAATTTGAGGACATGCTAATTTTCACACATTATTTTTCTATGAACTTTGCATTAGACAATACGTATTACATAAACAGTAAATTCACGATGGCAATATATTGCAACAAATCTCAAAACAACAAAGCTTTTTACACTACAATTTTAATTACTCCATTAACCGCAGTAATTGAACTTGTTCGTTTGTAAATTGATATGACCTTACCTCCACCATAAATCAAACTCGACTAGTTGATGAATTAAATTAGGCAACTGAGGAATACTAATTGAATTACTTGGACCCATGTTAAGTAATAGTAAATGGCGTCTAAATGAACACAACTCATAAGGGTCTGGAATAAGAAAATATAAGTAATTCGTGACGTTTGAGTGGGTTTTCTTGTATTTGTCATGAACTTTTATTTGTCTAATATTTTGGATCTCATTTTCATTCATTATGGTTGAATTCTTGCTTTTCTTCTATAGGCCTATTACTTCAATTAACTTTGGACCTAGATCTCCATTAGCTCTAGCATCTTGGTATAATAAAGTGCCTAACGTTTGAAGTGAAAAGCTACGATCTTCTTGAGAACTGCCCCATCTCATCTGGGTTCATCCTCAGTTCTGTCTGTTGAGGCCTACAATTCAAACGATCACTTGATTTTGTGCGTTGTACCTGTTGACATTTTGGAATTTTGTTTACGCCCTGTTACATATTTCTTAATCTTAATCCCCATGTGTTTGGTATTTATTTGAAATAAAAAAAATCATCTGTTTTTGATTTGTGAAAATTAACGGTAACATCCGAGGTAACATCGTAGTTTGAAATCTTTCTATAAATATATTAAATTTTTACTATTTTTGCACTTTTATAACAGCGAAACTTAATCCCCCACTGCCAGCTTTCTGGCATATTTCGAAGCCGACTTCTCAATCTTGTGGAAGTAAAAAATGTAGACCTTCACATAGATTCACTAAAGAACCCTCAGGATTGGATATCGAATTAGTTTTATTGCAGAGATCTTTAGAAGAAAATTCCAACTTGAAACTGATCCGATGGATCGAAATTCAACAAAAAAACTAAAAATGTATGTATAGGAAGGTTTAATTCGGAACAAAGTAGAATGAATAGCTTGACACAATGCATGAATAAAGAATGATACAATTTAAAGTTTTACAAATATCTGAAAAGTGCTACAATTTAGGAAGGTTTAGGGAATACTGATATGGATCAATAGAGGAGATTTTTTTTTTATGAAATCCAAATACATTGTGTCTAATTAAAATAAATATTTCTTACAAAAAATTGGACCGACGTTATCAGTTGGTGCAGGAAATTAAATAATAATAATTCTATTGGTGCTGTTACTTTTGAAGTTGTGCAGTTGCCGTTGGATTGATAACTTTTGGCACCAACTTTGCAAGTACTAGCACCAATAGATTTAATATTATTCCGTATTTTTCAGTGCACCAACAAATAACTTGGCTCCAAATTTTTTGTAAAAAAATATTTATTTCACACTTTTGAATGTAACATTAGTCACGAAAATCGTTGTACGTTCACTAATACCAAAGAAGATATCCTATTACCCACGTATATTCTTTGCTTGTACTTGTTACTATGAAGAGATCTCAGAACCTCACTGCGGAAATACGCATAAGTATTTTAGATTTAACTATTTTACCACGGCATAACTCGAAAACCGTAACTATAAGGATAAAATGTTCATTATGAATGTTGCTGCAAATATTATTGTCTTTCATGTGGTACCCAGAGATTTTCAGTTTTTGAAAGAAATCGCCTCCTCCACATAGCGAAAATACACGTATGTGAGATTTTAACATGAATGGGAAGGTGATTTCGGATTTGAGTTTTTACGAATATGGAACCATTTCTCAAGTCTCCCCTTTCAAATGAATCAAAAATGACCATAATCGGAGTGTTTACTATATAAAACGTTCGGACAAGTAAATAAAAAACACAGTCGATTTGTATACCTCCTCCGTTTGGGGTTCGTCGGTCAAAAATGACGATTTTTATTTAAAGATGCAGTAGCTTGAGCATAATCTTTAAACACCTTCTATTCCTATTTGAATTTTGTCCTTGGTCTGTAATAAGACTTTGTATCTCATTATAACATTTCACCTGAAATGTATCACACTGGAGAAATGAGAATATCTCAATATTATTAAAATGAAAAAAATAATAAGTTCAGTTAGTGACTGACGACTTGAAGTTTAACCATAAGTAATTGTGAGTTACTGTTATCTTTAGATAGAGCGTTATTACAAAATGTCTACTACAAATTTTCTGCTTTAAGAAGTTTTGTGTATGTTTCTGAAAAAGCCTAACAATTATTTTTGTAATTTCCCCTAATTCGTATCACTCACTGTGAAGACCCATATAATCATATTAATTTTTATAGATCTTCTATATTTTTTAAATTTCTAAGTATGAAGTAGATAAAATGTGAAAAACAAAAATATTCTAATAATAAAAAGAGAAAATAGCCATCCTGTTTACAGGACCAAATAAATTATTGCGTTTGGGTAGGTACACTAAAAGACCGCAAATGTATCTGCCGTTATTTCTATATACCAAAGAGTATCCCCAATAAATATTTTTTACCAAAAATTGCAACGACTTTACTAGTTGTTGCAATGAAAAATAAAAAAAATAATAATATTTATTCTATTGGTACTTTTGAATTTATGCAATTGTAGTTAGAAAGATAGAAATTAATATTATTTTGTATTTCTCAGTGCACCAACTTTAATAAAGTCAGTCCAATTTTCGGTAAAAAATATTTATTTCAAATTTTTGAACTTTCACTAATACCATTCGATGTACTTACTTACCATCTTAGCTTGTACCTGTTATTGACCGACTTCCCAAAAGGAGGAGGTATACAATTCGATTGTGTGCATTTTTTTTTTTTTTTGGTTTGTGCGCGCCTTTCATATAGTAAACGTACTCCGATTTTGATGATTTTTGATTCATTTGAAAGAGGAGGCTTGAGAAATGGTCCCATATTCATAAAAACGGGAATCCGACATCTCGTTCCCTCCGAAAACCGCCCCCGAAGGGGGTGGAGGGGGCAAATTTTGTCGAAAATTGAAAATCTGCGTTGATATAATTACAGATAGGACAATATCCGGAAACGTTTAAATGGAACATTTTTTCAAAGGAGTAACGGTTTTCGACATAGAGACATTTTAAACTCTCAAATATACCTATTTTCGCTATGTGGAGAGGGCGATTTCTGTCGAAAATTGAAAATCTGTTTGCAGTACATGAAAGACATAATTATTTGTAGCAACATTTATACTGAACATTTTCCCCTTAGAGTTACGGTTTTCGAGTAAAATCGGTGTTAAAATGGTAACAACTAAAATATTCAAGCGTATTTCCGCAGCGATGTACTGAGATCTCAATAATAACAACTACAAGCAAGGAATATACGTGGGTAATAGAATAAGTACTATCTTCATTGGTATTAGTGAACGTTCAACGATTTTCGTGACTAATGTTACACTCAAAAGTGTGAAATAAATATTTTTTACAAAAAATTGGACCGACTTTATTAGTTGGTGCACTGAAAAGTATAAAATAATATTAATTCTATTGGGGCTGGTACTTGTGAAGTTGGTGCCAAAAGTTACCAATCTACCTGCAACTGCACAACTTCAAAAGTAACAGCACCAATAGAATTAATATTATTTTATACTTTTCAGTGCACCAACTAATAAAGTCGGTCCAATTTTTTGTAAAAAATATTTATTATTCAGAGATCGCGGAGCAGATACACATTTCAGACTGTGCTGCTGTAACTCGAACACGATAGTTCTTTAGAAAAATTGTTCAATTTAAATGTTGCTACATATAGTTTCTTCGCTAATTGTCCGTCTAAAATTTTCGATTTTCGAAAAAAATTGCTGGCTCCACTTAGCGGAAATACACTTACCTATTTCAGACTTTAATTGCTGTAACTCGAAAATCGTAACTCTTTTGTAATAATGTTCAACTTAAATGTTTTCGGATATGGTTTCATGTTTAATCCTGCAATCTCAGATTACTTGCACAATCCACCCCCTTCGGGGGCGGTTTTTGGGAGAAAGAAGATTTCGGATTTGAGTTTCTCTAAATATGGGAACATTTCTCAATTCTCCTCTTTCAAATGAATCAAAAACCATCAAAATCGTGCGCGATTAGTCATACAAACAACATAGCAAACCTCGTAGCAAACATACAACGAATTGTATGAGCATCAAGTTAGCTAAGCACCTGTCACGAATCGACTCGAGAGTACGTGGATAATTTGCCGCTAATTAGTCGTGAATTAGTTGTGAAAATACCGATTTTGTCGTTTATTGTTTTTTTGTTTTTTTCGGATGCTTTGCTAACTTGATATAAAGTTAGCAAAGCACGGCTCCAAAAATGACTTTAAAGCGTTCGTAGAAGAATGGGAATAGGATCAGTTTTTGCCGCTAATTAATCGTTAATTAGTTGTGAAGAAATAAATTTCCTAAAGTATTTTTTTGTTTTTTTTTTTGGGTGCTTTGCTAACTTGATATAGAGTTAGCAACGCACGCCAACAAAAAATGACATTAGAGCGTTCGTAGAAGAATGGTATTGGGATAAGTTTTTGCCGATAATTAGTCGTTAATTAATTGTACAGAAATTAATTTTCCAAATATTTTTTTTTGTTTACTTTTTTGGGTGCTTTGCTAAAATGATAAAAAGTTAGCAAAGCACGCCTTAAAAAATAACTTTAAAGCGTTCGTAGAAGAATGGGAATGGAATAAGTTTTTGCCGATAATTAGTTGTGAAGAAATTAATTTCCCAAACTATTTGTTTTGGTTTTTTTGGGTGATTTGCTAACTTGATATAAAGTTAGCAAAGCACGCCTGGAAAAATGACTTTACAGCGTTCGTAGAATAATGGGAATAGAATAAGAATTTGCCGCTAATTACTCGCTAATTAGTTGTGAAGAAATTAAGTTTAAAAATTTTTTTTTTCATTCGTGCCAAATAACATTTTTTTCAAGCGGAACCGACTATTCACAACGTAGAATATAGGGACCTTGAGCCTTGAATTCACGTTACTGAGAAGCTCTTCAGAAATTTAGCTCCACACGGGGTCAGATTCTAAGGCAATATCATTGTGTTTATCATCACAAATGATATCGATTTTGTGATTCAAAATAGCCTGAATTACAGTACTATTTTCGACAGAAGGTGGGCGCCCTCTAGGCATGATTATTCTTTTAGAGTAGTATCCAAAATATTGCAACCTAAAAAAATGAAGGCAAACTTTGTCAGCAAAAAATTGAAGTCAATCTTGCTGTGTTGCAACCACAAAGTTGAATCTTGAATAAATATTGAAGAAATTATCCTTTTTAGTAACCTCATATAGCTCTGCCATTATATCAAATTGAGAATTTTGAAATAAGAATTGTGATAGGAAGTGATTATTATAATAGCCCCAGTTCAACAAATCCAGGAAGAAATTCCAAGTACCTAATTCCTTGATGTTTTTTTCTCGATTTTAGTACTTGTTTTAGTATTTTATTATTTTAAGGAAATTTGTTAAGATTGGTTGAAAAATTCAGAAACTGATATACTGAGAGAAATATATCTTTAATGCTGAGACGAGTTCTCTTTTACAAAAAACCGTATTATTACCAAATAAAATCATTTAAAGGTAATGATAATTCAGATATTTATAGTAGTTTATAAAATAAACATAGCATTTAATGTATTCATAAAATACAAAGCAAAAGTATTTTTCAAAACGTACAAAATTCTCAGATTCTATGAATTGGCATTTCTAATTTCTGTACAACTAATTAGCGACTAATTAGCGGCAAAAACTTATCCCAATACCATTCTTCTACGAACGCTCTAAAGTCATTTCTTGTAGGCGTGCTTTGCTAACTCTATATCAAGTTAGCAAAGCACCAAAAAATAAACAAAAAAAAATAATTTGGAAAATTAATTTCTTCACAACTAATTAGCGACTAATTAGCGGCAAAAACTTATCCTATTCCCATTATTCTACGAACGCGGTAAAGTCATTTTTCCAGGCGTGCTTTGCTAACTTTATATCAAGTTAGCAAAGCACCCAAAAAAACCAAAACAAATAGTTTGGGAAATTAATTTCTTCACAACTAATTATCGGCAAAAACTTATTCCATTCCCATTCTTCTACGAACGCTTTAAAGTTATTTTTTAAGGCGTGCTTTGCTAACTTTTCATCATTTTAGCAAAGCACCCAAAAAAAAACAAAAAAAATTATTTGGAAAATTAATTTCTGTACAACTAATTAGCGACTAATTAGCGGCAAAAACTTATCCCAATACCATTCTTCTACGAACGCTCTAATGTCATTTTTTGTAGGCGTGCGTTGCTAACTCTATATCAAGTTAGCAAAGCATCCAAAAAAAAACAAAAAAATATTTTAGGAAATTTGTTTTTTCACAACTAATTAGCGACTAATTAGCGGCAAATTCTTGTTTTATTCCCATTACTCTACGAACGCTCTAAAGTTATTTTTGGAGGTGTGCTTTGCTAACTTTATATCAAGTTAGCAAAGCACCCAAAAAGAAACAAAAAAAATATTTTAGGAAATTTATTTCTTCACAACTAATTAACGACTAATTAGCGGCAAAAACTGATCCTATTCCCATTTTTCTACGAACGCTTTAAAGTCATTTTTGGAGCCGTGCTTTGCTAATTTTATATCAAGTTAGCAAAGCATCCGAAAAAAACAAAAAAACAATAAACGACAAAATCGGTATTTTCACAACTAATTCACGACTAATTAGCGGCAAATTATCCACGTACTCTCGAGTCGATTCGTGACAGGTGCTTAGCTAACTTGATGCTCATACGAAATGTATACCTTCTCCTTTTTAAAGTCGGTCAAAAAATTTAAAATATAAAGTGAGTTCTCCGGATATCCGGCCTATCTGGCCAAATAGTTATGTTTCATCTCTAGTATCGATCATCTCTCCACACAACCAATTTGAATTCATCAATTTTGAATAAGTACTACAAAGCTGTTTTAATGCATGTAGTTGTTCATTTCTCGAAATATAACTCAGCATTTAACAATGAAGGTGAAGCAAGGATGTTATAAGAAGGATGACCAATTACTGTTTGAGAAAGCATGTTCTATATTGTCGAGTTGATGGGCGGGTCTACCAATGTGATTAGAGAGAGATAGGAAATAGAAAAGATGTCAAAATAGTCAATACAACCGGGCGGTTGCTGTGCTGTGCTGTTTGGCCACACCCACCTTCTCTACAGTATAGAGCATTTTTTCCAAAACAGTTGGATACCCCGAGTCGCTTATCCTGAGTTATCCCTCTTATAATATCCTTGAGGTGAAGATTAATTATCGCAGCACTTAATTGTCTCAATTATTCCTGCTGAAACAATTTATTACTAATTGTCAATTTAGGGTTTGATAATAGTGTACTAATATATAGTAGATACTTATAATTAAATTTACTCTGTCAAAACCTTCATTAGGAGTGAGTTATCTACCTATCCCTTTGAATTATTCTGCTCCAATGATGCAATACCGATCAGGTAGACGAACATGAAACAAAATTTGTGAAGCGTAGCCTATCAAATTACAATAGGTAAGTATAACACAAAGTTTCGTATGTAGGTACACATCAAAGATAGCGGAATAAGGTTGCATAACTAGATCGATATGTTTGTTGGTAAATAACATTAAAAAAACTTCGACCGACTTTACTAAATGTTGTGTGCAATAACATAATGTCGAAATCATCAAAATTTTAAATTTGGTGCCAAGATATGAGGTATAAGATATAGAAGATTTTTTTTACAAACTTCAAATGTTTTTTGATTTGTGAAACATCAATGTTATTTATTTCACATTTTTTGTAATCGGGGTTAATAACATACAAAGAAGTAATTTTGGCCCTTTCATGTGTAATCATACTAGGTATTACAATATCTAATTATTATTTAGCATAACAGAAATAAAAAAGTTATTTCGATGAAAAAAGTAGGTATCCTCTACTGGGATTCGATCCACGGACCGTGCTTTCTAGCTTATTTACTGCCAGAACTCTATCTCGACCGGACACGGCAACGTTAAAATTTCGCGAAGCACTTTTTGACTTAATCAAGGACTAGTGAGTATACAAAAGGGTCATTAATTGATAACAATTTTATTTCTTCAGATTCATTGCTTTTATATCGGTCACAACATTATTGTGTCAATATATATCCAATTACCTATACTTAGCAACTTGTTTCCGAAATAAGCATGACTACTATCTTCCCAGAGCGCTAACTACAAAAGTGAGATTTATTCTTGAATTTTTAAGTATAAATATTTCAAGAAATAATGTGATCTAAAAAAACATGAGAAAATTTCAATAAAAAAATTACAACATTCCAAGGAATAATCTTGATGAAACCATGAAAATTTGAATATGTGACCATCCTCGTTCGAATGAACACTGAATCATAAACATAACATACTTAAAAAGTCAAACATATAGTCGAACTTTATTTTTTCTTCTTTTGGGAAGTGGTCAGTAAGATAATATTTTATCGATCCACCACATCTATACTGTAATTATTGAACTGATTGCAATCTTGCGATCACGAAAACTGTAAATTTTGGCGGGATAACTTATCATTACTAGGAAAAATTTAAAAATTACCCATCTCTGTGAAGTTGACACCGCAAATTGAAAGAAAACGAATGCAAATCAGACAATTGTTTGACCACCAATTTGTTTGAACAAAATTCCAAAGAACATAATATCTTTTTTTATTGATAATGAAGAAAGAAGCAAGTCGTTTGATTACTTATATAATAAGAACACCACTCAGAATTTTTCCAGGGCGTAACACAAATTATCTTCGTACAAAAATTAACTTGCTCTGTGATGTCGGTACCGCCAATTGAAAGAAAATGAATGAAAATCACCCAAGCGCTTGAGCATTTTTTGATTACCACTCAGAAGCTTTCTGCCGTGCAACAGTAATTATTTATTCATGAAAATGGAAATTCCGACTGCAAGTCGCCACTCTACAGGAAATTATTTGACTATGTTTGATCACCTTTCAGATTTTTTCTACTGTTCCAATACGAATTGATTATTTACAAAGAATATGTAACAAAGTGGAAATTTTCGGACTAAACATAAACACCATAATAGTATTTTTACCCTAGGTTGAAAGAAGCGTTGAACACTTCCGTAAAACCAATTACGTAACGTGGCATAAACAACATTTTTTATTCTTCAGAATTCCACTATCACATAATAGTAATTTTTCTGTCAGTGGTACAATTTATATACCTACATAATATAATGCGACAGTAAAGTAAGATAAATTTAATAATTACTCTTCTAGTCATTTTTTTCAAATTCCTAGAACACCTCAATTTTGATTATTATACAGGGTGGTCGCAGAAAAGCTGGACAGGCAGTAACTTCCTTTTTTTTATATAGACACTCTTATTTTTTATATTCTTGGATTCCTTATAAAATTCTAAGCATATTTCATGAAACATGTTCTATACCTCAATTAACTGTTTTTAAATTACAAAGTTAAGAAAAAGAATTTTTCAGAATTATAATCATGAGCAAAAATACTATTTAAATCAAAACAGGACATGAGCCAATAAGGGTCCGTTAAGTTTCTGGAAACTGACATTGGCATTTTGACATAGCAAACTGCATTATGGCTTCGAAAAGATTATCAATATAATGTCTGCAAATACATAATGTATGCTTTTATATACAAAGAACGATAAATATATCATTCTCAGATATTTATACAACTATAAAAATAAATGATTGTGGAAGTATCAATCATTATTAAATGAAGAGTTTTCTAACAGTGAAGTAAAACAAATATTTTTTGACCGACTTCCCAAAAGGAGGAGGTATACAATTCGACTGTGTGCTTTTTTTTTTTTTTTTTGGTTTGTGCGCGCCTTTCATATAGTAAACGTACTCCGATTTTGATGATTTTTGATTCATTTGAAAGAGGAGGCTTGAGAAATGGTCCCATATTTATAAAAACGGGAATCCGACATCTTGTTCCCTCCGAAAACCGCCCCCGAAGGGGGTGGAGGGGGCAAATTTTGTCGAAAATTGAAAATCTGCGTTGATATAATTACAGATAGGACAATATCCGGAAACGTTTAAATGGAACATTTTTTCAAAAGAGTAACGGTTTTCGACATAGAGACATTTGAAATTCTCAAATATACCTATTTTCGCTATGTGGAGAGGGCGATTTCTGTCGAAAATTGAAAATCTGTTTGCAGTACATGAAAGACATAATTATTTGTAGCAACATTTATACTGAACATTTTTCCCTTAGAGTTACGGTTTTCGAGTAAAATCGGTGTTAAAATGGTAACAACTAAAATATTCAAGCGTATTTCCGCAGCGATGTTCTGAGATCTCAATAATAACAACTACAAGCAAGGAATATACGTGGGTAATAGAATAAGTACTATCTTCATTGGTATTAGTGAACGTTCAACGATTTTCGTGATTAATGTTACACTCAAAAGTGTAAAATAAATATTTTTTACAAAAAATTGGAACGACTTTATTAGTTGGTGCACTGAAAAGTATAAAATAATATTAATTCTATTGGGGCTGGTACTTGTGAAGTTGGTGCCAAAAGTTACCAATCTACCTGCAACTGCACAACTTCAAAAGTAACAGCACCAATAGAATTAATATTATTTTATACTTTTCAGTGCACCAACTAATAAAGTCGGTCCAATTTTTTGTAAAAAATATTTTATTTTCTCAATCCAATTCTGCAATGTTACTGGGTTATGACGTCATCGTTTTTAGTAGTTCTTTTTTTATTTTCTTTCAACCAGCACCTATTCAGTGAGATTTAACGAATTTTACGATCAATTTGCAGCAGTTTCAGTTATTATCCAATTGAGTATTTCTCGCATTGTAGTAAGTCTGGAAGCAGCGCTCTTATGGCATGGCTGATTTTATATCGAAGAATGGTGAGCAATTTTTTCCAAAAAGCTTCTTCCGCCGATTAGAAATTCTCTTAGAAAAGTCCTCATGGATTTTGCTGAGTGCAAATGCGTCAAATGATAATTACAATTGGGGATTTATCTTGCTAATCTCATGCCCTATTCAGAGCTCATCAAAAGTTTTCTCCGTGTTGTTTTCCAAACTGTTAAATTTCTATATCAGCAGCACACTCCTGCGCAGTTATCGATTTTCTCTGAATACCTCATAATAATTTTGTATCTCTGTGGAATAAATATAACTTTTAATAATGCGAGGAACAATTTGTTCCAGAATTAGTTTCATCGGTCCAGAATTTACAGATAATTAGGTTAATCAGCGCGAATAAGCGTAAGCTTTCGGTGAATAATTTGCAATCAAATTATTAAAGCTTTTGCAGAATTCCTGAGATTCTGGTTATGAATTATCTTAATAAACGTAATATAACTTCAGTACTTAATTTTTGTTTTCCAATATCCAATTTAGTTTGGTCTGATTGACTAACCCTCCAGTTAATATAAATTGAACAGTATTATCACTGAATTATGGGCTCTTCAAAAGCAGAAAAATAATTTTGCCCTTCATTTTTTTACTTTAGAAATATGTATAATATTTAAATTATTTCTGTGGAGGTTTTTAGCTAGTAGGTACATAAGAAGATTTTCGAAAAATAAATTATTTATGAATTATTTGTTAATTACCTTTATACATATAAATACCTGATTGTACACGATTTTCAAGGCACAAAACGTGCTGGGAGGAGCATGAGATTTGGCATAGTGAAAGTTTATATGGTCAAGTAGTGCACACACTTAACATTTTTGATGTATTATTTAATATTTTAGAATAAATAAAGAAATTAGGTTAACGTGGTAGAAGTTTATTGTGTGTTGTATAACGTACTCAACTGCATGTTAACCAGTTAGGGCTGTCAGATTGTTTTATTTTTGAATAATAACCCTGGTCAAAGGCAAATTTAAATATTGTGAATAGTGTATACAAAGTGTTATTATTTTGAGGGGCACATTTAAATGCCCACTTAATGTCATTTCAAGACATTTTAATACTTTTGATAGAGGATTAATGCATTTACAACGCAGGGTTTGCAATGCAAAACATTTCGAATCTGAAGTCACTTTTGTGAAAGGACTGCATTCTGTTTATTTTGTCATAAGCTTGCAACTGACGTAATAGAACAAAATTCACAAAAATGATATGCAACTATTATACGTATGTCAACAAAAAACTCAATACCGTTTTGACCACTGGGCCACCACTAGTAATTAGTATGTGCTATCACAATAAGATCCAGAGGATATTTTTGCACTTCATACTCACAAAGCTACAGACTTAAACTTAATTGAAAGAAAACTAGCTGAAAACAATCTCGATCCAGTCACCTTTCAAACACAAAAATCAAAATCGGTGCTTCACTTCAAGAGCGACGTTGCCTTAAACTTGCAGACATTTAAATACGTTGTACTTAATTAAAATGAAAACTAGCAAAGAACACTTTAGACCAACTCGCCTTTTAACCAAAAAAACTAAATCAAAATTGGTTCATCTGCCTGGGAGCTTAGGTGTATCAAACAGACAGACAGGTATGTTAGACTTAATAAAAAAATAACCAAAAGTACTCTTGATAAAGTCTCCTTCATTCATCAGTTTCGGGGCTACGATGCTACAGACAGATAACAAATTGACACGTTAAACATAATTTTCAAAAAAACTAGCTAAGAAAACTCTCGACCAACTCTTTCTGTTTCAAACAAAAAAAAATTGCTTCATCCGTTTGAGAGCTACTAGGCAGATAGGCAGATACCCTCGATGAACTCAACTAGCTAGAAAACAAAACAAAAACTGATTCAATATCGGTTCATCCGTTTGGGAGCTATGACACCATAGACAAATAGAGAGATACAGAAGTTAAACTTGATAAAAAAAGCTAGTCAAGAACACTCTCGGACAAGTCAACAAACAAAAAGCTAGCTCTGGTTTATGCGCTCGGAGATTTAGGTAAGTAAAGCTGATTTTTTCTGCACGGTTTCTGTTAACTCGAGGAGCTAAGATAGAAATCTGAATTATTTCTCGGATACCTAATATCGACAACTCAATTAGGAGGTATGATGAATTTATGAGATTATGAGCCCTCAGATTCAACCTCTAAAAACAACTCATCATAATTGAATTTGAATGAGGTTAAAATTAAGTAATGTTTTAGTGCTATTTGATTGGGATGCGCAAATAATAAATCAAGTGCACAAGTGATTTTCAGAAAATTGATGAAAAACAATGAGTATTTTTTTTGTTTTAATTATGATGTAAAACTTGAGTGCTTTTGAAAACCTTTATAAATGATTAGAAAATAAGAGATATTCTAAAAATATAATAGCCGCCTAGTGAGCCCTGTGTTAATCATACAAGCAAGCAAAACAGGGTAGATATAAATGCCAAAATGAAAATTAAAAAATTCCACAAAGTGGTGAACACGAACAGTTTTGAAATGGAAAACTTCTCAGAGGCGAGAGCCCGAAATATCATTTAAAAACTTATCGAATTTAAAAACTTACGGCGTGTGAGCTTCTTTTACTTCTTCTTGGGTCTGCCATCTTGAGATTTTTCAAGTGGTAAAGCTCGGAAGCGATTGTCTTCAAGCGAAACGAATGAAGTCAATAAGTGCTTATTGAAAAATCGTATGTGCACCTACTTTATTATTATATATTACGTAAAAAACACACAGTTTTGACCTCATTCAAATTCATTTCTGATGAGTTGGATTAGCCGCGTTTTTAGAGGTTCTGGTTCAGGTCAATGTGATTTTTCAGGGGACTTGTCCTGGAGCAAATATAGATCCAATCTCGAGTACAAATGACATGATTTGATGAATTTTCTTGGTAAATACAGGATATTGTTGATTCTTTTAGGTACGATATACATATACATACAATATATGATTCTAGTGAATAGAAGAAGGTAAGTTGCTACACGATAGAAGGAATGCAGCGCAAAAATTAAATCCATAGTATTCTGTGACGTCATAAGTAATAAATTCATCGAATTGAATTGTTAATAATATGTACTTTTTATTAGAAAAAAATAAATCTATGGCACTTTGGTCTACTTAGGTATATGAAAAAATGCCAGTTCTAAAGTTTATTGTACAAGTATAACGCGTTTAATTTAGCTGGATATATATGAAATACTTATAACGAAATTTGTTAACACGCACGTATTTATTGAGCCATCAAGTTCAACTTTGCTACAAAAATAAATCGTGTAAATATCTCGGTCAAGTTTGTTAATGGATATGATTGAACTAATAATTTTCAAAATGGCGGTCGTGCAAGGTTTAAAAAAATCTCAAAAAATTTCCATTGAAGAAATTTATTCAAAAATATTTGCTTGTCCTAGCTATGATCTGGTAGCTACAACTTTTGTTTAAAACATTTTCCCAAAAAAATGTCAGAAACAAAAGATTAAAACCGCTTGTAAACTATAAAATAGAAAGTCTTTTGATGGTTTTTTTTAAATAAAAAAGATGTAGGAGCTATAAAGAAAAGTATAGAAAAAAACTTGCAAATGCAACACCCTGTAGATCGGTAAATAAGCGTTTACATAGAATTACTTGTTTCCAAACAGTATCTGCGGAAACACTCTGTACTCTGTAGGTATATGATAATCTATACTTCTGTACGAAAACCGTGTCACATAAACAACAGAATTCAATTTCTAATGAATTATTGTAATGACTATTCTCCATCAACTACGTCATTCTAGTTCAAGCTATCGCTAGACCCGCCAGAGAAACTAAATTTTGAGCATAGAGTTGCAGAGTATTAAACAGTCGCTTAGGGCTTAGAGGCATAGAGCGTAACAATTGGTTCTTGTTTGATTGTCGCATTATACATTTTCAAAAGCCCACTCCTGGCTTATTTAGAATCTGAACGTTCGGAAATTATAACGAAGGGAATTCAACGAACTGTCACCAATGATAAAATCGAATCAACAATTAGGAGAACAATTTGATAGATAGGTTGTTTATATTCTGATGTCACGAGTAGAGATCGATGATGCATTGAAATAGGGGGCATTTGAAATTTTCCAACTCTCTGGGGAAGTTCATACGGCGTTATTAGTTACATGTTTATTTGTATAAACTATGATTCAGATGAGATAACGAATTTATGTTAGTGGTATTTGCACCTACTGCTAGCAATTGTGGTGAAAAACAAATTGTAGTCGTTCAAGTGTATTTTACAACATATAAAAGTTGAAGTAAAAATAAACTGGGTAATAACTTGAGCAAATTTAAGCGCATGAACGGCTACAAAACAAGCTGAGCTGCCGCGTACTTACAGCTTGACCAAATTAAGTTGAATTGAAAAAAAATGCAGCAAGGGCGTTGTTCCATGGTTTGTAGCACTCCCATGACTACTATGTGTCTTGCGTGTGCCAATACGTCCTAGTTCCGTTTAAATTTGTCGGTGTTTTGAGAATGTCAAAGAGCTTTCGTGCATATTGCATATAAAATACTCAGTATGGCCGTGGTTTTAACTTACTGTTGTAAGTACGTGCAGAAAGGAATATACAAATTGAATGGAATCAAGTTTTATCGTTCAAATTGATTGCTAACTCGACTGAGTTAATCTTCCGAAGAATTTTTTGGGGCTTAAAAAAAGTATACTCTTCTTGCTAACCAAGCTTTCGAAAAATTTATTTTCTTCAGGGCTAAAAAATATAAAATGAGGGTAGAATTTGATTATCACAAACAAAAAGAAACAAATCAACATACAAAATATTACAAACTTACTTTTGCAAACGAGGTTACAAAATAAAAACGAGCAAATACAAAGTTAGGACTTCCTTTGCCCATATGGACGGAAAACAATTAACATTTAAGACATTTGACAAAATTAAAATTTCTTAAAATTAAATGATCCTGAGCACTATTTTGTAAATAGAGTAAATAGTGCTTTACTTGTATTGCGATCGCATTTATCAGAAATTCCAAATTTTCAGTTGATAGTTTTTCTTCCACATGCACTAGAAGGAAATTGGACATTGCACACATAATTAAAATTACTGTAACAATTGACGGGCTCGATAAAATTGGAATTGACTATGGAATAAAAGTTTTTTTCATTTTCATATATATTTTTAAAATAGTTAAAAGCACTCTTCAAATAAGCTATCTCTCGATATCTCTAACAACTTGGCTCCTGGGGCCAAAGTGTTGAAAGGGTCGATGCAAGAGTCTTTAAAAATCTGGTCGCTATTATTTCGTATGTACATCTTTCAGAAATGTAGCACAAATACATGAATAGCCAGAATTATTCAGTATAACAATCTTACCACGTGAAAAGTGCTATACTCCATTTGAGAAAGGTGTAGATTAATAAATTATGATAATGAAGGGATCGCTATTATATTATGGCGCTTATATGGCAGAATACAATAGAGATCCCTTCATTATCATTATTTATTACTCTACACCTTTCTCAAATGGAGTATACATCTGTATAAGTCTTCAAATAAAATGTTTTGAATATTATAAAATGTAATTAATTATAAACATTTATATTGAATTTATTTTATAATGTAGTTTTATACATAAAAATGCATTTTCGTTGTTAGTTAATAAGTGTATTAAATGAATTATTATTATTATTAATGTTCATTACATCATAGGATGACATGTTTATCTAGTTTATTAATGGATGTCATAAAGATAAAGATGTCATGCTATTACATAACAGCACAACTGTTTTGACTGGACTATATAAATTTTATTCTTTTGACAAAGACTGCCATAAACTTGATTGAATGATAGACATAAAAATACAGAATAATATTTAATTTATTCTATTGGTACTTGTAATTTTTAAATGAAATGAAATATTTTCGCATATGTTAAGATCTAATTATTTATTTACCTACATATTTCTAATGTTTTTTTCTTCTTTTCAGGTAAGTCTGTCTTTACCAATCACCAAATAATTATTCATTTGAGGGTAAGTGGATTTAAGTCTAAATTTGTCTTGGTCTTTTTTACTAAATCAAATCATCCTTTAGTTGAGATCAGATTTTATCTACATCTCAATTTTCTAAAGAAAATATTCATGCCAACCTCCATATTAATGCCTGTTTGCAGCTCTTTGTTATCATATCATATCTCATTACTACACAAAACGAATTGCAATACTGTGCCTTTGACAGCCAGTCGGCTTTGCGGCATATTTTATATTTCATGTCTGTTTTAATAGGGATATTTCCTAAGTGGCTTTGTTTGATAAGAATTAATTAGCGTTAGAAAGATTATCAGTTTTTTATTCAAATTTTACTTGTTAAATGGTAGTCACGTATTTTAGGTAGAACAAGTGAAATTTTTGAAAAAAATTAAAAATAGTTTTTATTGGGCATTTAAGATTTAAACCGTACCGATGAGTACCTACTATTGCTATCCTTTTCTCGATTTTAACTATACTTATGTATATGTGTTTGCCAGCAACAGCAATTCCATAACAAATTACTGTTTGTCTACCACAACACAAAATTAAACTTTAAATTAACAATAACGTCTGAAGTCTGACAATTGCGACATAACCATAGACGATCTTCCAGAAAGTACCTATATGCCAGAGAACGAGACGTATAAAAACGCTCCATGCTCGTGCGTAATTCCAGTGACGGATCCCATTGTCGTTCCATGTCGACATTATAATGATCTTGGTTGAATGAGATTGAATGAGATAATTTTAATTACCAATATTAGATCACACTTGGAGCTTAACAGGCGGCGAAA
This sequence comes from Crioceris asparagi, assembly GCA_958507055.1. NCBI lineage: Eukaryota > Metazoa > Arthropoda > Insecta > Coleoptera > Chrysomelidae > Crioceris > Crioceris asparagi. Next base: position 74,192,563 of record OY293828.1, read on the forward strand.
TGTCTGCGATCTAAGTACGAATTCGAAATTTCAAGTCTCTAGACCGTATGGGGCCTGAGAAATCGCTGCGGAGTCCATTGATACAAGAACCGAAAGTAATAAAAACTATTTAAAAAAAGAGGAGACAGATGATGATGCTTCTATTTATTTTCACGTAAAATAATAGTTCCAACCGATACAACAAACGCTTGACAAATAACGGTGTGTCTATTCCATTTTTATATATATAGAATGGATATTGGTATATCTGTGCTCAATATTTGATCGATCATCATGAATATCGGCGGATGCATGTAAGTCATCAAAGAGAAGGTTTCTATATTATCTACATTGTCATGGCACGTCACTAGAGGGTGCTACAACGCATCTGCTTCTACACCGTTTTGCCAATCGCCATGAAAATTGGTGGATATAAGTAAGTAGGTGTTTGAGGTTTGAGGCAGGGCAACTTTTGCCGGAATCCAATAGTATCCATCTATTTTACATCCTTGCTAACAGCTATAATATATAATTATCTATTTACAGGGTGTCCCAAAATTAGCCTGCCAAACTTCACCATCGGATTCTAAGTTTAAAAATAATGCAAAAAGTTCCAGTAAACATAGGTCGAAAAATGTTCGTTAAGTGAATTGCAGCCCTTTTAACGTACGCGCCTAAGAAAAAAACTACAAACATTACATTTGTCACCGAATGTCAAATAAGTAATAAGTCAACGCGAAACTTGTCTTTTCCATGTCTACTATGATCTCAAATTCTTTAATTTACACTTGAGACAAGTAGTAAAGCTTTGAATCGATGTTACTAGGAAACGGTTCATCAAGGTTCGATAAGATTACCTGTTTGTAGTAGAAAATTCCGATATTTTATAAGTTTACGACAAAATTTAGAAAAAACCACATACACAAAAGTTAGGGTAGCTTTTGCCCCAACACAGCCTTGTTTGATGAATCCCTAATTCAAATTTTGAAATTGCTGTTGGCCTATCATGTTGGGAGTCAAAACATTAGTAGATTCCAAAACTTTCGCTCCATTATCTTCATTAGCTTCGGAGACCATGGATAAAAACCATCTTCAGGTGCGTACATTAAAAGGGTTGCAACTCCCTAAACGAACATTTTTCGACCTATGTTTATTGAAACTTTTTGCATTATTTTTAAACTTAGAATCCGCTGGTGAAGTTTGGCAGGCATTTTGGGACACCCTGTATACGATACTTCTATCAATTAGACGTAGTTCCCCTAGAAAATCACGATTTTTTTATACAAAATTCTTGATTTCTTTATTATAATCAATATGGCTCTAACAGTTCTGCAAAATACGCTTCGATCGTCACGACTGTTCGTTACGTACATCTTTAAAATCTAGATTTCCTAATGAAAAACAATAATTTCTATTCCTCGAGTAACTGAGAATATAATATGTGGTCTTGAATTTTCATATTATATTTGGCTTTCAAAGAGACCGTTGGTCCTTACTTCGGGGTCTTCTAAGTTAATACATATGAAGGTCTCTCATATCTTGTTCCATACGTATGCTTTATTTTTTATTCATTTTGAGATTGATTCGCTTTCCTTATTCTTTTCTATTTGATCATAAAATCGAAGCACAATCTTGAAAAGTCACTTACTTTGTGAATTAATCTCGAATTTCTATTTTCACTGGAAACAAAATGTTTTAAATTGCCCCTTTACAGACCATAATATTGCTCCAATAAACTACCACTTATACCACCAAACCGATCGTTAAGGGTTGGAAACGAATTGTATCTATCGTTATTAAAACTACTTTGTACTATAACAAAGAACTTATATGACGTTATTTACGTTTTATCGATATGAAACAACAATCCTGGTTTTGAGTTTCGTTACAGTGTAGAGTTAGTGGAGTGTAGTTGAATTTTTATTTGATTTTTGTTCGAGAGGTATAATTCTTGCAAAAGATCACCGATACAGTCTGAAACAGCAACACATTAAAAAAATGAGTAATACCTTGATAATAAAAAACGGAACATGAATCTAACATAGAAAGTAATAATGATATGTAGCTTTATTGTCCAACAATTACTTAATTATAGGATATTGTTACAATAATACCTTAATCCAGTACAAGAACTAAAGTCAAGGAAAATAAATCATAGAAAACATCTTTAATCATACCTATTTCCCATAAGAGAACATAAGCTAAGTGAATCAATCTTCTTCTTTGAGTGCCGTACTCGTATTTGAGCGTTGGCGGCTTCTCTGCCTTGAAAGTGTTACCACAGACAAGGGGACCTACAGTTTAACGCGGATTCCGAACCACCGATGTGTCCCAAGATAAATCTTAAGGGCACACCCTTCCAGAGAGCTGTACTAGGGAATATATACTCTCACTGGTTTCCCGTTGCCCTGCGAGAGTAGGAGAATGCAACGCGACAAAGACTCGAACGCGCGCCCGCATCAACGGTCTCTCGTCCAAGCCGTTTCCATCGTATTGCGCTGCTTAACTTCGATGATCGAAGTCGGTCAGTGTTAACACGCAGCTACGCGCTCCTATTAATTGAATCAATAAACAATTATAAACAAGAAAAAATGGCATAATAACTCATAAATAATAATTTGCCTTGTCTTAAATAAAATAAATGATCATTTGGTATCTTCTTCAGCTCACTTTGTGAACAATAAAAATGAAATAAACCATAAAAAATATTCTGACCCAAGGTAGCTGGACAACCGATAAGGTAATTAAAATATTGATTATTATTATATAGATGCACAGTTTCGTCGCGGATCTAAAGATGTGGCATTGAAGCGACTGTAAAGCAATTCATTTTCAGGGTAGAGCCCATCAGATTTGAATACAAGGGATTTTAGTGTTGTTTCTTGAAACTTTTCTATTATTTTTATGTGTGTTTGCATATAGGAGACTATATAATACTTGCATACTCAAGGTAAGATCTCACGAGGACACTTTTAGTGAATATAATATTACTGAAATTATTGTTTGTGTTTCATGTTTTATTAAAAATGTGATATGTGAAAGCTAGTTTAGGATCGAAAATGAACGTTCTATAATAGAGCCTTGAATGTTATATGGATATTGGCAAATGCTTAATTTTATGGAATTTGATATAAATTTACTTGCATTTAGGTTGAGACTTCATAGATCACCAATCTTCGATATAATTTATTTGCTCTGGAAGTAACTGACTGTCATTTACACTTAATATTATTGTATATATATATATATATATCTTTAGATCATCCGCGTAGCACACATTCACAGTTCAAGCTCTCGCACATATCGTTAATATATAAAATAAACAAAAGTGGTCCAAGGGGAACACAAATATTGTTTTCTCTTCAACATATGATTTGTGTAAGCGACTCTAGCACACTAAGAACGATGGTATTTCATTCCTTAGGTCATTTTGTCTTTCAGCTTTTTGATAGCTTATAGTACTTCATCGGGATTAGAGTTTAAAGCGATCACTACTATTTGTACCAACTGGCTCTAAAAAAACTCACTAAAAGCATTGACAATGTCTTGAGGCTTATTCAACTGTCTGGTGTGATATTTAATCATTCCAGGATTTCTAAAAGTTTCTTTAATAGAGTGTATGTCCAATTTTTTTTCGATTTTGACCAATTGGTGCTTGGCCATTTTTCATTTTAAAAAATGACCAGATTGCTCGCCTTGAAAATATGTTTTTTTATTTTACTCAGGGACCTCTAAAACGTACACTTCTATTGAAAACCAGACAACGAAAATTTCACACGATCACAATACTTTCTTTGCAAGGCTGCTTAGGGTAGGAAATTAAAAATTGATCGAGTTCTACAGAAATTTTCTCTCATATTTTTTTTATAATTGGTTATGTATAAACAAACTGACCAGAAAGCTCGTATCAGCTTTAAATAAAAGTTTTATTATATTGAGTAGCATTCAAATTGATTAGACAAGCAACGGATATAGCACACCTGCAAAAAGTAATTAATTTGTTGAGTGGGTGGAAAATATTTGCAGCGTATATACCATAAAAATACCATTTGCCTAATTAAATCCAACATTTTATGAGCATTAGAAATTGGAAATAATCTTCGATTTGAAATTATGAAGTTATACCCATTACCCCAAGTTCAATTTACCGTGTTCCAGATAATAAAGTGTTGCTATAAAGTTAAAAATGTATGTACTTCGTATTGATTTGCAATTGGAATCTCTGCAACGCTCGGACTTTTATTAGTACGTACTTGATCAGTAATATATCATTTGATGGCTGACGTCATCAATATTCTTTTTGAAAACCGAAGCAATATTTAATTTGATGTTCTATTTCCACTTTTAATTTATTTCAATCAATTTAGCTTAGACCACTTTTGAAGACAGATAAACCTAGAAATCTTATAGTGCAGAAGAAAGTAACTTTCAACAGTGAAGTGATTTATCCCAATGATCTCCCTTTTGAGTATTTATGGATAACAAGTGAATTTGAGAGTTTTTTCAGACCCCAAGAACAATTCAACACAATCTTCATAGATATAAACATATAAACAATAAACTACTAACTACTTCTTATATTCGAACGAGAACTGCTGAGAAATTTCTTATTCTCTACCTAAAATCTTATTAAAATAACAGAAATACTAAATGTGTATCTCCCCAAAAATACCCTACAAAAAAGTAGAGGGAGCAATGCTTTTAGAAAAACGAAAATCTTATTTAAATAATTAAAAAATAGACCATTTCCAGAAAAGGCCAATTGGGACAATGGAAGAAGGGAACTAACTTTATCAGATAAAACACTGAAAAATACAAAAAATATTGATTTTAATGGTACCTACTGGTTCTTCTAAAGTAGGTATCAAGATACTTGCACCTACTTACACCGTCAACTCTAGCGCAACTTCAAAACTGCTGGGGGCAATGGAATAAAGATATCATTTTGTATTTTTAGTTTCTATTATTTCCGGTTGAGTGGATGAGGTGGGTTCGCAGTGACTACTCAGAACCCATAAGGGCTGAAGACTTGAAATTTCGTATTCACACCTAGAACGGTGATTTCTCGCTGCATGTCATGTTTAATACTAGACTACTAAGGATTAATTATATTTTTCGTTCAATATAAGAAATCTTTAAGGTAAGAACTATCTGTGGATATTATTTGAGTATGTCCTTGTTCGTGTTTGTTAAATATGTCGTTCTTTGTCTGGCGTAACTTTTCAAAGATAAGTACATTGAGTGTAAAGTGGTAAAAAGCTGTTGTACTCTTCAGAATCTTTCTCTTAAAAAACGTGCATTGCCTAATAAGAACAATTTTTTTATTTCACATGTTGAGTGCTTCCTACATCTATCCTAGTTTTTGTAGAAAGTAAGATATTCTTGATAGAAAATACAACTGCTACTTTTTGGATGGATTGAGAAATCTTAAATGACAGATCGAATAAATATCCCAACGGAAATGAGACATCTGTTGCTGACATCAATAAAGGAAATAAAAGAAAAGAACTGGAAATAATGGAATAAGCCTAACGGGTGGAAATATTCTAGAGAAACAGGCGTTGCGAGAGTTCCCGTTGGAATTCTAAATCAATATATTCCATATTTGTAGATTCACATAATTTACTATCAACGAGGAATATAGATTGATTATTTTCCCATAACTTTTTTTTCTATTGTACGGTATAAATAATTAATAATTATTTCTCGCTTTCCGATATCATTCACTTTTTCTTGAGTGACATTCTCATTCATAAATAAAAATATTTCTTACAAAAAAATGGACCGACTTTATTGGTTGGCTGTTGCACTGGAAAATTATAGATATTAATTCTATTGGTGCTGGTACTTTTGGAGTTGGTGCGTACAACAACAAACGAACAAACTACAACGGCTCAACTTCAAAATTACCAGCACCAATAGAATTAATATTATTTTGTATTTTTCAGTGCAACAACTAATACAGTCGGTCCAATTTTTTGTGAAAAATATTTACATATTTCACATTTTTGAGTGTAACATTAGTCATGAAAATTGTTGAAAGTTAACTAATACCCAAGAAGATACAGGCTTTGTTATTTATTACTCAGAGATCACAAAACATCGCGGCGCAAATCTAAATATTTCAGACTTTACTGCTTAACTCGAAAACCGTAACTCAATTTCATTGTTGCTACATATAATTGATTTGGCCGTCTGATATTTTTAATTTTCGAAAAAAATTGCTCTTCCACTTAGCGGAAATAAGCACATATTTCAAGCTCTACCATTGCGAAAATCGGAAACCATAACTCTTTTGAAAAAATGTTCAATTTAAACGATTCCGGATATGGTCCCATCCATCTCTAATTACCTATACCACCTCAGATTTTCGATTTTCGAGAAAATTTGAAATAACCACCCCCTTCGGGGGCGGTTTTTGAAGAGAAGGATATTTCGAATTTAAGTTTTTTCTATATCGGAGTACGTTTACTTTGCAAAACGGGCTAACAGCCATAAAAGAAAGCAAACATACAACAGAATTGTATACCTTCTCCTGTTTTTTTAAGTCGGTAAAAAATGTTGGTAGGTGTAATTATAATATTTCTTATATTGAAATTCGAGTATGAGTTAATTCTGAAGCTTTATTTTAAAATTCTAGATTACTTACACCAATTACGATTGGCAACTGAAACAATACATAAAACTCTAAAGTAAAGTCTTTTAATTTTAATTTACTATGGATTTCTATCAAGAATCAGCCAGTAGAATTATGTAAATGTAGAAAGTGTTTGTATTTATTAGAATCAGAAATTTTGGAAAATGTATCATTCGAAAAAAAATTAACAATCAAAGCACTGATAGTAAGAAATTTTAAATATAAAATATAAATCAAAGAAAGCAATTTGAAGTTGTATAACACAATAATAAATGTGTAGCTATACGATTTCCAGATGTTGAATCCAGTTCAACGGCGGTAGTTAGAATCTTATTCCAATCTACCCGGAAGACTTGAAACTCACAGTTTCTTACGATGTGGTTCAGGTTTTGTCGAGGTGCGCGGTATTCACATGAGAGAAATTGGACGTAGCCCCATCTGTGTGCTAACATTGAGCACATCTGCTTTGACTTGTTCGGACTCTTTTAATTCTCCATTCTGTTTTATCCATTTATCTGCTGAGCGTGGTTGTTGCTTTCATTAAAGCGAGTTGTAAATTTATTATTTTTATATTATATTATAATTACGAGTTAGTTGTGTCAAGCAATTGAAGTTGTTAATTTTTTTACCCTTCGGCCTATTTTACTGGCGGTTGTTATGCAACAGAAAGCAGTTACTTTGCATACCATATCAAAAGCAACGGCAAAATTTATAAACGCGTATCTTACCTTCTATTAGAACTAAATGAATTACAAGGGTTTCGCTTAATTTTGCGAGGTTTCAATATTGTTATAAAGGCGAGAACAAGTCATTTGACGGACTTGTCGGTTTCAAGCGACATAACGAAATCTATATCTTACTTGCTATATAATATTCTATAATGAGTTAGAGATTGGGTAGGGCTTCCGTTGTTTTATTGCGGGTGAAGTACGAAGTTAGTTAGTTGTATATGCAAATACCATATGTAAAACATTTAAGTGATAAGTGGCAGGATTATCCTATTGTAGTCGGCATGCTAAGAGGGAAGTTGTGTCATGAAGTTATTGTTGTAGTTATGGATTAAGCTGCACCGTATAAATTCGAGCAATTGCGATTTGTCTTAACAAACCATTAGTGTGTTGGCAAACTCAACTACTATACCTACCCACTATGTATTTAAGTTGTCTGTTGGTATTTGTACATGATCATATTGGTACACAATATATGTATATGCTATATACGTTACACTTCGTCTGCTCTAAATAGATCTTATTACATTTTGAACATATATATGGATTCTGGATGCTAATGATGTTTGAGCTCCAGGCAAGATGCGCATGCCGATCTGGTCTCCACTTTTATATTACATGCGATGTGAATCGATATACCATATGTATATGTATTCTATTATTGCTTTTCAGATAGTGATTCTTCTTAAATAAATCATATCAGGCTATTGGATGAGAAAATTTAGATAAGAGCTTCGACAATAAATTCGCTTTTCAAAGATGTTATTGAATGCAGCTGGAGTTCAGTGAAATGAATTAAAGTATTGGAGACAATACATTTTTGAACCAATAATAATATAACAATCTTAAGTCAGGATAATGATTATTCTGGTTTTTGTTTGCGGTGTTTTCTCTAACGAAATCTTTTAGACGCCACTGTTGTTCTCATATCAGGACATTTGCTTCAATAATGTATCTCAAGGCGTTAATTATTTAATATAGAAGAACTTTGCAGAGTGGTTGGAACTGGTTGCCATATCAAAGTTCAAAGATGTAGATAATATAAAAACTATCAGTCAATAAATATATATATTTTTTGGGTCACACTGTTAGTTGAAGATCTCACCGCTTGTCTCCTACCCTCAGATGCTTTTACTCAAAATGCCATTCTTATAGATAACTAGCAAATGGCCACGACTTCGGACGTGAAAATCAATTAAATCCCCTATAAATTACGTCCCAAAAAGAAAATTATTCCTAGATTTGTAGTACACCTACGAATGTTTGAATTGATTCTGTTCATTTTTATTTCCAATACAAACTCTGAAACCCCGCTTTCCCACTACAGGGTTTTCCTTTTCCTACGTTCGCCGTCCGCGGGATTCAAAATAAATGCCATTTTTGCAGTCAACTTCCTACACCTCAATCACGACACCCAGATCGATTTTTCCTGAGGGGTTGATTTTCGGAAAATCACAAGACACTTGTTTGCTTATTTGTTTTTAGGAGTATTCCCCTAGGGAGTATCGAGTCCAAAAGCCAATTTAATATTATTTTTCTATACAAAATTTCTACCCTCATTTTTTACCATTAGAGGTTGAATTTCGAAATAACCCTTTCTTATTCTTTGAAATCATCATATAGGGAACTTCTGTGGAAAATTTCAACTTTCTTGGGTTTGGGCTGGGCGTTGATGAATCTGTGAGTGGGCAGGATTCAATTTATATGTATGAGATTATCAGTACACCAGACAAGGACGTCAATATGTAGATGTAGAGTGCACAACTTGCAGAGTTGTTTTGATTCAATCAACATTGCATCCTTACCTTATTGATTGCATGGAATGCTTGATCTTTTTTTAAGTAAATAAAATCCAATTTAAAGTTCTTTTGACCTATTTGCATGAACGAGCTAGGAAAATATTTTTTTATTAATAAGTAATTAAAAACAGGTGGAGGTAGAAATCCCGTAGAAGGATCTCACTTGAATCTTAATCATCGAATAATTGTGAAAAGTTGGTAATATATCTTTTTTAAAGCTTGCATGTTAGGTTCTTCCATTATGGTGGTACTGGTATGTAATTTTTAGAAAATGTCGAATAACAGACGTTCGTTTTAATGTTGTATACTCACACTTTTGCCTCGTTTATGTAGGTAGATTTTCGTTTCAATGATTTAGAGATCTTTATGTTCTTCCTCTCCTATGGTGATCTATCCCTAGTTATCCTTTTGATTCAGATATCTGTCATCCTCCGTCGTGGTTCCACTTACCTTTTTTCCTTAGTACCTTGGAATGCTTTCCAGCTATTCTGTACACTATTCCATTTTTAAACTTCATGAATAATCTCCTCGCCAACAACACATTTTTATCTTAAAGGTATTTTGGGTGCACCTAGTGCTCTTCGTCTTAGACGTTGACAAAATCGTTCCCAAGGTTGTTTTGTTGTTTGTCATCCCCATTTTCGACTACCAAAACTACTGCATCATCGGCATAGCATAGGATTTTCACTTTCCGGTATTGTTTATTCTCTTACTATTTCATCCATAATATTATTAAAAAGTAGAGGACTTGGTCTCCTGTCTAATTACGTTGCTCTGCCGAAATTCAATATGTAATCGTTCACTTTATTGGTCCAGCAGTAATGAAATGATGTTCACAGGAGAATATCACATTGTTCCATTAGTTTTATCTCTAGATCAAAGTTCAAAAGACCGTTTGGTTGGTGACATTTTATGTGTTAATAGCTTTGAATGCTGCTACTACGGACACAACAGTATCATAGAATAAATTCTCCTTTCCGCGAACCGAATAGAGTTATAATACATATACATGTCACACAAGCTCTTTGAAATTGCCCATAAAGTGGACCGAAGTTGCGCACCCATAAATTCCAGCTGAGGTTACGAAATAACTTTATCGACGTACATTTTTCAATTAAAGTGCAGAGAAGGCGGGCGTGCCCCATTTGCTAATACACATTTTTCCGCTAAATTTCGCACCGTCAATGCGGCGTGCATCGAATTGCGCACGGACAGATGGTCTTTTCGGTGGAATTAGATGTTCGATTTGATTTATCCCACATTTTAGAACTAACAGCTGCAATTACTCAAATACATTAGAGAAAAATCGTTTTTCTTAGCTTACGTTGCGTATTTTGGATTTTTATCTCTAAATTCAAAGAGGTATCCATGTGTGTTAATTTTTATATATTATGGACTGTAAAAAATATTGACTTTGAGAAATTATATTAATATGCAACTAAAATAAATCTTAAAAAATAAACATAAAAAACACGAAATCCTGCAATTTTCTAATAATTTTGTAATTTCTAATTGCTTTGTGATTTAATTATATTATACTTGTTGATTTAGTTTGATATTCGCATGATTGTAATTTTTTATTTCGATAAATTACATCCTATATAAAATGTGTCATTTAATAATTTTATCATTTTGACAGCCATAAAAAAGGTGCATCCTTTTTTATCACCGATAAAAACGCATGTTCCTCATTACCAAACCAAACAATTTATAACTATTGTGTATTTAATAACTGTTCTTTTAAATAATTTAATTTTATCAATAAACATTATTGTTATTGTTATATTCGGTCCTTAATTTAAATTGCCAAAAAACAATAGATCTTTTTTGAAGGATAAATTTCTTTTTAAAGAAAGGAAAAATCAAATCTCAAAAACGTCCGTTGGAAGTGGGCCATGATTGCATTAGAAAATAATCATATGTATATGTGTCAAAAAACAACGTGTCAAACACGTATCCCCCAAATAATAGTATACTACAATACTACTTGTTATTTGCAAATTTTCAATAAATAGATATCTGGCCAAAACAATCAAATTGTACAAAAACAGTATTATTATCTCTATAATATCCTTTGAAATTTGAAATGATAACTTAGATTTCAGTTCATACTGATTCTAATTCTACATGCCTTGCAGATTAATTAGTGGTTTATTCTTTCTAGTTAGCTCTTTAGGGTCCAAAACTGTTGTAGTCTTTTATAATCTCTTTAACACTTTGGTGTGTATGACATGTTATTTATTAACTTATCACATTTTCATAGTATAATATAACTAAAATAACTATACTATTTAATATTTTTTGTCATTTTTGACACTTTTGATTAGTTTCTAATGAAATTATGGCCCACTTCCACACAAAGTAAAATTAGAGTTCTTTCATAGAAAATGTTGAATTGCCAATTATTTTAAAAATATTTTTTTTTGGCATTCTAATACAAACTATTTTTATTGCTTTCTATAATAGAATTCTACATAGGGGATTTCCACTTGAAAACATAGTTTTGACGTTTTTTTTTTAAATTTGATTTCGTTTCTACTTTTTAGATCACCTTGAACAAATAATTATCAAAATATTATACTAATACTTTTGAAGTCAATCTTGTTTAATAAGAAAACCTATCCAAATTAAATAATAAGAATTTCCATGTGGTAAAAAATGATAACTATGTATTAAGAGGAGTTTATACAGCAAATATAATAAAATAAAAAACAAATTAAAGTAAAGTAAGAAAGATGAACATGTTCATTTCCATGAGAGCGTTTATACGCGATATAAGCTAAAATAAGAAATAAGAATAAGAACTAAGTGTGGATTTATGCAGCCTAAAATAACAAATAGCAAATAACAATCATCACGTAACAAATAACAAGTAACACGTATAGAAAAAATTGCCATTTGTGCAGATCAAATTAACAATTAGCAATAAGAGGTACGCATGCGCATGAGTCAGTTTCGAACCATTATAAATTTAAATGAATCTAACTCTTAGACCTACTTCATAATAAACAACTCTTAAAATGTTCAGTGAAATGGAAGAGGTTGAGGCGTTTTTTTCTCTGTTAATTTCGCTGACAGCTAGTTTTTTTATATAATAATATATATATATAAGAATAAGGACCGAAAAGAAAAGGGTTTTTTTGACAACCTCCTAAAATCAATGATTTTACAAGATCATGAGGGATTTTTCTCATACACTAGGATGACTCCACAGCAGTTTGACATATTGTTGTCATGAGGGGCCAGAGAAAACATACCTCCAATGCAGGGCCAGAGAAAACATACCTCCAATGCCGGGCCAAGACTCAAACAAGGACCATTAAAGAATCCCTTACCACCGTTCACAGATTGCTAATTACTCCACAGTGTATTCACATACTTTCATACTTTGTTTTCAGCAGACGGTGAATCTATATCTATGATATTGATTATTTTTTCAATTATCTTTCGGAGGGGATATTGCTCGTAAAAATATCTAACAAGGTCCAGAAGAAAGCATGATCGATTATTAATTTATGGTCTTCAATATCCATTTTGAAATAATGAATTTCAACTAAAACCTCTGATAAACAACAAATGCATAAAACGTAACCTAACCACATGAATTTGAATTATATTAAATTTCGTCATCGGATGGGCCAATCGGCGGTAAAAGTTGGTTAACTTCTTATTTGTTAATTGATAATTGTTATTTGCTATTTGTTATTTTAGGCTGCATAAATCCACACTAAAGATGGCCAATATTCATCTTTTATCTCTTATTTTATTTTATTTTGTTTGGAAACTGCTAATGCGCATGACCGATTTTTTTTAGGTTATGTACTGTAACTGTAGCCACTAATAACGAAAAAGTGAAGTATTTGTCAAAAAAGTTGCGTTTTGATTGGTTCATTCGTATTTATTTTTTTATTTTGGTCATATGTATAAACCAATCTTTCTTGCCCTTATTCTTATTTTAATTTGTTTCTTATTTTATTTTATTTGCTGTATAAGCTCACCTTTGTCTGCAAACGTAATTTTTCACATACGATTTGAAATATATAAAAATCAGTTGGACGGAATTGAGGAGGAATCTAAAAGTTCAATTCCATTTGAAATGGCAAAGATGGCATCTACTTCGTCTGTTCATTTCTAGTTGCATTTATTAATGGATGCAGTCCCGGTGGGACACCGTGTGTATATGCGAATATATTGACATTTCTTGGCTTAAGTAGATAGTCGATTTTTAAAATCTGCATAATTGATTCATTAAATTATTCTATTTGTTTCTATTTGCCTACCAAAATTGTAATGTTATTTTTATTGTGATTATATATAATTTTTCAAAATACCAGTGGTCTAGGTATATTTTAAACGGCAGAGCTTATTTTGTCACTCGAGCACCTTGCAAATTCAGCTTGTTCTTTCAAAGAACAGTTGTGTGTTTAGTGAACTGTTCACAAGGAATTATGGAAACATGAATCATCACTTTTTGCATTCATCTATCTCATTATTTTTATCTTTGCTTAAGCCGGACTTGGTTAACATGTAGATACTTTTTATTTAAAAAAGATCCAATTAGAACTAAGAAGTCATTAGACCCAACAGCTCATTTTGCTCTTTTGTACTAATTAACAATTTGGATATGAAATTCTTTCTAATTCAAAGTAAAAAGTTACGTACTATACTACTCATTCTACTTCAGCTTGACCTGGATCACGAAACTCCTTCACTTTTGAGATTCTCATCTCTCACAACGTTTTTGTTTCATTTGCATTGTTGTTTGTCTTCTGTTACGTGATCTCATTTTGATGGAAGACTTGGCAAAATGTGCTGAATTCATTTTATATAGAGAAATATAGACTCCCAATATGCTTCCAATTCAAGCATATAGGTATAATATACATTTTTGACCGACTTCCCAAACGGAGAAGGTATACTGTATGTCTGAATGTTTTTTTATATTTGTTTGCGTCTTTTGTCTAGTAAACGTTCTCCAATTTTAATGATTTCTTTTTCATTTGAGAGAGGAGTATTGAGAATTGCTCCCATTGAAAAAAATCAATATTGTCCGGAAACTTTTAAATTGGACATTTTTAAAAATAATTTAAGGTTTCCGCGTTACTTTCTGAAATATGTGCTTCAGCTATGTGGAAGGGGCATTTTTTCCGAGAATCAAAAATTCACTATTCTCAGAAACGTTCACATTGAGCATTTTTTCCAAACAGTAACGGTTTTCGAGTTACAGCAACGGTAAAATCTGAAATATATGATATGTGTATTTCCGCTATGTGGAAGGGGTATTTTTTTTTCAAAAATTGAAAATAGGAGACGGCCAAATTAAGAGATTATATGTAGGCATCCAGATTTAAGTTGAACATTTTTTCAAAAGAATTACGGTTTTCGAGTTACAACAGTAAAGTCTCAATTATGTATATCTGCACCGCGATGTTTTGAGCTCTCTGAAGAATAACAAGTATAGGCTAAGCCTTACACATAGTAATGGGATAAGTACTACCTTATTTAGTGTTAGTGAACGTTCAACAATTTTAATGACGCAAAAGTGTGATTTTTTTTTTTAAATTGGACCGACTTTATTAGTTGGTGCACTGAAAAATACAAAATAATATTAATTCTGTTGGTGCTGGTATATAAATATAAGAATTTCTAAATGTATTTCTCTCATATTCTATCATGAATACTTATACTTAAACAACCCACACATCTTATCAATCTGTTATACCAAACGCTTGTTATCAGTGTTTCTGTTTTGTTTTAGTATTACTTTATAGAAAACTGCCACCCCTTGATCTATATATAGTATCCTTATCCGCTAGCACTATAGAAGACTTTCGCTTGCTGATATTTTTTTCTTTGTTGACGCCTTTTTTGTGTTCTTTCATTCAACCCTCCATAAAGTGACGGGGATTTGGTAACTGAAACACGAAAATATCAGAACCGTAGTTCTGTGCTATTGCTCTAATATAATTTTCCCTATACTTTACTTATTTTTTGCAATTTATTTATTATTTCTAAATTATTTTCATATATCGTTTTGTCAATTTCTGAATATAATATGTATTTCTTATATAATTTCAGATGAATATTTAACACAGTAATTTTATTAAAACTAGGACTCCATTTGTTAGTGCTCTTTAAAATACAAAATAATATTAATTATACTGGTGCTATTAATTTTGAAGTAAAGCAGATAAAAACAAAACTTTTGGCACACCAATTACTACCACCAGTAGAATTATTATTTTGTGTTTTTGAAGTGCACCAATTAATAACGTTTTTACATAGCAAATTATTTCACATTTCTGAGTGTCATCAAAATCGATAAATTTATATTGAGGGATTTCAAAACATTTAAATTGTTTCAAAAATGTCCAATTTGAATATTGCTGGATATGGTCTCTTCTTTAATTTTGTCATCTCAGGTCTTCGATTTTAGAATAAAATTATCCCTTTACTCCTTTGGGGGAAGAAAATGTTCACATTTTTATAAGGGACCATTTCTCAGCCCTCCTCTTTCAAATGAAAAAATAAATTATCGCTATCGGAGTAGGTATACTATGCAAACCGCTCAAACCTAAGAAACGCACACACCAGAAGGAAAATACCTCCTCTAATAATAAATTGGTGGATCTCTAGTACTAGTCTAGAAAGTGTCGAAAATTTTCCCCCAAATATATTTTCATATTCATTTCGAAATGTTCCCCTTCTCATCTTTTTCATGAACATCAGAGTAGAAAATATTCTGTGTAATCAGTATGACCTTGTAGTTTCAAAATTTAAAAGCTTTCGAAATTGTTTTTGACGGATTGATTAATGAAATTTCTAGCTACATCTTGTGTGGATGTATGAAACGCAGAAATATACGGGACCTACCCTTCATCGCCGGATCCGAATTGCACTATTTGAGAGGCATTATTACTCGTGCTACGTTGCCAATGCTTTCCACTAGGTGGCCATCGTATAGCTTTGTGAAAAATCATCACGTCTTAGCCGACAAATATTTTTGTGCCCATTTTCTTCTTAATTAAGTTACCCTCTACAACTTTACATTTGGAAGTACTGGCTATCTTCAAATAAACGAATTGGTTAGTTTTCAGAAAACAGCACTGTATAGGTATCTGTTGAATATTCCATCAAAACTTCGACATGAGTCGTGACTGAGAAATAATATCTCATATAATTTTTTTATTATACAGGGCCTCGTTTCCGGGTCTGGGGAAGCTATTTTTGCTATTGACATAGGTCTTATAAACCTGCAGAAATTTGGGATCAATAACCTACTGTCCTACAGAACTAATTTTTGCCTACTCAAAGAAATACTATAGAGTTGTTTATGATTCTAGAATAAGCGTAAACATAAGTTCTAAGAACTCTCAAAATTGTATCAAGATCGAATGGACCGTTCGAAAATTAAAAACAAAAAAGATGATTTTAAAATTATATCTTTGCAGGCCTATAACTCCGAATGGAGGCCCTCTATAACAATAATTTATATGATTTGCTTATATTAGGGGTGTTCAAGCAGTAGTTTGGACTCCTTTGAAAACTGTTTCCAACAATGCTCTATGGTTGTGAGGCATGCGCATTTCAATCTTCTAAAAATTACCCAAAAAGAGTGAACTAGGAGGTAATTGAAAAGTTCATCGTCACACATAACTTGCTAAGATGAATGTCATTGCTCACAATATGGTCTATAAACTGAATTATAGACCATGATTGCTCACATGATCAATGTTGTAAAAATAATAGAATAAATTATTATTTTGGAAAAAATATAAAACTCCCTCTTATTGCAATAAAAACTACAAAATTTAAATATAATATTGCACAATCCAAAAAAAATATTTTCAATTCAAGAAATATGACTTCTATAAATCTGGCAAACCCAACTCATCATAATTGAATTTGAATGGTGTCATAATTATGTGCATTTAAGGTGCTATTTAGGTGCGCAAATAATAAATTAGGTGATTTTCGAAGAATTGATGAAAAACAATGGGTCTGATATGTTTTTAAAAGCTAGCAGACCTGTATATCACGATATTATTTTTGTTTTAATTATGATGTAAGAATCAAGTGCTAATTAAGTAAGTGCCAATTAAGTGCATTTGAAATGCTGTATAAATTATTTGAAAATAACAGAAATTACAAAATAAACACATAAATGCCGCCTTGTGAGAAATTTGACGTTCGCAGGCTCCTTGAAGAAATAAATAAGGCGCATTAGGCGGCACTTAAGTATTTTTTGTAATTTATCTTATTTTCAAATAATTTATAAGTACAGGATTTCAAAGGCACCTAATTCTTACACCGTAATTAAAACAAAAAAGAATTCCGTTATAGATATGTCTGCTAGATTTTAAAAACCTAGCAAACCCATTCTTTTTAATCAATTTTCCGAAAATCGTTTGTGCACCTAATTTATTATTTGCGCACCAAAATAGCACCTAAAAATCATTTAATTTTGATATCATCTGAATTCAATTCTGATGAAAAATATCAAGCTGGCAGATCTAGCAAGATATGTTAACTTGGCAGAACCAAAATGAAATTTAAAAAAATCTCTCCCCGAAATATTCATGACACAATATGCGTTCAAATGATATTTCGGCCCTTCGCCTCGGAGAAATTCGCTTTCGAATTTCTCGTATTTATTCCGTAATTTCTCTTATTTTCAAATAATTTATAAAAGATTTCAAAAGCACTTAATTCTTACACCATAATTAAAACAAAAAAAATATCGTGGCAGACAGGTCTGCTAGCTTTGAAAAAACTAGCAGACTCATTGTTTTTCATCAATTCTTCAAAAATCGTTAGTGCACCTGATTTATTATTTGCGGACATAAATAGCACCTAATTATGAGCCATTCAAATTCAATTCCGATGAGTTGGGTTTGCCAGGTTTCCAGAGGTAAAAAAAATGTAAGGAGGTAACACCTGAGGCTTTTATTATAATATGTAGGTATTTAAGCTATCGCTTAGGTTAGGTTACTTGACTCCTGGTTTGTAACAAATGCCTATTCCTCAAGTTCTTACTATATTTTTTTATGATTTGAAAAGAAATAAACTTGGCACCAAGAGCGTAGGTATCAAGTGCATAAGATGAGAGATTTTGCTAATCCGCTGAAACACGGCCAAAAACTAGCCTTGCGTCTTGCGTCTACTGTTTTCTACTTAATGGAGCAGAAAATAGATAATTAGTAGTGTGGCATTAGGTGTTGCGTAATTACTCAGAGAAAGCACTTAGCAATTATTGCTATCTCTCAAGTTTATGATAATAGCTGTACGTATACGAACCGCAACTGTTGTTCGCCAGGGCACTATATAAGATTTGTGAGACAGTGAGTGGAGAATTTGGATGGAAATCATCAAATTAGTTTGACGTTAACGCAAGTGTTATCTGAATGCAGAATGTGCATCAAAGCTGTAATATGATATTGGCATGATTATTGTTTCACATTTGTGAGATGAACGACTTTGCAACAACATTTCGGAAATGGGAAGAAGTATTTGTCAGAACCTATTAATTAGGATATGTGTTACTTGTTTCGAATAGTAAACGTGCTCCGACATTGATGGTTCCACTTTTTATTCGCAATAGTTCTATAAAAAATCATCATGTGTATTTATCTACATAAATATTCTCCACTTGGCATTTTTTGTAGAAAATCGAAGAATTGTTGCAACAAGAATGTAGACATTTTCAATTCGAGAAATCAGACCCATTACCCCAATGGGAAGAAAGGATAACAATCGTGGTCACCTAGATCCCCTAACGTAAACTAAATACCTATTCGTCAAGCAGAGATATGCAAACGAAGAGTTATTTTTACGAAGAAATAATTATAAGCAATATAAAAAATATTTCTTAAAACAAATTGAACCGAAGTTACTAGTTGGTGCACTGAAAAATACGAAATAATATTAATTCTATTGTTGCTGTTACTTTTGAAGTTGTGCAGTTGCAGTTAGATTGATAACTTTTGGCACCAACTTTACAAGTAGCAGCACCAATAGAATTAATATTATTTTGTAGTTTTCAGTGCACCAACTAATTAAGTCGGTCCAATTTTTTGTAGAAAATATTTATTTCACACTTTTGAGTGGTAACATTAGTCACGAAAATTGTTGAACGTTCTCTAATGCCAATGAAGATAGTAGATACTTATCCTACTATCCACGTATATTATTTGCTTGTAGTTCTTAGTATTGGGATCTCAAAACATCGCTGCGGACATACGCATAATTATTCTAGATGTTACCGTTTTACCACCGCTGTAACTCGAAAACCGTAACTCTAAGAGAAAAAAAGTTCATCATAAATGTTGCTACAAATAATTAGGCCTTTCATGTAATACAGATTTTCAATTTTCAAAAAAACCGCCCTCTCCACATAGCAAAAATACACATTTGCATCTAACTCGAAAACCGTAACTCTTTTGAAAAATTTTTCAATTTAAACGCTTCCGGGTATTTTCCTATCTATAATTAAACCACTTCAGATTTTATATTTTCGAGAAAATTTGCTCCCTCCCGCTTTTCGGAAGTAGATTTCGGATTTTCGTTTTTATGAATATTATTATTATTATATTATAAGTACCTCCTCCGTTTGAGGGTCAAAAATAATGGTTAATTTATTGTATTGTTAGTAGCTGCCATCATTAGATGAAAATATTGTAAAAATTGTACATGAACAGGGTGGATCAAATTGCTTGTAAGAATCCTAGTAATTACAACAGAGAAAGAAAAACGAATGGTCCATTTTCGGCATCAATTTTTGACCAACAAACCCCGAATGGTGGAGGTATACAGTTTGACTGTGTGCTTTTTTTTGGGGTTTGTGCTTGCATTGTATATAGTAAACGTACTTCGATTTTGATGATTTTTGATTAATTTGAAAGAGGAGACTTAAGAAATGGTCCCATATTCGTAAAAACTCAAATCCAAAATCTTCTTCCCTCCAAAAACCGCCCCCGAATGGGGTTGATGGGGCAAATTTTCTTGAAAATTGAAAATCTGAGGTTGTATAATTAAAGATAGGACAATATCCGGAAACGTTTAAATTGAACATTTTTTCAAAAGAGTTACGGTTTTAGAGTAGGAGACATGTTAAATTCTCAAATATGAGAAGGAGATTTCTTTCGAAAAATTAAAATCTGCGGGGTTTACATGAAAGACCTAATTATTTGTAGCAACATTTATACTGAACATTTTTCCCTAGAGTTATGGTTTTCGAGTTACCTAAATCGATGTTAAAATGGAAGATCTAAAATACTTGAGAGAATTTCCGCAGCGATGTTGTGAGATCTCAATAATAACAACTACAAGCAAAGAATATACTTGGGTAATAGGATATGTACAATCTTCATTGGTATTATAGTGAACGTTCAACGATTTTCGTGACTGATGTTACATTCAAAAGTGTGAAATAAATATTTTTTACAAAAAATTGGACCGACGTTATCAGTTGGTGCACTGAAAAGTACAAAATAATATTAATTCTATTGGTGCTGGTACTTGTGAAGTTTGTGCCACAAGTTACCAATCTAACTGCAACTGCACAACTTCAATAGTAACAGCACCAATAGAATTAATATTATTTTATATTTTTCAGTGCATCAACTAATAACGTCGATCCAATTTTTTGTAAAAAATATTTATTGAGATAAACTTGATGAAAATGGTCATTTTTATTACTTTCATGCCGCTACCCTATGTAGTTATACAGATTTGGAAATAAATTTTCGCAATACGGATTTTACAGTGAGCTAGAGAGAACGATAGTCGTGACAGTCGACCAGTTCAGTAAGTAACCTTTTCCCGTCGAAAACTCCCCTGTATTAACTGTAACCACTGAAGAATCATTTTCCTTCCTTTTTTTTCAAACGACCAGATTTCACGGACATAATCTACTAGAAAAATCCTGACGAGAATGTAACGTTTGTTCATCTCTATCTATTATAATTATTAAATATCTGGGCGACTGAGCTTTGTTCGGGTAACATAGGATTTAGAGTGGTTCTATAAGAGTTACTAAGTATGTTTAATCTTAGTTCAAAAATGTGCATATTTCTAGTTAAAATGTATTGCGATCGGTAAATCGATAAATTGGTTGCTTTTATGGTTCACATAGCTCATAATTTACATATTTCAAAATAAATATGAATGTGAAACACCAGAACTTCACCAGGTCACACCCATTAAAAATGAATGTATCGCCAATCAATTTCTCATACCATAAAACAGCTGTATAACCAATTGAATTGAAATTTGTATGGCAATAGCCACGAGGGTCACACTCATTAAAAAAGGAAATTATTCCTAATCGATTTTTCGGCTATTAAAACCCCTTTTTGCAAAGTTTTATCCAAATCTGTCGAACCATTCATGAAAAAGTTTATGGACCTCGAAGGTGACATCCTCGCGTTTTTTCAGGAAAGATATAATAATAGATATAGGTATAGATAATCTTAAAAATTAGAAACCTATTTCCATAACAAATTTTATCAACTAAATTAGAGCCGTTTCCGAGAATAAAATTATGTGTATATATATATATATATATATATATATATATATATATATATATATATATACAAATCATTAAATCTTAAGCAGAAAATATTCTCGATGATAATTAAAATATGAAGTATTAATTTGAGTATAAGCACAAGCCGGCTTGAAGCTGAAATTTACCCATTTAGTTCTAAAATATCTCTTTTAATTTATGCAGAATTTGTATCAACCCTTCGCTAAAAATTATGGAAACTGGCTAAATGTATTTTTAATAAGTTCATTGATAACAAATCTCAATTTACCAACAACAACTTCTGAGAATACTTTGTTAAGGACCTTACTGTTTTCATTTTCGATGCGTATTTGAATGTGATTTACGTCAGCAGCACCAGGAAAAACAAGAGAGAGAGAGAGAGAGAAATGCTTTATTGTCGAAAAAATATAAATTTTGTAGACAAAGCAAAATAAAAATATCAAAATCAAACACAGTTCTACAGTGCTTGTGATTGAGTTATATTTAATTGAGTTGATTTTAGTGTTGTTTGCTAAAAGCCTTCCCGTTTGATTATATTTATTATTAGAAGATTCGACATAAAATCAGAAAATTGTCTCTATAATTCTATAAATAGTATAGGGAGGTGACTATTGCACTATAAATAAAAATAAGTTGGAACGAGAGCCAGAACGTAACTAACGCTTTCTAATTCTCTATTTCGTATTTTCTCATTTGAATTTTTCTGATGATAGCAAACTTTGCAGAGCTACGAAATAGTGGTAAATATAATTTTCTCTCTCCCTTCCACTTTAATGTAATATTCATAAAACTGCGAATATCTTTTCACCTCTGGGGCTCGCAAAGACGTGTTCAACTGTTATTGGATTTTTATCTTCTGACCCTTGAGTAGTATTTTTATAAAGGGGATTACAGGGTGAGTCACAACTAGAGTATGGTCGTGGTTACTAAAGAGGTTTTGTAAAACTTTGTTTCCCGGAAGAAACAAAAAATCAGTGCGTAATCACCTTTGGACCTTTTACTTTTCAATTTAAAATTACCATCAAGAAATCGCTTTATGTGAAATTACTAGAAATTTATTTTTGCTCTAAATTGCATAAAGAAAATAACTTGAATTGATCTGAGAAATATAAAATTGAACAAATTAATTAGAAGTGATAATATATTAATATTTTGGCGATGCAATAATAATCATGTCATAGCGATTATCTTCCAATTAAATATTTCACCTCCTTTCAGCTGGTTTTCTATTTTATAGAAGCAATTATTTGATTGAAAGCATTAACAAGGTAAATATTAATCCATTCCATCTGCGAATGTCGCGGTAATGTACATAGAAAGCTTGTTTGCAGTTTAATCTCGACAATACTGCGAATGTTATTTGTACATTAATTGCTGTGGAAACCTCTCTGTCTTTGAGAAGTTATATTTTAATACGAAATTATTCGCTCACTTTGGTAATAGCATGGTTCTATCTATCCTAATTTTTCTGACATACTGTATCTGACGAACGGCTTTATTATTTTGCCGGATAAGGATATTAGCCGGAAAATCAATAATTCCCTATTTGGCAGTATTTTAACACTATTAAATGGATTATCTCATTTATACTGTAACGGGAATTTATAATAAAACTGGGTTCGATTTATTTTCACTTATTTATTTACACCAATAATTACACGACTATATACACATTTATATTCACACTTATTTCTCTGACTATATACGACTTTCTACTGTCTATGATCTATGACTATCTATCACTAACTGTGCCATGTCATTGCCATCAACATTATATATCTAACCTAAAAAGCTCTAGATGATTCCAGTGTTGTTTTCGTTGTTTCTGGAAGTTATTTCTCAGTATATGGCTTCGAGAGTAGACCAGGACTTATTCTCGTTGCCTCTGATGTTTCCCGTGTTTTCTGGAATGTGTATTGTGTGTGTAGTTCATTATTCGGGTAAGTATTCACGTTACAATACTTAAATAGTTTTGCTTTATTTTAATTGAAAAATTCCTTTGATCCAATAGAATATTAAAGTGAAAGGTTTGATAAATGGAAGAATTATTATTTTCCTGGCACTTCTCAAATGGATGTTATTATAATGATTCCTATTGGTGGGTTGTGTGATTAAATGATATCTAATTGAGTACGATTTCTACTGTTTTAATGAATAAACTTAAAATGAATACACTTTGTCAAAATATATATTACAAAACCGGATATAACGACGAAAATCATAAATACATTCTCGCTAAATTCTATTAAAAATGTATTAACTTAACAACTCCCATAAACTACAATTCTGCCATTTAAGAGTATCCACGTTTCAAGGTCCCAATCAATAACCGTTGTAAAAAACCCCACTCATACATGTCCAATTTCTTTAACTTGAAGAAATGGGTTGAAACATATACGTACCTGCACAATATCGGGCTATCCGCGAAAATAGATTTTTTATGGTTGTTTAGCTACTTCAAGCAACGATATCACTTATCTGTTAAAAAAATAATGATCTGTCTTGACGAAAATAATATTTACTTATACTGTAAGTGATTGAAGTGTAACTCAAATAAATTATAAGATTTATAAATATCTTTTATATTATATCATTTTCGAAATGTTCTAAGTGATTTTAAGTAGACCACTCACTAGCGAATATGCTCGGGAACATGCTCGGCAGCATGGCTTGCAGCAAAAAGCTAGAAGAGAACTTCTAAAGGATGATCTTCTGTCTCAATTCCGTAGCGTACCATATTTAAAGGTGCCGAAAAGGCTGGATTGTCCATTCTTAAATAGTTAAGTCTTTCGGTTCTATCAATCGTAATTCCTATAAGATTAATGTGACTATATTGTTAGCGTTTTAAAAGCCCCAGTTTTGTCCATATTCTTATTTTTTATTTCTTCTCCAAAATAAATAATTCAAATAATACAACTGCTATAGCTATTTTTTGTTTCTTTAATAAGAGCGCTGGAATAATGACTTAATTGTATTATTAAGAATATTTTTAATAACACATTTGTTCGACGTTCCAAGATTTTCAACTGAAACTGATCAGAAACTCGACAGGTTTGTGGCATATTAGAAATATAAATATGTTGACGAACAGGTTGCCGAGCTTGCTCCTGAGCATAAGCGCTAGTGAGTGGCCTGCTTTATAGCTATGTGTATTGGTTGGTTTGTAGGAAGTAGACATTCGATATCGCTAAATTTAGCAACGGTACAACCTCTTTCCAATGCTCTTTCAAATTATCAATAAATGGTCATTTATATATTTTTCTTATAGCTGGTGTGCCCACTTACACGACTTTGCTTTCCGTCTCAAACAAATACAAAAATCCTTGCGCACTTAAACAAACAAGAATGTCATATTCAATTTTAACGAAGTGGCAATCATTTAGCCAGAATATAAATAAGCAATTAGACAATTTTACTGATAACCTGACACCGAAAATTTTAATATATAATAATATTTTCCTTACTGTACTTGCGTTTCACAATAAGAATGCAGTCTGACTGGGTAGGTAATGTGTTTCAAATAGGAAAACAGCAAAGAGTGTTGCTGTTCTATAAATTTACCTGTAATATTCACTTCTTTAATTTTTAAATGCCTTGTTTAGTGTTATAAATTATTTAATATAAAAATGTTGAGTTGAAATATAAATCAATGCCACACTGCATTCTCAGTTTGAAACGCTCTTGAGTAGAGGTAGGAAAGAAAAAGTATCAATCAAATATTGTAACGTGGATAGTTTGTCATTCAATTATGGTTGTTATTCGTTTTAGTATAAATATATTTGTTCGAATTCCTTATTTGCTATAATTGTTTCATGTACAATTGATTAATTAGTACTAGAATCAGTAGATTTATTCTCAAACCTTCCAGAAATTATATGTGAGGTACACTTTGTAACAGTATTGTCAGTTTGACATGCGTCTAGAATAATCATAGAAAATTCTCGATGAATGTGATGTCAAGATTCAGATGTATAAAGCTGTGTCGATCACAGGTCACAGTCAGTTTATGAAATCAGGCAATTGGAGTCATAAGTCGATAGTAGTTGAAACGCGATAGTCAAAGTGACAAGTAGTGACAGTTGTACTAGTACAGAGGGTCGTGTACAAGGTATTAAAAATAGAAGTTTCAGAAGCAATCTGTGAACTTTCGGGTATTGCGCAGGTGAACTCACTCCACAACATTTAGTACAGAATTAGACGTTACGTTTGGTGTCAGAAATGGGATCCTTCGCATTTTGCAGAGTATATATGGTAAATACCCGATCGAAAAATTAAGGCGAAATGGCAAATACTGACGTTCTTATAAAATTCCTGAAAACGGAAAAAGAAGAGCAAACAAGACAAATTCGAAAAAAATCTTAAAAGAGCGGTTTTTGATGAATAATTTCATGTTTATAATCGTTGTTTCTTTTAAAGTCCCATTCTGATTCATATTTAAAAATCACTAATTCTTCACCAATTTAAGTATTTTTTGAAACGATTGGTGCCATATGATAAGTTTGTTAATATTCAAACAGAGAAGTTGAAATAAAACAATAATATCTACAGTATTCCAGTTAATCTTTACATTTTCAATGATTGATATTTGATGTGGGGTTTATGCTTTCCTTGACGTTTATCTTCCAGATACTCAATTTCACGAATAAAGATAATGTCACAATCTATTGTTGCAAAAATATACCTACAGGTAACCGATAAGATGACGAAATATATCGTTCCCTAGACGGGATTTGGTCTGGATACATATACATACATACATATATATATATATATATACGGAAAGAGACTGATCGATTCAATTACCAGGATTTATCAGAATTGTGATCTGGAATTTTCCCTAAAGCTTTTCACCTGTCCAAAACCTCTTTAAATTGGATCAATGTGGAGCGCGAACTTTTTCTGTTCCATGTGCACCCACCTAGCTTACCTTGTACCATTAAAATTGCAGAAAAGAGTACGAAATTATTCAGGCGGAACATGGCGACTGCGGAAATGAAGGGTGGTTAAATCGATAATTTAGAAGATGAGCCGGAAACTGCTCTCCACCTTGGTTTTCCGGTTAGTTGCCTGGCTAAATCTTTTAAGCTCTAGTTTACGATAATAACCTAGTTTAATATTTAACTATACATTTTTCTGTAATAATTGGAGATTGATATTCAGGGAATATCAGGGATGGTTGCTCTTCGGCATTCCTTATTTTTATAATCCTATAATAAAATGATGCTGCGAACTTCCTTTCAAAATATTCTCATCTGACTCCTAATATATTGTCCATATGTTGTATAGTCAATTTAAGTAACCAGTTTGCTATATTACGTCACAGGTGAGTTGGTACGCCTGAAATTTACGACGTTGTCAAATCGTAAAATTGACGATGATTAGAATCAGATAATTCGACGTTAAAATTACTTGACATTCAAAAACGAACTTGTATTGTGATTGGTTTGGTACTGACAAGAAACGTCATAATTAAATACGAATCATAACCTACAAACTAATTATATCTCTTGGGTAAGTGCACGTTCTTCCCCATGAAATTGTCTCGTATCAAATCAATGAATTCCTAGTTAATTTGTGATAAGTAAACTTGAAAAGTTTATAAATCGCATTACGACCTAAACTGAATATGTTGGAGAGCAATGCGACGTCAGCATTGCAAATATTTCCAAACAAAACAAAACCTCACTTACCTCACTTATGGATTTTTTCTAAAATATGATATAACTATGATACCTAATTAAAAATATACGCTATAATCCTTACTATCAAAGCATACACACACCTATTTTCGCAGGCGTAATGTATATTTTAGAATTCAACATATTATTAGGTCACCTTTGAAATTGATAAAGATCTTAATTGACGTACAGGTATTCTGGCAGTTATTGGAAAAAAGATCCATCAACACTTTTTACCCCAATCATCATTTAGAGGAAAAGCAAGCCCATTGGAAATGCCAGCTATAATTTCGGGTTCGATTGCAAATTGAGAGTCAATCATTCTATTTTGAATGTAGCTATATTTTCATCTTCATATGCGAATAGAGGGTTGTATTTTTAGATAGGCCACAGGGAATAACCAATTCGGATGCCGTGGCTCACGATAACTGATCAAATCGATGTCGTATCATACATGTAAACTATTCCTGTATATGTGCAAAATGAGAAATGCTCCCGTATAGATTATGGCCTGATCGAGATTATTTGGTAAAACGAAATGTACCCAATTCTGGACATAAAATCGATTGTAGAGAGGTGTGGGATGTTAATAATTTTGTTTGAAAATTAGGACTCGTTTTAAATTTAATCGTTTAAGATGAATAATTTATTGTTGACCCAGGCAGCCTATAAAATTATTCATTGATAGTGATTTTTGACCGACGAACCCCGAACGGAGGAGGTATACAATTCGACTGTCTGCTTTTTTTGGTTCGTGCGCGCGTTTCATATAGTATACGTACTATGTTGATGATTTTAGATTCATTTGTAAGAGGTGACTTGAGAAATGGTCCCATATTCATAAAAATGCAAATCCGAAATCTGCTTCCCTTCGTAAACCGCCCGAAGGGGGTGGACTTGGCAAATTTCCTCGAAAATCCGGGATGGCAAAATTAAAGATACCAAAATATCCGGAAACGTTTAAATTGAACGTTTTTTTCAAAAGAGCTACGGTTTTCGAGTTTCTGCCATGTTAAAATTTGAAATATGTGTATTTTCGTGTTGAAGAGGCAATTTCTTTTGAAAATTGAAAATTTTTGAATGGAAAATTAATAACCATATTATTTGTAGTAACATTTATATTAAACATAGAGTTACGGTTTTCGAGTTAAAAGAGTGGTAAAGTATTTCCACGACGATGTTCGTAGATTTCTGAATAGTAGCAAATACAAGCAAAGTATACATAGATAATGGTGAATGTTCAACGATTTTCGTTGCAAATGTAATACTTAAAAGTATGAAATAAATATTCTTACAAAAAATTGGACCGATGTTATCAGTTGCTGCACTGAAAAGTACAAGATAATATTAATTCTATTGGTGCTGGTAGTTGTGAAGTTGGTGTTAAAAGTTATCAATCTAACTACAACTGCACAACTTCAAAAAGTACCAGCACCAATAGAATAGAAACAATCTGGTGAATAGTTAGTTATACTTATGCTTTAGTTATATGATATGTATACGAGCTAATGGTCACGACTTTGTCCGTGGAAAACCAGTGGTTATCCATAAAAATTATGGCAGCACTACTAACCAACCCTTGAGCCTCATACTCTGACAATTGTTTCGGCAAAACATGCAAATAGGTCACCGTTGAAGATGTTAACTTCTTTTCTCGAGTTTGTCTGTTATTACCAGTTTAAGAGAATTGCGTGTTGTGCCATACGAAACTGTTGAAGCAGCGACACTGTCGACAAATCATCTGAAACTACATTCCACAAATAAGTACAAATTTACAAATTATATATTATATATTACTTCAGGGTATACAAAATTATATTATCTGCTGAACTGATGGATAATACTTTAGTTTTACAAGAAATAAAGTAAAATTAACTTGAATTCAACACTATGAAGGTTGCTATATTAAGACGATCTTTATGTCACTGAAGTAATGTCATTTTTGCAACGGGTTTCCAATGCACAATGATTAATACCGAATTCGATTCTAGTCTAGTTCAAAAAAAACTGCTTTTTGACCGACGAACCCAAACGGAGGGAGTATACAATTCGACTGTCTGCTTTTTTTGGTTTCTGCGCGCGTTATTTATAGTAAACGAGATTTGAGAAATGGTCCCATATTCGTGATAACTCAAATCCCAAATCTCCTTCACTTCAAAAAACACTCCCGAAGGGTGTGAACGTGGCAATTTTTCTTGAAAATCGAAAATCTAAGGTTGTATAATTAAAGACAGGACAATATCAGGAAACGTTTAAATTGAACATTTTTTCAAAAGAGTTACGGTTTTCGAGTTACGGCTCTGTTAAAATCTCAAAAATGTATATTTTCGCTATGTGGAGGTGGCAATTTCTTTCTAAATTTGAAAATCTGAGGTCACTACATGAAAGACCAGATTATTTGTGGCAGCATTTATAATGAAAATATTTTCCTTACAGTTACGGTTTTCGAGTTACAGCTGTGGTAAAATGGTTAAATCTAAAATACTTATGCGTATTTCCTCCGCGATGTTCTCCACATAATACCACGTACAAGCAAAAATTATACTTGAGTAATAGGTATACTATCTTCTTTGGATTAGTGAACGTTGAACGATTTTAGTAGCTAATGTTACACTCAAAAGTGTGAAATAAATATTTTTTACAAAAAAAAATGAACCGACGTTATTAGTTATTAGTATATTTTTTTTAAATATTTATGGACAATAGATTTTGTCCTGAATTGCTTAGTTATAGATAGAAATGCTTTCTTCATCATTGATTTAACACAGTTGAAACAACGGCATTTTTATATAGTTAATTTTTTTCTTCTTAATTTTGTAGACAGGTGCATATCCTACGAAACGCGAAATCTCACTTCAATTTAATTCAAACTCCGAAACTTTTCCAGTATAATCGATAATTGAACATTATAAAGCACTCTAGATATATATAATATATATATATATATATATATATATATATATATATATATATATATATATATATATATATATACTATAGACATTGGTTGTCTAGAGCATATTGTAAATGCTCTCCAATATACTTATTCAGTCTAGGTGGTAATGCGATTTATAAACTTTTCAAGTTTACTTATCACAAATTATTAAGCAATTCACTGATTTAGTTCGAGAAAATTTTATGGGAAAGAACGTGTAGGTACTTACCCCAGGGATTAGTGTTACCTAATACACAATTTTTGGGTAGAAGTTATTGTTAAGAATCGGATTTTCCAAAATGCTAATTTTGACCTTTCTGGAGGTGTATGTACTGATTTTTTCCTCAATTTTCTCGAGAACCAAAAATAAATCTACTCATATCTATAAGATTGATTGTCGTCATTGTGAACTTCTTCAAGATATTCTTGGAGAAAATTTAAAATGTTCTTTTTGTCGAAATCAAATCATCTCTTGCCTAATTTTCAATTAGACAAACCCTGAACATCATGATGTCGTTAAGAACCCAGCCTATAGGGCTTTCATTCTCGCCTTTAATGTAATGCAATCCCAACAGGCAAAGGGTCCATCATCAAAACGATTTTTTATGCCCGGCAATAAATGAATAATGCTTTAGTAATAATGAGCCAGACATTTACACACCCTAGCTTCGAATTTATTATTCTTATTGATGTCATTTTTTTTTCTTACTGTCTGGTTTATATTTTTTTATTTCCTTGTCTCACGATAACATATTGAAGAACTGTCGATATAACAGATATCGAATATAGTATTTTGGGGTTAGCATTTATCTATTTCCCAAGTTGCTTCATCAATCTATTTCTGCTGACGTGAGAATCTATTGATTTTCGCTTTATAACCAGCTCATATATAACGTCTACCAATTTATGATTTGATATGGTTGTTTATTTTATTTTCTTATTTTTTTATGATGAACCTATAGGTAGTTGCAGACCTGTCTCGCATGTTTCTACTATCAAATCTAGTCTTGGGTATTTGTTTC
This sequence comes from Crioceris asparagi, assembly GCA_958507055.1. Lineage (NCBI taxonomy): Eukaryota > Metazoa > Arthropoda > Insecta > Coleoptera > Chrysomelidae > Crioceris > Crioceris asparagi. Next base: position 74,223,891 of record OY293828.1, read on the forward strand.
TGACATTTTTTATATTGAGCTCTTTATTTGTTCGATCTCATTAGTCCTTCTTTACTCTTTCGTTCTAAGCTCAAGAGAATGTCTTGATAATAAACTTGATGATTTCATCCTATTTGTTGATATTCAAAAAGTTTCATTTAGTCAGAAATATCTTAATATACTTCTGCTAAACTTTCTCAGGAAACTAAGTAATTGCAAACTTTTCTGGCAGTCGAGCTTTATCGAAATCTTGGAGAACTTTTAAGACTGAAACATGACTGATGATTTCTAGTTATAAAATCTCTGTAAATTATTACGTTGAATTATTTCTAGATTACTTTTTTAATATGTATCATTGGTATTTTTTATATAAAGACCGTTTTGAAAGGTCTTTCAAGGAAAATTTAGGATATAATTCTTCGTTGAAATTGTAATTAATAAAACTGTGAGTTATAATAACAATAGCGAAAATCAACAATGTCATAGCATCGCCTAAGACATATTCAATCCTTTAGGTATCTTCAAACTGAGTGTAAAACCAGATAAGTTTTAAAGCAGATTACTCAACTTAACCGGATTATTTTTTATTGAATTACGGAAATATTTAGGCGACATAAATTTCCCAGGCACCTAGCTTCATCAGTGATTCATTTTGATACCGAAATGCCTACCGTTAATCATTCATTCTAATGAAACAGCTAGGCGTATCAGAGTGAAAGATTCGCCTGATCACTGAAATGTTTATGATTTACAACTTTTTTTAAAGCAAAGCCAAGTTAAGAACACTCTCAATCATGTCACCTGTCAAACATAAAACTCTAAATAAAATTTGAATTAGAATACTATTTTATGCTGGTCTTCTTTTCTAATAAAATTTAGACAGTTATAATAACTTATTATTGAGGTCCCGAATAGAGTTTGATCAAAATAAATAAATAATTTGTGCGAAGTGGTCATTTTGGGTTTTGTGGACTTTCAGTTAGTTTGGGCGAAGTAGACATTTTAGGCGAAATGTCCACCAACTAGTTTTGGGCGAAGTGGACATTTTGGGCAAAGTGTCCAACTACGATTTTTGGATGAAGTGTCCATTTTGGGCTTTGTGGTCTTTTAATTACATTTGGTGAACAGTGAAGTGGCTCTGGAAACTTTTCAGTACGAACTTTTTAGGCGAAGTGATCGATATATCATTTTGGACGAAGTGTCCAGGTCCCATCGAGACGAGCCGAGCCGCCGCAGGCATGCTATTTACCATTGTACTATCGTGTCGTTCGGCAAGCAAGGTATGACGTCAATCATTGGCAGTGCGTTTAAAGCGGAGTTCAAAATAACATTTTAAACCCTTATATTTCAGTTAAAGATTTTTTTTCGACTTTCTTTCTTGGCTATGGGGTTTTTGATGATAATAACTTTTATTTTTGTTGGCAAGTTCCCTATTCCAATCCATCAGAAGACCGGCAATCATTAAAATGCTACACTGGTTTGTTAGAACCTCGTGACTGTTACTTTGGCTGTCCAACTATTTTGGAGGCTATTCTTAATTTATTTTCAACGGAGTTGTGTGTCTCTCGATTCAGCCATGCTACTACTTTTCCAATTACCAGGGCGCTTTAAAAGAGTGTTGTCAGCCCCTGCGTCTGCAAGTAGTGTTGCTGAAGTACTCCGGAAACAATGTCCAGTATAAGTCAAAAGATTTCGTAACTTTGAAAACTCTGCAATCTTCTTTGGTATTACAGCATTGGTGTTAATATCCACAATATAAATATATAACTTGTATCTGAAAACTGATGACAGATGACAGATTGAAAAATACGCTATTTCTTATATCGTTCTAAATTCTTTTTCCATTCTCTGAACGATAAGTAAGCCTAACTTAATGTCATAGATCGAAAGTAGTCCGGTCGTACAAAAATATGTTTTTTCTACATTAGTAAAAACACATAATTAAAGTTTTCATGATGTAATTGCAACATCTTTGAGGTCACATCTGGAACATCCTATATACCTTATCGCCATCCGTCCGTCTTTTCATTGGTTGAAGCACTTGCTCCTATCACACACACACACAGAGATGTAATTTATACTGATTAGAGTAACTTTTTTGCTATCCATATGGCGAACGAAGAACATCTCTGATCTTTCATGTTAAATTACGCAATCTAGAAAATTATGTAGCAGGGAAATCACCTCCACTCTCAAAGCGGATGCTCTAGTGATACCGCCCAGTCGCAGTGGTGTAGGTACGTTCTTGTGATCAAATAAGTTCCTACTCGAAAATACATACACTGCACCTCATTAGAAAGGAGAATAAGGTCTCATGAGTTTGTGATTGAAACTGTTTATGCAGTGACGTTGGAATAATTGCCAATGAATCTTGTCAATCCACTTGAAGAAAGGGTATTGTGTGTTTTTTGTTTGACCTTTTTGGATCTCTCGTTAGTTCAAAAGCTGGGTTCCCTAATCTTTTTTTTGAATTAATAGTGAGATATAATTTCATTTGCCAAAATCCAATCATCCATCATTTCTTCTTTTGTTTTGTGAAATTGTTTTCAGCACTTTGTTCTCTTCGAGTCCCCGTAATGATTTTCCTATTTTTTCTTCAAACTCTATTGACCTAGTTGACATCTTGGGCTTTTATATATGTCGATTAGTCGTCCGTCGCAATCGACTTATCACCACAATTCATTGTTAGGATGGTTGGCGGTTTCTTCCATCCTTCCAGATGTAATCCTCTCCTCTTTCGAGGACTATTGTCAACGTCAGGTCTTTTTTTTTGTTATGACATGTAGTAGGGCTCATTCAATGCCATTCTCACGACATTATTCTCCTGGCTTGAATTAGTTACCACACTCTATATGTCAAAATTGGTAGACAGTTTCGTCCCGACTTTCCTTTTTTCCAAACATAGAACTTTTAAAGATCAAATTATAAAAGATTACATAATGATAAAAAAATAATCTCTTCATCTAATTGCGAAATTCTCGATATCTCCTTTTCTCTCTATTTCTACATAATTCTTTTTTGTATTTCGTGATAATGTCTGCGCTATTTTGCTATATGCGATTTCTTTCATTTCACTTCTTTGATTCTAGAAATAATAATTATTCAGAATTTACTGTCATTATTTCGCTAATTTTCTGTTATTTTTTGTTAAAACTTTCAAATATAACTAATATTTATGGCCTTAGAATTAATTTATCTTGTTGAACATCAAATAAATTTAATATATACAATATTCATTGAACAAAATGAACTGAAAGTAGAGTCAAATTCTTTGCCGTGTTTCAAAATTTGTTAGGCAGTGTAATTACTTGGCAAAGATAAACATACCCTGCATCCAGCTAATGTTAACGTAAAACATAAAGAAAACAATATGATTGCATCTGGCAGATAAGAAGTTATTCCAGCGAGAGTGTCACAAACAGTTTGAATTCGGGCATTTCGAATAATTCCCATCTCTTTGAAGCTTGCAGCTTTGGAGGTATCAACCTCTCTTGTTTGTACTCGTTCAAACGAGGTGCCGTCTCAGATTAGAGATGTCCCTGTTCTACAGTTATTATATTGTCGAATCGTATTGTGAGAGTTGCATTACTATCAATTTCTATCTCGTTCTTAAGTAGGTATATGTATGTGTCTTTGAATTTTCACATGCCCGTAATATAGTATTTGCTCGAGTATTTGGGAACACACCTAAAATTATTCAGCAAGAATCGCTCCTTATAAGAGTTGGTGTATCTCTTCAATATATTGAGTAGGAGAACTTCTTTATTTGCGAAAATTCTGGGAACCTCCCTTTGATTTTAGGGCTTCATTAATATTTGTAAAATTTTAAGTTTAGTAACTTTTTTATTTTCAGTCCAATTTTCATATTTTTAACAAATGGTGGATACCTGTAATATTAAAGACGTCAACTTTTTGATTACTGATTAATAAGCGATTGTTAATCAGGCACGACCAATGACAATCATGGTTGTCTCTGACGATAGCTCTCATTGATAGAACTTCGAACATCAAACTCGATCTGAGATTCAAGTCGATGTGACCGTCATTTGAAAATTGCTTGGATAGAAAATCTGACATTTATTGTTATTTCCTTGTCTGAATGAAAACTTACGGTGCATCTTGTCATGACCGGTAGTCGGATACCGTTTTTGAACAAAATATAAATCTTATAATACAGTCACTACACTGTGAAAGGTCAATTTTGCGTCCATGTAAATCCAGAATTATAAATTGTATTGTCAGTTTGATAGTACTAGAAAAATTTTACCTTTCTGAGTTTCGACTATTACATCAAACGAAGTTGTGCGATCCAGCTTGAGCCTGTGTCCGTCCTCAAGTCATGACTATTGGTATGAGCATAAAATAACTTTCATCCTATACCCTTCATGGATATACTTTCCACCAAACTTACAACTACATATAAGATTATCAAAATATGAAATTCACTGATTCTCTTGTCACTCGACTCATTTCAAGTTGATAGTATCAGAAATTGGTTTTGCCTTTAGAAATAGAGATATTGAGCAGCATCTCCTGTCGTGTAAGCACGACTTTTCCCTACTCTAATTTGTGAGTAGATTGCGCATTCCATTCTCTATCTCTATGTATATGCATTTGCCCTAACTTTACCAGCTTAAGAAACGAAGATATAGATAGACGTACAAATCCGCTATATTTTGACGTTGTTCATATTTTATCTTTAGGACCAATGCCTCGAGCTGTAATTGAGATCTTCCTTTGTAATATTGATCAAATGTTGCACGTGGTTTAAAAAATTAAATAACATGAAGTCACAAAGTATTTTTTTCATTTTCCTTATATATTATTTCTTGTGTCTTCTCGAACCACTTTGATCTAAATTCGTTTTCTGCTCGCAACACAACTAAAAGGAAATTTGAATATGAAGCAAATCTAATTTGTCATACATAATTTCCATATTTTCTTGCTTATTCAGTTTCATGTGAAATGGAAACTGTCGAGGGTGTTTCGTTCCATTACTTTTTTCTCTCTTTCATTTTCTTTTTTTAAAACGAAACCTTCAGTATTTCTTCCGCCTTATGGCTTAAAATGATAAATTACAGTTATTATAATAATGTAAAATGTATTAAAGGAAGATTCATAAGTCACTTGGAAATATCTATTAAATAAATATTTGTTCATGTAAGACAATAAAAAAATAAATATCCACTACTTGAACTGGCGTCCAGAAAAATTTGCTAGCTTTAAATAGTAATAGTTCAATAATTATAGAATCATTGTCAATACTTATGTTCTTGTACAAAGAGGAAAAACAGCGCAGGAACTCTCAACAAAAATATCCTTGACAAAAAGCGCTCATGTATTTTTTTAAGTCAAAAAGAGATAGAATTGCGTGATGGTTACCAACGAAAACTAGGCCATCATTTCAACTAAAATGTTTATCTGCTGAAACTGGAAAATTAGAAAAGTTTCTCTTTTGCTCGGTTTCCTGCGTGCTTTTGATTGTCAGTTTTTTTGCCTGTACAATAACAGAATATATATATCATTTTCATCAGCTAGAAGTTATTTGTTTCTACATGCTCGTTTCATGAATTTTCTGCAGTTGTCTCAATTTGTTTTTTCTTGCATTTTCTGGTAAGATTTATGAAATACAAAATTAAATCTCACTATACAAGATCAATCATCAAATACCAAAATACAATCTTCTAGCTACCGGTGCCATTGACTACCTTTTGTCGCATAAATATCGATTTTCACTGAAGTAGCTTCTGCATAGAAGTCGAGAAGTCAATTACGTCTGGAATTTGCAGTAGCAGAATGCTCCTTTGTACCGTGTAGGTATAGAATGAGTTCTAGTAGGTAGGATTAAATCCGGGCAGAATCTTGTAATGTAAGATAAGACTCTATTCTATCGTTGTTTGATACTATAAAAGCAGAAATGTAGTGACGTTATAGAAATGGAAAAATATTTTAGTATTATACGTAACTGTAGCTTTCGAATTGAAAGATAATAAATATTATGGATTAGAAATCATAAAATTTATACGTTTAAATTTAAAGTGCTTACGATTTCCTAAATCCTATTATTAGGATTAGTGTTTGTTTGTCCATTGGTCGAAAATTAAATTCTGAGGAAAACATATAGGTATGCTTCAGTTTCGACTTTAAGCCAAATATAGAGAAAAAAAATCTATTTAAATGTAGGTACATAACTCTTATAAACTATAAACAAGGAAATAAATATGACAATATTATTAAAACAATTGGTCTAAATTTTTGTTGCTTAATTTGATTCCTTGTAAAAACTTGTACTTTGTAGTATGTAGTGTGACAATGAAAATTCAATATATATTTTAATATATTTTTGGTGAATATAAAAGGGCTTACATCAAATGATCAAAGTTCTGTAACAATTTCCTTAGGTACTCTTTGCCCGGAAAATGTACCTAATAATATTTAGTTATTTATTTTTCAACTATTCCAGGCATGCGTCGAATAACGTAATCAAGTATGTCTTCTTAAGGACTTGAGGCCCAAGCAACTTGAACTTCATGTCTTGTCTTAGGCGATGCAAATCTATTATTAAGCCAGAGAGTTGACCCAATCTTCTACTTATCATGCCCTATACATCTTGAATGGATCAAAGATCAGGATAGTTAGCTGGCCAGCGAAGAATGATTACTTGGGAGTTGCGAAGGAATCTAGTACTGACTGCGGCTGTATGAGGTCTGGCATTATCTTGTTGGGAAATAGAGTTTTCTAGTTGAGCGTTCATATTTTGTTCATAGAATACTAATTGATACTTGCTTCCATATGAAATTGCCATACCACCTTGTGTAAGCTATTTCACAAGTTCTAGGCAATTCGATTCCAATCCTAATCCCACTACGACACGTTGTTGGGCTCCATCGCACTCTTACCTCCATATGTCTTTGGGTCAAAGAAGAGATGATAGCAATAAGACTGCAAGCCAAAAGACCTGAGAGTTGTAAATTGATGATGATTTATTTTTAGGAGGTGTTTTGAGAGTTTGTAGTTCGCTTTTCCCTTAAAGTTCCTTATGTCTTACTGGGTGTTGAAGTTTAAATGTCACACAGATATATTGAAATATCTACACGATAGTCTCAGCGTTTAATTTGTTTGACTTGATACTTTCTACTTTTCTGCCGCTAGGTACTCTAAGAAGCTGTCAGGAAATTATTATTATAATTAAAAAATTTCGGTGTCCGGTTTTTAACAGCTATTGGTATGTCGTTCTGTGTCAAAATTTTCTCTGAAAATGATGGACCAATTTTGATGCTTTCTTTTGTATTTTGTAGCCAAAAACCATGAATTTACAAGACTATAGTGCGAAAAAAACTACGATTTTTATGCAACTTTCCTAAACTTCTATACCAGAAGTTCTCAACGTGTAAGGCGCATCGCTGAGGAAAAGTAGGGAAAAAGTTATTCTCAAATTAATTTTCATAAATTTCACTTAACGGTTCATCGTGGTAAATTGTAATATAACCATTTTTGTTTGTATCTGTTCCGTGAAACAAAATGAACCAGATTTTGTTATTTGTTTCCCTTCATCAGTTCCATCATTGACCATACCATTCATTCTTATCTATTAATTAATGAGTACATATAACATATCTCTGTCATTATTTTCGATGTAACTATGTTTAAAAAGATAAAAAAAAACTTGTGCTAGAAAATACATCATATAGTTTATTTCACGAATGCCTTGTAAACACGAGAAACGGATCAATTCAACTGAGGGGAGTAAATCAGTAGCTTGACGATTTTGAAATAAGATTTGGTATTTAAATTTTTTTATATGCTTAAAGGAAATTCATATAATTAGGAAGAAAATAGCATTGATTTATTAAATAAGCAATTATATGAAATATTTATTATTAACAATAATGCAGAAACATAAAATACAAATCTTTTGCGTGCGTTATAAATTATAAATTTATTCATCTAAATTATCTGAACTGTCACTTTGACTTTGTGGCGCCTATGAAATAAAGATTGCTTTGCCTTCGGAGATACGAGCAGCGCCCTATCATGGTATAAAGCTTGAAATACTGATTTCGTAGCTTAGATCGACAAACGTAGTAGAAAATTTCATGATAATGAGATGCGATTAGAAGTATAGCGTGATGTACGTAGTTCGTGTATGATTACAGGCAATAGCCATCATTCGTGAAACAAACTATTCATCCCCCATTTTCATATCAACGTACATATTACTTACTTATGAAGAACTTTCCACATATCTGTCAGAACCACACAATAAAGTTTTCCAATCCAGTCGGAGAATTTTGCTTAAACTTTCATGGTTAACAGAAACACATTGTTATGTATTTACTCTATTTACCATAAAATCTGAATAACATTTATCCTCTCATCCTGTATTTTCACTTAAACATAGAAGATATCCTCATAGCTGTTACCCTCCTACCCCACTTACATATTCAATTCAACCTTTATCTGACCAGGATAGGTGCTTGAAGAGAACTAATTATAGATTAAATCATTTCTGACCGAGTTCATAAAAAAAGAGGAGATAAAATTCGACTATATGTTTATTGTTGTTGTTGGGTGGGGATAATAAGTCATTTTGTAAACGTAAAGGAGCAGACATTTTTATTTCTAAGTAGTCTAGTTAAATTGTAATTGTATAAAAATGTTCTGTTCGATGTTTAAGTTTCAGAGGTCCCTTAGTCTTTTTTGTTTTGTACGGTATCGATATCGCTCGCCGGTGACACAGATTGGGCATCCTGGTCGCACTGGTTGATAGGCAATAGCTGAAAAACGTGTTGCGCTCAAGACTGTTGCGCGGTAATGGCTGTAACGTTTTTGATTAAACTTGTGTAAACATTTGAAGTTGGTGCGGGATCCTCTATCTGCCTATTGCTGATATCATTTATTGCACACTATCAGAATATTTATAATTTCACATTATGTGTTGTCGTATTGATACATACAATATTCATCTCTCTTTTAATTATGTTACCAACTTCTTCATATAACAGAGCTGTAAGTCCACGAACTCAAATGACACTGATAATTAAAATTTATATATCATCTTATTTTTTCAACTACTGTGAATGTCGACTTTGGGCTCGATTTGATCAATAAAATCTGATGGATTATTTTCACAAAAAACTTAATACCCTAGAAAAATAAATGGTCGACCATAATTCTCCAATTTATTTTCGAACAATTACTATTGCATGACCTTATTCCCGAGGACTCGGACGAACTCATCATATCAGCGCAGTCTCCCGTGGGATATACTGGAATTGAGTAGGAAGTGAGATATCGTCAAGTTTTATTAGTATGTATTTCCTACGGAGGCAACGAAGACTCAGGAAACTACCTTGGACGTTGTATGGATGTATCCAGCGTTGATTGATTTTCTGTGATCTAATTTCTCTACTTTGATTTGTTCCATTGAAGAATTCATATAAGGATGGAAATGTCTCGGGTCTAAGAATGCTTTTGTTCTTGAATTAGTAATAATGATACTAATAATTCAAGATATGACTTTTTCATTTGAAAAAATGGACGATGAAGTCATAGATCGATCGGTGAAGGGGGTAGCGGGTAGAGTAATACATTTCGCATAAAAATTAGAAAATTAAAATTTTGAAAGTTGAGCTTTTTCTTCATATTTTTTATTTCATAATATGTTGCACCCCTGCTATGAATAAATTATAGGATCAGTCAGTACCTGTCTTCATCTTAATACTGCAATACTATAAATATGTTTTAACTGAAATGACCGTGCACATACCTGTTTTAGGAATGCTCATAAATTTATCCACATCAAATAGACCGATGCAAAATGTAAAACAAAAACGATTTTAAAATTCTATTTTTGGGGGTCTATTACATGAAAACGAGACCCTGCAACAAGAATTATATGATGTGACAATATTATTTTGTACGTTTCCGACTTTTTCAAAAACCAGTTTAATAAATATTATTTTCTATTTCTGCGTCTTAATAAATTAGCTGCTTGTTTTTGTGAAAAGTTTATATTATACATTTTTGATGCCAATAACAATGTAAATCACATAAATGTTCTGAACAATTATACTGTATAATGGGTATACTGTTTGTGTAATGAGTCGAGTGCAATTTCGTGTATGTAATTATGCATTACTCACATGAATCATCGACTAGTTGAACGCTGATGGACCAAATTGAATTCTGCACGCCTAATGCACCTCCAATCTCCGCATTTCGTAATATATGGCTAAAAATAACAAAAAATAAATATATTACTAATTGTTATTATATCTAAGAAAGATTTTTTATATAAAAATAAAAAAGCAAATTTACAACCAAATTGTATACCTCCCCCTTTTTTGAAGTCGGTCAAAAAGAAGGACTGACAGTTATAGGTAGATAGAAGACTTTTGGGACTGACTTGAAAAGAACCAGCACCAATAGAATAATTAATATTATTTTCCCGCTGCCGGTAATGTAAATAATTCGTACATACTTAGATATAAATATATTTTACAAAAAAATTGGACCGACTTTATTAGTTGTTGCACTGAAAAATACAAAATAATATTAATTCTATTGGTGCTGGTTCTTTTGGAGTTGGTGCTTACAACAGCAAAGAAAAAGGAAAAGGAAAAAGAAGCTCAACAAAAAAAAGGAGGGATCAGGAGAAGATGAGGATGAATTGTCACTTGAGGCGTTGAGAAAAATTCTTTTAAAAATTCTTGGATGTTCAGAAGGTACCTTGGGACCTTCCGCAAGTGGCGCTTTTAATGGTCTTGACATTGCATTGAAGGGGATGGAGCAGCAGCCCGAGTGTGATCACATTCAGCGCTACTGACTGTAAAGCGGACCTAGCTGCCCCAAAACGACTCAAGACCAGTAAACAACTGACATTAACAGAAATGTTTAACAGAAGCAATCAGTAAAACTTTTAAGTAAAGTGTATTGTATTGATGTAAATTTACCTCTTTATGTCATTAAAAATCGTAACTCTACAGAAAATTTGCGAATTTTCTTTTAAACACCCTTAAAAAAAATAAAAAAATCCGAATTTTCGATTATTCTAATGGGGTCCGGTCCCAGTTAATTCGGATAATTGGAGTTCTACTGTAGTTATATACCTACGTATTTATAAAAGAAATTAAAAAATCTCACATTATTCTAATACGGAATATTTTGGAAAAAATAATAGTAGGTTGAATCAACTTTAGGCATATAAGTAGAACATCTTCAATGAAGAACAATAACTATTCATGCAAATTATTTTCAACTGCTTTTTCAAGTTTCATCAGTTGATTTCATTCGAGATTCAAATAATTGTATTGAAAAACATGATATGTATTTGAATGAAAATTTTCAATTGAAACTGTATCCATTTTGTTTGTAAGGTAACAATGTCAGAGTAGCTGAATAAATATTTTTCTGTGACAAGTTATATATATATATATATATATATATATATATATATATATATATATATATAAAGTTTCTAGAATTGTTGTCTGTCTGTCTGTAAGTTTGTACGCCTATCACGCAAAAACTACTGCATGAGATTGAATCCAGTTTTCGCCCATGTATTAGTAGAGGTCTAACTTAAAATATAGGCTACTTTCTTTCGCGTCTGTCTGCCTTTCCTCAAAGACTACTACATGGAATTGAATGCAATTTTCACCGATTTATTGGTAGAGATCTAATGTCAAATTTAGGCTCCATTTTACCATATCTGTCTAACTGTATGTTTGTAAACGAATTATAAAAATTTGATCATTCCGCATTTTTAAAGTCGTAAAGAAGATTAGCTTTGAATTAGTTGGACAGCTTGATCGGGTTTGATGTGATACTGGCATCATCGAACAAGATAGGTTCTTGTGGTATTCTCCAGTGCAATATTCAAATGGGATGTAGCGGTCAACAATTTTTGGAATTTTTGCATTCCCAAACTGCAAGAAAGGCTACGAGCTGTGGCATTTTTAATAATGACACCTGAGAAGGGCATTAAAAGGAATTGATAGTATAGATAGAAAGGCTGCTCAAATATTATCTACTACTATGCATTTAAGTTTTGCACAAATGGAAGGAGAGATGGCCTATTGCAACTATATGAGAGTGGCCAGTGAATAGGTTCAAAATTCAACTTGAACTCTTCTCAAATGTAAGAATTAGAGATTAAGTGAGAGTTTTCTGAGATTTAGAAGGTGTGGTCTCTTGAAGCATATATATATATATATATATATATATATATATATATATATATATATATATATATATATATATGTATATATATATATATATATCTGTTGATAAGAATTCCTAATTTCAGCCATTTGATTTTATATAGACTTATATACAGGTTGGGCCAATGAAAACTTTAAACCCCGATGTATTGACTTAAAAATCAAAATAGCGAGAACTGCTCGGATCCGTCGATTTTTGTTTCAAGGGGGAACAACTTTGCTACTTTTTTCAGTCCCGTAACTCCTACCCCCTAATGATGAGTGGTATTGCTATATCTTTGTGTTTTCATTGTCTATTTCATTTCCTTTTTTTATCGATGAAAATTTTCAAGCCAAACTTCAGGATTGGATAGTACTCGATGAGATCTTTGAAATAAGTTGTAGCAATACCACTCATACCTATTTAAAATCACGGGGTTGTGCTTAGGAGTTATGGGACTGAAAAAAGTACCAAAGTTGTTCCCCCTAGAATCAAAAATCGACGGGTCCGAGCATTTTCCTATCTTTTGATTACTTAACATTCGTTAAATCGGTATGTAAAGTTTTCGTTGGCCCACCCTGTATTATAAAAGCATTGTAAATGATTATTGCTTTTTGATTTATATCTTTTATTTGTAATCAACTCTAAATTGCTTAATATCTGTTGTTTCTAAACAAATCAAAAATTGTGTTACTGTAAAAGGGCGAACGTGATATGAATTACAAGAAAAACTATGTATTTCAAATTTCCTTTACTCTTTGTGTTTGTCATGTAAAAATTAACGTTAATTTATGAATTATTTCATCGAATCTTGTTAAAAATATGTACTTAGCTGTTATCATAGAAAATTTTCTGTCGAATTCTGTCGATGTAGTTTCTCGAAGTTGAGTTAATGTTTAATTGTTTACAGCTCTAGAACGAGCTCTGTAACTAGATCTTTAAGCAATTTAACCAATCGCACAGCACAGCACCGTTACAATGCTAACGACGGTCTGCACTAATTTTGCCAAAATAGACCACTACGAATATTGTACAAGCACCTATTGGATTAAACTTAGCTTGTATACAGAGAGAATCTGCCGACTAATAATTATTAAACAAAATATTGTCTTGTTGTGGACTTGATTGCGGATTGGACGTGAAGAATTTACCTACCTAGTCATTTGGGAACAGGTCTTATAGGATCAGAGATATTTTATTGCGCAACATTGAAAAAATACACATACCTGAAGTAATCCAGCCTACCTTAAAATGATTTGTTATAAATACCAACATCAATTTTCTGATTATTACCCTGAATGCTTTTGAAAAGAGAGAAATTGAAACTGAATCTTTCAAAATAAGTCATAGAAATTCATTTATATTATGTATGATTATTATTGCTGACGTCAACACGCTTATATGACTGGTTATCTGAACACACCCAATTTTAATGGCTCTAACAAATAAAAGTTCTCCTTTTCAGTAGTCTACTGCGGATCATTTTTGACCGACGAACCCCGACGCAAATCCGAAATCTCCTTCCCTCCGAAAACCGCCCCCGAAGGGGTGGTGGGGCGATTTTTTTCGAAAATCTGTGTTGGTGTAATTAAAGATAGGACAATATCCGGAAACGTTTAAATTGAACATTTTTTCAAAAGTGTTACGGTTTTCGAGATAGACGCATGTTAAAAATGTATTTTTGCTATGTGGAGAGTAATAGTAACAACTAAAATATTCAAGCGTATTTCCGCAGCGATGTTCTGAGATCTCTATAATAACAACTACATGCAAGGAATATACGTGGGTAATAGGATAAGTACTATCTTCATTGATATGGTATAGTGAACGTTCTACGATTTTAGGGACTAATGTTACACTCAAAAGTGTGAAATAAATATTTTTTACAAAAAATTGTACCGACGTTATTAGTTGGTGCACTGAAAAGTATAAAATAATATTAATTCTATTGGTGGTGGTACTTGTGAAGTTGGTGCCAAAAGTTATCAATCTACCTGCAACTGCACAACTTCAAAAGTAACAGCACCAATAGAATTAATATTATTTTATACTTTTCAGTGCACCAACTAATAACGTCGGTCCAATTTTTTGTAAAAAATATTTATTTTGTGTATCTCTCGATAATAGATATCGTTTGGGCACTGAATAACTACAACAGTCATCTGTGGAAAATTATTCCGGTTTTTTCGCCCTTCTTATCATCGAAGTTTGAGACTGAGTTAGGAAAAGTTTTAGCGATACCATTATGTCAATATTTTTCCTAATACCTATATGAAAACACAAAAAAAAACAAGATGGTGAAGAAATATATTTCATAGTTTACTTTTTCACTTCAGCAACAAAGTTGTAATTTTTTCTCTCAATCTACAAAATTATGGCGTTTTTTATTTTGCTAAGAGCAATTACTGAAAATTATAGCTTTCACTAACTTCTCCAATTATTGTTAATTATATAGCAAACAATTTATGGTCTTTTCGAGTATTGGACTTAAATCTATGTTACACACTGCTTTCAACCGTCGCCATATTATGTAAATGTATTTATCGCTTGAAATTTCTGTGTAGCTAATATTTTGAAATTCCGCAACATCATTCAATGTAACGATTAATATTTCCTCGTTTTACATAGTTGCACATAAACACGTTAAATGAAACCAAGTATTTATGGAATACTTGGCTGTTATTTGAGCAGATAAATAAATAATCCATAAACTCTTCTTTTAGGGTACATTGTATATATGGAAAGTATACAATTATTTATTCAATGAGTTTGCATATAAAGCTAGAACGGTTGTTTAAGCATATAAACTAACAGAAGGCCATTAAAAGTTCATTATTTAAAGTGATTGACAAGAAAACTAACATTTCTATGGTTCACCAGAAGTGCAGATATCAACTTTTGATGGGCTTCCTAGACAGAGGAAGAATACAAATCGACTGTCTGCTTTTACTATGTTTGTTCGCGCATTTCACATAGTAAACGTGTTCCGATTTTGACGATTCTTTTTTCATTTGAAAGTGGAGTACGGAGAAATGGTATAATGAAAAATTCAAAATCCCATTTCCCGAAGGGAGTAATTTTCTTCTGAAAATCAAAGATTTGCCAGGTGAAAGAGCACCTTTAAATAGGACATTTTTCCGAGTAAAAGCAGTTGTATAGTCTGTTATATAAAGTAGTATATTGCCGCTATGTCCTAAAATCTTTGAATATAAGTGAACATTGAAATATTTTGATGACACTCAACACTCAAAAATGTGAATGTGATATTTTTTTGTAAAATCGAGGACCAAGTCCATTATTTGATATACTGATATACTTTCACGACTTAGAAATTACCGACAACCCTAGAATTAATATTATTTTGTATTTAGGTTATTGTCTTAGCCTTATAGAATCGTACATGATTTGCACAAATCCATAGTTTTCCCCTCTTTGACCGACTTCTCAACAAAAGGAGGTGAAAAAGTCGGTTTATCGTTTTGTTGCTAGAGGCGAAGAATGCAATGCGATAGCCAAAGGTTCGAATGCGCGCCCGCATCACCGGTCACTCGTCCAAACCTTTTGCCACGCTATGCGCTGCTCAACTTCGATGATCGCGGTCGGCCATTGTTAGGCAGCAGCCACGCACTCTCCATCAGCTAACAGATTTTTCATTTGACGAACACGTTTGCTGATATGTCATGAAAGTAGATCAGATAAAATTGTTGCTTTTAATGTGACACCATTGTCTCCTAGATGTTAAAAGAAAGGCAAAATAGGTAGGACCGTATTTCATTAAACAAAGAAATATGTAATTTTGATTTAGCATTAGCATTTTAATGAGATAGCTGTATAAAAGTTATTTACTTCGTGTCATATAAAGTGAAGTATTATTTATTTTGTTTTATTGTTTTTTAAGCTTGGCTATTAACAATTCAGCAACAGATGTCATAACTGGTACTACTTCGTCCAATTAAATCTGGCAGTTATTTTTTTAGTCCTACTATAAAAACAAAGATCATCTTCAGGATAAAACGTATCTTAAACTGTAGCTCAGTATATTATAATCTATAGTTATGACCAGTTTCAACAAACTTAATAATAATTATTTTTCACGTAGTAACCGTGTTGAAGACAACGTTCAAATGTGATATAATTACACACAGTATTTGTTTTCAATCTTGTTTTTTTTAACGGTTCCAGTCAAAAAGTTCTCTTGTTTTTATTGTATTTTTAATTCTTCATATTTTTTGGAAGTGATTGGAACACTTTAGAAAGAGACGAAATTGACAAACAAGCGTTTTCTTTGAAAGGTTTGTCCATTGATGATGACCATATTGTTCATATTCGCATAAAGGACGGCGCTTGGTGCGTGGATGCAATGCCACGAAAAGGAGGCACTTACTAATAAAGTATTAAACTCAAGAACATCAGCGAGGAAGAATTATCGAAGCCCTGGAGCATCGCGATGCTGCTTAGTAGCTTGCCCAAGAGTTACGGCACCCTCATAATTGCACTGGAGGCGAGAGAAAAAGCCAATTTGACATTCGGTTTTGTGCAACTAAAATTAATTGCAGAATATGAGCGCCGTGTCTATGCAGGGCACAGAGGGAAGTTCTGGTTTTGTGACGATGTTTTTTTATAAACAACCAAATCACATAAAAAGAGACTTTGAAGAATACAACAAGTGGCTTGTTAAAAGGCAATCGCAAGTCTGGAAAAAGGAAGAAAATACAGAAAAAGTGAACTCAGTGAGAATTCGGAGCATAACGATTTTGTTTTTTCACTGAATCAACCGAGCAGGGACGGATGGTTGCTGGATTCAGGGACAAACAAGACACCTTACTAACAAGCAGTTTTTCTACTCCCTGGATGAATCAATCGAAGTTGGAAACGGCGAAAGGGTCAACGTGGTCGGGATCGGAAGTGGAAAGATGATGTTGAACTGTGACGGTAAATTTCAGGAAGCTGTAGCACATGAAGTGCTCTTGTCGATAGGGAAATTGGCCAATGGTGGGCAGTATTCTGACAGAATCATTGTGAAATAGACAAAAATAGCAAGCAGGTCGCCATGGTAGATCGGCAAAACAATGTGTACGTGTTGCGCACATCTGACAGGGTCAACTAGGTCATAACAACAATTGTATTCACAGCTGGCACAAGTAATGAGGAATGGGGACATCGGAACTCTGAAGCAATCAGGAAGATGGCTGCAAAAGGACTTGTCGACGGTATCAAGATAATCGAATGCGGAATCAAAGAGTTGTATGAGACATGTTTGAAGGGAAACATGACAAGGCAACCGTTTCCAAAAGAATCTTTGAACAGAAGAGGAGCCATACTGGATCTTGTGCATACGAATGTTTATGGACCCATGCAGACCACCACTTAGAACGGAGAATGTTACATTATCACGTTTATAGACGATTTTGCTCTCTTCAAGCTTATTCAATTGTTGGGACAAAAAAGCGAAGTCGAAAAATCAATCAAGGAATTTGTTGAGATGGCGAAAACTAAATTTTCGAAGAAACCAAAAAATTTACATTCAGATCGAGGAGGAGAGTACACAAGAAACCAGCTTAAGGACTGATCAATAACTCAAATTATCAAAAGTTGCTTGGGTGTCTTTTGTACGTTTCAATTAATACAAGACCTGCTCACAGCAAGCGTCAACATTCTGGGTCAAAAGACATCCGAATCAAGAGGACTGGGAACAGCTTAAGCGAGTGGTTGTTTTTTTACTGTTCTTTTCAAGTTTTCTTGTATTTGTATGTATTATATTTCTAATATCTATATATGCTTTTGAAGTGATTGGTACAGTTTACAACAAATCTAACATCGGGAAAAAAACATTATTATATTTTCATTTGTTTATGTCAATTGATTTTAATAGTGTCTGTGAATTATACGAAGTAATTCATAGACTTACTCCAGATGCATATCACTGACGAAGCTTTTGTAAACTAGCGTTGTCCAAACTATATATTATAGTTTAATATAGCCTCTGATGCTCAATCACATTTATCAATCCTCTTGAATCATTCACACCCACTCACATCGTGACTGAATACCTTTGAACGAGTTACCTCGAAGTCTATATAAACAACCCATTATTGTATTTATATCCATCCTCCCTCTGTCGCTGCTTTAATGCTAATCATCTGAAATATTCAAAATCTAAATGGTTACCCCAATAACTATGATGCTAAACCATGCATGTAAATCTTACGCTATTATATTATATAGTAGGCGGCGATCTAGCAGTTTTGGCCCTGCTCAAACTTGAATTACGAGAGCAACCTGCGACTGATGTGATTTACTGTTTGTGTTCCCTGTTCTCTATAACCTATATCTCTCTCTGGGGGTAATAACAGTTGAATTTAATGGATAATAGAGCCATGAATGCGTACGTAGGTGGAGTAAATGTCAATGCCCAGCTAATCCGCGGGTCATAATTGAATGGTGGTCGGTCTATATATGTTGCTGAATCTTGCAGTGAGCTTCCAGAGATGGTGCAACATGGATTGCACACACCTGACGTAAAAAGAAGATTTATTGAATACAATACAAAAAATAAGATAACGATAACCTTATCTATTTAACGCAGGATTATTAATAGATAGGTTTGCTGGTAATGATTCTAGAATAAACAATTGCTTTCGTATATATGTCACGGTCCATAGTCCTCTCAATTGTGACTAGTGGGAACAATACATTCTTGGATTAATATACCTTTTA
Organism: Crioceris asparagi; assembly: GCA_958507055.1. Taxonomy (NCBI): domain Eukaryota; kingdom Metazoa; phylum Arthropoda; class Insecta; order Coleoptera; family Chrysomelidae; genus Crioceris; species Crioceris asparagi. The sequence continues at coordinate 74,242,791 of OY293828.1, forward strand.
CGGTGACCCAGGGGTGCGTGCAAGCTCCATAACATTTTTCTATCTGTATTTTTTAAACCGAAGAGTCGACAATGGGGCACTTTATTAAAATATTACGATATTATATAGCTTTGTCTTGTGGCTTGCGAGTTAATAGCCGTTTTATTTATTTTTTTGCTAAAAACGTATTTATTTAAGGTAGTAGGAAAAAATATAAGTCCTATATCATATTGTTGAATCTGCCATTTTTATGTTAAGAATAATACCTCAATATATAATTCTAGTTGTTTCCTTTGGCTACAAATTATACAGGGTGATTTCGGAAATTGATTCGGCCGGGATATATAAGATCACATATAACTCGATAATTTTAAATGGAACACCCTGTATATCAATATCGATTTCGATTGTTCACAAAAAATCCATCTCTAGCAGCTTAGAAAATATAAGCTATTAAAAATTTTTTATGTAATAAAAATACCTTTCGTTTAAATTTAATGAGGAAATACATTACAAATATTAGCAGGGGTCGTTGGGTCAAATGGAAATATTCGTTGGCCTTCACAAAGTCCAGATTTGAACCCCCTGGACTGTTTTCTATGGGGAATATTAAAGAATAAAATCTATAAAAATAAACCTCAAGAAGTTGAAGATCTCAGGAATCGAATAAGGGAAGAAGAAGAAATTCAAAATACCAATGAAGGTGCTGCAGTAAGAGACGCCCTAAGAGAACTAGAAGTCATCTACACAACTTGCATTGCCCAGAATGGTATAGTTTATCTATTGGTTTTTTCGTTATATGTATTTGTTTCGTTTGTTTTCACATATTAATTAATTTGTAATTAAATGTTCACTATTAACTCAACTTCTTGTGCTACTTACTTAATAATTCACAAAACTTATCGTATAGTTTATTTGTTAAAATAACGTTAAAGTCTTTGACTTTGCGTGTCGGTGCTTTTTTGATTATGGCCGCGCGTCCGTTCAAGAGAGACTTTTTAACAAAAAAATAAATAAAATGGCTATTAAATCCTAAACCACGAGGTATAGCAATATAATATCTTATTGAAAGTCACTCTTATTTTTTATGAGGAATCCATTTCCAAAATAATATATAGGTTGTCCCATTTTAATTTTTAAGAGTCAATTCCTCACCTAGGAAAACTGAACACCCTGTATTCGTGAAAGGTATATAACATATAACATAAAAGTTCCCTTATAAACAATAACACTTTGTATTTAACTTTTTTCCTAAATAGAATATCTTTCGAGATAAGGTGATAGAGGATCTTATTTGGGACAACCTGTACAGATTTTTTGTTTCATTTTCAATTAAACCCAAGATAAAGAAGAACTTAAATTTAACATGCTTAGTGTTCTATGATTAGAACCCAACTACCGTGGAATGATAGGTGCGATGCATCAATACAGACATCCTATAGAGATTCTTTGAGCGAAACACAGTCGATACTATGACACAAGGCTAAATGTTGTGCGAAGTGTGGTGCTCTGGCCATAGCCCAAGAAAACACAGCATATTTAAATTTAAATCTGAGGAAAAACAGAATAATTCAACATTTTGGGCAACATAGGTTATCATTTTGAAAAACAAAAAAATGCCTATTTTGAGTAGCGAAAAAATGGTTAATTATTACGTTACTATTTCTTTTTTTCACAAGCTGGTATCGTTATGTTGTTATGAAGCATTCATAATATTATAAATTTGGGAGAAATAAAAGAAAAATACAACACACGAAATCATAATGTACCTATGTAATCTCATAATATCATTGTTATTATATCCCTGATGTTACTTGTTACATACCTTTCAGTGTGTTTTATTTCATGTGTATATGTAATTTGTATAATGTTTATCTTGTGTGCTCATTATCTGACGTTTGTTTTAGTGGTCCAATTCCCTGGCAAAGGCATGGAACTGAGAGCCTCGGTTCATCCCCTGGTCTATCCCGAAAAGCACTTATCCCAGAGACATCACACACTGCCCCTGTAACTGTGAGTATATTATTATTGATGCTTCTATTAATATTGTTCGAGGAAGACATTTAATCGATAATTAATGCTACCTATATATAAATTCGATTACATACTTGGCGATTTGGTAATTCGCCAATGCTTTTGTGGAATGCATGTGAGAAAGATGATCTCGATTGAACAGTAACACACTAGGTGTATGTTTGAATATTGTTTTGGTTATATTGATATAAATTCAGAAAATGCTCAAATACTTATTCATATGTCATGTCAGCAGTTTCAGTCTGCGTAAGTTTGAATTGCATAAAACACATATTGCCTATTCTCTAAGACAATCTAGAAAGGGATTGGCGAAAATATTCTGATTATTCATAGAGTCTGAAATAGAAGAGAAGGTTATATATTTAGCTGTAAAATTTTTACAAAACTCATAATAGTATTCGAATCTTTGTAAGATAGCTTTAATTCATCTTGAAGAGCTGCACTCCTGGAAACTAGAACAGATATTTGTAAAGCTCTTTCACATACATACGGGACATACAGTTTATCGTCACGTTCAAACGGCACTATTTAGTCATTTGATACCATGAGGTGGCCTCAGCAGCAAAATCCATGTTCTCGTACACGCGTCGATATAGGCTTTATTTTCCTATTAATCTTTGTTAACATACCATATCTGAGCACAATTTCTAACAAATAAATTTGAAGTGTCATGCATTAGATACCAATTCGTTTAAGACTTGAATATTTTTCACTAGGTTTTGCTGTAGAAAGCAATGGCAATCTAGCACGAGGAATAAATGCGTTTTAAGTATACTCATCGGAATTATTCTAAAATCTAATTATTAATCTCTATAAAAAAGTGTAAAATATTTCGAAAAAAAAATTTTTTTCGACAAAGTTTGAACTCTGATATAGAGTATCTGGTATAGATAGGTATAATTAGAAACCTAATTATTAATTAAAGGCTCACGGAAAAGTGCAAAATGTTTTGAGTTTTTTTTTCTCAAAATTTTTTGTACTTTTCCGTAAAGCATTTAATGAGCCTTTAATTATTAATAAGTTTCTACAACGATCCCTTTCTGTTCAGTACGATTTTCAGCCGTGCTCGTTGCCAAAAAAAATTAAAACATTTTTTTAACGTATTGCACTTTTTCTTAGATCATTTAATGAGCCTTTAATTAATTATTAGGTTTAACAACAATGCCGATCTGTATACCTACTATGATTTCCGACTATGATCTAATTTTATCTAAAGTTAGCAGATCCTAAATTTTCCAAGAAAATAAGTAGGCGTTTCGATTGATGTGTGCTTTTTCTTTGAGCATTTATTGAGCCCTTTATTATTAATAAGTTTTCACAACTGTCTCACTCTGTTTGCTACGATTTTCAAGCATGATCTGCTTTTGTGAAATTTTATCCGAATAATTTTTTTGTCACAATATGTATGTATACTTATTTTCAGAGCATTTAATGACCCTTTAATTACCAATTAGGTTTTACAACGATCCCGATCTGTATACTATGATTTTCGGCCTTGGTCTGCATAGTTCGAACTTTGTCCGAAAAAAATAAGAAAAACATTTTTTGACAAAATATTTTTCACTTTTTTGTGAAACATCTAATGGGCCTTTAATTAATAATTAGGTTCTACAACGATCCTGACCTGTATACTATGATTTTCGGCCATGATCTACTGAGTTAGAAACTTTGTCAGATTTTTTTTTCTCGAAATGTCTTACACTTTTTCTTAGATCGTTTACTGAGCCTTCAATTAATAATTAGGTTTTACATTGATTCCGATAAGAATACTATGATTTTCGGCTATGATCTGATAAAGTTAGCAGATCTTTATTTTCCGGAAAAAGTTGAAAAGCATTTAAATCGCGGTTTGCGCACTTAATTAGCTTCTAATTAGCCTTTGATTATGATGTTATGAAACCTGTGATCTGCTGACCTTGCCCTGCTAACTTTATGAATTTTTTTCATCGGTTATCGTAACAACGATATTCTAATTGTAACTTTAGGTCCGTATAACGCTTAAACAGGAAAAGTTTCCTTAGATTGGATTATTTTGATCTCTGAAACGAATTGGATCTCTTGTTTAAACGTCTCAGCATTTCACCTGGAAGTATTTTTTATTCAGATGTATCAATTATTTATCGTTTGAATACATCACAGCTACAGACAAAATACACCTTTTAGGGATGGTGGAAGAAGATTTGAAATAAAGCAGCCTTTTTCCCCAGTCTTATGTATTCAATTTGCAAGGTTCAGACCTTAAAGATAAATTTTCTTCAGAATAAAAAAATATGTTAGGATACACGTATTTCAACAAGTGCTTTCGCTTTCCCCTTGCTGGCGCTTATCAGACAAAATGCGTTTTCTTTCTTATATACCAGCTTTGTAAGTATAAGCAGCTTTTTGTAGAAAATAGAATTCTTGTCACCTTGGAATAAAAAAAGCGTAGCAAGGGAAACACAATACACAATTGAACCATTCAGTTGAATTTCGAATCATCCAAGGAAAAAAACAAACAATTTACTGTGGCTTTACTCTATCTAGTATATAAATATCATTTGCCTACTTAATGCTTATAAATATAAGTCTTTGGGCTCAGACATAAAATTATGTTAAGTAGGACAACTTTTTTATTTGCGATAATTCTTCAAGACCTTCCTCTTGCTTTAATAGCTTCAGACAGCATCTATGACCAGAAAATTTAGTTAGACAATACTATCGAAAAGAATATTCTCAACTTATTCTCAAAAGATGAGCTCGTCGGTATTAGACGACTATGACGTTATACGTCATAACTCAGTAACACTGCAAATAACCGGCAATCAACAACATTATAAGGAATTAACATCGTTAAAAAATACAAGAACTGTCTACCAATTACGGTTCAATAGATACCATTATTAAGATGGAACAAAAAAAGATTATTGAATCTTAGAGATGACCCTCTCGATTGTGGTGAAGAGCTTTGAGAAGAATGCTTTGAAAATCGTTAGAACCGTTTTCGTACCATAGTCTTGAGAAAAACACGTTTTTCTTCTACAGCCTATCACTAATGTGAGCAAGATGTCTATTCTGAGCATTGGCGAGCTTTGGTGTATGGCTTTGAAATATATTTGTAAGAGAATTAAATTAAAGTCGATCACAATTATCTCATATATTCCAAAGCTACTTGGTGCATCGGTGGTAGTAAAGTTAAATTAAGTTAATTATAATTTCTAAGATTTCGAAAGCTCTATTTTAGAAACCTCATTTTTTCAATATCCACTATCAAGATTGCTTGAAATGATCTCTTCTTGAATCCTATAATATAAAACGTTTCGTTTTCGAGAAATAATTCCTCTAGGAGTTTTTTTGTTTAATAATGGTTTCACTAAAATATGTGAAAGACCTGCCACAAAAAACGCGAACAAGATTTTTTCCGACTTACATCACAAATTAATATCATGCGGTTAGCTTATTTTCGCAAAATGCTCAGTAATTATAACCTATAAACTTCCTAGATAATCTCTCCGACAGACATATACTTACACACATTCCACTTCATAAAAAAAACTAGTTAAGAACAATCTCGATCATATCACCAGTCAAACATCAAAATCTAAATCAAAATCAACGCTATTTCTTCTGTCTTCCGGGGTAGTGTATGTATGGTGTTTGCGTTTGTAAACTCCATGAACAGGAATATTGTACGACTGACAAAAACCTCATTCTGACACTGACCTAACAAACCGATAATCGTTTATGAGTCTAGAATTTGTAAAGCGTAAAAGGATAAGTTTCTATGATTAGTTAAATAAATAATTTGAAAGAAATATTGTTGCGCGATGAGAAAACTCAGGTGCAATTCACCAAACAGCGGTTACCAAATTCCGCTGCAAGAGTAATAGGTACTCGTATACCGGTATGTTTATTTATTATTTATTATTTATTATTTATTATTTATTATTTATTATTTATTATTTATTATTTATTATTTATTATTTTTTATTTATTATTTATTATTTATTATTTATTATTATTATTATTTTCAATTTAACAATGAAACTAGATTGTACTTTCTGTGCAAAAACTAGCGAGATGCTCACCACATATTGAGGGCTGTACAAAAGTGATATTCAGCTAAAGATCTTTGCGTAAGTTTAAAATTGACTGTCTTTTCTCAATCCATGGTATGGCAAATAGATATGCTAGACAGTACTAAATTTGTAGCGGAAAAGTGGTTTCGATTTGTACTTATTCCACCTTTGGTGAGAATGCGAATAAAAGATAAGAGCCATCTTCGCTATTATCTACTTCAACCCATGAATGATTTTCATCACTCATTGTGCCTCAACTTCAATATGACAGCAAATGACAGAATGTGAACGCAAACGCAAAATCATAGAGTAATAAATAGAATATAGAGTAGCAACTCTATGATGTAAAAATTGTCTCAAATTCAAGTACTTGACTGCCACCTCTGCATAGCACGAAGAACTAAATGAGAAATTTTCGGCCGGCGGCAAAGTTGAAATGTAATAGCTCGTAATTTGAAATCATCTTACGTTATTTCATAAATCATATTCTCAATTAATTTCGTAGGTTTCTCATAAAGTAAAATTGTATTGTTTAGCTTTATAAAGAAATCTATGAGATTAATTAATAATATAATATAAGAATTAACAATATACCGGAAAAATAAAAAAATATTAATACATATATATTTATTGAACTCTATTTAAAACAAATTATATGTGCAATAATTGCTGAACAATAATGAATTCATGAACAAAAATTCAAATATATACATGTGATTTTATGATACAGTTTATTATGGTCATTACACTCATTAGATACAGAGATAAGTTTACAGTTAAATACCTTTCCTTGGTTAAATCTTAGAAATAACTTTATTAAATGAAAACAGATTAATAGAGAGAGTCAACTAAATGATGTTCACCGTTCTACAGGCACCTATTTATATATAATCATATTGCACTATCAGCACTATGCTTATGGTTAACAATATATCCTTATTTTAATAAATGGTTCAGCTATAATGACCATATAACTTTACAACTTAGCTATTTTTTAAAATTGTTGATATATTCAAAATTGTACAATAGAGGAATATGTACATATATACAACTACCAAATAATAGATAATATAAAAGGTATCAGCTTAGTTTGGGTGAAAAGTGAAATCACTAATAAAAATATTACATTAAATTATTATGTATTTTCAGAATGATTTACAGCAAGATAAATATGTCAAATTCTATCTTCAAAAATATTAGCTCAATTTCTTATAGATAAAATTACAGGACCACTGCATATTTTTTGAGAACATGATTAGATTCAAGGAAAAACTTTTTTAGAATCGTTCTAATATGGATATCAGGTACAGTAGAAACTTCATTATGTGAGGTAGATACAAACAAATTGATGCCATTTTTGTTACATATAAGTTACTCATAACATTAACTTCAAGTAAAATTCACAAACAATATGATACAACTTTCAAGTGCCATATTGGTGTGTTCTCTGTCATTGTTACCAATGATCTAAGAGAACCTACTATTCCAGAATAGTTTTACTAGGAAAGTCATAGAAATAGCTAGTTAATATATTTTTGGATTACCATTTGATTCTTATTCATCCAGCAAATGCTGTTTTCGGCTGGCACGGTTAATTGGGGTAGTAACAATTTAAGATGGTTTTCTACGGGATTCGATCTCGATAGAATTCTCTTCATTTTCGGTATTATACAATTTGAACAACCTTCATTCTGACAATGGTTATTGAATCTAAAATAGAATCTGATAAGCTCAAACATATAGGTGTATCATATACTTATTTACTCACTAGAAATCTGAGATGTTTCTACAAGATGATCAGTAGGGGATCCTTGCTGGTAATCTGCAATCCCAATTTTTATATTATTATTATTATATATATTTATATAAAATGAGAAATATTCATAGCACCAATAATCTATATTGAAAGTAGGAAGAATACTTACACTTACAGGGCAAATGTAATGTCGGAAATGTAATCTTATTCAATTTTACTGGCTCAATATAGTCTGGATGAGAATAGATTTGACAAACATAATAGTTTCTGAGGTACATATTTTCAAATTCTGAAGAAATCATTCTCACGCATTCTCTTCGACGATCAATGTCAATGAAAGGGATAATCGATATCTGGAAAAAATCATATAATTTCTACATGATCATAAATATTCGTATTAAATAGATAATTCATTTGAAATAACATCTAAGAATTGAGATGAAATCATGAGATAAGTTCATTTTTATACAGACCTTTTACTCTTAATCTGACATTTGTAAGATTGAGTTAGCAGTAAATTTTGCTTAAAAACTATAATTTCGTCTTATTTAATAAACCTTTTACTAACTTTCGAGGCTTATCACTTCCACATGAAAGCACCTTAGATAAAATACGAGGGGAGGCACACAGCACTCATTTCAAACAGTTTTAATGTCACTTGTAAAACCATAAAAACTAAGAATAAAATAATAAATAAGAACATTATATTCATTAATATTCATTAATTCATTATTCTGACACTGACAACCGTGAATGATCATGACATGCTCAAATGCAGATTCCAGTAAAAGATACATTTGCTTTTCTTTAGTTCCTAACGCAGTTGGGGGATGGCGCCAGCTCTATAATAACAGACTCTAAGCAATCTGAGATCGCTTGCTTGCTTGCTTGCTATCACTATCACACAATTGGCTCCATGATCAGCATCAGTAGTGTTTGCATTGAGAGCGCTGATAGCGACTCCGTTAACACAGCCTAAGAACACTCACGATCTAGCATCTAGCCTAAATTAAAATCGAATCATTCGTTCTGGAACTACGATGCCACAGACATCGTCACACACATTCAATTGCCTCAGGGGTTAAAAACATAAGCAAATATAAAAATAAATTTTATACTTCCTCGGCCCGGCAAGAATAAAAAATTTAATTTTAATTTAATTTAATTTTAATTAATTGACTTTGTCGAGAATTTGATTCCTCCTACTTTCAAGTAATTTGTATCAGATGCACTATAAAGAAAATTTAAACCAAAACTTATCGAACGCTGTACAGAGAAATAAAGTCGTTTACACTCCTTGCTGTAGCATAAAATACAAAACACACATAGTTAATTAGAGTTCTCTCAAGAACACACAATATCATCTCGTCGTCGACAATGTGTATGAGCAAGTACCTATATGTGTGTTTCTCTTATGATATGGCGGCACTTGACGCGAGCACCAGCATCCGCTTCATTCCCATCGTTATCTACCATAATGCACAAAGGGCCATTACACCTATAAAGTGTCCAGCGAACAGGCATTCTGTTGATGTTGTGTTTGTTATCATAGAAATGCATGTTCCGCGCACACCGATTATGACATATAAAATAGAAGCTTAGTGCTTTTATATGTTTAACTATGGATTTGATGAATTTGAAACGACTATATTTTAACGAGATTTGTATATTCAATATCATGTACCTACCTTTGATTATTAGTAACTGAGGTAAAGCTGATCAGATATAATCGCATCACTATTCTTGGTGAAAGCCTTGACGTTGTTATATCTTTTCTTTCTCTAGATTCAATCTTTTCGATTTTATTGGAATTTATTCTTGTTTCCTGTCGACTCAAGACCTAAATAATTTAATTTTTCATAGTCTAGAGTGGTGAATTTAGCTGATGTTTGATATAGCTAAAGTCACTATGCTTGAGAGTTTGTTGTATCCCAACCCAAACCAGGATACATCAACCAGAGATGACCGCTTTTTGTAAATAATCTACTAAAAATCAGTGATAAGTGAAATAGTGCACTGTTCTCTAATAATCTTTATTAAACGTGCCTAAATTTTGTAATGAGCACATTCGAAATTGTCTATTTAGTCTAGAGACTAAATTCAGCCGAAAATTCAAAGCTATATCTTTATATCTTGGTATTTTTTAAAACAGTAGAAAGTATAATGTACAAATTTTCAAATAGCAATAGTTGATAGACTGTAGAAGAATAAATATTTTTTACAAAAAATTGGACCGACTTTATCAGTTGTTGCACTGAAAAATACAAAATAATATTAATTCTATTGGTGCTGGTAATTTTTCAACTATATGATATGAATATTCTTTACGGTTTTTCCTACCTCAAAATTGAATATAATCATTGTTATTTGTCTTGGCACTCAGAAAAAATATGGGTCGTTAGATTTGATCAGGCGATTTTTATATTCAATGGATTTGTTGTGAAAATCATCAGAAACACTAAAAGATGTGAAATAATTTACTATAAAAAAACTTTGAATTTTGAAGTTGGTGTAAACAGTTCTCTTTGTTCCTTAAATCATCTTCATCTTTTGTACAACTTCTCTTCATACATTTTGTATAATTCATGTTACCAATGTTTGTAATTGTTCCATAATTGACGTTAATGAATTATTCTAGCAGAGGCAAATATATAATTCCGTTCTTTTTTGAGAAATTTCCTTGGCCTGATTCCAGAAGTATGTTCATCACTCTATTTTAACATTTTGTGTAAAAAATGGATGCATTAAAATTGCTATTATGCTATAAAATAAAATTTAAGTTATTATAACGGCTATGGAACCCTTATGACTTTAGACCTACTCGTACTACCTAACGGCTATCCTTAATTTTGTATTATCAAAACCATCACCTCGATTTTTATCATTCATTCCAATTAAGATAGCAATTTCAGTGTTGCCATTGACACAATTTGCAATTCTTTTCTTTACTCTGGGGTCCTTTTCATTTTCACTAAATCAATGTTTGCGTAGCATTGTGATTTTTTAGTAGCAATCATCTTCTTAAATTCATAACTGGTCTTATCAGATTAATTATTGTGCTTTAGAGGACTGCTGGAGTAAAATGCGAAATATTTACATTATTTTTAGACGCACCAGTCTCATGCCCTATTTTTATTGAAATCAAAATAAACCAAATTTGTATATATATGTATATATATATATATATATATATATATATATATATATATAGCAGTTACATCGTAAACTGTCAAAATAGTGATTGGACAAGTTATATGCCAATCTCGAATACTCGAGTTCACAGAATGTGGGAAATAGAATTTAAGTAGATATGGACATCGTAAAGTTGAGGTAAATGCCGAAAAATACGTTACTTATTGCAAACATATGCGAAATCAGTGATAAATAGGTACAATTAGTTTTTGTGGTCTCACTCCTATTTCATAGATTTGAGTTTATTGACCGACGAACCCCGAACGGAGGAGGTATACAATTCGACTGTCTGCTTGAAGGCTTGAGAATGGTCCCATATTCATAAAAACGCAAATCTGAAATCTCCTTCCTTCCAAAAACCGCCCCCGAAGGGGGTGGAGGGGACAAATTTTCTAGAAAATCGAAAATCTGTAGTGGTATAATTAAAGATAGGACAATAGAGCTACGGTTTTCGAGTTAAAGGCATGTTAAATTCTCAATTATGTGTATTTTTGCTATGTGGCGAGGGCGATTTCTTTCGAAAATTGAAAATCTTTCGATACTACATGAAAGACATAATTATTTGTAGCAACATTTATAATGAACATATTTTCCTTAGAGTTACGGTTTTCGAGTTAAATCGGTGTTAAAATGGTAACATATAAAATAATTAAGCGTATTTCCGCAGCGATGCTTTGAGATCTCAATAATAACAACTACAAGCAAAGAATATACGTGGGTAATAGGATAAGTAATCTTCATTGGTATTAGTGAACGTTCAACGATTTTTGCGACTAATGTTACATTCAAAAGTGTGAAATAAATAGTTTTTACAAAAAGTTGGACCGACGTTATTAGTTGGTGCACTGAAAGATACAAAATAATATTAATCCTACTGGTGCTGGTACTTGTGAAGTTGGTGCCAAAAGTTATCAATATAACTGCAACTGCAAAAATTCAAAAGTAACAGCACCAATCGATTTAATATAATTTGGTATTTTTCAGTGCACCAACTTATAACGTCGGTCCAATTTTTTGTAAAAAAAAATATTTTATTGTTATACTCGTAGTGCTTTATAAAGTTAACAATATGCAACAGTTTCTCCGAAATTTTATTGACATTAGCAGTTTGAAATATATTTAAAAAGTAATCGAATGAGGTACTGAACGATTAGTTAATAATTTTTGATATGCATGCACTCGTTACGCAAATTTATATTTATTTGTATTGACTAACATAACATGAAATAGCTCCAAATCTGTATTATTTAATGCGTCAATGTCCATAAAATTATTTTGTTATTTATGTCGCAGTTTATTTATGGATTTTTGAAATGATTGATTAGATATACTTACATATATCAACGTAAAATGTAATGTTAGGAAAATAATATAGAGGTTATTTAATATTGAGGTGAATGTCAAATTATTCAGTTTTAAGATACCTACATTTCTTTTAAGAATACACCTGTTGCGATCATTCGTACTTTGGCTTTTAATGCCTATTAATTCAGTTTATTAATGTTCGTTGATCTTAAGAAGATACAATTAAAGTATTTTTCCAACTTCAGTCTTGAAAGGTCTTCTTTATATTCAGTGGATTGTACAACTATTGTTGATTTGAAATTGAAAATATAATAAAATCAAGTTACTTTAACTACAATTTTCATTTGTAAACTACTTATTCTCTATAGGTTCGAAAATTGGTCTGATAATTAGTATTTTTTAAACGAGAATATGTGTTTTTCAAAAAACAACTGGTTCACCATTGTAGAATAAGTAAATTATCGAGAGGGCTTTGATCATATAGCTTGGCAGCACCGCCACTTTCTGATTCGATTTCAGAGCAAATTTAACCGATATAAGCGCATTACGTTCATATTATGCTCTCACGTCTCGTCGCTTTGAACCATCGCTCTGAGTCATGGATAAGGTCGCTTAATCGACGTAATTCCATCTTGGCTGTGTCTGTCTCTTCCGACTTTCCAATTGAAGCTATTGCCGATAACTTGGTTTAAAGGAGAGTCACGGTATATATGAAGGATCAGATTCAATAAAAGATGATGTTTGGTAAATATCGCGGAGGTCTAAAGGAAAATTGAGTTAGACTCACATTTTATTGCTTTTCATGTTTTTTATTTCCCAATGCTCACTCATTCTCATCTAAAGTTAGTAATGTTTTGAAGATTTCATATTTTTTCTCATTGGTCGCATTTTCAATCTAAAGTTACTCATATTTAAGGGCTTTTCATATTATTTTCCAACATTCCGTGATATTCTCAATCAAAATTTAACAATGTAACGGTCCTTTGAGTGCAGTATTATAGATAAGAAAATCCCAAAGTTCTGGAGCTAGCTTGAAAGTGTCGATTCAAAAGATTGATGTTTGGTGTTTTCAAGGTTCCGTCACAAAGTTGTGAAAATTGGAGCGTATTACTGAGACTGTCCGTCTTTCAGCGGGCTCTATCTCATGAGTGGTAATCGGCACACAGATGAAATTTTCACAAACTATTTTTCGCTATAACAAAATATAAGTTCTAAATTCGTCTGTCCGTTCGTCTGTGAGCGAGCTGTATTTCATGATCCGTCATAGGTAGACAGTGAAAATATTGCTTTTTTAATGGTGCTGAAACGTTCGTGTGAGAATTCGATTCGCTCTTGGTCGCATTTTTATTTTTCCACATGTATAACCCCGACACAAACATTGAGGTGTTAGAAGTTTGAGGTATGTATCTGTGAGGATGTCCGTGGCATCGTAGCTCCCAGACAGAAGGATCGATTTTGATTTTGTTTTGTTTGAAAGGTGACTTGATTGAGAATATTATTTTCTAATTTTCCTTTCATTAATCTTCATGTATAATAGAAAAGAATGAACCAATTTTTATTTAGTCGTATGTTTGACTTGAATGAGAGTGTTCCAGTTTTTCTTTTTTTTTCCTAATTTAATATATTATTCTTTTATGATCATTGGTTGATAGTTATGAAGAGTGATCGATGGAGAAAAAATGTAAGTTACGCTTCTAGATTTGATACGCGAATGCTGCTTCTAGAAGCAATATAAACCAGATGATTTATGACCAGGCTAGGGTATTTTCAAAATTAGGCGTATCACTGATTAGAGAGACTTAAACAGATGGTCACACAGGAGTCGTCGCGACTATACAATTTTGCCCATTAGTCAAAAATCAGATCATTAATGTGAAAGCAATTATTTCAGATACATTTACATTATAAATTAGTACGCAACTTTACTAAGCAAATATTTCGAGTTATACCCAGTTGTTTTCAAAATTTTCGAAATAATACCTTAAAGCTCTAACTATAATTAATTAAAAAGAATTTTTTTAGTACAAATACAAGGGATCAGCTTGATTATTTAAATATAAGACCATCTTCCAGCCCTGGATCTTTTAAATGAAAAGTCATCAAAATCAGTATACGTATACTATACGAAACGAGGTTATATACATACATAAAAAACGTTATAAATGCGGGTTGAACTCTCATGAAGAGGGTTCCGTTCGATGTTTTCTATTACACAATTCTTAGTGTAATTCTTTACCATGTTATATTAAGATCATGGACTTCTTATAGGTTTTCCTGTAATCTATAAGTAAAAAACTAATTTCTGGATTTTTTTTTCAAAATTTTAGGTTAAGTAGCTTTGGAGATAAAGGGAGGGGAATGGTCAATTTTCATCTCTTTTCTTGGATAACTTGGAAACTATTTTAAAATTACAAAAAATATATTTGAGATCCTCAAAACAACCCGTTTCATTTGATATAGTTTGCACATTTTTTTGTTTTTTCCATCGTGTCTCCCAAAAGGGACCCCCATATTCCTATTTCGTTTATTCACGTCACACCTCTGCATTTGGGTCACAAGAATTGATATGTGTACTAAATTTAATCGGTCTAGTAGATTCGGAGAAAATTGACTGTGACGGACGGACACTCGAGTGATCTTATAAGGGTTCCGTTTTTTTATTCGGACCTTAAAAAGCAAACAAACGGTCGAATTCTATAACTCCTTCTTTTGGAAGTCGCTCAATATTAGCTGGCATCTCAAATTTTGCAGGAACAAAGAACAAAACTGCATTTCTTGTAGAAAATTAAAATTCTTATAAAACAAACTTAAAGAACTCATGTAGGTGATCAGACGGTAGAGAATATATACGTGATGGATGACTTTTCATTTTGTTATTAGATGTACGTACCTATCAGTTATAGAAGCTGTAATATATATTGCTATTGGAAATAACAGTTATCTAACAAATGATAGGCTTTGGCTGCCTCTAATCTTTGTTATACACTGAAATTATGGATGATTTGTGTATTGTCGATTATTCTGTATATATGTGACATCAGATATTTGCATTTTAGATACATATCTTTGTTTCTGACTTTGGTGAAACAAAATTGATGACCAAATTCATCATGTATCGTCAGCATGTTGATATGGAATAAATATTAAACGTAGATATAGTCAGTATCGATTGTAATAATTGAGATTTGGCAACAAAAAGAAGACAATGAGCTAGTGAGTTGATATTGTGAGATAAAATTATAAATAATGTCACGTAGGTATGATCACAACAAATAATCTAAACTGGTATCGAACTCAGATTTGTTTACGAATACGGCTGTATGATTTTTCCAATAGATCTACTCTTTAAATTAGTCAATCAGTTGGGCCTAAAGGTTCATACTAAGATAACATAATTAAAAGTAAAATCTCATCAAAACACATTGATTCGCAGTTTTTAATGGTATTTTTTGAGCTTTTTTTTGCAGATTGCATTTTTGAACAACTTAGCCAATCATACTCATTAAGGAATCAACGGCAACATTCTATGAGCATTCAGATTCAAATCGGGTAAACGATTTCGAAAAAAAGTTGCATATAGCCGAGCTGTAATCATAAAACCGTATCATACATACTGACATGTTTCATCTTCTTTGATTGGCTCGTGCAATATTAACAGTACAACTTAATTTTTAAATGAAGTATGCGAACGCCTGTAAAATGAAGCCACTGTAAAATCATTCATTTTTATAACTACCAAAGAGCTGCATCAGGAATTTTGATGGAAACGTCATCATCTCGATGCTACGTAATTATGCGTCGAATGAAGCGAGTCAGATGTCGTTATCATGTTATAAAATAATATATCGCATTAGCGATGCCCATAAAATGGTTTACACTGAAGAAGGAAAGTTTGAAATAGTTTATTGATTTTACAAAAATAATAAGAATACTGTAGTAGCAAGAAAATAGTATCAAAATTTACACCCGGGTAGATCGTTCCCGTCTAGGAACAACTTTTATTACGTTGAAAGAAATTTCGGCAACGTAAACTTTCCAGAGGGAAAAACTAACAGTGCATATTAACGAAAATGAGGAACTGGAAATTCTGTTATATTTGGAGTTGAACATTGACAATTTTCTTTATATTTAATTCATATTTCTTGATTATAGATAATCTGACTTTTTCGATCGTTGATGCCATCAACCACATCAATGTGATACTTCGTAAATATAAATACCACACATACAAAATTTTGCCGTTCCAAAAATTAAGTGAGAACCAAAGGAATCATAGGCAAGGCTTTGTCGGTGGATGTTAGAATTAAAAATCAATGACAAAAAAAAGTTGTGGAGCGATGAAGCATAATTTAATACGGCAGGACCGTTCAACACAAAAATAGTCATATATGGGCTTCTGCGAACCCTCATAGGCATAAGGAAATACCATTTCAGGGCTCTTGTTTGGTTAGCGTTTGATGGTCTTAATGACAAATGACTCAATTTTTAATCAGGGTTCTTTGCGTGGTGAAAGATATTTGAATTTTCTTGGGAACGATATCAATAATCTTTTGGACAATTTACCTCTTAGACAATATAATGAGCTTATATGGCATCAAGATGGGGCACCACTACTACTATATAAAGAAAGAAGTAGGACACTGGAAGACTTAATAAATAAAATAACAAACGCCTTAAATACCTTAAATCAATAGAAATCCTAACTTATTGTTAACTCTATTAATAAATATTGGATGATGATTATAGAAAATGCATTAACAACAACGTTGGTTATATAGAGCATTTATAATTTAAGGACTACTTATATTATGTTGCCAGATTATAACCCTTTTCTGACAACTGTTTATTTGTTTGTTTGCGTGTTTTATAGAGTTCTGGATAATGCGGTATACCATTATTTTAAAATAGAAAAAATATCTTTTTATTGGGTTTAATACTGAATATATCAAAAACTACTGAATCAAATATGGTTAAACTATAGGTATATGTATATTGTAACGTGCAAGGGGTATCCTCGCTAGGATGCCGACAAAGGATTTCGAGAAGTCCAGTGGCAGCTAGTGAATTAAAGACCAGAGACGCATCGAAAGATCTGGAGTTGTCTTCGGGTATATATTAGGGAGAATTATCGGCATGGGAGACAGTGTAAGAAGACAGTGTGCAGTAATAGAAGAGTCAGAGTAAGCTAGTGAGAATATTTAATAGTAAAGTGAAGTTGTAATTTTTATTATGCTACCTTTGAGTGTAAAAAAGTTTATTTAATAATTGTAAATTAGTTTCACTTATCTGCGAACCCGCATACGCAACAATATATATTTGAAGAGATGATTTTAACCGCTATCATCCTGGAACATAATATACAGGATGTTCCATTAGAAAAATAGGCAAGTATGGTTCACCAGATGTTTGTGATTCACCCGTATATGCAATGACTATTTTTCCTGATGGTTCAGGATACACCCTACAACTTTCGTATTGAAAAACATCTTATGATATGTCAAAATTAGATTTTTTGTCAGAGTCGGGTCCATTTCAGTAATCTATTAGGAAATTAATAAATAGTTCACATCGTTGTCAGCCCTGGTTAAAATTGAGGAAACGAGGATAGAAATTATTGAGAATAATCGAATCAAAAAATTGCGGAAGACAGATTCCTTCGAAAAGGTTACATAGATTCAACGTATGCTTACATCATCCATCATCCAATTGTATCGAAGATGTGCTAAATTTGAGTTATCGTGGTACCCAGACTCCTTTTACAATCTAAAAAATGTCACTTGTCACGTTACACATTATGCTTTTTCATAAACTTTCTCTATCTCTCTATCACTTTTAGATCTTAAATTATAAGCATTCTGCTGTAAAAATTATGCTTTGTAGTGGCCACGGCATTGCAAATTTGGATAAAGTCTAGAATTCTTGAGACCGGAGTGACGGAAGCATTTTATGAAGTAGCAAGTAGCACAGAATATTCACTAGTTTCCTTATTCATTATCACTTCCTCATGATCCAGTTATCCTGCAATGGAACCTGACATTTAAATAATTGAGAACATATTCTGCAGGTTAACAGTACCTATTTAGGATAATCTTATGAACTTCCCAGTATGAATGTAGCAGTTGGAGTGTTTGTGATGAATTTAGATTAGTTTTATTTGATAGATGCATTAATCATCATATTCCGTTTTGTTGTAACCAAATTTGGTACAAAAATTGATCGTATATATACTGGCAAACTTCGTTAATTTTCTTAATCAAAATAGTATTTTCAAAAAGTTATTGAAAAGTGACCAATAGTAAAATACGTTCATTGATTAACTCTGCCTAGCTGCAAAAACGAAATTAAATGTATCTTAGTATGGAAACCTGTATTGATTTTCTTCGTTTCCTTTGAATTAAGATTTGAACTTCGAAGGCCGTACCAATACAAATGGCGAGTTTATTCAAATCTGCGGGTTTTATTATTCTAGTCTAATCGTTCAGACTAGAATATAATGAGAATGAGAGACTAGACTACATTCACGATAGATTGCACTGTAATCACTGCACATTGCCACATTTAAAATGGCTTTTCTGAAACAAACCTAAGCGATAGCCCTAGTGGTAGTTTAAGGTACTAATAATAATAACAATTTCTAAATTAAATAGATTGTCCCCCTCATTTAAGGTACTTCCACCACCACATACACAAGAGATAGAAGTTGGTTTACTTCCTGTTGCAGAGACAATGTATATTTTTCAATGATTTCTTCAAATTATTAAAGTCGAGACAAAAAGCAGAAACTAAAAATTATTTCGATTGTATTCCTAATTAAACTTCATCTTTGGCTATGGTCAGTATTCTGACATGGCTTCTGATGTTATTAATCATTTCACATTTCAATCATTCATATTTTTTATATGTTTACCCTAGGTTAGGTAACCGTAAGATAGTTAGTTAAACGTCGGTTTACTAAACATAAGTAGTTGGTCGATTTTCGGCCATTGGCCGACGTCTAATTATCATAACTGTGATATTTAAGGAGCATAAACGTAACATACTTCCCCGAAAAAATGCACTAATATCGTGTTATCCATTAGCCTTCTCGACAAACTAATTTCATGTAAATTCTTGCTTCCTGGTGGCAATTTTGTTGCCAAACCTTTGAAAGCATTTGTGTCGGTTGGTCTCAACCATTGTAGCTTCTATGTGTACACTCTATTTTTCATTAGCATTAAATAAACTATCAAAGTACTGGAGAGTTTAATAAATAGTATTATAACATTTTCTGCATGAAAATTAAGTTAATAGAATCTTAATATTCTGGAGTGCATTTCACTGCGCTGTAGAAAAGAAGTAATTTTGTTCTTGAAGTACACTTATTTATGAATAAAGTCTTAAGTATTCATAAAACCGTTTAGAATATAGTACAGATACCTACAGTCTGCTCAAAATAAACTAAGCAAAATAATAATGTCTTAGTTATATGCAATTTTGAAATTATATAATGGCACTTCACTGTTTCTTGCATTCTGAATTATTGCTTCATAATTTTATTCTCTTTAATGTTTTTTTTCTTCTCTTAATACAAGATTTTCCTTATTCCATAATTAGGTATTTCTCTAGGATTTGAAAAATTAGAACTTTATTATTCATTAGTTTTTCACCGTCTTCCCAAACGGAGGAGGTATTCAATTCGACTGTATGTCCGCATGTTTTTTAAGGATGTTTGTGCCAATCCGATATATCCTTCCCGCTAAAATCCACCCCCGAAGGGAGTGGAAGAGGCAATTTGTCTCAGAAATCAAAAATATGAGACGGCAGAAGTAATGTTGGGACAATATCATTTTTTCTAAATAGTTACGGTTTTCCAGTTATATCAACGTAAAAATCTACAGTATGTCTATTTCTGCTATGTGGAGGCGGCAATTTATTTCTAAAACTCAGAGACGGCCAAATTAAAGACCAGATTATTTGTAACAACGTTTAAATTGAACATTTTTTCCTTAGAGTTAGAGCAGTGGTAAAATCTGAAATATACGTACTTCGGGTGCGATGTTTTGAGACCTCTGAATAATAACAAGTACAAGCAATGAATATACGCGGGTAATTGTATGAGTACACACTCAAAACTGTGAAATAAATATTTCTTACAAAAAAATTGGACCGACTTTATTAGTATGTGCATTGATAAATAGAAAATAAAATTAATTCCGCTAGTAATGGACTAGCGAAGTTGGTGCCAAGATTCTTCTATATAACTAGAATTACCAACTTCAAAATTACCAGAACCAATCGAATTAATATTATTTTATACTTTTCAGTGCACCAACTAATAAATCGATCCAATTTTTCGTAAAAAATATTTTTTTTATGTCTAGGTATATTATGTGTAAGTATAAGAATAGTAAAACGTTTGAAATTGTATAAGTGCGTGTTATCTGTGAGTGCTATTTCATGAAAGAATCAATAAAAAGAAAGTTCCTCTCCTTTCTTTTCCTGCATATTATTATGTACGACAGACATAAACTTTACTGAAAAGCTCCAAAAATTATGCTGTGGGTGTTGTAAAATGTTTGGCATTATATCAACTTCCTAATAGATAAATAATAATAAACATTAAATTAAACATTAAATCAATCCAAATTAACTCAAATAACTCATCACGTTCAGTATTAAATAAAAATTCGAATATTGATTTATTAAATTGGCACAATATTCGATTTATTTCTAATAACATTAAAACAACTGGACGAAGCAGTTCAAATTTAGTACGTATACAAAATTATGTTACCGCATCAGGGGAGTAAAGTGTAAATGAACGAATATTAATACTGAGAATAGATTTGGTGGAATGAATTAAAAAAATTAAGAAAATATTATATGGCATATCAAATGAAGGGCATGATGAGACAAATTTATATTTTGCATGAGCTGCACTCATAGTTTCTACGAAAATCCTATTTACGTATTTACGTAAGCCTTTTCACACGAGCCCGACTTGCACTTGATAATTTTTCTCTAATTAAGACAAAAAAGTTACTGTTCTAGAAACCGAACTTGGTCAGTTTTTGAGTTTAAGAATGCAAGAATTTAAAATAGCTGCTAGTGGGTCTCGTAACATGATTGTTTCATTATCAAAACGCTTAGCATAAACGTAGTTCCTTCACAGACGATAATAGAGGGTGTAGGTCTCTTAATTTCATAAAAATCTCTAATAACGCTATAAACCGAAGACTCCTTCGGAGCTTAACGTTATTCTAACAAATGTATTCTTTTCTGTTCCTCTTTTAACTCCTAGCAACCTTTGCAGAGAAAACAGATGACTTAGACGGAAAAAAATCATATTAATGGAAATGAATTATAACATTTCCAAAATAGTACTTTATCATATCATTCACAATCTTAAATCGAAATTAGGTCTTCGAACATCACACTTATGTTTGGGAAAAAGTCTCAATATATGCATGTTCATATCAAACATTTAGTTATGTAGGCTCAGATAATAAAACAAAGAGGACATATTCCATATATTTAAGTTACGTTCTCCAGGTTTTTAGATACATTAATATATGTATAACGAGAATAATGTGAATTTGGTGTATGTTATCTTAATTTCAACCAAAAATGTTCCTCTTTGAAATTATTTTTTTCTTCAAATATTCAGTAACCAGAATTGCTCCAAATTTAAAACTGTTTAAATTGTAAATACTCGTGTTTCAATCAACACCCAGAACACGTATCAAATATGTTACTACTTACCCAAATACATGTCCTGTTGTGGTTATGCTAATGACCTTACAATACAAGGTGGTTTAAATTATAATGGACAATTTCTCTTTTCAATGACTTTTAAACTACTTTTCTTTCATTGTTTCTTCTCAAGCTCACTATTGGAGTATCTTCATTTATTCTTAATTACATTACATTATGTAGGTTATATAAACCATAAGTATTAAAATTTAGTCTAAAGGTATCTAGTAAGCTTTTAAAACAAAATAATTACTGTGCCTTAAATAATTATTACATAATTTGTATATTGGTAACGAGAAATGGGATTTCCCGATCAGTTTCCATGACACAATTACCAGGAAATATTTGAAATCATTGCACCAATCAAAACAAAATGGACTTCTAAATAATTTTTCACTCTTCAGATTTCGTCGCAGGTTTTCTTCCACTCACCAATAAGAAATTATTGTAATGATAATTTTGACAAATTTCTGTGTTTATCGTCAATGTTCGTGTTAAATGTAACGACAAACAAAAACGACATCGGAGTATTATTAGTAGTAGTAGTATTAGTATTAGATTTTGGTTCAAATCGCTGGTGCTGTTTTTAGTTTATTATAAATATTTTTTACCAAAAATTGGACCAACTTTATTAGTTGGTGCACCAATAGAATTCAGACTTTACCATTGCTGTAACTCGAAAACGGTAAAAAATGTACAATAAAAACGTTTCCAAATATTGTCCTCTTTTTAATTTTCCATTCTAGAATTTTCAATTCCCGAAAAAATTTGCCCCTTCCACCTCAGACAGTAACCTATGATTATTTTTGAAAATGACCAATTTAAACGTTTGCGGATATGAAATTTTCTTAAATTCTACCGTCTCGGATTTTTCATCTTTGGGGAAGTTTTCGAGGAGAAGGGCATGTTTCATATTATTTTTTTTTCAATGGGACCAACTGTCAATATTCCTCTCTCAAATTTAAAAAAAATATCAAAATCAAAGCACGTTTACTATGCAAAAGGCGCGAACTAATATAAAAAAAACATGCAGACATACAGTCGAATTGTATACCTCCGTTTGGTTCGTCGGTCAAAAAAGAGTAGGTAAATTCTAAAATCTCCATGGCACAAAAATCGGTCATTCAAAGATTGAGATATATTTCGATAACTAGTAAAATCGACCAAGTGCTTTAAAATCAGCAGCCGTCGAAAGTTTACAGAAAAGTTAGAGAGATTAAACGAACATTTAATATCAATAAAACAGATTCAGAATGAGTTCAAATTAAGGATTTAATAAAAAGACTTTCATTGATCGTGGAGAATATTTAAAATAATAAACGCGTTCAGAAGACTGGTAGCTAATATCTTATAATTAAAATACAATAGACTTGATATTTTCTTTTGATGTTTGAAATTAGTTAGTGAAGTATGAAAATCAATCAACTTCTTTATTTAGCCCTTGTTCTGTCCCTCCCTTTAGCTCGTTTGAGATTTTCTTATAAGGCATTTCTTGTTTATGTTAAGAATGTTTCTCACAAAGATACATCTTTGTAACGGCCAATGCTCAGACAAAATGCCTGCTTGATATCGGCATCTCGTTTTTCTTATATTTATTCACAACAAATAGCAAGTACGTGGATCGTCCTGTACATGGAGTACCAAATTGCTAGTCAGTATCTCAGTAATTATAACAAGTAGAAAAAACTCAGATTGAGATTTGACATAACAAAATGACAATGTTATTTTTTTCTTTCTCTTTTCATTTTGATTTTTCTCAAATCCGAATGAGTCGCATTTACTATTTTTAAGTGGAAACTGTAAATACATTCAGAAGACAAAACTCTTCTCCTAGGTTCAGTGGTGCAACCAACATTTTAGTTTAACGACACTTTTATGTATTCACGACGCCTATGTAACCTTCTGTAAGGCACGCCTTTTTGCTATTTAATGATATAAAACAAATTATTAATCAAAAATATTTAAACAAGAAAATTATTAACAAAGAAATTTGAGACCATGGAAATATGTATATGACAATTATATTAAAGCATAATTGCAATTGCATAAGTCCTCCATGGAATAATGGTAAATAAATGATTTGTTTTGCTCGGAAATAAAATTCAAATTCTGAATATATAATATATATATTTTCAAATCATAATCATTTGAACTATCAAATATTTAAAATTTATGTCACTTTTCATTCCATTCTGTTTATATGACGGTAAAGATTACTAGAAAATTAAACTTATATACCTACCTATTTCTATTTTTGACCGAAGAACCCCGAACGGAGGAAGTATACAATTCGACTGTCTGCTTTTTTGATTTATTTGAAAGAGGACACTTGAGAAATGGTCCTTTATTTGTAAAAATTCTAAGAAATCCGAAATCTCCTTTCCTCCGAAAACCGCCCCCGAAGGGGGGTGGATGTTGCAAATTTTCTCAAAAATGGAAAAGATAGGACAATATCCCGAAACATTTAAATTGAACATTTTTTTCAAAAGAGTTGCGGTTTTCGAGTAGGTAGTGTTACATTCATGTTAAAATGTCATATAATATGTGTATTTTCAATGTGTACTACATGAAAGTCAATAATATTTGCAACAATATTTATAATTTTTTTTCCTTAGAGTTACGGTTTTCGAGTTAAAGCGGTGGTAGAATGGTTAAATCTAAAATACTTCTGCGTATTTCCGCAGCAATGTTCTGCATAATAACAAATACAAGCAGAGAATATAAGTGGGTAATAGGATAACTACTATCTATAATTATAATCCTAAATAATTATATTTTAACTTATCGAAATATAGATCAATTGAGTTATTATGTTGACATGATATAAAAATATCATGAAACCATACAGAAAGTATGGAGAAAATTATAAATGTCAGGTCTATATAATAATAATTCGATGTTTTCCATATTATGATAAGACATAAAATTAATTATTTATATTATATTAACGCACAATAAGAATGTGAAGAGTCACTCCTTTTTTTGAATTTTAAATCGATAATTTAATTTTATTTCTACTTAATGCAATCCTTGCTATTAAATAGCAAAACGGCATGCCGTACTTCTGTTTAAGTCCAAAAGTGTTTCGCGAAATTTCAACTTTGCCGTGCCCAGTCGAGATCATGATCTAGGAAGCAGGATCCGCAGATCGAAAGCACCTTGTGTTTTTATTGAAATCACATCTTTAAATTTATTTTTTTGTTCTTGAGTATAATATAACTTTAAAAAATATTCTTTCCTGCTCAATTATGATGAAAGGCTTAAAATTGACTTATTTGAGAGTTATTATTCTAGGAATAAGACAGACTTCATTAGATGTCGCTCTTAAAAGTAGGAAATATCATTACCTAATTCAGGAGGTATACAAAGTTTGAAGTTTGAGCAAAGCGTCATGATGCGTCTTCTCTTGGCACCAAGTTATCTTTTTTATGATTGCTCCATTATTTGTTATTATTTCATACGTTTAAGTGCAACATCCAATTAAGTCAGTCGTAGTTTAAATGATTTCGGTAATTAAGTTTATTTCAAACATTGATGTTCATTCAGAATTTGCCATCTGTTCATCTCTATTATAATTACTAATAAGCACTTTGGCCACCCTGTACATACCGTATCAGAATGCATACACGTATAGGTGATGTCATTATAGTAGAAACAAGTGAATGCTCTCACGATTCACGATCACAGCCAATCAGTCTTTCATCGTTTTCGATAGCGAACGCGCGCCATTGTTCTCGATTTCATGCGCGGATTTAAATCGCCTTACTGTTTGGTGCACATACCTAATGTTTATTTTCGATTTATGTGCTGCTCCTTCAGGAATTGGGTTGTTGCACTAGTGTGTCTGTTGTTGGCATTCGATTTCAAGTGAAAGATGATGGACAAGTGCGGGTATTGTGCTTTTAAATGGATTTTGAATTTTTGTGAACACTTATGGTCATGGTAGTTTATTTTTGTGTATGTGAAATTTTCAACTTATCTAGCTGCGATGGATGGTACAAAAAATTAGCCCAAAATTATTGGAGAATCGACCACTTTAATTTATTTTGTATAAATTTAAGTCATCAACCCTGATGGATAGTCTATTTATCAACCCCTATATGCCCAAATTTCTTAAAAACATCTTAGAGTTTGTTTAGAAGGATTTGTAACTGGTTTTTATTTTAGGACATAATTGATAGCTAACACGAGTATATTCCGGTGAAATAGTTTTTTTGGCAGTTTATCTTTAAATTATTCATTTATTCATAAAAACTGCATGCTAATAATTGTGAGCGTCGACCTTAACGTTGTTAACTTACCCCACAAGTAATAAAATCAGTCATAAATTAATAAAAGGGATTATTTTAATTAAAACAATGGGTCATCTCCACAGTATTTTAATTGTTATAAATTCTTATATGAGACATGTTTCGGGATTGGTAAATCCCATTTTCAATATGATAAGGTTATGGTAGTAAAAACATCATAGGAATCCAAGTGTAGCAAGTCAAAAATAATAAAATAAAATAAATTCAAAATTACCCTCCCATTAGATAATTACCCCAAAATTAACCCGAAAATAAAATAAACATAATTCTACACAAAACAAAATTAAATTCTAACGGAAACTTCTCTTCTTGTGTTACATTTTAAGGTTGATGCGAGAAAAGTAATTATGTAACGGGAGGGTAATTTTGAATTTATTTTATTTTATAATTTTTGACTTGTTACACTTGGATTCCTATGATGTTTCTACTACCATAACCGTGTCAGATTGAAAATGGGATTTACCAATCCCGAAACATGTCTCATATAAGAATTTATAACATTTAAAATACTGTGGAGATGACCCATTGTTTTATTTAAATTCATCACTACTCCACTTTGAGAATGGACTTCTTTTTGAAATATCAAAAGGGATGATTAACATCATGATATGATTAGGTATGAAAATGACTGGGAAAATGATACGAAATTAGAATTACATTAATTAGATTCTATCCCAGTAACTCCATACTGTAAAATGTAAATAAATCGTGATTGAATAGCTATCCTGCCTTAATTTATTACATAAATGGGGTAAATGATAATTTTTCGATAACTGGCTTTGTTTACGGTGTGAAACCCGGCAGGTACCTCATATGTTGATTCTTACAAGATATAATATTGCCATCTATTACATATTGTTTGATTCACAATATAATTTAATTCTGGTACCAATGGAATATTATTTGAGTTGAACCTATTGTGGGAAACGTTATTTATCGCACATTTTTATTCACCGATTTCAAAATATACCGGCAAAAATTTTCAATTTTCCAAGTGCTCTAATTAGGACACCTTTGAACTATTTGAGAAATGTCTAATTGAAATGTTGATGAAAAAAATCTCTTGTTTCATCCTGCCAGATAAAATTGCAGGTTTGTGGTTCAATATGGAAACCTTTGAGAGCACTCCTCTTTCCAATTACCAAACAATCATCAAAATCGGTGCACGTACAGAATGCAAAACCGCAAAGAAATATTGAAAATCTGTTGTGTATATATACTTCACACGACTTACCTACCGCTCTAGAACGAATTCCATCGATAAGAAAAATCGTCTGATCAGGTCGCGTGACCATAATTTTGTTTTCAGCATGCTAATACAGACAGCATTGTTCTTATACAATTTTGACTTTAGCAAAACCCTTCAGCCAAATTACGAATAAAAAATTGATCAAACAGTTAATTAGCGCATAACTTTTTTTCTGCTTTTTCTCAGAGCCTACGCGTTATAGCAGGTGGTGGAGGCCTTTGAGCAGAATGTTTTTGTAAAAATCGTTTGAGTATTGGATGATACTTGATAGAAATCCTTAAATTAAAATTAAATTTATTTCTTTTCAATTTAGTTTATACCTACTCATATTGCTAAAAGAACAGTGTTCCGAAACAATTGTCATGTGTTAACAACATTTTAGTAGAAACTTAATATATCTAGTATTTTAGTTTTAAAATCGTTAGAGCAGTGTTTGCGCCAGCGTCTTAACGAAACAGGTTTTTAGCTATTGCATAGCAATCAGTGCGAGCAGGATACCCAAATCGATACCCTACAAAACAAAAAAGAAAGCAACAAGTTCAGTCCATCTGTTCCCGAGATAATCTTGGCACAAACAGACACATAGGAAATGTCAACAACACGCGATTACAATACTTTCCTTACTAGGCTACCTTGTGGTAGGAAAGTAAAAAGCTAACAAAAAATTGAATTGTATAATTTAAAATAAGAGGCTAAATATAATTTCGGTTAAATTGTTATTATTCATATTCTCATTTCTCTCATTTTGATA
This sequence comes from Crioceris asparagi, assembly GCA_958507055.1. Taxonomy (NCBI): domain Eukaryota; kingdom Metazoa; phylum Arthropoda; class Insecta; order Coleoptera; family Chrysomelidae; genus Crioceris; species Crioceris asparagi. Next base: position 74,271,154 of record OY293828.1, read on the forward strand.
AATATTTAATTGCCCACTTGTTGTAATTCGATTTGATACTTTATTACTCGAACTTCTACTAACTTGACATTTTGTCCCATTCTCCCCCAAATATATCAAGGGTAACTGATCTGGAAGATGTAATTTCACACCTTTGAGAACTTTCATTCGGTTTAGGTCCCAAACTTTCACAGGTTTCAGAGTTTTATATATATAGGTACTTTCCTATATAACATGTAAGGAGATTATGCATCAATGTATTAACTTGATACAATTGTTATGTATCGCATTACGATAAATTATTTGCTCACATGATCCAGGTGAGATCCAATACTATTATTATCTAGCGGTAAACGTACAGGAATCGATGTTCCAATTATTGCAACTCACTTTCTATATCATTATATATCAGGAATAATGTTTATTTATCATTTTCCTTTATAAATGTACATACAATCTGGTTATATTTGTTTTAATTGCTCCACATGGATATGAATCTATTCATTTATTATGGTATTATATCAAAACTAATTTCCCCAAGTGAATGCTTACCAATGATGTAATGATTTTTGTTCAATTATTTTAGGTTTATGAATTAAAATGCACACGCTATCATTTAATTAATATTTTATTCCAGATAATCAGCAACATGCTGACTACTAATTAACAATAATAAACAGTGCATCAATTTGCGGGCACACGCATTTTCTTTGTGGGCAATATTATAAAATAATTATTGTATAAATTCATCCGTGATGAAAAAATTATTATCGTATAATTATTATCATCCATATCTTTTTATGGTTTTTACATGCGTTATACATTGAAATCACGGTATGTATTTTTGTTATGAAATAATGAAACTTAATTTTCTCCAATATTCATTCATCTTACGATTATGTTTCTTTCCTTTTTTTATCTTCGGTTTTTCCTCAAACCACAAGTTTATTTGACCAACTTCCCAATTATTTGGCACATTGCTCTTTATGTTCCAATAATAATCAAAATAGAAATCCGAAAGGGGTTGGAGGGGATTTTTTTGTTCTGAAAATGGTAAAACTCTATGTTACAGGATTGAGGAAAGGTTAAAATTTAATTTAATTTCCGACTTCTTTGTATTATTTGGGTGTTGCCAGACTCGGGGCAACTGAGAAATTATCGTAATTTTCTATCACAAAATTTTGTAACGTTTTGTTAACGGTAATTACTTCAGATTTTCGGACAGAATTTTAACTTATTCGGTCTGGTGTTTTACATTTCTTTCAACCTATTTGCACAAAACCAGGATGATAAATTGTTCTGGGCTCTGGGATATAAGGGGATCGGGGCAGGAAGTAGGGCATGGTGTAGCAAGGTTGGGAACAGGAGGGCATATTTTGTGGCCTCGACCGACAATGGGAATTCGTTGACCCACAGGTCAAGAAATTCTTCAAACGGTAGGAGGAGGAAAAAAACAGGAAAGAATTGGTGTAGGTAGAACGTTTTAGACAGGCCAAATCTTTAGATGAGAAATAACTCACTGAAAAGCCAATATTCTCAAATACGGGTACGGCGGATAAAAATGTTGATTTTGTGGTAATGGAAATGTAACAACTATATTTCATCACCTGCGAAAAAACGAAAAATAGTTATGTTCAAACAATAGATGTAGAATTCATAAACTATTCTGATATTTATTCATTTCTCGTCATTTTCTAATTTCTCAGTATCATTTAGTCAGAATATATTTTTGTAAATTCAATATTTATTGAGATTTGGTTCAAAGGGAATTCTTTATTTTAATTTAATTTTTATGGATAACAGTTTTTTGGATAAATTTAAATTGGTTACAGATCTAGATTATCACTCGAAAATAGAAATGGTTAATTGTTTAATTCGCTTTTTTACGTTAGAAGTAAGGATCTATTTGGAATTATGGCATTGCTATTAAAAATTATTTGATAAAAGAATTAACTATCTTATTAATAACATTGATGATGAAGTATGTTATTATTTCTATAAAAATTTGCATCATTGACATATTAAGCATACTGCTTCTGTATGTATGCAACCAACATTACGCCAGAATTGTTTGAGAACGTTGATGACTTTGTCATAACTCTTTTGATTTCTTCTATCGATGGTTCTTTCATTTGAGAAAGCTCATGAACTAAAAACGAAACAATTAATTTTAGAAAATTGTTTGTTCTCTTTATGCTGAAAGTTAATAAAATTGCTGAATATGATATTGAAGCTGATTTTAGATTTTACTATCATAAGTATAATAAGTACGGTGCCTATAAATCTGAAAAGGATATTTAATTCCAATTAACGAATTAAGATGATTGTTTTGTATAGTGTAATGAAACAAACTGGTATAGATGGTGAAGATCTTAGAATTATTCGAAATATTTACCATACCATTAAAATAGATCACCAATTAACAGATCTAGTAGCGATACAATGCGGAGTAAGACAGGGATGCATATTGTCGCCTCTTCTCTTTAATATCTACACCGAACAAATTTTCAAACACGCCCTAGAAGACGTGGACGAGGGTATTCTAGTCCTAGTCAATGGAGTAAGTCTGAACAACATTAGATATGCGGACGACACAGTTGTGTTCGCAGATATTATAGAGGGACTATAAGGCCCGGCGCAAAATGAGACGCAACTTGGTGGGGTGAGGCAGCGTGGGTCACGGCAAGTTTTTGTGAAACTACGGATTCGACAAGTTTTGTTCTATTCAAGTCATGGAGACTCGAACAAAACTGAAAAGTATAGTTATCTATTTCTTTTGGTTTGTGACCTCAGCAACAATTTGATTATTTAAGTTGGCCTAAGGTCAATAAAACAGCGTTGATAATAAAATTATTTATATATTATACATTATAAGGTATCTTGATACATTCGTCTAGCGACAATTTCCCTTTGCCAAGGTACGGCTCATGCACAGTTAAAATAAATAATAAATCAGTGCAGTAGCAGCTGTCATTTTTCAGCAAAGTGATCTGCCTGCGAAGTGAAATTGCCATTGTATTTGCGTGGTTACCCGCGCTATCAGTTTTCAATCGCATAAACTCGCAGTGACTCACGTTGCCTCCTCTCACCAAGCTGCGTCTCATTTTGCGTCGGGCCAAAACATTAATGACTCGAATAATAGAAGTAAGTCAACAATGCGGCCTGGGCATAGATATAAAAAAGACCAAATACATGACCATCAGTTAGCATCCAATATTAAACACCCAGATATTGGTAAATGATCAACAAATCGAAAAAGCCGAAAGTTATACATATCTGGGTACCAATATAAATAGTCAATGGACCATTCCGTGAAGATAAAACAAGGCATAGCAAAGACCAGGTCAGCATTTATTAGGATGAGTTCGAGTTCGGCTCCTTAAATGCTATATATTTCCAGTACGGAATGGAAGCTTGGACTCTGTCGGAGAGATCTATGAGGAAAGTAGAGGCTTTTGAGATGTGGTGCTACAGACAACTATTGTGAATATCATGGGTTGATCGAGTGACGAACACTGAAGTTCTGTACAGAAAGGAGAATGAAGTTCTTATCACATTGAAAAAAAAACAAAAAATGGAGTATTTTGTCCATATCATGAGAAATAATGAGAGGTATGATTTACTTCAATTGATTATTAAGGGGAATGTGCCTGGTAGAAGAGGACTGGAAAGACGACTTATTTCCTGGTTCAATAACCTGAGAAATTGGTTCAATATGACGACGATCTGTTTCGTGTAGCTGTAAACAAAATCAAGATAACCATGATGATTGCCAACATCCGGAACAGATAGGCACTATAAGTTGAAGAAAATCCTAAAATAAATGGCTGTGATCTTAGTTTTTTTTAAATAATGCTTTCATTAAATAATTGAGCTGAAAGTTTTTTCTGAAATAAAGTAAAATATGTCTTTTGATCGATTCACAAAAGTTTCCTTTTTTCCATTCGATTGGTCTAGAAGTTTCTATTCTATTAGAACATAAATAATTAGTAGGTAACAAAAAAATAATTTCTTTCTGTTTTATGCTGAAAGGTATGAGCCATCATCTGCATTATTTTAACAGTTAAATTAAGTGTTTATTTGTCAGTAACGTTAGCTGTTTTTGTCTTGAGCAGGTGAATTTCATTGTTATTCTCTTTTTTTTCCAGCCCCTTCATGAAGGTAACCGTCGTCGGTCGCCGTCCTCCACGGCGAGCGCCGCCGCTCGCCGTCAAAAGGCAACATCAACCCCTCACCTTCTAGAAGCGCCTGCTTCCGATAACAGGTAATAACAAGAAACATTATTATATTTCAAGAAGAAATCCATTCTCAAAGTGGAGTAGTGATGAATTTCAATAAAACAATGTGTCATATCCACAATATTATAATTAAAAATTTAAATTTCTTAAATGAGACATGTTTCGGGATTGGTAAATCCCATTATCAATCAATAAGGTTATGGTAGTAGAAACATCTTAGGGATCCAAATGTAACAAGTCAAATTATAAAATAAATAAAATAAAATTATTCAAAATACCATCACATTATATAAAAACCCAAACAAATAATAATAACCCGAAAATAAATTAAACATAATTCTTACAAAACAAAAATTAAAATTAAATTCTAACGGAAAAATAATTTTTCTTGTGTTACATTTTGAGGTCGATGCGAGAAAGATTTTGGAAGAGTAACCAATTTATATCTTGTCACACTGTCTGAAGCACCGTAACTTTTCTTTATATTCTCATAATTATAGTTTAAGGATTCAAAGGCAAATAGTTGATTCAGATTCATCGGATTTTTTTCACTGCGTTTGATTTTATTTACAAGTTTTATGATCCTTTTCTGAAGTGATTGCAACATGTTTAGGTTGTTTTTATAGGCTATGAAATGCTATGAAAAAGCGTAGTATATCATCCTTAGTGTACTTGATTGCATAATCATATATAGTTTGTAGAAAATAAATATTAAATATTTAGTTTTTTGAATAAAGTAATCTATATGTTTATCCCATTTTAAGTTGGAGTCAAAAATAATACCTACATATTTACATTCTTGGACTCTAATTAAACTCTTTCCATTTATTTCGATATTCATATTTTCTGGTACATTATCACTATAGTTTTCAAAACAAATGTATGTAGTTTTGTCAATGTTTAATGATAATTTCTTGAGTGCTAACCACTTGGCTATTTTATCTAAGTTTGTATTCATATTTAAGTGAACTTTTTTCCAGGAATGGTCGGTTGAAATAACACAGTGTCATCGGCATAAGATCTTATTTTCATCTAGTACCGTTAAAAGATCATTTACATATAATATAAATAGTAATGGCCCTAAAATAGTTCCTTGGGGTACTCCTGTTGTTATTGTAACAAAATGACTCCTGATATCTCCAATTTTAACACACTGTCGTCGGTTTTCCATATAACTAAGGGCTTTCCCTCTGATACCGTACTGATACAATTTATCAAATAAAATGCTATGATTGATCGTATCAAAAGCTTTAGCAAGGTCTAGGAAGGTTATTGCAATGGGAGTGCTTTTATCTAATTTCTCATAGAGTTCTTTGGTGATGTAACTCAGTGCATCTTTGGTACTCCTCTTTTTAATGAAGCTAAATTGATTTGTAGCTAAAATTTTATTTATTGGAATAAATTGACATATTCTTGAGTGTATAATTTTTTCAAAAATTTTAGCTATGTTTGAGATTAGTGAGATAGGTCTATAGTTTGCAGCATCATTTTTATTACCTGATTTGAATATGGGTATCACATCACTTACCTTGAGTGCGTCAGGCCATATTGATCTTTCACATAGATTGAAAATGTGCGCTAAAGCATCTGAGATATAGCCCGATAAAATTTGTATTGATTTGGAATTGATCATGTCCACTCCACCATTTGTTAATTTGAGATTGTCTATAACACTTTGAATTTCTGTAGGATCTGTTGGTTTTATATAGATAGAATTTTAATGCATTGGAGGCAGTTTAATTTTCATATTTGGAGGAGTTTTAATTGATTTGCTTAGGTTATTTCCTATATTACAAAAAAATTGTTTACATAATCTGCTATTTTACCAGGTTCACCTACCTTAACATTATTGATATCGACTATGTGACTGATTGTGTTATCTACTTTATTTTTACCAAGCTTGGACTTAATGTACTTCCATAAATACTTTGAATTGTTAGTAACAGTTTGTTTATCATGTTGCACTTTAGTATCCTTTATAATTTTGTCCAGTCGTTTTACATAATTTCTATATTCTCTCTTTAGTTGCTCATTGTCCGGATCACTTTTCATTTTTATATATAGTTTTTCTTTTCTAGCGCAGGGAACGACTATTGCCTTTGTAATCCAGTTTTTCCTTCGTTTTTTATTTTTAGAAATGATGTTTACAGTCATTCAAGCATTCTTGAACTTCCCTTATAAAAAAGTCCTTTGCTTTATTTGGATCATTCATTGATTTGCCAATATTCCAATCTTTGTTATTAGCCCGACTTGAAAGTTTTTTGTAGTCATAATAAAAGTTAGATTCAACATTTATTATACGATGAGGTTTTGCTAGAGCGATGGTGGGTAATTGTCTGTAATTGGAACCATTCATTTAAAAAGTCTTACATCGATGGATTTTGATTTGATACTACTACCATAACCTTATAGATTGATAATAGGATTTACCAATCCCGAAACATGTCTCATTTAAGAAATTTAAATTTTTAATTATAATATTGTGGAGATGACACATTGTTTTATTTAAATTATTACATTTATATTTGACTAGCAGTACCGAGCGCGTTGCTGCCGTAGCAGTATTAATTGTAGAGATATATGAAATTTGAAATAAATAATTATGTTGATTATTTGCCATATGCAGTCCAATAGAAAAAATTAATAAATAAAACGAATTTCAAAGTTATCACTTTAATTATTAATTTATTATCTCAATTTTAAATGACGATTACTTATAAAAATAATTTCCTGCTTTTGTACACTTCAGTAATGCTTTATAGCACACGATATTTTTCTACTTGCTTGATTATTTTAAATAATTTACTTTATCACCTGTATTTCCACAGTGTTAGATGGAGTAGGTTTGGATTAATATTTTTCCCTGTCTATACGAGAAACGAGAAGTGCTGCCATCTCGTAGCGAAAGGCCACACTCTTCTCAGAAAAAAGGCTTATTGTTCCAGATAATATAGGTGTTCTTTGGATAATGGTTACTTTTTTTTACTTTTCTCTCCATGAGAACCTTCCTTATGCCTTAACGAAAATAATGAAACAAAAATTATCCGAATTGGACGAGCCGTACTCGAGTGTTGCGCTTAGCAAAGCATTTGGCGATTCATTTATATATATATATATATATATATATATATATATATATATATATAGATAGATTTCACTATCCTTAATAATTACAGAATTTTTAGAAGATAATGAATATAAAATATATTACATTCAATAAATACGCTAGTGCGGAAAGTAAATGACTACATATGCTAGTAAGTGTTAATCAGACAAAGAACCAGTACATACAATATCATACATACGTTATCAATGCTCGATCAAACTATGCTTAAAAAGCAGAATTTTGATTTCAAACATATATTTGCAATAAACACATATTACACTCGCTAATAATATAGCTTCTAACATTTCATTTCCTATGGCTTACTATGTTACTACAGGGTGTCCCAAAATTCCTTGTACATAGAGCTACTCTATGTTGGTAGAGCAGAATAAGTCAGTTGAGCCAAAATTAGCTAGGTATATCACAGAGAGCTCCGTTTACCTGTGAGGAAGCTTCAAAGTTGAAAGAAATTTTCTTTTATTAATTAAAAACAAGTCGTGCCATTTATATAAAATTTGGTATGTATCTATATCAATTGAAGAGCCATTGTTCGAAACAAAAATTACACGAACTGAAATCATGGAAAGGTAAAAACCGCCCTTATCTTTTCATAAATGAGATCGTATTTTTAGGGTTGCCCCTGTTTCTTCATTTGCAGCATTTTTTGTCTCATGCAAAAATATGTATCATAGTATTTGAGTAAAAAAATTGTATGAGCTGATATTTAGTGAATTTTCATGAAAACTAAGTTGGCGGTTATAACTAATGCAACCCGGCGGCTGTCAACTTTACTAATAAAACAATAGGTAATTCTGACAGATACGGTGTAAAAATTGCCGATACTACTCATTTTATGTATTGTATTTTTTTGTTTCGATTCAAAGTTATTTCAAACATTTTGTGGCTAATATGGAGTACACATTCAATGAACAAACTGATATTTTGCTAGTACATACTTGGTTTTTGTAATGGCTTGAGAGTGTTCGGGTATACCATGAAAGATTTCCAAATTGACAGATTTCGTATCACCGGACTTTTGCTTCTATCGACGGAATTGTAGCACACCCTGTATAATCCCAGACGTCAATATTGACCGTAGGCAATACTATCTATTACCTATGGAATAATTGCCAATGACAACTACGCAGAAGACAAAAATAATGATATAAGATACAGGGAACACATCCTGTGAATTTCACACACATATACATCTCAGGGTAATGTTGCACTTTCACAATCAAATAATTACACCCTTTCAAACGTGTACCAAAAATTCTGACTAAATATTTAAAAAACTAACCTTATAAGTTTTTCTTCTTCTCGAACTCTTTGGTAATCCTGATAATTTTCATTAATTATATACCTTATTTATTTTTATTTTTGTCTTTACTATACGTTTTCCTAGTGATGATTGCGGAAATACCTAGCAGGTTTAAAGTATTTCTGCCGATAAAATTGAAAACAATAGTATGAGCCAGTTTTTAAATACTCCATTCTTTTCAAGGCTTATTTTGTACAACTCACCCAATCATTCAAAAAACATATTCGGAATGAACAAAATTACCAATTCCATGTTTGGATAAATGTATTTCACAATTAATTCATTTAATCAATTAAAGAAACTGCTTAGTGACAGTACAATTTAAAAATCAATATGTTGACTTCAGTTGTATCTACAATTAAACTTCCACTCCCCTTTTCCATAGGGAAACACTGGCTTCGTTTATTCACTGCCGGTATATATATTCTTAAAACTAATATTAAAGGTTCAGTTACTGAATCTCTGGATAAATAAATATTTTTATCAAAAAGTTGGACCGACGTTATTAGTTGGAGCACTGAAAAATACAATAGTTATTTTTGTATTAAGTGCCTAAAATGAGAGAATTTTATACACGAAATACATTTTTTGTACAACTGTCAAAAAAACTTGACAATTCTGCATACATCTTCGGAAATTTATGTTGAAAGTAATTGTACAAACTTTACTATCAATTATTATTCAAATAAATGAAATTGTTGTTGTTGAATAATCAATTAATAATTGACTCTGTTAAAAATAATCCTTCAAAAAATAATATTTCATATTTATTTTGTGAATTATTTTGACAGTGAAAAAACAGTATTTTTTTCACGGTGAAAAAAAGACTTTTTCCACGGTGAGATTATTTTTTTTCACGGTGAAAAAAGTAAACATTTACGGATCAATGGAAATGCAGAAATGTCAAGTTTTTTTGACAGTTGTACAAAAAATAATATTAATTCTATTGGTGCTGTTACTTTTGAAGTTGTGCAGTTGCAGTTAGATTGATAAATTTTGTCACAAACTTCACAAGTACCAGCACCAATAGAAATAATATTATTTTGTATTTTTCAGTGCTCCAACTAATAACGTCGGTCCAATTTTTTTTTTAATATTTATTTCACACTTTTGAGTTTAACATGTCACGAAAATCGTTGAACGTTCACCATTATCCATGTATGATTTGCTTGTATTTGCTATTACTCAAAAATATTATAAAATTTACCACTCTTTTATCTCGAAAACTCTAAGGCAAAAATGTTCATTATAAATATTGCTACAAATAATTAGGTTTTTCATGTAGAACTCACAGATTTTCAATTATCGAAAGAAATCTCCCTCTCCGTATGGCAAAAACTTACAGATTTGAAAAATTGACATGCCTTTCACTAGAAAACCGTACCTCTTTTGAAAAAATGTTCAATTTAAACGTTTCCGGATATTGTCCTATCTTTAATTATATCACCTCAGATTTTCGGTTTTCGAGAAAATTTTCGGAGGGAAGGAGATTTCGGATTTAAATGAATCAAGAATCATCAAAATCAGAGTACGATTATTATATAAAACATGCGGTTAAAATAAAAAAAGCAGACAGTCGAATTGTATACCTCCTCCGTTCGGGGTTCGTTGGTCAAAAATACATGTTTATTCTGTTGATTGCAAAAGACTGAACCGTTGACTTTACATTATGACACTACCTATTAGCCTGAATTGGATAATTTTCCTGAAATTCATAACCGTAACTCTGTCTTCCGCCCAAATAAATGCTAACATTGTAAATCTACATAGAACTCTTGTGTTTCGATTTATATGTAAATTTATAATGATCTTATAGCAACCCTATTGGATAGTGATGTAATTTGCAGGAAACATATATATAATTAATTGCTAATGCAAATTCCAAATTTAATTTGCGGATGTATTTTTTTGTAATTCTAATTTATTTCATATGGATTGTTTAATGTGATTATAGAATTCTCCATTTTAGCAGTAAATAGAATTATCGTTATTTCCACATTCACTCACATTAACAAAGTTATTACGTACCACTCGAAATCAAATAATATATTATTGGTTCCCAGGAGATTCCCTCTATTTGTAATACTAATATTATTACATTCATTTAGAAGAGCATATGTCCATAATGTGTCTGCATGTTGACTGTTTTCGATGGAGAAGCCGATAAATTTTACTCAGTTCTGGGTTCGGGTTGGTTCAGAAGAAATGGACGAAATTCCAGGACTTCATTCTACACGTGAAAATAATTTAAAAAATAGTCAAATGAGAGTCGGGCTTGCTTTCATAGGTTTCTTATGGTTTTCATATAGGTTTTCCTGTTAACTTTAGCTATTTTATATTTTTTCAAAATTCTACTCTTAGTAGTTTTTTAGATAACGAGGGAAATCGTGAATTTTCCTGTTTTAACGATGTTTCTAGAATCCTGGTACCGGTAACTCATTTTTTACCTATAGTTTTGATGACGTTAGCAAATCCCGGTAAAAATGTGTCCTTGGCGGTTTCTGTTTATCAAAGTCAAACTTAACCTAACTTTTTATGCTTTGGAGTTTTGCTGATGTGTGAAAGTGGAATGTTTTTGTGGGTTTTTTAAACGTGAAATTAGTTTTAAAATGGTTGTAGTATAGAACAAACATTTAAAAGTCATAAAGAAGTTGAGGAAACTTTGAAAGTGTACGAGAAAAAGACATTTGCCAAGTACTGGAAAAAGAACGCCCGAATGATTACAGCTATGCAACAAATCAAATACCTCAGATGTTGCGGCATGAACCATTTTTTGTAATATTTCTTTCGTCTCCCGTCCTTCCCATCTTTTGTAATGAAAAATGCATATAATTATTGATCGACTTCCCAAAAGGAGGAGGTATACAATTCGACTGTGTGCTTTTTTTTTTTTGGTTTTTGCGCGCCTTTCATATAGTAAACGTACTCCGATTTTGATGATTTTTGATTCATTTGAAAGAGGAGGCTTGAGAAATGGTCCCATATTCATAAAAACGGGAATCCGACATCTTGTTCCCTCCGAAAACCGCCCCCGAAGGGGGTGGAGGGGGCAAATTTTGTCGAAAATTGAAAATCTGCGTTGATATAATTACAGATAGGACAATATCCGGAAACGTTTAAATGGAACATTTTTTCAAAAGAGTAACTGTTTTCGACATAGAGACATTTTAAATTCTCAAATATACCTATTTTCGCTATGTGGAGAGGGCGATTTCTGTCGAACATTGAAAATCTGTTTGCAGTACATGAAAGACATAATTATTTGTAGCAACATTTATACTGAACATTTTCCCCTTAGAGTTACGGTTTTCGAGTAAAATCGGTGTTAAAATGGTAACAACTAAAATATTCAAGCGTATTTCCGCAGCGATGTACTGAGATCTCAATAATAACAACTACAAGCAAGGAATATACGTGGGTAATAGAATAAGTACTATCTTCATTGGTATTAGTGAACGTTCAACGATTTTCGTGACTAATGTTACACTCAAAAGTGTGAAATAAATATTTTTTACAAAAAATTGGACCGACTTTATTAGTTGGTGCACTGAAAAGTATAAAATAATATTAATTCTATTGGGGCTGGTACTTGTGAAGTTGGTGCCAAAAGTTACCAATCTACCTGCAACTGCACAACTTCAAAAGTAACAGCACCAATAGAATTAATATTATTTTATACTTTTCAGTGCACCAACTAATAAAGTCGGTCCAATTTTTTGTAAAAAAATATTTATAGCTATTAGCTTCTGGAAAATATTCTTTCACAAGTATTCTCTCTAATAAGTCCTTAACTGTTATCATACACTTAGTATTAGTCAAGTTTACATTTCTAGTTTTAAATTCTTCCAAAAACCACCGAAAAGTTTCTTCATCTTCATTACAAAGTAATCAAAATGCAACAATCTCTGTTTGGAAATTTCCATCTTCACATACAATCAAAAATAATCCTATTCCTATATTTATAAGTACCGTCAATGCCCAACAACTCTGGATAAGCATCATATGTCCTTTTCATCTGGGAAGTTTGGATAAACATTCGTTTAAAATTGTTTTCAGAGTCTTTTAAAATACTAACTTCACAATCATATTTATTTTTCAAAATATCCACACAGTGATCTAGGCCAATAGGGGCTTTATTTGTAGCACTTTGTTTAATGTTCGATAGATATTTTAACGTTAACTTTGGACCTGTACCTATCTTTTTCTAGCTTCTCTCTAACATTCTTTTTATTGGCATCTAACAAAAGTAACATTTTTGCTTCTTTTTTATTTTCATAAGGCAATTTTCTCTGTTGCGGCAAAAAATCAAAAAAAGCTTTACATGTCTCATGATTATGGTCGCTTCAAGGAATTTTCTATTTTGGGAAACACATAAAGCTACAAAGGCAGGACATGGAATTTCATTTTTAAATGTCATTATCACTTTTAAGTTAGTTTCTTGTTTTTGGAAACGTTGCCCTCGAAAAGACAACAGTATTTTTGCTCGTAATATCGTCATTCTGGTCTTACTACCTTTTTGATTCTGCGGGCTTTAATCAATCGAGCTTCCCTTTTCCAGTACTTCGTAGACTTTCAAAATTTCCTCAACTTCTTTATAACTTTTAACTGTTTGTCCTATATTAAAAACCATTTTAAAAGTAATTTCACGTTCAAAACTCACGAAAACATTCCACTTTCACACAAAATTCAAAAAAATAAAAAAAGTTAGGTTAAGTTAGACTTTGATAAACAGAAATCGCCAACGACTACATTTTTACCTGGATTCTATACACAACATTTATTCAAACTATATGCACGCGTTTGCGGACCCAACTCAGTATCATCACTAAGTTTAAACTGGTTTTGTGTGTAAATACAGATAATAATGGTTCCGTTTTCTTATCTGAAAATTTTGGGGGCGTTGAGAAGCGATATAATCACTTGATGAAAATGTACCATTAAAGCAAAATTCGTATACAAAGAAACATAAAAAATGTATGGGTGTGGTTCAGCTCTTACTGAGCGTATGCGAAAGATATGAGATTTTTTGTCGAGTTTTGCAGAATATAGGTCTCACCTCCAAAAGTTTTACATTGGGAATGTTTTTTGGGGATAGGTCATACAATATTTTTTTCTATATAATTATTAGAATCTATCCTGGTTTACGCAACACCGAATATAATTCTAATACTGTATAGAGTCGGCTACTGCAGTTTATTCTGGATATAATAAATGATAAGAATAAAATCTATATAAATAATCTGGCTTCGGCTATTCTAATTCTACCTTTAATTGATAGATGGCGAAGTCAGCTTCATATTGGCAAAGTTACTTCCTATGCTTCTCTATGTAGCCACATTCAATGATTTTCATGACTTCATGAATGTTACATTCAATAGTGTGAAATAAATATTTTTTACCAAAAAATTGGACCGATTTATTAGTTGGTGTACTGAAAATTAACAAGTAATATGATTTCTATTGGTGCTGGTACTTAAAGTTGGTGCCAAAAGTCTACTATCTACAATTTCACAACTTCAAAATTCAATTAATAAAGTCGGTTCAATTTTTTTAGAAAAATATTTATTATATTACTCTGGTTAACCCGTGCTAATATTTCGCACAATATCGTGGGTGAAATAGGTATAACTAAATACAAGAGCTGCCATGCATGTTAGACAGTCTCAATAAATTCCTTGTGTTTCATAAAAAATTCTTGAAAATATTATTTTACAACGAATACAAAAATTTTAACACTTTTTTTTTTGGATAAAGTTTTAAGGGAGATATGGCATACCGACAAATATGATTATAAAGTATTTATCAGATTAAAAATGTATATAGATTGAAGTATTATTCAAGGCTGCTTAATACAAGTTTGAATTTATTCCGTGATTCTCAAGCCAAAATAATGGAATAAAAATGAAACAATCGTTGTTGCTGGTCTGACAATTCGTAAAACATCTTTATTTTTAAAACCAGTGCGATCCCTGAATCCATTACACAACAGCCGATAGAAACATCATCTGGATCCTCGATTGTCTCATAGAATCTGGCTTTGGCTTTCTTCCGATCCGCATAGTTATGAGACACCTCAACGTTTTCTGCACGACGGACCTCTCTGGCTTTCTCATGGTCGTTCGATCCATCATATAGGGCGAAATGATTTATGTTCCCTATAATCTGGCTTCCCATCATAAATAGCTTCCAAACCTTTTTTATTCCGTTTAACGCTTGATCCTGGATCCTCTCATTGTGGCTGAAGGTTAGGCGCTGTGGACTATAGAGCCAAAACAAGTCTCTCTCGTCAAAAGTTCCATTAGCTGTTCGAACATTGTTTCATTCGATCACTGGAAAGCTGCATGCTCTTTCGAGCTTGATCATGGACTTATCCATTGTGGCTTTCTAGTTGGTCGGCGTATCTTTCAAATTGATTTGCTGGACCCAATTTTTCCGACACTATGATGTAGAAGTGTTTCTCCGTGATTCGATCACATGCGTAGAAAACAATATATCGACAAATTAAAAATTGTGATGTTAGTCGATTTAATTCCACTAAATAGTTATTATATTATCCAACAGTATTTCAGCTTCTACTTCTCAACTAGAGAATTAAATATTGTCAACCATTTTCCTCATAGATTGATACTGTTGGTGAATGTGGTTCTGAAAAATTATGTAACATTACACCAGGTCTTCTTGCAATTTATTCTGTTTCTTTCGATAAATACATATAAATGTTTCTCCCTTGAGAACTGGTTGAGGTATCGGGATAAAAAAATCCGGTATTAATGTCAAGGGCATAAAATATCTTTATCTCCAATTTTGTTGGAATCCATGCTGTGATTTTTATAGCAGGTGCTACCGCAGCTACAAATAAACAACAATAATTATTAATATAGTTTTTTTTCTCGTCTGTGTCGTTTCAAATGCTGTAGCCAATTTCATTTTGATTTGATTTCACGTAAAAAACTCTACCCTCTACCATTTTATGTTTAAATATAAAAACAATATTCAATTACTTTAGTAAAATTGACAACACAAAACGGGAATTCACATTCAAAATACACAATTAACAATATAAAGGGTGTTTTCTGAGATATTAAATAGCTTTCCACTCTTGAGATGTCGCAAAAATGTGAATCAAATAAATTTTTGGCAGCCTTTGTGATGTGACAACTTCGTCACTCCAAGGGCAGCGGGTTCAAAAAGCTGTACCAAATATTGCCTGACTATTATCGCCTCTTTCTAGGAAACTGTAAGTGATATCTTTAAATTATTTTATTTTGAATGATTTATTTTTTTAGAAATTGCATAAGTTGAGTGTGAAAAAAGCACACATTCGAATTGTATACCTCCTCCATTCGGGAAGTCTGTCATTTATATAGAGAGAAGGTGAATAAATAATAGTCCAGTGGCCATGTTTTTATTTTTACCTTTGATGGCTCAAACTTTTGTGTCGATCAGGCTAATTAACTTTTTATCTGCATACAACTAATTTTTGTATAAATTTCGTTACGATAGAACAATGTATAAATTTCAAAATTCTTCCATTATTTCCGACTCTATATTAAATGTTGATATATTACAGAATTGGAATTTTCTGAAATCCTACCGAATACAAAAACTTCCTAATGGGAGGTTAATAAAAAGAGTTCAAGATTTTTTCATTTAAAACGTTGTTTGTTATAGGAAATGGGCTGAGAAGATCGAACATACGAGCGACTTTACCCTCAATCCTTCCAGGGGTAAAGAATTGGGATCCAAACGAAATCTATCAGGTAAGTTTAATCAACTCGAAGTACTTCTCAAATTAATGAGGTTGCATTAATGTTGATCATATGTAGGCTTATTAATTAATTCGTAATAATAGAATTTTGCGATTATTTATAAACGTCGTACCTACATGATAAACTAAATTGATTTGTGTTTTATTAAGATCAAGCTTCCCTTAGATTTTTTTTATCTTTTCATGGTTTCTTGATTCATTCACTCAATATTATTTCCAATAATCATATTGTAACGTTCACTTGAGTATTTTTACTCTAAAGTTAGCAGGTTGCTCCCAATCGATTATTTCCAACACTTGGTATACACTTTGCGTCTTTTTGTCACAACTTCTCACTTTGACCATCACCGACAGAACTAGTATCGACTTATTGACTGATTCTATAGACTAATTCTGCCGCGTGATCACTGCGGCCAGAGACAGTAAATAAAATAAATAAATAATAAAATCAACCAAATAACAAGATTACAATTTTACTCTTAAAAACACTTAAACATCAAACTATTACCGCGATAGAACGTGACAATTGACAATGTCAACTTTAACACAGCGCACAGCGAGTATCAAAACTGCGGACAGCGCTTGCTTATGCTCATTTTACCCTATTCAACTGCGGCTGCGGGCCTTATATAATGGTTGGAACGCTTATTTGGTCATTGGGGAAAAAACACGTCACTCTTAGAGTGATGACGTCATCATAATTTTTTTAATGGTAAAACCCTATTTTGCTAGTATTATCAAAAATAAAGCATTTTTCTGTGTACCGTTGTCATATTTTTTCTCATGCCGCTTATGACACATAAGAACATTCCAGAAATTAAATCGCCTTCAAAATAATAGTTAGCTATCAAACAATAATTGTGTTATAAATAAGTTATCGACGTCATGGCCCGTTTAAGCTAAAAGCGACGCATAGAGATTTTAATGATGATAGGTTATGGAGATAGAACCCGTACACAAACTGAGGTTTGTACCTTATTTAACAATAAATATCCCTACAGACCTATTACACTTTCGAAGGTGAGCAAAGTCGAAGCAAAATTTAGAAATTTTCGCAATGTCGGTGATAAATATACGAAAGGTCGCCAAGGCGTTACGTCATATCAACAATTGGATGTAATATTATCAGTGCAAGAAAATCCTCATAAACCTACCAATCAATTTTTGCATTGCCTTGGAGCAATCAGTGTATTGTAACGTGAAGACTTACCCGAATAATGAACTACAGACACAATGCACAGTCCAGAAAACACGGGAGACATCAGAGGCAACGAGAATAAGTCCTGGTCTATTCTCGAAGCCATATACTGAGAAATAACCTCCAGAAACAACGAAAACAACCCTGAAATCATCTAGAGCTTTTTAGGTTAGATATATAATGCTGATGGTAATGACAGGATAGTCAGTTAGTCATAGATCACGGTCAGTGTTAGTTAGTGATAGATAGTCAGTCGGTCATAGATCATAGATAGTAGAAAGTCGTATATAGTCCGAGAAATAAGTGTGAATTTAAATGTGTATATAGTCGTGTAGTTGTTGGTATAAATAAATAAGTGAAAATAAATCGAACCCAGTTTTAATATAAATTCCCGTTACAGTATCAAAAGTATGTTTTAAAGTAACTAAAATAATAAGAATAAGTGGCACCCACATAAAGTGTAAGTGATTCATGAACTTGATGAAGATGATTTCGATCGCAGACAGGTATTTTGTGAATTAATGATGGGTCGATGTAATAATGATGCGCAATATACACGGCTATGTGTTTTCTCAGATAAGGCCAGTTTCTGCTTGAAAAGTACAGTAAATAGGTAGAATTGTAGGTACTAGGCACAATAGAACCCTCACTGGGGAGTAGACGGGCACACTCACTATCAACACACAGTCAACGTGTGGGCTGGAATACTTGGTAATACGATTGTGGAACAATTTTTTATTGACGGTTCATTGAACGGTGACAACTATTTAGATTTACTGAAAATCACATAATTCCCGCACTTGAATATTATTATATATTATTGAATATAAATAATATTTTTCCAAATAGATGGATTGGCAGATCAGGATTTTTAGAGTGGTCAGCTAGATTCCTGATCTATCCCCACTAGATTTTTTCTTGTGGGGATACCTTAAGCAAAGATTAAAGGTGTATTAAATCATTGCTTCAACTCAGAAGTTTACGTTAACAGACCTAATAATATCGATGAACTAAAGAGATAAGTTTTACATTTTTATAAATTACATTATAATGAATGAAATATCTTTTATTTTTCGAACATACGGTTATGTAACATAAGAAAAATATGACATTCTTACACAGAAAAATGTGTTCCTTTTAATAATACTATAAAAATAGGGTATTTTAAAGAATAATAATGACGTCATAACTCAAACAGTGATGACGTCAAAAATCGACGTGTTTAAGCTTTCTTCCCCAATGACCAAGTCAAGCTTTTAACGAATTTGTTCCAACCCTGGACATGGATCAAGATTGTTGTATGATTATTATAGACACTTATAATGTTCTAGAGGTTTGTCAGGCTGACAATACTGCGACATACAGGTTGTGTAAGGTTCGAAAATAAATCTACTAATTAACGAAATAATTAATGAACTATGCACTTTACATGAAACAACTATTGCAAGTAAGGTAGATGCCAAAACGAATAATAACCGAAAGTACAAGATGCGCTTTCCACGTAACAATATTATCCACTAAGGAGGCTGAATTTATTCGGATATTTTGTACTTACATACGTATTTCTAAGCCGTAATAATGGGATTTATCTATTACTGTACCTACTATTGAGGTATATTTCTCTTTCCTGCCAAATTCGATCTATCATATATATGTAGAATATACAAATACTTACTTATCTTGAAACGATATCATGTATTCAACCTTTTAATAGAGTTAAAAGTATTCTGCATTTATGCATACTGAGAAATTTCAAATATGTCATATCTTCCATTTTATATAATAAATATTTCATTTAAATGTCAAGTTACATTTCCCCGCTCACAAATCTTATAGATATTACATTCTTTTCATCGTAGGAAGTCCGAAATTGAAGATAGTTATTTATACCTTGTGCAAGATTTTCATTAGTTCGTTCTGAATGCAAAATTATGGGGCTTCTGGCGTTGTAGCTCTTGCTTTTATTTGATTCCAAGACTTTCAATTAATGTATCGACGCTCTAATTCGAAAATTACGAGTTGATAACGAAAACTGAATCGAAGAAATAGTTACTTTGAAAGAAACATATTTGGAGGAAATTTTAGTTATCTATATATTAATACGTGATTGTACACGATTTTAAGGCATTAAACATGTACGGAGGAGTAAGATTTGGCATACTGAAAGTTTATATGGTGAAGTAGTGCACACATTTCAATGTTTTATGTATTATGCGTTACTATTTTAAATTAATTTTAATAAAAAAATGTGGCTTACGTGGAAGAAGTGTATTGTGTGTTGCATAACGAACCCAATTGCAATGTGAAGTCAACGAGTCAGGGCTGTCAGATTTCTTTATGCGAGAATGACAACCCTGGTCAAACGCAAATTTAAATATTGTGAATAGTGTATACAAAGTGATTCAATTATTTTTAGGGATTTTCATACTTTTGATAGTGAATTAATGCATTTACAATGCAGGTTTTTCAAAGCAAAATATTTCGAATCTGATGTCATAACGGTAAAGTAGTATTACAGGCGTTAAGTCGAAACATTACAATGCATTGTATTATAAAATTAATAGTTGTAGCTGTCATTGTGGTTTTTGAACTGTTACTAACATTAAATTTGTAAGGAATTAGGCAAACAACACACGGTAATGCCAGTCAATCATCAATTTGTTTAACTTCACTTTTTCGCGAACTTATGTTTACTATTTTCAGGCATATTTTATGCAAATTTTGAAGGATGTTAGTGTTTAATAGATTGCAGTTTATAATCATAAACTGTTTGAGATTGAAAAGATACCTCAAATCGAAAATTATAGCTAAAAGTCGTAAGTTCTAAGAACAACATTTTTCCCTTTTTTATTAAATCTTTAAAAATAGCGCCTTCTGCCTCAATTTTATTGAAAATCATGCTAAAATACACATATTTTTGCAAATATTTGATTTTTTATGGCCTTTATAATAAAAGGCGCTAAACTAGCCTTTTACGGTCCTTTGTTTTAGCGATGTAACCATATTTAAAAAATACATCGCAACAACCTCCTAAAGAACAAAAATGGCATCTTGTAATTTTCGGATGTTTTTTGTAGTTCAACAATCCAAACACGAATTACTTTGAATGACGTCTTATTCTTTTGTCATTTTCGATCCAACTTAATGTACCAGGAAAACAGTGCAATTTTATTTGCCATTTTGAGAAAGATCTACTGGACAAATAAACTTCGAATCAGCAGTCATGACCGAACGGCTACTATGTGGCGACTGTTGAATGTAGACAATGCCTTGTTTCCACGGCAGTCCAGTTTTGCAGGAATGGCTTTTTTCAGAATCCCGCAAAATGGACTGGCATGTTCACAAGCAGTAGTTTGCGTCGGTTGAGGATACAAAATACAAATGTGATGGTTGAGCGACGATCCAGCAAAAAACCGAATGCAGAACGTGTGATGTGAACATGTCTATTGAAACGCATTTGCCTGAAACTGGATCCTGCTCAGACACATCCAGTTTCCGTTGACAAAACCGAATGCAAGAATTGAAATTATTGTGCCACTAAACGGGATTCTGATAAAAGCGGTTCCTGCATACAACGTGGGAAAGACACGTAATGAACGTTGCCGTCCCAACAGTATCGTGACGTGAGGCAGCTCCCTTTACTTAGAACCTAACTTGAAAATAAAATTAATTAAAAATTATACTCGTAAACTACAAACGACGTAGATGTTTGCAGTGAAATTTATTTGTTTGTAGTTTTTCAAAAAAACCTTGAAAATCAAAGAAAAAATATTTACTCCTACAGTTTTCTATGGTATTTTTCCGGGAATGTGTTAACAATCTTTTGTAGTTTTTTGTAATGACGATAGTTTTTTTAAATTTTTTTAGCATTATTAATTGCTTATAGAAATTTACGTAAAATAAATGTAATCATTTTTTTGTGGTACCAGAAACTACAAACAACGTAGATGTTTGTATTGAAATTTATTTGTTAGTAGTTTTTCAATTATTTTATCATCATTAAACATCAAAAGATTTGACTTAAATTAAATTTAACAAATTTATTTTATCTAGACTTTTCTTGCATATAGCTACAAAGAACTACAAACGATTGTTAACAAATTCCCGTAAAAATGCCAAAAGAACACCAAAAATTGTAGTAGTATTTTTTTTGATTTTCAATGTTTTTTTGGACAACTAGAAACAAATAAATTTCACTGCAAACATCTACGTCGTTTGTAGTTTCTGGCACCACAAAAATTTTATTAAATTTATTTAGCGTTAATTTGTTTAAGCGATTAATAACGTTAAAATAAAAAAAATACTATTATAAAACGATTGTTATTAAATTCCAGTAAAAATGCCATATAAACATCAAGAAATGTAGGAGTATTTTTTTTGATTTTCCACGTTTTTTGAGAAACTACAAATAAATAAATTTCACTACAAACATCTACGTCGTTTGAGTTTCTGGAACCACAAAAATTTTATCAAATTTATTTAGCGCTAATTTGTTTAAGCGATAATAATGGTGATTTTTTAAAAACTATTATCACTACAAAAAACTACAAACAGTTGTTAACAAATTGTCGTAAGAATGCCATAAAAACATCAAAAATTGTAGCAGTAAATATTTTTTTGATTTTCCAGGTTTTTTGAAAAACTACAAACAAATAGTTCACTACAAATATCTACGTCGGTTGTAGTTTCTGAAACCACAAACATTTTATTAAATTTATTTAGCGTTAATTTGTTTAAGCGATTAATGTTGAAAAAATTTTTAAAAAATATTACCACTACAAAAAACTACAAACCATTGTTAACAAATTCCCGTAAAATGCCGCAAAAACATCAAAAATTGTAAGAGTATTTTTTTGATTTCAAAGTTTTGTGAAAAACTGCAAATAAATTAATTTCACTACAAAAATCTACGTCGTTTGTATTTTCTCGAACGTCAAAGAATTTATTAAATTTATTTCGCGTTAAGTTGTTTAAGCGATTAATAATCTCGAAAAAAATGAAAAAAGACTTATTACAACTACAAAAAAACTACAAATGATTGTTAACAAATTCCCGTAAAAATGCCATAAAAAACAAAAATTGTAGGAATATTTTTTGAAAAACTACAAACAAATTTCACTACAAACATCTACGTCGTTTGTAGTTTATTAGAATGATTTTTAATTAATTTTATCTTCAAGTAGGGTTCTTAACCTTAATTACTGCAGTCTGAGAACCAATAATCTAACTTTTGGATTCAGGAACATGAATGAGATTAATCGAATTAACTGCCTTATTTAGGATCATGATTTTATAATTTGTAAACATTTACCCTGTATGATGTATAAATATCGATTTTCCATTTAACACCATTTGTTTACATGAATATTGACATTACCAGCCACGTTAATTAGAATTCCAATAATTATACGCCGATTCAATTAAATTTCACAATTGAATCACATTTCGCTACGAACTAATTACTTTGATTGCAACATTGTTTTGATTTTCGATCAGTGTGCTCTCGTTTCAAGCATGTGATCGTTTTTATTTGCCTTTATTATCATTACATATTATTGATACATTGCAATGGAGCAGAACTATTCGAAGAAATTTCGGTAATTTTTTTATTGAATTTTTTATATTTGCGTGGTTGGAATAGGCTATATTTTATGTGTGTCTGGGCCTCCGAGGTTGAGGGTTCCATATCTGTAATTCCCAAAGAAGTATCTCTGACCTCTGAGCTCTATGGCTTAATTTTCGTAGATTTTTCGGTATATATGTGTGTATTAACAGCTAGTTAGTAATATGTGTTTTACCTATTTTTTTATGTACCTACTGCCTACTACAACTACATGTATGTACCGGGTACCGGGTGTCCAAATAAGAAAGGACGCCGGCTGTATCTCTGAAACCAGTAGTAGCAGAGCTTTCGCGTAAATTTTCTATGAGTGAAAGTAACTAAGAGAACATGCTAGAAATAAGTTTCAAGTTTCTAAAATGGCAACCAGGGGGCGTAACAGTCATATCATATTTAAATATCTAATTTTCTCAAAAATTTTCCTAATTAATTGATGGTTCTACTGAATAGAATAAACTTGATTTTGTTTGATAGAATTTTCTTCGATCTATTAACAGCATATTTGCTTTCGTCTAGAAAAATTTCACCGGATTGGACATATTATACCTTATTTAGTCATAAAATGCTGAAAACAGAGATTTTATAAGGATTTAGGAGCAAAAAATAAAATTAAATAATCTTATTTTCCAATTTAAAGTTTTTGTTCGTTTTCTGCACTTTTATGTGTGGATTGAACATATTAAACTTTATTTAGTCATAAAATGCTGAAAACAGACATTTAAGAAGGATTTAGGAAGAAAAAATATTATATAATCTTATTTTCCAATTTAAAGTTTTTGTTCATTTTCTTAAAAATGATCAAGAGAAAATACTGGAAATAAGTTTCTAGTTTCTATAATGGCAACCAGGGGACGTAGCAGTCATCCCAAATTTAAATAGCTATTTTTCAAAAAAATCCTAATTAATTGATATCAAAAGTTCTCTTATGTGATTTGCTGTCTTTTTCCCAACATTTGTTTAGTTGAACCATTTTCCCCTATCTCAAAAATTAGAGGGGTAGTGGGAGGTCAAATATGTTTTCAAACAAAAATTCATTACTCCGGTTTGGTTCTACCGAATAGAATAAACTTGATGTCGTTTGATAGAGTTTTTTTCCGACCTAATAACAGCGTATTTGCTTTTGTCCAGAAAAATTTCACCTGCCCCGCTAGATGGCGCGAAACAAGAATGTAAAATAAATTTGCTTTTCCCTCAAAACTTTGAAATACAAGGGTGTCATGTTTTTGAAATTTTCAAAAGGGTAATTTAAAACTCTATATTTTGGTGAAAAAATGATGTGTCCAGCATTTATAGAACCGGAGATACCCGTGAAATCGTAAAAGCTTCAATTAAGCCCATTTATTTTGGTGTAAACAAGGTAGAGTCTTATTCACATATGTGTCTAATACAGAACGTAAAAACTGTTGTTTGAGCAAACCTTGAGTAAACGTCGAACATCAAAGATGGAATACATTTTAATGAATAACTAACAAGGTTGCGTTGGTTATTTCAACTTTTATTATTTGGTTAATTTATATGCGCGTAGTACTTAGAAAAGACATTTGATATGATTGAGGAGTAATTTGAATGCATGTGAAATGCATCCATTGCTGCTAGAGTTATGTTAAAGATTTCCTAGAAGAAGTCATTATTCAAAAAAGGTTTTCGTGACACTAGCACATCGTTTGAAAATTGCATGGAGTAATCATTTTCCGATATGATCAATAACTGCTGAATTGCCTTCAATATTCTTAGAATTTGATGATTTCGAAAGAATCATTTGATACTAATGCTTATTAAAGCTACCACAATTCTGCTGCAGATTAATTTGAGAATAAAAGTTGCGCAGCAATTTGACCTACATTTGGTTAATATTTTACTAATCGATTTTCGAAACAAAGTTTATACTAAAAAAATATTCAAAACAAAAAAGGTTTATGTATATTTGAATAAAAATAAAACACTACGGTCAGATCCATCGATTGTTTATATTAAAATTCTAATATTTGACCACCATTTGATGGAGGTATGTACAAACATTTTATGAGGCCTTAAACATCTACACATATATTTCGCTTATCTTGCATTTTATATTTTATGACTATTTTATTCATGCTGGCAAGGTGAGGCGCGCTGTATGAATTGCTAATCGCGAAGAAGTTTCTTCAAACTACCGTAAAATATGCCAGGATTGTCATGGTTTTGTTGTATTTTTTGCTTGTTTATACAGGGATGTAAAACGAAAACGCCATCAATAGCGGTTATTGCTGGTTGAATGTTCTGTTCATGATAGAAAAGGAATAAGTATACAGAACAAGAACAATAGTTTCGGTTTATTTGTTTCTTATTTTATCTCCAGGGAAAATATCATATGTTCATGAACAAATAACGCTGAGAATTAATTTTTCATTTGATACTAGATGATCCGACAGAAGTTGACTTGTCCAAATTTCAATGAATCTAGCAGGAGAGAGAAATTATATTTTTATTTCGTGTAAAATGTAGCAGAGCATCATCAGTGCTTACCTGTAAGCAACTAACGGAATTTGTAGATTTGATAGATATCAGATTCATGCAAGAATTCAATATCCAATTTAAAGGATATATAGAACAACAATAAAATAAAGTGAACATATTAAAATGTAGATATCATTAAAAATATTATTAATTCCCTCATTCAGAAAATTTAAAAAAGGAAATAACAAGTTTATGCTTTTCATATTAAAAACAGTAAAGACATTGTGAAATCACAAAATCGGCAAATTATCAAACAATGGAATCTACAAACTAAATTGCAATCTTTATTCAGCCTCTTATATTGTAACGACCTTAAGAAGTTTGCATAACTGATGTTCTGAGTGAGATGAGAAAAATCTGATTCTTTTTTTCATAACCAAGATATAAAAGAAACACCACTTTAGCCCAACCAACTGTTCCTATTCCTCGTCACTGTCAAAGACCTTACCGCCTCTTTTTCTTCAGTTATCTCCTGACATTTTGATCTATTATTTATTGAGATACTTTGGGCCGTTATTATGTGTCCCTAATGAATTTTAATATGTTTACTATATATTGCTGTTCACGGGAACGGTAATTTGACAAGGAATGTGAAATTTTATAAAATTTGCCCCCTCAGTGGGTCGGGGCCGTGTTTGGTATTTTTTTTTTCATATTGTCTCTAAAATTGGATATTGGCTTCTTGTATAAATCTGTAAGTAACCTCAAAAGACAAAAATATCTACTAAACATTTTATTTATCAAATCTACAAATTTCGTCATTTGTTTACAGGTGAGCACTGATACCATAGAGTAAACAGGTCATGTTAGTTGAGTTCTTATGATGACTATTCAGTAGTCGAATGCGCTCTGTTAAGTTTTTAAAAATAAAAACTTTTGCACGTAATACATATATAATTTTTCTCCCCTGCTGTCTGAATAGCAGCTTATATACTTATGTGCGATCTTTATGTGATTATGAAATCCCCGTCTTGTGCGAGTCCGACACACACTTGTCTGGTTTTCGACCGACTTCCCAAACGGAGCAGGTATACAATTCAACTGTATGTCTGCATGTTTTTTTATAGATGTGCGCGCCTTTTGCATTGTAAACGTGCTCCGATTTTAATGATTTTTTTTTATTTGAGAGACGAGTATTGAAAATTGGTCCCCCAAAGGATGGTGGTGGTGGTGGCAATTTTTCCAGAAAATTGAAAATCCGAGACGGCAGAATTAAAGATAATTACTTATTCGGAAACGTTTAAATTGGATATTTTGTAAAATAATCATAGGTATCCGCGTTACAGTTTGAAATATGTGTTTCAGCTATGTGGAAGGGGCCAATTTTTCACACTCTGTCTGGTAACTTTTAAAAATTCAATCAATTGAATTAATATTATTTTGTATTTTTCAGTGCACCAACTAATAAAGTCGATCCAATTTTATGTAAAAATATTTATATTTATAAATATTTATTTAGATATTTTAGTGCATGTTTCTTCAAGTCTGATTTCTAGTATCTTATTGAATGTGCGTCATACGAAAGAAATGAATTAGTCTTATTTCTAGTAGATATATTTTCTATAAATTATATCCAAGATTTGTTTTTCTGACAATATTAATTTTCGAAGATGATTTGATTGTCAAATAAAAATTCAAGAGCAATAATTATTCATTCAGATAGAAATATGGTAGATTGAAAACAATTTCGGATCATGAGGGAAATTTCGGAATTTATTCGAAAATGAAATTATCCATCAACCGTAATTTATAAGTTGGAATAAAAACAATAGAAATAGAGAAATTATAATAAAGCAATTGAAGAAATCAATGATAAAGTTATTATTTCTATTTTTTAACTGTAAAGCCTCAAAAGCTTCTCTCTTCTGCCTGCGGGTAATTTGAACTGAAAGAATCTCATTAAAATCTTGCAATTACGTTTTCGATGTCGATGCTGGTGGTGAGTAGTTACACGTTTGACCTCTACAACTTTTCAACGGACATTATTTCGAAAAATTACCAACTTAAGAAAAAATCAAATTTCTTACAAAGAATATTACTGTTGTCGAAGGGCTCACTGTTTATAAGATATTTGTAAAACTGTTTTTGTAAGTTCACTAGTGGACAGCGAGTTTTCAATCGAAAAACTGATTAACAGGATATTTTGTTACGTAAAAAATATTTTTCCTGCCTTTGTTTGATAGATCGCCATCAGCCATTTCTACCAAATGATATATATTTCATTCTGTGAAAGGAGTGATAAATTTGTACGTTTCTATCTTGAAAATTACTTATTATTGCTCAAACTTCATTTTATCTCATCAATTTCTCTCTTTTAGAAGATTGGAATAAAATACAGAAAAAGATAATGAGTTTCTTTATTTGCATCAGCTGTTCATTTTGTAAAAGTAATGAAGGTTTTTTCATTTGGACTCGTTCTTTCATGAAATAAAATAGAGGTTATATTAACTTACGAGTAAAGCGACTTTTAGTTCAATGACAAATAATGAACTCTTCATCACAAAGCTCAGGTTATGATAAAATTTATTCCAATCTAATAAACATTATATAAACATCGTTTTTAGGTCATTACAAATGATCATGTTTATACTGTGGGCTACAGCGAGATGGAATGATTGTATCATAGTATCAGTAACTATGATTGTATGTCAATAATTTTGTATAATTATAAAAAAATTGAACTTCCTTCGAGTAATAGTTAGATATAACCAGGAATTTTCAAATGGGAAGGATGGGCTTGTGATAGATACATCTTTGAAAAGGTATCATCATTTGCTAGACAAAAATGTTACTTTTTCATATTTGTTGCAAAAATATAAAAATAAATTGTCTAGTAGATTAAATTCGCCACAATAAAATGAAAACTTAATTAGTTCTTGGTGATTGGTGGTAAAATTGATGTTTGTACCAAGAGATAATATATCAGCTTTAGAAGACTCTTTATAACAAATTCAGAATCTTTATGATTCTTGCATCATGTGTTTAAGTGTATCATATAATGACGCCAATCATAGTTTTTTCTTAAAAGTTATTTATTTAAAAAAATTGAGTATTCGTGATAACTAAAAAGTAATTTTTAAGCCATTCACCATCTACTGTAATACCAAATTATTATTTTCTTAATTAATCTTCTACCCTCAAGAAACAATATTTTATAGATACTCTAGAACATCAAAAAATGAGGATACAATCCATTGCACAATTATTCAGACATTATATAGACAATTATTGGCATGGAAAATTGGCGGATCACTGATAGACTTTTAAATCAGAAATCAATTCATAAATGCGAAAACGATTAGTTCAGAATGATAGTTCTTATATTTATATACAACATTATTGTGCAGATATTTTTAATATATAGCCAGGTGTTTCCCAAATGTAAGACAAAATTTCGAGTTTCTCAAGATTCCTAACTACAAAACCGTCAGATCAAACAAGAAATTTTGCTTTATCAAATCCAAAAGTTTCAACATGAGACCATCTCTCAGCCGTCTTCTTTTAAATGCAAAATGAATCATCAAAATCGGTGCACGTTTACCACGCCAAAAGAGTTTACATAATCATTAAAAAATATATAAGTACACTCGAATTTTGTACCCCTGTAATCACTCAAATGGTAGGTACATAGGCCCAGCATGTCTTTTCTACAAAACATATTACATCGAGAATCGAATTATTATAAAAGAAGTTTTCTGGAAATAGCTCAAATACATCTTAGAATCATTTGTAACGCTTTATTTGGTTGTAACTTTATAAACAAAAACTTTAAAAAATACTAATTACAATTGTAGTACTATTCCATCATTGTACTTGTTAAATAGTAATATATATGACATAACCTTTTGCTAAGTGCGATAATGGTTGTTGGCTTTTAGCAAGTAAATCGTAGCTGAACGAGAAAATTTTAAGTAGGTACCTAGATATTTCGAAAAAGTGGCGATGGAATTAAGCGTCTTGAAGCAGTATACAAAAAGCATGTGAAAAAGACAACCGAAATGGAAAAAATGAGATGAAACACATTATGAAGAAATGAGATGAGCTGAAAGTGATACTTTCTGGGTTAATACATTTCTTGTTCTCATTGATAAACGCGTATCCGAATTAGAAAAAGCTGGTGTGGACAAACATACGACTTAAAAAAAAATTGTTTGGCCATTCATGTTTGTTAGCGTGCTAAAATTTTAACGTAGTAGGACCCTTTTAGCCAGAATAGTATTAAAAGTTGACTGACTCAGAAATATGCAGACTTGAAGCAGTATGTTTTACCCAAGATACATTAATGAAAATCTGTAGAGCCGTTTTCGTGCCACAGTCTTGAGAGAAACACGTTTTTCAGCTAATGTGTCCAATCTGAGTCATCAGCGAGCCTCATCTTTACCCTATAAAATAGAAAAGAACGCATCAAAATCTACCCATTCGTTCCTGAGATAATCTGGGCACAGAAAGACAGATAGACCAATGATTGAAAATTAGTTTTTTGGAATCAGGGTGGGTAAAGCGCAATAAAAAAATATTTTATTACATTTATTGAGTTTTTCTTAGCTCTGAAATATACCCAAAAACTATTTCATGTGCAATCTTAACTAAATTGTTGGGTTGTAAGAATAATCTAGGAAGTGACACATCGAGCCCCTTGTTCACAATCATAATAATTAGGGGAAAAAGGTATTTTAATTAGGACGATAGGGTACAAATCAAGGCTACAATTTTATTCACCAAAAAGTTGTAATTAATTTGATTGTAGAGTATCGAATTGTAGAAGTCAGTAAAATTTGAATAGTCTGCTGGCGGTAAATGAGTAAATTCGTCACTTCCCATGGAGCAATGGTCATGGAACATTATAAACACACAGACAGACAAATGAAATAGCAACATCAATAAAAGCTTCCAAGAACTGAATTATTCGCAAACATCTCTACTGAAATATAAAATTTCTTCATTATTATTTATCCATCCAAGCTCAAATATTTGAATATTAAATATATCCACTTGCTGGCTATATAGCTAATGAATATATGGCATAGAAAGAAATGAGTGGGTTAGAAAATCCATACCTATACCACAAAATTACCTAAATGAGCTCATCGATCACATTCTATTGACATACAAACAAGATTTTTATTTCTTCTGCTTCTCATCCACTTTATCAACGCATCAGCCGTCGTCTCTTTGCTTGTGCTTTACCTCAAAATCAATCACCAGATGGGCGTGCATTACCTACCCAAGCCCCCCTCGATACGTCATCTTCCTGGCAATATTCCATGACAGGTGGGAAATAGTTAGGTATATAGGCGGTCTCGTGAGCTTTTCTCCCTGCTCATTACGTCATCCTAATGCATTTGTTCTCTGTCATATTTAATGGTAGATTTACATCACTGTCTCGACATCGAACGACGTCTAATAGAAATGAGGATCCGCTATTCCGGAGATCATCATCTAAGAGATACATCCCGTTCGTTGATATGATGGCAGCTTGGAAACTTCGGTGAAGATTTCGATTTCAGGAGAATGTATATATGGCTTAAAATTAACATAGTTTGTAGGGGTTACCAATTTTGTTCTTGTGGCCTTCACAATATACATAGATGTTTGTGATATTGCTTGTGTCGTATTTAATTATGTTACACATATTCCGGTTACAGACTCTCAGGCTCGATATATGAGGATATTACAGATCTGACTATGTTAATGAATTTGGATTCCAATGTGTTCTTGCAGTCGCCTGTTGAGTTCACAATAATATCAATTACCTGACCGCATTTTGGATATAGAGCCTTTATGAACGAATAGTTCAAGGAGTTAGTTTTGTGTACTCAATTAGAAAATTAAAAGAAAAAGTTTCCTCCTGTGACTATATTAAATTAAAGGGCTTGTATCTGTTATTATTTTTTATCATTATTATGAAAGATATTCATAATGTCCGGTGCTATCGTCTTGAGTACATTTATGAGTTCTACCATACGTTAAAGATATCGGCTGAAACTTTACGAAGGCCAGAAAAATTTGAATTAATTTAACTAAGACTAATCGACACATTCAGTTTGACCACAAAGTGACTATAATGAATAAAAAGTAGTTGAAGAATATATATTTTTGTTGTAACTGCTTGAATTTATATACCTAATAGAAATCTAATCTCTAGTGGCTGTAAAATTTGATAAAAAATTATTTTCATTCCACTTGACACGGTATCTTACAAGTTGTATTGCCTATTACTTCGTCTAGTTTTGATTTTCATTGGAAAATGTTAAATGTTCATAATTACCGACTAGATGAACAGTGTTAAGAGTATTTCGGATAAAGTCTCAATTTGCGCTCCTATATAATGTTGATTACTGTCATCATAGACATCAGAACACCTGTCTATGGCTGTCATTGACTTACTGAGCTCTCATTGGCCGGTGGTCAAAGTACCGAGTGATTCAATAAGGGTGACGAGGTACTGTATCTCAGGAACTAATAGTCGTTGAAGTTTGGGAAAAAAATCCTCCAGAGGAAATCTTCCAAGGGAAATTGCTGGAAATATTTTTAAATGCATACGTCCACTGTTAGGATGCGTAATAGCTTCGATCGTATAAAAAATGAGATTTTTTCGAAAATTTTCCAATATATGTTTCGAAATGAATACTCTCACATTAATGCCACCATAATGGTCCATCTTTTTGATTTATGATTTTTTATTGTAGGACGTAAAATAAAGGTGGGAGGGGATGCTAAACTTTTTAGACTATAAGTGTCTTTAACTTAAGTTTGACTTAACGGAATTTTGTTCAAGGTCTGGTTCAAGAGAGTGAGGTTTGGTGAATATAATATAAATTAATCCATACCATTCTAATTCTTCTTGCTCTGAAGTCGCAAATGGAACCTTATGAATATTTTATTAGATTCGGGAAGTAGATCAAATTTGCTAGACAATATGTCCAACTGGCATGACCATATCTGCATTCGTTTAAAAGTTCTTAAAGAATATTTTATTAACGATTTATTAAAAAACAGAAAAGATAATTGAGTTCTTATTTTTTGTTTGTTTCGTAGTCAAACATGCCCTGGATAAATAAAAAAAACAGTTCAGAGCGTCGTTCTTATTTTAATTTAATTACAACAATAATGATATAACATAATAAAAAAGAGAACAACAATTTTAACAAATTAACATCATTAAACAAACTTTACTGTTTAAAAAGATTAACGTTCTAGATATTCTAAATGTGCTCCGTTATTAGCCACGCATAAATTAAGTCTTTCAGTTGTGGACTTTAAAAAACAAAAACTCAATTACCTCTTTTTGTTTTTTTTTTAATAAATTTGTTAATAAAATATTCTTCGATATTCTTTAAGCCATAACTTTTAAATGAATGAAGATTTGGTCACATATTGTGTTGCAAATTTGATCTAATTTCCGAATCTAATACAATATTCATACGGTTCCATTTGCGATTTCGGAAAAAACGGTCAACTCTATAGAACCCGCCCGTAATGACGACGACAAGAACCAGAATGGCATGGAGGGTTTTATTTGACCCTATTAACAAAATTCCATTAAATCAAACTTAAGTTATAGACATTTATGGTCCAAAAAGTTTAGCATCCCCTCCCGCCATTATTTTAGGTCCTACAATAAACAATCATATATCAAAAAGATGGGCCATTAAGGCAGCATTAACGTGAGAATATTCATTTCTGAATTTATATTGGAAAATTTTCGAAAAAATCGCATATTTTATACAATCCAAGCCATTACGCTCCCTAGCCGTAGACATATGAATTTAAAAAATATTTCCAGCAATTTTCCTTAGTCAATTTCCCCGGAAGGATTTTTTCCCCAAACTTCTACGACTATTAGTTACTGAGATACAGTACCTCGTCACCTTTATTGAATCACCTGGTACCTATATTCGAGCGTTGCGGTGCCAAACTTTCCCTCGATTTGATATAATATGAATCAATTATCATTCAGTAAAGTTGTTAATCAACATTTAGCGAAAACGATTGATGCTGTATTAGAAGTTACTCTCGTATTCAATAAATGATATTTTTTTCTCATGTTGAGCGAGTTCCAAACGATGCAGCGTTATTACGTTCACCATTATTTCCTAATTAAAACTAATATTGCAATAACAACATGTTTTCTAATTATAACCCCAGACGTTGATATAGACATCATCTTAATTGATAACTTCTGTCATTCACTATCTAAATTATTGTAACGTTTAACCCTGTGCTAAACTTTGTAGAGTGAGTTCACTTGCTTAATACTCGTTCGCACTTTGCTTCTAAAACGATTATTTCCAACACCCTGTACACGTCATTCCGTAGTATTACAACTGCCACAACTTGACTTGTCACTTTGAAAATCTAAACTGCCACAGAACTCAGCGGCTGTACTGACTGAATTAATTTCATAGGCTGACTTTCATCGACTTCTATAAACTGACTGTGACCAGTGATGGACAGGGCTTTATATATCTGAATCTTGACATCACATTCATCGAGAATGTTCTATGATTATTCTATACGCTTGTAATAATTTTCTAAATGCTTGTCAAACTGACAATACTATGACAAACTGTACCTCACATATAGTTTCCGGAAGGTTCGAGAATAAATCTACCAATTCTACAACTAGTTAATGAAATATACAAGCAACAACTTATAGTAAACACAAATTGATAGCAAAACGAATAACAATCGTAAGCACATGATAAACAATCTACGTTACATTATCGTTTTTAATAATTTTATTATGAATTCAATGCGTTCAATGTCCTATTACCCATTATATGTCCAAGTATTTTCTATAGTTATCATTCGCAACTATATTTTTTTGCCTTCACCTTATTCAAATTAACGAGATGAATTTCTCAAACTATCAAAATAAGCATTCACTAATTCTGAGGTCTATATTAATTTATCAAAGCAGCCTCAACAATCATAATTATAATTCACAAATAAAGAACGGGATGAATAATTCTAAAATATTTAAGCTCGAAAAAATGTCTATGTAATTCCTGTGAAATACTCTCATCATTTATCTATACACAGAGGGCTTATTTTCTAAATCGCTCTGCTCCTGTCTTGTTAGAAAGAAGGAAAAAATGGCCTAAAATGATACGGAACAGTTTAAGTACAATAGCCATTAAACAAGAGTTTGCTACGATTAAGGCAAACACCTCCTTGGAAATTTATAAGCGGTAGAGGCACGTACTGAAAATTAATCTGACCTGGTTGGTTCAGCAGGAAGAGAAGGTTTCTTATGGTTAGTCGGTCAGTGGTGAATTTAACACGCAAACGTATATATCAGTATTATATATTAACAAGTATTTGAACGAATATGTGGAGGTGGATCACGTGAATGTGGATGAATAATTAAGTGACACCCTGTGGATATACCTACGCACATATAGACAATAAATCAGAGCTTTGTGTGTGGATCAAATAATGTTAAACCCTCACCAATCTGTGAATATCAACTTCATTTCGACATTTTTCAGTTTATATAAAGCACGATAATAGAGGTATTGGTGGCTATACTGGGTGGTGCTAAATCTCTACATACCTACGTATTGCATCTATTGGGAGTTGTTCTCGATATTACGTTAAAAATACTCCATGGGTTTTGATGAACTGTTCATAGTAGTAGCTTATATCCCAAAATAGTCTAGAATCTAGAATATCGTTCGTTTCTACAAAAAAACGAAATTAAACTGAAATAGTCGTACAGTTTGCGATATCTCTTGTTAATCTAGTATCTAGAGGCTCACACAATATAAGATTTATTAAATATTAATGGTATGGCTTTACACGGATGATGGATTTAAAATGATAATTATGAAACTGACAAATAAGTTTCACACACAAGCGACAAGTGCTACAAACAATATTATTCATGGACAAAGTCACATATATGTACCTAATGGGGATAAATCCTGACTTAAGCTTTTGAAATGTGTTCTAAATTACACTACTGTAAAGATACATTAATTATATTAAATATAAATTTGGTCAAGTGTGTCACGAATCGAGATGATATGTTATTTTAGATTTTTGGGTTCTCGGTAAACTGTGAAAAAAGCCCTATATAATTTTAAGCTGGCTAATTTCGGAGATAAAGAGGAGGCAATGGTCAATTTTCACCAGATTTTTTATTATTGACAATCCATTGGATTACTAATCTATTATATTACAAACGCTAACCTTCAAATGTGGTCAATATTTTAGACCCTTTATCATAAGAAAACCCACAGATATCCAAATTACATAAATCCGATTTAATCATGTTTAAAATCGTAATAATTATTATTATATCTATTAGGCCGGGGCCCAAAGAACATTTTAAATGGCATATTTTTACAGTTGACAATTTATGTGAACTCTTGTGCTAATAGTTATATAATCCCAATAAATAAATATATATCATATTAAATCAAAAAAACTGGTCTATGTTTAGCAAGATGAATATTAAAGTTTGCCTGTAATCATTCACGAGCTACGTACTTCACGCTATATTTTACTCAGCGCATCTCATTATCATGAAATTCTCTACTACGTTTGTCGATCTAAGCTACGACAAAGTCAAAGTGACATTTCAGAGTTTTCATATTATTGCTTATTTAATCCATTTGCTCCCCTCGGTGATTTGATCCGTTTCTCGTGTTTTCAAGGCAGTAGCCATCATTCGTGAAATAAACTATACCTATGTCTCCATTTCCATAAGATGACATTTCATGAAGTACAAATTGTTTTTATATTTCATCAAAAACGTTTTTAAAGTGCTTGAAAATTTTATCAAATTCAAAGTATTATTCAACAGTTTTTGACCGACGAATAAAGGTAGGTGCTCCGATTTTGATGATTTTTGATTCATTTGAAAGAGGAGACTTGAAAAATGGTCCCATATTCATAAAACCCAAATCCGAAATCTCCTTCCCTCCGTAAACCACCCGAAAGTTGTGGAGGGTTCAAATTTTCTCGAAAATCGAAAATCCAAGATGGCAGAATTAAAGATAATAAAATATCCGGAAACGTTTAAATTTAAATTTGAAAAAAAATCGACATACCCAGCTGTTTTACAAAATAAAAACAATTCTACTTCAACATTCTCAGATTTAATGTTAACAAGATATCAAAAAATATTCCGAACAAGAGATGGCGATAAATAAAATAATTTCTTAATCAAATCAAGAGTGCCTCAAGGCAGCGTGCTTGGGCCGTTACATTCTTTATACATATGATCGTCTAATATCACCCAGTAAAGGACCAGGAAGGTATTCCCAGATAGCACAGCATCACACATACATCATTTCTACTTGACTTGGGAACATCATATTTTCGGTAAAGTTATAGCAGGTAGATCTAAAAGCTTTAGCGGCTCCTAGAAAAAAGATCAATTATTTTAAATGAAAATAAATTAGACATATATAAGACAGTCATCAAGCCGATCTGGCCACATATAGTAGACATATGAGGATGCGCCCTGCATTAGGTTATGTACAGCTGAATCGATGAAAGTGTGTTCATACGTTATTGAATCAGATAAAATTAAAGCTTTTCAGGCACCATCATTGTTCTCATAGACGTTAAAAGAGAAACAAAATAGTACTAGTAATTGAATGGTTGCAGGCCAAATGCCTCCAAAATTGATAGCTATCGACTTAGGTACTTCAGATGCATATCACTGATGACGTATCGGTAAAGTCTCATACATACATACATACAGCTTGTCGTCGATGTTATCGAAGAATTGATAACATAACATATATAACCTAGATACTCATTCAATGTCCTTTCAAGAGAAGCTACTAAAACCAAATCATCAAGTATCAGCAAATGGTAAAATAAGAGAGACTATAAACAAAATGTTAAAAGACTACATAAGGTTACTCAAAGGTTCGTCATCACTTTAGCTTATAAAACAATTTATTTCTCATTGCTAAATAAAGAGCATGAAAAAAAATCTTCAAACTTTATTTCAATATCAAGTTATTATTTGATTTCACTTTAACAGTATTTTTTATGGTTGTAAAAATAATCTACCAAATCTTGCAAAATACAAATAGTTTAACATATTAATTACTCGGAAACATTCCATAAATTTGGCCTTCTATCTAGTCTCAAACTTTTTTTGTAAAATCTTCATACCAAATAATTTCTTGTCAAAATAGGTGTTAATTGTGCTTTACATTCAATTGCAGCTCAACAATCAACCGAGAGTGTACTCCAAAAATTCCGAAAAACGTTCTCTTTGCGTTTCCATCAGAAGAAAGGCAGTAAGGAGAGTTTCAATTCCGAGCCAGGCGATGTGCCTTTGGTTGAAATTCCAGCTCCTCCAGAAGCCACTGAAGACGATAATTTATCCTCGCCAAGACATATTGTGCCTCCCGATGTTAAGGATGAGCAAAAAGATAAAGAATATAAGTAAGTAAAATGTTTCTTCTAATTCACCTTCTCCTGTTCATCTTCCTTTCTGAAGACTTTCTCTCATCATCGCCGATTGGGAAGCTTTTGCGTGATCTAATTTCTTCTTCTGTTTGAGTTCTACTGTAGATTTTGTTCCTGTTGATATATGCTGAAATTGCTGTAAATTCTTTTGATAGGACAACGGTGGTATCATAGGAACCTATTTTCTTTTTAGGGTTTCGTACCGAAAAGGCGATTTAATGAACCCATTGTGTGGGCTTTTGTCCTTTTAATCTTTTTCACCAAGATAACAAATTGAAAAACCTCTGAGAGAATTTGTGGATCTTGTCTAAGTTGCAGGAAAAATAAAATTCTCTCTTTAACACAACTATATTTAGATGTAGGTATACCTAGA
This sequence comes from Crioceris asparagi, assembly GCA_958507055.1. Classification (NCBI taxonomy): domain Eukaryota; kingdom Metazoa; phylum Arthropoda; class Insecta; order Coleoptera; family Chrysomelidae; genus Crioceris; species Crioceris asparagi. Next base: position 74,309,694 of record OY293828.1, read on the forward strand.
ATTTAAATTTTCAAAATCTATTTTTGAAGTATGTCATGTTTGTACAAATTTTATTAGCATTAGCACAAACAAAACAAAATCATATAAACATTATATTTTAAAGCTTTATGAATGGAATGCTTCTTCATTGACTTGTTGTCAAGAATACCAATTCAGTATTTTCTGAATTGAAATTGCCGTTTAGCCACAGCGGTATAACGATCACCTATCAATCCTAGGAATCTGGATTAAATTCCAGCCTGGTCTCAGTCCTTTTTTCAGTCTCTAATATATTTTTTTCAGAAAAGTTCTAAGAAATAACATGAGAAATATATAATAATAAAAAGTAAAACAGATTCTTGAGGTTAACTTCTGCCTTTCAGAAAATATATTTATTTATTTTTAGTTTTGTTCATCCTGTGTTACATTGTATGTTTTTATTCTCTGGTGCTTCGGATCTTCCGATTATTATGGGGTGATCCAAAACATCAGAGGACAAAGAAACAAAATATATTCATTTATTTGATCATGATTTCTCCTATATCCTATCACATTTTATTTTAACGTTAGGAATCAATCAACCAATCAAAGTTAGAAGAGAATATTTTGTGAAATTTGGTTGTTATTTATGTCATAGGCCTACTACATTGAGTTAAAAAAATCTTATTTTTTCTTTGAGAAAATTCCTAGTTTGCATCGATAATATGGGCATCAGAATTGATACCAGAATTGATCTAAATTTTATATTATAATGCAGAGTTTTATTATAAAAAAATATTGAAAAAAATGTTAAAGTAAAAAAATCTATCTCTAAGATGAATGATGAATTATGTTGTCTAAAAGTTCTTAAGATATCACTACTAATACCACTTTCGCCACTACTGATTCCTAAATGCTAGGACCAGGGTATTCTAAGGAAATAATCTTTTTTCGGTGGTGACTCGTCGGAATTAAATTATTTATCATTTTTGACCGACAAACCCCGAACGGAGGAGGTATACAATTCGACTGTCTGCTTTTTTTCTTGGTTCGTTCGCGCGTTTTATATAGTAATCGTACTCTGATTTTGATAATTTTGATTCATTTCACATAGGAGCCTTGAGAAATGGTCACATATTTATAAAAACGCAAATCCGAAATATCCTTTCCTCCGGAAACCGCCCCCGAAGGGGGTTTAGGGAACAAATTTTCTCGAAAATCGAAAATCTGAGTTGGAATAATTAAAGGTAGGACAATATCTGGAAAGTTTAAATTGAACACTTTTTTTAAAGTTTTACGGTTTTCGAATAAGAGGCATGTTGAATTCTCAAATATGTGTATTTTTGCCATATGGAGAGGGCGATTTCTTTCGAAATCTCTCTCGATCTCTATACGAATGACAATAATATTTGTAACAACATTTATAATGAGAATTTTTTCCTTAGAGTTACGGTTTTCGAGATAGAGCGGTGGTAAAATGGTTAAATCTAAAATACTTATACGTATTTGTACAGCGATGTTCTGAGATCTCTACGTAATAGTAACAAGGACAAGCAAAGAATATCCGTGGGTAATAGGCTATTATTGGTATTACCGAACGTTCAACGATTTTCGTGACTAATGCCACACTCAAAATTGTGAAATAAATATTTTTTACAAAAAATTGGACCTACGTTATTAGTTGGTGCACTGGAAAATACGAAATAATATTCATTCGATTGGTGCTGGTACTTGTGAAGTTGGTGCCAAAAGTTATCAATCTAAAGGCAACTGGACAACTTCAAAAGTAACAGCAGCAATAGAATTATTATCTATTATTTCGTATTTTTCAGTGCACCAACTAATAACGTCGGTCCAATTTTTTGTAAAAAATATTTTACAGAATATATTGCCTAGCCAGCTAGGAATTGAATACATTCAAAATTAAGAGCTTTTTCGTCAAATAAATATTTCCACCTGTTACCGCTGAAAACTTCCATCCATACAAAATGTATATGTATGCACTCTTCCATAACGACGCCATTTATTCAAATGGAACGGCGATTCTTTTATCCCATACTGAAATATATCGAAAGAATACGAGGGTAAAAATGTGCATACAGGAAAAATACTTATTTCTACTCTATTATTTCATGCTATACTACTTGTAACTTTCAGACTGGTAGGTACAATAAAATTATGAATGTGGAGAAGACGAAGCAGCGATGTGAATTTTGATTACATAAAAGTTTCTTATGTCTACATGGATGGTTACTTGAAAACTATCCGGAGAACTTTGGAATGGCAAATTTGTTATCGATATACCGAACTTTTAGAAGCAACTTTAGAATATCTTGTGCAGTTGAATACAAAGCGACATGTCCACAAAGTATGGTAAACTTTACCGAAAAATTATTATTGACTCTTTGAATAGTTAAAAACTGTATGGACAAAGTAAACTATGCGAGTACATATAAACTTCCTGGTCTATGAATAATACTGAACAAAATTATATCAGAACGATTAGTACTTATTTAATATGAAATAGTTGTATAGGTACCTCTAAAATGAATCAAATTTTGCTCTTGTATAAAAATAATTTTAATATTGTCAACGGAATATTCACATGAATATATTTCTCCAATTAGATTTTACCCGCAATTTGGAACGCTGTGGTCAAAAGGATCCCCTAATATATATATAATCTGTTCAACACTAGCTTGGAATAACATTAGTATTTCGAAAACGTAAATAGGTATGGAATCGATTAAGGGGGAAAAAGGGCTTTGGTTATCCAAATTTGTAAAACATCAGATTTTTGCAATTTTTTTTTTCTCAAATTGTATTTTTCTATAGCATCTTCTTCATCTCTATAAGATGGCATTTACAATATTACCCGACGTTTCGTTTTCTGTAAACCATCATCAACTTGTTTAAGGGAAACACATATGCTTATTTTATGTTTTCTTACTGAAAAATCCGATTTTTAATAGTAGGCGATGCTTGATGAATAGGAAATAATTTGACGACAAAAACTAATATATTCATTGTTTATTGACCGACTTAAAAAAAGGAGGAGGTATACAATTCGGTTGTGTTTGCTTTTTTATATTTTTTTATTTTTATGTATGATTTTGATGATTTTTGTTTCATTTGAAAGAGGAGCATTTGAAAAAGGCCATTTTTAGAAAAAGTCACATACGAAATTTGCTTTCCTTCAATAACCACCCCCGAAGGGAAGGGAGTACCTACTCAAAATTAATGATGCGACCATATCCGGAAATGTTTAAATTGAACATTTTTTCAAATGACTTACCGTTTTCGCGTTACAGTAGTGATAAGTCCGAAATATGTGAATTTACAATGCGATGTTTTGAGACCTTTGAATAACAAGACAAGCTATGAAGAATACATGGGTAATAGAATAAGTACTATCTTCTCTCTCGGGTATTAGTGAACGTTCAACGATTTTTATAATCAATGTTACACTCAAAAGAGTGAAATGAATATTTTTCACACAAACTTAGACTGAATTTATTAGTAGATGCACTGAAACATACAACAACTAACTACAACTACAACTGCGAAATTTTAAAGTTCTACAATTGTAGTTAGATAAAAGACTTTCTGCATCAACTTCAGAATTTCGAAGTTGTACATATTTTTCAGTGCATCAACTAATAAAGGCGGTCTAATTTTTTGTAAAAAATATTTATTACCTCCCTATTCATTTATGTGTGTTTTCGTTAACTGTTGAATATTTTCTGGCCCTCGAATTACCAGATATGACAACTCCCGACTTTTATTTTTGTGTAAGTGAATGTCAACTTTTTTTAGAAGCATTTTAGCTAATTACAACAAATCTATTAAATACTCTTGTGGATTTCATAGATGTATGATTATTGTCGATGAAGGTAGAAAAGGAATCGTCGCATTGTAATTTTGAGTTGAAAAGTAGTAGGTACTACCAAAAGATTTCTTAAATTTCCCAATTCCAACAGTATCTTGAAAATACTGTAGGTATATCTTCCTCCTTTCTCATAGTTCGGTAACTATATATCGGTACCTACGGAATTTCAACAAATTTCGATCTACCAAAATAGAAGAGACTTCTTTACAGATCCATAAACACATGCGTGTTTTGCTGGACAACACAGATTTTTCAATAAATTCATTTATTTCATTTATAATTAATATGTAATGTTCCCCGAAAAACCAGGAATTCTGTGAAATCTATAGCCTTCTGGATAAGTTCTGGTTTGTATTCATTTCAAACTTATACATATTATGTGAGTGTCAAATTCTATTTATTAGAGTAACTCTTTATCCTTGCTCCCCTATATTTCCCACATCAAGCTATGCATGAAGGCTAACCTTGCTGGTTCAAAAGCTCCCTAGCCGATTGTCCTCCACTTTTCACATTCTCAGCTCTGACTTCGTTTCATTCGAAAGCTCTCTTGAACAATCCATAAAATTCGTTGTCGACGAAACAATTTCGCGAATTGATTTCTATTCCATTTAGGTATGTACCTACATTTATAAATATATGTAAACTTTGTATTGTTCACTTATATTCCTTACAGCGTTTTTTAAGTACATATTTGTTATCTTGCTCGACATCAAATCTACAAGATATTTAGTGCATTGTCGATGATATGGGGCTTCATTGATATTATTTCCTAATAGGTTCTCAATTTCCGTGTTCAATTAACGGGATCAATGTCTCTATATTTTCTGATGCGACTAATCATTTCTAATATTAAACAATTTATGTTTTGATGCTTGACGCTTAATGCAGGAGTGCAAAAATAATTAACTGTCATCAACCATCTGAAGGATTATTGTGTGTAATCTCGAAAAGCGCCTGTTTATGTTCTGTAAACAAAAGCAAAAGTTTATATCACTTCTATTCCTGCTCTTCATTTTCTAAAATTTTATTTTCAAGGCAGTCCTAAAATCCTTATTAGATTAAATTCGTCTATATGTCATAGCCCATTTTTGACCGACGAACCCAAACGGACTATTCGATTGTAGGTATGTCTGCATATATTTTTTTTTTATTTGTGCACGCGCTGGATATATCAAACGTACTCCGATTTTGATTTTTTATTCATTTGATAGAGAAGAGTTGAGAAATGGTCCCATATTCGTAAAAACTCAAATCCGAAATCTCCTTTCCTCTAAAAAACGCCTCCCAATGGGGTGGAATAGGCAAATCGAAAATCTCAGACGATAGTTTTGAAGATATACGGAATTGTTTAAATTGAACATTTTTCAAAAAGAGTTACGGTTTTCGAGTTACAGCGATGTTAAAATTTCAAACAGGTGTATTTTAGCAATGTAAAGAGGTTAACTTCTTTCGAACATTGAAAATCTGAGGAGACCAAATTACAGACTAGTTTATTTACAGTAGCATTTATTTTGAACATTTTTTCCATAGACTTAGGGTTCTCGAGTTACAGCGATGGTAAAGTCTAAAACATGCATATTTCTGCGACGATCTTCTTAGATTTCTGAATAATAACAAGAATTAGCTAGGGATATACATGGGTTATCGTATTAGTGAACTTTCAACGATTTTCGTAACTAATGTTACACTCAAAATATTTTTTTACAAAAAAATGATCGACGTTATTAGTTGATGCACTAAAAAATACAAAATAATGTTAAATCCATTGGTGCTCGTACTTGTGAAGTTGGTGCCAAAAGTTTTCAATCTAAATGCAACAGCACAACTTCAAAATTACCAACGCCAATAGAATTAATATGATTTTGTATTCTCCATTGCACCAACTAATAACGTCGGTCCAATTTTTTGTAAAAAAATATTTTTCTGAATATAAGTTACATTTTGCTGCATATACAGAATTAATAATTAACAAAGATCTGATACTGTGGATATATTTTCTTAAACAAATTAAGAGCATATAAAATGAGAGTGAAATTCAAATATAATTTTTCAAAGTAAACGGTTTGGAAAATATTGAGGGGGGAAATGCGAAAATTGTCCGTTTCCCCCATATATTCATAATTATTATTGAACCTTTAATTTTGAAATACCCATCCTAACCTAATACAGTTAAATACTTTGAATCAATCTAGTAAATGAATTCCTTTAATCACAGGTTTGGTCCACTTATCTGGCGTAGCAGTAAAGAAAGGAAGAAGCTCACCAAAGCAGCTAGAAGCATGAAATGCAACAGTGGAGATAGCGGCATCCAGATAGAGGTAAGATCATTTTACTCGAATGATTTGTGGCTTTAATACTATTGTTATTACTTATTCTTATTATTTGAAGCAGGCTGCGCAATACATGCTCCAGCGCATTCATCCAATAACTTTAAACTGAAAGAGCTGAAATGCTCGAATAAATACGCTTTCCTCAGAAACTATTTTTCAAGTGGGTAGTTTCTTTTTAGACTTTGTGTTTTGTATTTTATGTACGTATTATAGTTGTTCAGAAATTGTTATAGGATAGAACGAACTAGTTTCAAAAGTTTGACAAAGTGAATCATATCTAATGCCAAGATCGCAGCTCCAGTTGATTTGGACGAAAATTTAATATTAACTTATCTATTAATTCATTACAAATCGTTTTTAATATTTAAGGAGTAATAAATGATATACATCATTTCTTATCTACTTAAGAAGGTACCTAATTAATTTCTTTCAGAAGCTATTGGTCGATCGAATAAATAAATATTTTATGTAATTAGGAAATTTCAACCATGTGAATATAAAGAAACTGCTCACTTTTTGATACAGCTTCGACAATAGAACGCTAAACACTATTTTGCTCAATAACATTTATTATTATTAAATTTTTTTGGTTGAACAGCACACTAATTTTTATCAAATTTTTACCATAGGCGGCCGCTAGACTAGCTTGGTAAGATATTTGTATTTACACGTATTTTTATTTTTGATCATTATAATTTTTGATTACTGTAACAACTTCACTGTCATTTCACATTAAGCATAGACCACATCACACACCCCTATTCCCCTATCCACTTCCTTGTAGAAAATGTTGAAGAGAAAATTGTCTTTGTAACAGGAGAACATCCGACTCTATTTACTACTTAGCTAGTTCTTGATTTGTCTTCCCAAAATCATATAGTTGTATATTAAATATCCATTCTGACATCTCCTACCGTAATTATTAGAATATGTTATTTATACAAAATTTACATTTTACGGCTTGCTCTGCTTGCAAAAGTATTATTTGAAATCATTATACATTTTAGTGTTTTGGCCTCATTGTTTTCAGTCGATAATGTGAAATACTTCTCGGAAATTTTTATTTTGAAGAAATATTATTTCATAATTTATTTTTACTTATTGTACATTGATAGAGCACCTTTGAGAATTTTATAAAGTAATAATCATTCAAATTTTATTACACAACTGCTATTCATAGTCATTATTGAAATTTCTATTCTGTTAAACTTTTACTCGAAATATGTTCCGACAGGCAACTTTTCAGAACAAGAATCATAGTTCTTACATTTCCAGTTCTCCGAAAGGTTGGATTTTTGACTGTAAAATAAAAAAAATATTAAACTACACTCACCGACATAAAATTCGGGACAACCAAAAATTATATCGAATTTAATGTATTTTTTTCAAAATGTAGATAATTGTTTCGTTTTTGATTAATTTTGTTTAATTTAAAAAAAAACAGTTTACATGTTGATATATACAAGAAAATAATAAAGAATTTTTTCTCTCTCAAGTTCTTAAAACTCTCCGACTAAAATTCGGGACAACCAAAAATTATATCGAATTTAATGTATTTTTTTCAAAATGTAGATAAGTGTTTCGTTTTTGATTAATTTTGTTTAATTAATAAAAAAACAGTTTGCATGTTGATATATACAAGAAAATAATAAAGATTTTTTTCTCTCTCAAGTTCTTAAAACTCTATTGAGTAATTTTGCGATGAAAACTACACTAGATATGTTTGACTCATTTTCAAGATTTTGCTGTTTTATTCTTCTCGATATCGTTATCGGCTTAAGAGATATGAATTTTTGAAATAAACACTGTTTGATCAAGTTTATTATTATTTGAAACATAAAAGTGGGGGTTCCAGTTAATATACTCCTGCGAAAAAAGAAGTCTATTAACCCAATGCTGTCTGATGAGCTCTGGTCCAGTTGCCGGTCTTCTGGCTTGACAGCAACTTGACGAAGTCTTTGAAGTTCATTTCTTGTCACTTTCTGCACTGGTATGCCGATCTCTTAATACTGAGAGTCTAATGAAGTGATCATCAAGGGCGGAACTAGCACGATTTCTTCCAGATCCACGTCTTCTGCAATAAATTCCAGTCTCAAGAAACCTTGCAACGGCTCTTTCCATGCTAGATTTTGTAGAACCTACCATGTCCGCCACTTCTCTATAGGAATAACCAACATCATGAAGAGCAACGGCTCTAGCTGAATCTTAGGATGACAATGGCATCGTGAAATAAAAATTAAATTCGGAATTCCATCACGAAACGTCTTAAATGCTCGAAATGTCTTAAAAAACTATTTGACAAATGCAGAATACGTTACCAAGGAAACCTAAACATATCAACAGTGTTTTCAATAATTGTTGCAAAAAGTGTAATGTTTATTTCAAAAATTCGTATCTCTTAAACCGATAACGATACCCAGAAGAATAAAACAGCAAAATGTTAAAAATGAATCAAACTCTATAGAAAAACATATCTAGAGTAGTTTACATTGCAAAATTACTCTATAGAGAGAAAAAAATATTTTTTCTATTTTCTGGTATATTTCAACATGCAAGCTGTATTTCTGAAAATTGAACAAAATTAATTAAAAACGAAACAATGATCTACATTTTAAAAATAAATTAAAACCAGACTATGGAAGAAAAAATATCATACATTATATTTGATCTAGTTTTTGTTATCCCGAATTTAATGTCTAGGAGGTATAATTAAATAATTTAACTCATGATTCATTCATCGTACATTTCGATTATGAAAATTTAATATCAAATAATTGACGATCGACATCCTAATGGTATTTATATCTAGGGGACTACTTACTCTGTCTTCGTGGGCTCATTCAAATCTAAGGGACGTCTGGAGAATATAGTAAAAGTTATAAACAATCAAAATTATTTGATTACTAGTTTATGCCGAATTTCTCAATAACTGAAAATAAAGTCGAGATCATGTCATCTTAAATAATCTGAAATTTATTATTTATCACTTGTAACATTTAGCTGAAATATTTTATATAACGAAATTGAATGAAATGCCCATATCTGAACTTATTTAATGATCTTAACAAACATTGAAAATGTATATTAGTCCATTCTAAGTATTTTTAACTTCACCTTGCATACTTCAAAAACATTTAGTAATAATTTGTTAATCTCGTGTCTGTGTTCTTTAATTCACAATTTCATTTAGCTTGAATCACTTGGATACATTTGTTCTGAGAAACCTTGGAAGGAGATAAATTGCTGCAAATGTAAACAAGGCTTGCCTCAATATTTTGAAGCATAAGTGAAATTACTTTCTGTCACACGAATGTACGTTTAATTTTTATTCAATAGGTGTGGATGACTCCATGATCAATAGCATACTAATTTCTCTATTAATAATATTTTGACAATATCCAATGCTTGTTACATATTTTTGGAATATCCAGGAATAACTACAGCACTATTTACGCTTATCATAACGTTAACAATTCTTTTGCTCTACTAGCATGTTCATTTTCACGTTCAATTTCCTAAACATCTCACCAAAATTGAATGAGCCCTCGAATCTATTGAAATTCACGTTGCATTGAATTTTTCTCTTCCGTTTTTCGAGATGCTATTACACAGAATAAACCATTGTGATTCAAAGGCAGCTAGCAGCAAGCAGCTCGACTAACTCTCTCTGGGCTCGGCATTTTTCATGCGGAAATTTTCCTGCTGATCCAGCACGACTCAATTAACGCTTCTGCCTACTCCTAGAGAAACTTCAACATTTCCTATACTAGAGCACTTAATTAATACGTCAGGGGCTTTGCCAACAAACAGTGTGGAAGAAACTTGACAAAAAAGACAATCTGATTACAATGATACAAGGTGACTCGAAATATTCTCTACAAACTGTTAGAAACCTCATATTTCTGAGATCATAACAAGTTGATTTAATTCAAAGTTCGATATTTTGGCGCAATGCGGAACAGAACTTACAATTTTGAAAACGTTTTTTTTTTTGGTATAAATTTCCAACGGCAGTGTACAATTATTCTAAGATTTAGACATTAGTAAATAGGATAAATAAGCGCATAGCAATATTATGAAAGTTATTTATTCATAAGATTTTGGATGAAAATAAATTTTTGACCGACGAATACCGAACGGAGGAGGTATACAATTCGACTGTCTGCTTTTCTATGTATTCAATTTTGATCAAGCAGTTTTTTACCGTAAAAGAGGTACTCCGAGGTAATCAATTTCTATTATTTTTTTAAATAAATTCCGATAATTTTTATCTAAAAAGAAACCAAAATCTAATCTTAATTTCACGAGATCATCATTAGATCAAAATGAGACTTTTTATTTAGAAATCATTGATTTTATCTGTGTGCTTTTTTCAAGAAAACAGGAAATGATTTAGTCTAATAATAATTAAAAAAGATATCGAAAAAGGTGACCTATAAAACTTTCAAAACATATAAAACAATTTGAACCATATGACGTTTTATTTATTTGCATCAATTTTTCAGTTGCATATTTTTGAAGGAAAGTATTAAAATCCAAATCTTACGAAAATCATGAAAGTTGTCGAATATTATCAAGAATACCTAGTGAAAGCATTGGTCCATCAGAATTGTATACTTAAATTCATTTTTCCATAGGCGTAGAAAGTAGGTAAATTGAATAATTGAAATTAGATATTTCTTACAATAAATTGGACCGACTTAATTAGTTGGTGCACTGAAAAATACAAAATAATATTAATTCTATAGGCGCTGGTACATTTGAAGTTGTACTGTTGCAGTTAGCAGTTTGGCACCAGCTTCACAAGAACTAGCACTAATAGAATCAATATAATTTTATATTTTTCAGTGTACCAACTTAGTCGGTCCAATTTCTTGTAAAAAATATTTATTTCACCCGTATATTTTCTTATCTTTAATTCTGTTGTCTCGAGTTTTCGATTTTCGAGACAAATTGATCCCTCCATTCTCTTCGGGGGCGATTTTCGGAGGGAAGGAGATTTCGGATTTGAGTTTTTATGAATATGGCACCATTTCCCAAATCTCCTCTTTCAAATGAATCAATAATCATCAAAATCGGAGTACGTTTACTATATAAACCGCGCGCAAAGCCAAAAAAGCACACAATCGAATTGTACACCTCCTCCGTTTGGGTTCGTCGGTCAAAAAAGTTTCTCACCTATAGCCAGATATTTTTCATAAATTTTGTATGGGCTTAGTGGCCCTATTAAAAAATGTCGTACTAAATTCTCGTCCCACCAGCCGTTATAAATTTATCATAAAAACGAGTTCAAATTTATAAATTCAGGACCGAATAATTCCTAAAGTTTTCGTATGTTTGTCGAAGTTTCTAAACAAAATAGAAAATTCATTTCTTTTTTGTAACATACAGTTCAGGGGGTGATAAAGACGCATGACCCCAGAAAAATATCACCTTGTAGATTCTCACAATCATTTGGTATGATTAATGATGTAAGCCCTACAGCGTAACCTGTATTCCAAATTTGAGCTAAATATTTCAAAAACGGCAAGACCAATAAATAAAAAATCTTCAAATTTCAACAACCTGCAGATCAGTAAGATGACATTATATTTCAATTTATTTTGATCTCAGGATTATGTGGTAGCATTGTGACCTTTTAGAGACACCTTCATTAATTATATAAGATAAAGAAAAACAAATGGCACATGTCTTTTCATTGCCACGGCATATGCGATTTTTCGAAATCAGAATGAGTTAAAACACAACTGAAAGAACTTTTTTTATGATTATGATATTATTTTGATAGGGTTATTTTAAATAATAAATGAGCAAGTTCTCAACCACTACTACAGATTTATAGTTTTACTTGTAAAATACATAGTAGTTTATACGAAAAATGAACAAAATTATAAAGTAACTAGACTAGTCAGGGTATTAAAATCTGTCTTTTGTAAGGCATGTAAGATCGAATGCTTTTTGTTTCAAATCAAAATTTTGATATCCATGATTACAAGGAGACCAAAAGAACCAAATTTCTTTGAATAGCTAGTATTGTTGATATATTTAATAGAATAACCACCATGTATGGTGTAAAACCGATCAAATAATGCAAAACAGAGTTTAGGCCATCGAATCTTTTAAAGAAATTTCGATTCCAATAGCTACCTTTGTATTTTACAAGAGAATATTGAAACTATTGAATAAGTAGAACACCGAACGTTGAGAACATTTTTAGCAAGACAAACCGTCACCTCACAATTCAAGAGCTCTAAAAATGTTTCGACAATATAGTCTCTACGCATGAGAATGCAAGACGGGGTGATCACCCATTCGCGATTTATTTTGATAGGGGCAAGTTTTATCTAGAAGGATTAGCAATGTGTAATTACTAAATGCTGGTCGTAATGTAAGAGGAACCTGCGCAATTTGATTGATTACTAGTCTGCAAACTTTTAAAATTAAAACATAGAGTCGATAAAATTGGTTAACTTAATTATCTCCGTCTGTGGGCAAAACTAGAAGAAAAAAAAAAGAAAAAAATGTGAAAAATAGTAATTACAAGTTTAATTAATATTTTGTCAACCGTACTCAAAACTAACATTTTGGTTACAACACTGAACTGAAAAGTTTTCTTCAGAATGTCTTTACTGAATTAGTAATGTAGATACAAGACACATTCGGATTTTTCTGAAAATCGTATATACCCTGTATACCCATACTGCTAAATTTGTGCCACCCTGTACATCTCATTATCTTTTGATGTATCGTACAAACGGTTTGTTTGCTTCAATATGATTGAGAAGTATTATAGTGCTTGTTGCAGCTTATTTTCTGCAAATGAAAACAAGTATTATTATCATCATTTTGATTTTGCTCTGACTTGACATATTATGTAGGTACCTATTATACTGGTTCATATGTTACCATATAATATCATTACCCATTTTATCTGTAATCTGTAGGTAATTAGACTGGCATCCTTGACTATCGCTATTAGGAATGTAATATATATATATATATATATATATATATATATATATATATATATATATATATATATATATATATATATATATATATATATATATATATATATATATATATATATATATATATTGATATATACCTAATAATTACTACAGTCTGTTGATAAGTAAATAAATATTATTTAGCATATGTGGCATTTGAAATTCAGTCAACAACCCATTTGATATTATTGCATAATGATGTGAAATAGTTTGATTTTACAACAGTACTTTTAAGTGCTTGATGGTTTTCCATTACTTGGCCTTTCTTTGCCATTTAAAATATATAGTAAATGAGTGTAAAATATAATTGGTAAAACCATACCTTAGTTATAAAATCTAAGCGTAAGTTAAATTCCGAAGGTATTATTTCAAAATCAGCTTCATTTAATATGTTCGCTTCCATAATTTCAAAGCGAAACTGAGTATTTAGAGGTAGACTTTCAAGCAAGTCATTAATGATCATTATTAGTATCTATGGACTATTAATCGGTTCATTATAGTAGTACGATTATGCTGAGAGTGGAGATAAATTTTATTGTTATGTTGCCGAAAACGGCCCTTAAGGAAATATAATTTTGCATTATAATGTAATGCATTTCAAACTATCCAATAAGATTTCAGAAAAGAACGTTCCTAATGCCATGGATATATCTGAACTAAGCGACCAAAGCTATGCGTGTATAGGTAAATTCTTTAATTAATCCAACTGATTCTTTATATTGGAAATCTTTGTTTAAATTATGAAAATATCATTGCGGTTATATTAAATACCTATACAGGCTCGGTTCAATTGGAAATTCATATATGTGAATCAATGCAATAAATATGAGAAAGAGAATGCTGATATCAAATCCAAATCTGGAATCCATAAGACTTCCACTAATCTCATATGTAGACCCGCAGTAATCCGACAAACATTTTGGAAGGCGGTGTCGAATGAGCGAATTTGTCGTACTTATAGAGTACTGTCACCGACCCCTTTGCAGTCCGTAATTTGTTTGAAAAGGAGTACCTTATAATCCGAAAAAAATATATATTTACATATATACATATGTAATTAATGAAATGGATATAAAACGTATCCAGCTGATATTTCGGTATAGCAGAGATATGTATGTGGAAAATAGATCGAATTCTTCCTACACATTTGAAGCTCAAGATGTTACCGAAATATCACGGAATGGATCGTATTCCGCTGTGAATGGAGTAACACCGTGTGAAATCCCTGTAGATGAGATTTTCCAGTTTTCTGTCCTAGATATAACACCGAGACTTTTAAATAAATAATAGAGATAGTCTGCATATCATCAAAAATATATCAATTTAAATGGTCAAGCTTTTAGTGCTATATATATTTCAGTATTTGTTATCTATTCCACAGTTGAATGACCTATTTGCCAGCTAGATAATATTATTGTATAATGTTTATTTTGAATTTAGTTTCAAGATTTGGTAAAAATTCATTGTACTTGTATTATTTATGTAGGTATAGCATGGTATTACTTTTAGAATAAATACTCGTAAATTCTGAGAGATTACAATGAAATGCCGTGTAAACTATTATGTCTGAAAAACTGAGTTGAAGTTCGTACATTTGCTACTTTCATTTCTATGGATGCTCTACCTCCATCTAGTCAATACTATTGGATAACATTGACCATTATCAAAAGTTGTTTTTTTAATAAGTTCAGTTCAATTTATCTCATCTAGTTTCCAATAAAACTCAAATCTGTAAATGTCTTTATTGGTTGGAAAAAAATCTTCTTCTTTTTATTATAATTTTATGTTTATGTGAAGTCGAGATATCGAGAGATCTGGCTGGATAGTTGATATCAACTTTTTTCTAAAAAACCCTTGAATAGAACTTTAGACGCGTAAACGCTTAGTGTTGCATATTGCACCTTTTTGTTGGAACCAGAAGACTTTCAGATCTTTTTTAATCATTGATGGTAAAAAGAAATGAATGACTGTGGCCTAGTTATGTTTTCTGATTCAACACCGACCCAAAAAATAAGTTTTGCATCGTTTAATGGCATTTTGTGAATAATCTCGATTCCAATATATCGTAGATACAAATCTGTTTCTTAATGATTCCAGAGCATGAGCATCGTCGTTTATCGCAAAATTCGCCTAAAAATAATCCGGCTCAGTTTCAACATTGCGAATGACAATATTCACTTGAGCCAATCGATGCGGCTGGTCTGGCTCCAACAACTATTACCTAAGCCAAATGCACATTGAATGTGGACATACGAAGGTTTTTTTTACTTCAAAATCTTCTTTAAAAGCGCTTCCGTGGATCTCTAATTACCAATGTTGGCGGCGATACAAAACATTTCGATATTGCGGAACACTCTTTCTAAGAGCTTAGATATTTTTATTGGAACAGCGTTGATGTTTTCCCTCTAGCTTGTTGTTGGCGATTTGCTAGATACGGACCGGTGCTCTTGAGGTTAAATAACGAACGGTGGTGGCACTTTTGAGCGCAGAACAACTATTATATTAGCGACGAAATGCTTGCTGATTTAACCCAAACTTTCAGTGTAAATAAATAACTTGAACAGACTTCATAGATGTTGCACCAAACATAAAATAATAACAAAACCATATATAAATCATAAAAAAAAATAAAGACTCTTTACACCAACTTCAAAATCTTTATGGTTCCTATGTTATGTGTTTTTATTGTATTCTTTACTTATTTATTTCACAATGTATAGTGAACTTGGTTAATAACTCACAAATAAGACATTTTCAAGCCTTCCATCATTAAATTCACTTCTAAAATACCAAATTATTATTATTATGTTAATGATGCGGTTACCATGTTAGAAGGAATAATTTTCAAGTTATGTTATAAGATAAACCAAAACTTAAAACGGAGATAAAAGTCATGATGAAACAAAAAGAAACGTAGGCACCATCGGCGAGCTTACAAGCCATTTTTATCTTAACAAACTAAGGCTGCATGGAAATTTTGCAGATCACCAGTAGACCTGAACAGAAGGTGTCAAACAGGAGTCCTGATTATGCAGAAGAGTCGTTAACTCAAAAATCAATGCGAGCCATAGCTAAATGAGTTTTAAGTACATATAAACATTCAGTCGCATTGCATACCTCCCTCTTTTAGGAAGTTGGTCAAAGATAGTGGCTATTTTGGCGCGCTTTTCCGTGTTTTTGATACGTCACTGAAAATTGTTTTAAATTAACATTTACAAAAAATGTTAAAGTATTCCTATTGTCAATTTTATATACCTATTGATCAGATTGAGATGGGGCACTATTAAAAACTAAGTCAAGGTGTTTTGGAGAGAGGTTCAGGAATATATTCAAAAACGAAAATCTTCCATCTGGTTTGGTCATATTTCTTCCTAATACTTTGGGTGAACAGCTTGAGGAATAATTTATTCTCGTATTTAAACACCTTAAACCTTTTTTTTAAACTAACAGGTAGTGTTATTTTCAATCGTGTTTGTATTTCAGTAGATATAATATCTATGCAAATTGACTTTTGTTATAATATTGGTTTAGTTTCAAATTTAATCAAATAGCCATCCCGTACTCGGTAAGTTTATCCTTGCAATGTCCCTTCAACCCTCATGGCACAAAGTAACCGCTTTGAATATGCTATTTAAGCAAAACTCCTTTTACATGTGGACATTTGGTCTTTCAGGCTGATTAAACTGTGGAAGAGTTAAAAGCTTTTCCAAATTAAGGAGAACTTTGAGATTGGGACGAATCAATATCTATCACCACTCTATTTTCTGAGTTCGTTGAAAATATAAAGTTATATCTCAGATGATTCTAAAATATTAATATTTACATATCTACTAGCACTACAATAATCAGAATTAATTTAGTCAGATGATTCTATATTTGAGATTAATCATTATCCGGCAGTTTTCTCCGTAGAAAGCTCAGTATCTTTAGGAATGCCAGAAATGATGTATCTTATTCAGAAAATACAAATTTCGTTATGAACTTTTATTTTAAGAAATGCCCTCTAATATTATCCGCCGTATTCATAGTCAGACTTTGTAAATTATCAAATTTAGTAGCATTGTAATAACCGATGTAAGGACAGCATCATGCTTGACATTTCACCTAAAAAAGTGAAACTGAAATAGAATCAATTAATTTCACGTGTTAAGGTTACTTTGTCTATCTTCACTTGGTGAAAAGTATTAGGTAGGTATCTCTATGGTTCACAAACGTTATAAATATATTTATAGTTTTTTTTTGCAGTTCTGGAATATGGTTTAAGTCCTCGTATTGTAGGTTAGCTATTGTTGTTATTATTTGTCACTAAATTTAATAACTTACTCAGTTATACTTATGAATACGGCTTATATCTGACATACGTATGTTGTTTTTTTTTGTATATTTGAAATTTATGGTAGACATTTGAAGTATCCTGCCTTATGTATTTTTTTGTAAAATATCCACCATTTTATTAAATTATGTTTTACGTTATACCTGAATGTATATTGCTTAAATGAAATTCAATTTCATTCCGATCATCCCTGTTAAAATGTTTTCAGACATACTACAGAACTCCGTATCGTCACAACGTCACCCAGCATCTTTTGTTGTACATTGTGAGGTTTTGAACATAATTGTATTCCATCTGAAGGATAAAATGAAATCAACAAGATTGAAGTTGCTTCAGCGACGTGTATTTTTGTGTTTAACATTTACTCTGGAAATTAGATTTACCAGAATAGATCGTTATCCTGCCGTATAAAAAGGGATCAATCGAATTCAATATGTCTTTTAGGATTCGGTTACTTAAAAGGATAAAAAAGGAATCAATCCTTCATTCAAGTGTCGTCAATGTCCGTCTCATCTTTTAATCTAATATCATCAATGATCCGTCAAACACAATTATAAAATGTTTTTTTATTATATTTTAAATTTTTAAAATCGTGAATATCGATTATTTTAAAAGTATTTGTTTTGTAACACCCTTAAGGACCTCCGAATAGGTCTTCATATAGATGAGTTGTGTATCAAATTTGATCAAGATAATTTTATGGTGCGACGTCTATCGTCTTAACGAATTTCATTACGTTTCATGTACAAATAATTTATGAATCGTACCGTGAACTTTCCTTGAAATTGATGGATTGTTTTCCATTGCAAGCTGTATGCAATTTTAGTACAGAGATATGTACAAAAGAATTTTATATGGCATACTTCTTACATCATTTTATGATAAAAAATAAAGATCGGTCAATGATGATTTATGCTTCCAGTGAGCAAATTTCCCTTTAGGAAAACAAGACGTTTTTTAGATAAAGATGGATGACAATACATCTGAAATTTTTGCCGCTTTCCGCATCACATACCATATTTTCCACTTTATCTGTATATTAATACTTGATTGTAGAAGATGTTTAAGGCATAAAACGTGAACGGAAGAGTATGAGATTTGGCATAGTGAAAGTTTATATCGTGAAGTAGTGCACACACTAAAAATGTTGATATATTATGCGTTAATATTTTAAATTAAATTAAATAAAATATGGTTTACGTGGTAGAAGTGTATTGTTTGCTGCATAAAGAACCCAATTGCAATGTGAAGTCAACAAGTCAGGGCTGTCAGATTGTCTGAGAACTTTCCTACCGCTGCAATAAATAGTTCGTTGTAGTAGTTGAAAAGTTCGCGCGATTATAAATCGTAACTGCTTAATTCAAATGAAGAAGAACCTTGCAATATGGATTGTAAGTATGTAATTGATAATCTTATAAGATTGCCTATAGTTATGTTATCATTCGAAATGGATAAATATCGACCGTATAAAAAAACGGTCATTTTTCAGAACAAACACGCCTCGTATTGTTATGGTACCAATCGACTAGAATAAGTACTGAGAATTAAAAAAACTAGGTGCGCAGAATTAAGATAGAGCAAGAAAGATGCGTAATTAATTAAAAAAAGTTTATGCATTATTATTCACCATTCACACATAAGAATCGCACCTTACTAGCGCGAATTTGTCTGCTTGTGCTTTCTTGGTATCTTTCGTCGTACATGAGCACTCATTTTACTACTCTCTAGCCATATTTTCATATATAATAGTTTCCCTGGCCCTGCTTTATGTTTGTGCATCATATTTCTACTTCAAAACTCATTCTATAATGGTTTTGTACCATTTTCTTCAATAAAATCGAAAAATCTGTCGGAGTGGCCATTGAGTAAAAGCGATCAAAAGTATTTCTGGTTTATAAAACTAACTTCAACTTTTGTATAAAGCTTTTTCCAAAAAAATATGAAAATTAAAAACTGGTAGAGACAATTTATAAAAGTAGGTATCTGTTTCAAAAATCAGTCGTGTGAATATATCAGTTGAGTTAGTTAATGAGCATGATTGAATAGTTTCAAAATAAGGGCAATCTAAAATTGAAAAAATGTCCTAATGATTTGTAACGTTTGCTTAAAACACTGCGTGATATAAAAAATAATAAAGATAAGAAACCATGTAGTTTACTTTCCCCCAGCTCGTTAATGGAAATCCTAGAAGGGTTAAATTACTGCTTAGGGTGTTTTAAAGTTTTTTGAAATCAGGAAATCCTAGAATGGTAAAATGAGCTCGCTTTTCACCCTACAATTTTAATTCAACATTTTTAGAATCTGTAAAATAAAGATCGATAATAAAGGAGTCCAAGATTACATTAATTAGGTTATTATTCATTGAGCAAAAAAATGTTTCCCACCAATTTGTTGTTTGGTTAGGTTAGGTTAGGTTAGTGCGAGAGTCTTGCACGTCTCGCAAGTCTTGCAGCAAGACCAAGACCAGGTTAGTCTTGGTATTGGTCTTGCATCCCAGTATTGGTCTTAGTTCTTGGTCTTGCTTAGACAGTCTTGTTCTCGGTCTTGGTCTTGCAATTTTGTAAGACCAAGACCAGTCTCGCAGCATCACTACAGTCTATCCCAAGATTATCAAACGGAAAAATCAATGTACATACTTTTTTTGATTATTGATTTTGAAAAAACAAATGGTCGCACGAACCAAACAGACAAGTTTCATATTCGGTGGAGTTTATTTGACAAGGGTAAAAAAGTTGTGTGACTGGTCAAACCCCTGAACTATAAACAGAATAGGCAATGACATGCCAAGCCAGTGCAGGGTGAAGGAAAAAAGATTGAAAGAGATATCTTTGTCTCCCTCGGCTCGCTTTTTTATCGTTCAGTGCCTATTCCATACTAAATACATAGTTTAGTGGAACAAACTACATTTTCTATGTTGCGCTGACTTGTTACGTGACGATATAACTCAAATGTTGCGGATACGATGTTCTGTTGCATGTCTGTATGCACCCCTCTTTATTACCGAACATTTTTCCCATACACTGAATTCATTCAGAATGCTGAAACTGAAAGAATGATGCTTTATTATTACTAAATTCCGGGGCGACCTTTCTATCTGTTGCAGATGGTGTCCGGCTGCGGCGGCGGCAACTTCGGCGGCAGCGGCAGCGGCACAGGCGGCGGCGGCGACAGCTCAGAGTCGCAACAGGACACCGATCCGGCGATCAGCGACGATCTCCTCGATAGTCCGCCGCCTGTCCGTCGAAGGGCGCCGGCCACAGCTGATAAGGGCGCAATCGGGCGGCCGCACTCCGAACTACTTAACCAGATACTTATTGACAAGTTTAAGGTGAGTACATTACCCTACGAGTATTACATTAGTAAATTTCTCTGTTGAACTTTATCGATTCTATTCCATTATCATGATTTATTGAGAGATAGCCAAATACAAATTCATATTTAATAGTGAACTAGACCTAGGTATTTTATACAGATTAAATTAAGGATTTTTTTTCAAAATGGGTTCTACATTGAGCTAGAATGACAGCTATTTGGACTAGTCGATCAGTAGGAAATATAATGGGCTCAAGCGGTAGATAATCAATTATCTGCTTAAAACAGCTCTAGGATCCACATAGACTCTTTCCCCTTCCTACCAGAAATTATTTGCTGAAAATGAAAATTGAAACAAAAATTGAACTATAAGGAATAAACTAAAAAAAATAAGGCGTAAATACAATAAACATTACAGCTTTAGAACTTTATTGTAATAAATGTACAAACAAACACTGCTGCCGAACACTATGCCTGCGCAAGCAAATCTAAAAATACCCGTCAAGTCATTCAAAACAAGATATACAAATTTTCGTGAATCCCTTTATTATCACTTCGACAGAAATAATTACTTATCCTGTCAATATCCAGTTAGTACTCACTGAACTACAAAATCATTTTGAACTAAAAAACCTTTCTGCCGAAAAAAAATTTTCGAAAGCGCAGCATTCCTCAAAAAATTTTGCGAATTTTTGAAAATTAGTACCAACAGAGCATATGTTTGTGAAGAAGTTATCTCAGATCTTATTTGTGTAAAAAAACAAATACCGCAACTGAACATCCCATTTTTGATTTATTATTACTATCAACTTCTGATTTGAAGCCTAACATAAAAAAAATTATTACAACAGAAGCAATGTCAGACATCACATTGTTTATACCGGTTAAGATTTAATTTTAAATTACATAAACATAAACTTTTGATTGTTTATTTGACATATTATTTTAATAAATAATAATTATAATAATTACATACATTGTTATTTTATTTTTTATTGTACATGTCAAAAGTAGGTAACTAAGTCTATCAGTAGCTCGCCAAAACTATCTGAATCGTCCGTTTCCCTATTAAAAATAATTTCAGAAAGAGTTTCGCTCAAAATCCTTTTTTCAATACTTGTTTGTAACATTAGGCACCCACATATACCTACTATCCTGAAAAGTTTTTATGTTTTAGGTTAAGGGGAGCGAATTTTATATAAAAAAATACAGATAATTATTTGAAATTAAATATGCAATGTGCATGTTTGTCTCAATCAGTAAACATATCTATTACTTATGGAATAAGAATATATTAATTATACTTATATATTATTAAAATGGTATAGATGTTATAAATTTTATTGAAACACATTTTTCAGTAGATCTACTGATAAATCTGCCTGGATTCTCCAGTTGTCTAAGTAAATACTTGATTATATTAGGTATCTATCTATCGATTGAGTCTGTTGTATTTTCTGCTGGTCGACTAGTCCGCTCTTGATAGGTCAACGTAAACCCATTTTGGGAAAATTTCATTTCGAATCTCTATAACTTTCTTGCCTACTCTTTTATTATCAAGATTTTCTTAAAGTTTCCCATGTACTTTTTAATAACTTTCGCTTGCTTTTGTTTCATTTTTATCTTTCTTAAACATTTTATTATAAAGTCCCTGTTTTTATTAAATCTGAGGTTGAAGAGCTATACGAGTTTTGTTGTAAATAACTCAAAAGAAAACAAAAAAATATTTCTGTGTCGCCAAATTACATGGAGAAAGGTGGATAATGTATATGTTCAAATAAGGTTGTATACGAGCTTACATGTTAAAGAGAAAAATAAAAATAATCAGTAACAGAGAAAGGAAAACAGCTATTAGCTGTTGAAATTAATCCAACAAATATGTGAATCGATGAATCTTGGAGAATTGGATTAAACTTACCAATTTATTATCATATTTTATGTGGGCTAGTTATTACAATTACAAAAATAATTGATAAGGACATAATATATTTTATGAAAGAGTAATAATGTTTTCACTTTAATTCTGGAATAAACATGACGAGTGAATTATAGAAAAACTCATTTTTGGCTAGAGGAACAGATTTAGGTCAAACGAACAGAATTTTATTGCATCTGTTAAGGTGCTGTAAATATTTATGGGCCTTCCTGATATTGCATCATCCAGGTGAGATATGTGTGTGTACAAAATAAATTTGGTATCTCTCTCTCTCGAAATTGAGTATTATACAGGGTAGTTGCTGTTGATATTGTAATAAATATCGATATGATCATGATTTGATATTTTTTGACGTAGGAACTAATTGCTTTTCTCGAATTGATGGTAACATCACATTATTTCTTGGAAACTGTCGTTGAATTTGGTTTGAAATTGAAAAATTATTAAAAAGATTCAAAAAAGTGATATCTTATTCTCTTTAGAAAATGATAAGCTTATTAGGACTTTCTTTGACGCCTTGAAATGTCATATTCTTTAAACTCTTATTTTTGGGAATTTTCCAATTTTATATATGCAGTTAGAATTTTACGAAGTGATTCGATCCAATCCAAGGTCTAATTATAAGTACAGTAAACAGCCGTATTCGTAAAGAACTTTAAGTTCGATACTATCTTAGTTTGTTAGTTTATATGGTAACATTATAACAGTTTTAGTCTCAAAGTGAACTAGTACCGATCTAGAACTGTTTAGGAATATGGCTGTTAGTATTTTATTTCTTCTTAGGTCTATGAGAGTTTGGAAACGGTTTGTAGATTTTCTCTGTTGTATTATTTTGGAACATGCGTAGTGTAGTCAGAAGGAACCTCTTTGTCTTTGATACAATCATTTCATAGGCAATTAAAGAACTTATTCGAATCTAACAACTACAAATTGCTTGATCATGTCTGTCTGTATAGCACTATTTATTTAAAAAATAACTGGTGAAATAACAATTCAACACTTATTTTGTTGAAGTGCCTCCATTAGTATTTTTACCATTACATTTGTGAATTGGGTTACGTAGAAGGCTGTGACAAGTATTTAAATACTGAAATGAAGAAAATATCAAGACAACATGAATTTATATTGGAATTCATTATAATCGTCATCATATACCATACAAATATGCGTGTTTTCAAACAGTTGGGAATTAATTTCAGATTTCTGTTTGAAATAAAGCTGTCTTGTTTGAGTTTCAATGTAAAATCCCAATTCAGAAGTCTGTAACATTATTCTTGTTCTCTACAAAATAAATTGTAACGTTTAATGCTGTATGGTTTGGAATTTGGTAATATAGGAGTATATAAATTATTACACGTCGGTATGCATTTCAGGGAGAGCTTTCCATACACAAAACTCTGGAAAGCCATCTCCAAAATAACACCATCGTCTGTTATCGATTTGTGGATTACAATGTGGCCCATCATTTTTCATTGCAATAAGCATTTCAAGTTACGTACCTACTTTATATATATATACGTATTCTCCTAATACACTCCAACAGTTTATCATGGAATATTAAAGGGATGCTCTATCTATATGTATATGTATGTGGGTTGTGGAATTTATCACTCTTATAATAACCACTACCACCAAGAACGGAATAACATAAATTGTATTGGAAGATTGGGGATGATCTCTCTGTTTGTTTTGCGGTGACTTCAATTTAATGGCCAATCCACTATACAGTGTGTCCAAAATAAGGATGGGATAGCATTAGGATCTCGAAAACTATTATAGATACATCTAGTCGATGAAATTTTAAAAAAGTTAAACAATGTGATGGGCTTTTGTATCCTGTTTAGAAATTTGATAATAGTTTCTAGAAAAAGAAAACATTGCATGATAAAAAAGTAGACACCATTTTGAATAGCCCAAAACTTTATGCGAAGATTTTTTTGTTTCATGATAGCTCTTAGCTAACTTCAGATACAAATGAAATAAAAAGTGTTAAAACCAAATATCTAACACATTTTCGTAAGCCCTATATAAAAGATCATCCAATTGCTCAGACTCTTCCCCATTTCAACGATTATTTTGGACACCCAGTATATATTCCTGCAATCTCTTTTTTTATGGGAGAAATCGAACAAGGCATCTCTACAGAGTAAACTAACTAAATCCAAAATGATGACTCTGAGCATAAATGTTTATGTGAAGTTTTTTTGACCGACGAACCCCGAACGGAGGAGGTATACTATTCGACTGTGTGCTTTTTTTTTTGGTTTGTGCGCGCCTTTTATATAGTAATCGTACTCCGATTTTGATGATTTTTGATTCATTGGTATAATTAAAGATAGGACAATATCCGGAAACGTTTAAATTGAACATTTTTTCAAAAGAGTAACTATTTTCGAGTTAAATCTGTGTTAAAATGGTAGCTACTAAAATGCTTAAGCGTATTTCCGCAGCGATGTTTTGAATTCTCAATAAAACAACTACAAGCAAAGAAGATACGTGGGTAATAGGATAAGTACTATCTTCATTGGTATTAGTGAACGTTCAATTATTTTCGTGACTTATGTTACACTCAAAAGTGTGAAATAAATATTAAAATGAAAATGGACCGACGTTATCAGTTTCAGTGCACTGAAAAGTATAAAATAATATTAATTCTATTGGCGCTGGTACTTGTGAAGTTGGTGCCAAAAGTTATCAATCTACCTGCAACTGATAACGTCGGTCCAATTTTTTGTAAAAAATATTTATTATTTACAATGACTTCTACTATAATTTGTGAAAGTCCTGCTGCAAGAAACTTGGATACCTGTAAATTTTCAGTCTTCTTCATAACTCAATTGATGGTTCTGAAGAGGATGTATTTTAATTCAAATTGTTGACACTTTTTTATATTACCCATCTATGTATGCAATTGAACAAACATTAAGGAATAGAATATCTTGATTATAACTAGTTTTCTCATCTGATCATTTAGTAATTTAATTAAATCAATAAACATCAAGTATTAACGTCCTTTATCTACATCAGTAAGATCATGAAAATGTATACTGGATAAATAGCTATATTTCACTCATAAGAAACCGCACCTCTTCTTACAATGCCCTTGAAATACACCATCCTGAAGGTAGGAATATTACTTCTGAATGTGAATAATAACTATTTATTATATTTTTTGTTGTCAATTTAAAAATGTCTCGACACTTACTGATAAGATCAAATGGTCATGTCACATCAATACATAATGTATTTACAACGTTCAAAATCTTATCATTAATATAACAAACGAATGTGATCAGTCGCGTGGCCCTAGCAATGCCAAGTCAGACTCCCTAACGTTGTTTTAATACATGCATTGAAGTATATTATATGTTTGTGTTCTAATTCGTCGACATTCGGTTTTTACTTACTCGTAACTCTAGACTTGTGAGCATTGTGCCTTTATACTTGTAGCTTGTGGTGGTAATATACGTACGACGCCGTCTACACATCGGTTCCATTTATTGTGAACGGGAGCGAGCAGGTGTACACAAACAATATCAAGGAAGCTGCTTTGAAAAAAATATTCGACGCCAGAACAGTTTCTTGTGCTTTTCAAGGGGTAGACCGTTATTTAGCACATCTGCCCTTACTTATATGTGGAGGAAGTGGTGTTTTTTGTGCGTATTCGCTGGTGTTTGACTGAAGTGTTTGTAGTAATTTTATATGTGTGTAGGTTTTGGTTTGGTATTATTCGCTCGTAAAGTGTTATCTCTAAGTGAAGAGATTAACACACTCGACGTAACAACGAATAAACATCCTGAGGATGTTATCATGTGAGTGCCAAATATGAACCTCAACTATGATTTAAATACAAACGGCTCTATTTGAATAAATCATTCATTTTTCGTATTTCTCTAAGTAAAAGGTGAATATGCTATTTCTGGTAGGACGGGACATCTAGGGGATCGTTTAGGTCCTTAGAAATATATAAAATTTTCTCAATTTATTCAACAAATTTTAACATAAGAATTATAAAATATAAAAAGCGTCCTTAGGATTCTTACCCAATAGTAAATCAGTTTTCTAAAATATATTATCAAATTCCAGCTCACAAAAAAAATATTTTATTTTACTTATAACAATAAATTATTTTTGTGATTACCTCTCGGATTAACTATAAATTAAAAATATGAATCGATTTAGTTCCGCTTCTTTTCGCTCTATTATCAATTTTAGATACTATACTGCGTTTCACTTTGAGAATGCAGTGTGGCCGGGTAAAGGCAATATATTTTGAATAGGAAAACGACATACAGTGTTGCCATTGTTTAACTTCACCTGTAATATTTTCATTTGAATTTCAATTTTGAAATTCAATGTTTATTATTATTAATTATTGAACATAGAAATATTAAGATCAAATTTAAACCGAAGCTGCGAATTTTGGCTGAGACAGGATCTGATGGTTGGTCGAGCTCGACATAACACCGCGCTGGCAACGATGGGCTCCATAAACTCGCCACACTGAATTCTCAGTCTGAAATGCACTATGTTATAGAAGCATTGTAGAAACACATTAAAAATCTGCGACTTCTAGGTGGGTAAAATGCCGATGCAAGCGGACGACGGATCGACGACGACCTTTGAATTACATCCAAGAACATGATTTTCAGGTCAAGTTGCCACGTCTTACAAAATTTCTTTGAATTACAGACATGATAGGTTGATGAACCGAATAAAATGTTTCATAGTTAGGGTAAAAATTACAATTTTGTTTGCTTTATGGGTTACCTTGTCACTGAAACATGTTCATGGATGTCAATCAAACACGCCACCATAGGCGTTTTACCTACCTAGCACCCCTTACGTTCTAGGTCCCGTAACTTCGGTAGTTTAGTACAGCGTAAACTTGTTTTATGTGCTTGTACAATGCTTTTCTAATAATGTCTTTAGAAACATAGTCAAAAATCTAAGAGAAGTGGAACTAAATTATAATCAAATAAGCTGTTTTGAGGAGGGCCGCTTGATAATTTGAATTTTAATCAGTCGCAGTTATCATCAAAACTTACTTAATTAGTACGGTGTTCAATTCAGTGCACCACTTAAATAACTATGGTAACGTTAGCATTAAAAGTAAACAGTTAGCTTAAAATATAACAATGTACCTTCTTCTTTTGGTTGTAGGTCAGTTGAAAATGTAGTCTTTTGTTTTTTATTTTAGTATTTTTCTGAATTTATTACCTTACTGACTTTTGAATAAGGCTGAATATCTTTGAATAAATTATGAAAATAAATTGTTAGAATGGACAATTTTTCTCGAGGTATTCTTGATTTTCGATCGAAAGCATGTATATTAAAATTATATTATAGAAAATTTTATTTGTGGATCATAATAAAAAACCACTTCCAATTACAAACAAGCTATAGCAAGTAAGCTGTTCCAGCAAAACTCTTCATTTAATCTAATATTTTCTTTCATAAAATGCACAAATACAAAATACTGAACACTCATCTCTTAAAAGATATCGTGGCTCTGTTAGAGCGCGTTATAATTTTGGGTAGAAATGTATAATTTCTTTTCAGTTCAGCTTACAGACATATGACATCCATATATGTAAGTGTCACTGCAAGATTTCGCAGTTGTGAAAATATAGAAATAGGTGTGCTGTCTCTAAAATATTAATAAAAACTAGAGATGCCATAAAGAGAACGCATCCTTTTTTTATGTTCAGAGATTCAGTGAGAAAATCAAATACATTTAAACCTTGGTTAACCGACCAATATTTGATTTAAATAAAATAATGGGCCATCTCCACAGTATTATAATTATTATAAATTCTTATATGAGACATGTTTCGGGAATGGTAAATCTATTATGGTTGTGGTAGTAGCAACATCATAGGAATCCAAGTGTAACCATTCAAAAATTATAAAATAAAATAAATACAAAATTACCCTCCCATTACATAATTACCCCAAAATCAACCTGAAAATAAAATAAACATAATTCTACACAAAAAAAACAAAATTAAATTAAATTCTAACGGATTTTTCTTCCTTGTGTTACATTTTAAGGTTGATGCGAGAAAAGTAATTATGTAACGGGAGGGTAATTTTGAATTATTTTATTTTATTTTATAATTTTTGACTGGTTACACTTGGATCCCTATGATGTTTCTACTACTATAACCTTAATAAATTGAAAATGGGATTTACCAATTTCGAAACATGTCTCATATAAGAATTTATAATAATTATAATACTGACCCATTGTTTTATTTAAATTCATCACTACTCCACTTTGAGAATGGACTTCGTCTTGCAATATTTGATTCTTATGGGATGGTCGCTATTGAGTGGTTTAACATCATTAGAATTTCTAAGGGTTTTGTTACTTTTTTACTTAGTTGATCTAGTTGTAATTCTAATGCAGAATAAAATCGCGTTCGAATCTAGCTTCGGGAGTACCTGAATTTTATGCAAAAATATCCAATCTAGTACCATTCTCACCTTTTTTTTAACTTGAGGTGCTAAAATAAGGAAACCTCTTGAAATGCCATAGAAGTATTTGATTTTCACCCTATATCTTTGAAAGTAAAAGAGATGGTTTCTTCATGAAATATTTGGTTTCATAAAAAAGTAGTAAAGTATTGTGCAAACGACATGATAAACAACAACCGATAAGCTCTGCGACATTGACATTTGGACACATCTGTTACCCGGACACCTCCAGCATTAGAATATGTTGGAGAATTACCTGCTAATTGTTAATCTAATACTCTAATTGAGAAACGACATTAAAGATGGGGGTGCTAGTGTAATGTTAATTGCCTTCAAGTACTTTACTCTTATGATGATTGGAAAACCCCATATTTAAAAATATTTAAAAATTGGCTCATAATTCTAGCCTTCTTGTTTTTAAATTTGCGCCACGTTCTTATGGTGGAGGTGCTATCAGTAACGTTACGCTAGCCCGCCCATCCTAATTATCTTTTTCCCATGATAGTGTTGGAACACAAAATTCGCGATTAGAGCAACAAATTGGCACATAATTCTCCAACATATCCCAATTTGATTTTCTATCGGGGGGTGGTAGAGTAACAGACGTCATTTGGACACACAGTTAAACCTATTCTCACGCTCATTGGCTGAAGAAACGAGGCTTCGACAATATTGTTTCTATTATATGAATTTCAAAGGGATTGAGACAGCACCACAATAATCCATTGTCATTTGTTAGAAATGTAGAGCACACCATTATATTTCTCATAAATGAAGTAACGTATATGATAGGTTTATATATTACCTACTCATATTGATCGTAATGTTTGGCTATATACATTTTATTTCATGGCGAAAGTATATACGTATATTGTAAAATTATTCGCATCGAACTGTTTCTTGTTATATAGAAGAAGGGACAAAAAAAATAGGGGTAATATATTAGGAATCATTGGACCAAACAGCTTGAATCTTATTGAGGTTCATTAAGAGAGACAGTAGATTCAGTAATTAATCATGACGAGAAATACATAGAAGGACGCCTTGAAAATACTTGAAGTAACTAATTAATCATAAATCATAAATACAGATTTTTTTTACAAAAAATAGGACCGACATTAGTTGGCGCCTGAATTATTCAAAATAAGGTTAATTCTAATTGGTGTTGGTAATTTTGAAGTAGTGCAGTTTTGAGAAGACTTTTGACAACAACTTCAGAAGGACCGCCTACAATATAACTAAACTTATTTTGGATTTTCCAGGTCAATAAGTAATAAAGTGTATCCTATTTTTTTTCAAAAAAAGTTTCAAAATTGTTGAACGTTGCCTTAAATTCAGTTATTTTCAAAATATGGTGGTGAATGTAGATGTTAGATTTCATTTGTTCCACCTTCTAATGTAAAAAAATCATTTGTGTACGTTTTCAATGCAAAAGACTCGTACATACACAAAAACAAACATCAGATGAATTGTTTACCTCCTTTGTTCTGATGATGTCGGTCACAGGTCTCACCTGCTATCTGGATTTTGTGTCTACAGCCTATAAACTTTAGTTCACTAGAAGTAACCTTCTAGAGAGCAAATTCCTGATAGATAACAAAATGAAAAAGCTTGATAGTACCAAATTTTACAGAAATAGTATTCTGTAAACTTTGATAGTATACCGCAACGATGGCCGAAAAGCAACTGTCATAAACTCTAAAGAGAATAAATAGATGAGGCATAATATAGAACTAAATAAATCTTTGCTTTATACCCATGAGGTAACACAAATGAGGCACAGTAAAAAATATTAATATATACTGCTTCCCCTGATTTCTTATCTTATCCAATTAGTGTTAACCGCTTTACAACAAAAAAAATCACAAAAAATAGGACAGACTTTAATCATTGGACTACTTGATAATACAAAATAATGTTAATTCTCTCGGTGCTGGTAATTTTGAAGTGGACAACTTTTTGATTGTTTCATTCGTCGTGAAAATTCTTAAACGTTGACTACTTACATTTAGGGATTTCAAATTACTTATGGCGATAAGAATTTTGCACTTTCCTACTGATGTAAATCGGAAATTCTAGTTTTTTTCCTAAATTTAAATCATGTTAGATAAAATCTCCAGTATTCGAAAAAAAAATCCCTGCATTAAGGGCTATTTTTAGAGGCTAAAAAAATGGAATATTGACAAAAAATCAAAATAAGACCATCCCTCAATACTTTTTTCCAATGAAAAAGAATCATCAAAATCTGTGTACATTTACTACGTAAATCGCGCAAATATACCTACATCAAAAGGCATGTATGTGAAATGTATACCATCTCTGTTTTTCAAAGTCGTTTAAAAACCGTGATAACTTTATTTTCTCGAAAAAAAAGATGAAATTTTGTAGCGTTAGGTAACAAATGATGGGACATATATATATATATATATATATATTACTAAAATTGAAGATATAATATCAAAATGAGAATGCTATTCACCTTTATGCTTTTATTTCGTCGGATACAGTCATCCACTAGAAGCGCATCACGTGATTTCAAGCTTATTTGCTTTCGTCAGCGCCACACAAGTGGAAGCTTCCAGCAAATAAGCTTGAAATCACGTGATCCGCTTCTAGTGGATGACTGTATCCGATGAAATAAAAGCATAAAGGTGAATAGCATTCTCATTTTGATATTATATATATATATATATATATATATATATATATATATATATATATATAGTACATAAACATATATCGTATATAGAAGAATTAGAAAATGAAAAGCATTTGTGCATCAAGGGCAATATCAAATTAAAGGGTTATTAGGATTATGTGCTGTGGCACATACAGATTTTGGTAATTATGAGCTGATTGGATGGAGTTTTCACTGTTATCTGTGACAGAAAGGTTCAAAATCCATATTTTGGGTATTTATATAGATTTTGAAAATTGACGCCGATAGACGTTGTGCCATTTTTATGACGAATGATTACTCAAAATGGTCAGAACTTCTATCGACGTTCTAAGACTTACATAGTTGTCCGCAAAAAAAAGCTCTAAATTCAAAATAAAATAAAAGCTCATGGAAAATTCCTTTTATTGACAACATTTTTTGCTTATAAAAAACAAATATCATTGTAATATATTGGAAAAAATCGTCATTCAAAAAAGAAAAATATTATTCTTAGTATCTTTGCCATAACTTTCCTAACTCAAAAAATAAAATAATATCCTAATAAATAATCTTGACTCTAGAAATAAATTATTATTCTAAGTATCTTTGGAGAAAGAGGTAACTTAGAGAATAGCAACGCATTGGAATAAAAAAGGCATTTTCTGGAGTGAAAGTATCAGTCTTTAAGAATTTTTGACTTCGTGGTATACATTAAAGCAAGTACGACATAGTGGAGGTTTATCTACGGACCCTGTGCATCTGTGGAATTCTATGTAGAAACTAACCTAAGCAATGGTTATCGCGTGACACAGCAAATACAAATAGATGTGTTTCTTATGGCAAAGATGACGCCGTACGGCGTTGCGAGTAAATTGGGAGGGGCGAATTCTTGCAAGGTAAGGTGGAGATTCTGTCAAATTTAATCCGGACGTGCGAGGACGCAGTACAGCGTTGTGTCGCATTTGTCGCCGACTTAAATGACGCCGTATGACGTCAGTGTCCATCAATGTTCTAATACATTTTTTTTCAAAATTTTCAAATAAACGGTTTAATGTAAATGGCTGTTTCCCCACCTATCTCCGAAACTTCGGAATCCTCTCAATGCGAGCAAATCGTAGTTGAACGTTTTAATAATAACTGCATAGGTATTGCGAATTAATATGGTTCACCCTGTATATTAGATTATAATTTGAAAAAATAGTTAATTAAAATAACAAATCCACTTGTTTCGGGAATTTCTAATATTATTGTTTATTTAGGTAATAATGAATTTATGCGTTACTTTCTGAGCGCACTGTATGTATTTAAGTATATTTTTTTAATATGAATAAATATACCTATGTGTAGAGATAGGAATGGGAAATTCTTGTTATGAAAATTTGTGGGCTTGCTGCGCTGGTTATCATCTATTTCGAAATATGCTGTGCATGAAAATCAGTAGAAAGTCTGATAAAGAAAGTCCTAAAATTCTTAAAACATTTAGAATTAATGATAATGCGCTACGCTCGCTACGAGAGATCCAAAAATAACAGTCCCAATAGCCTGTGGAATTTGAAATCGTGCATTAAACAAAAACAAATCTGATATATTGGATGCGTTTAGATGAACGGCAAAATGAAAACTTTCCGACAACGGCGCCAATGTCCTTACAGGTAATTTTAATGGATGTTTATTTTTTTACCGACTTCCCAAAAAGAAATATGTAATATAACAATTCCGTTGAATATTTGTTTATGTTGGTGCAATCGTTTTGCTTGCATAGTCAACGTTCACCGATTTTGATGATTATTTTTTTATAGGAAAGATGGGTTCTGAGTAATGGCCCATATTTCCAATCTTATAGAGTGGCATTTTTTCAAAAAAAAAATCCGTTAATAATGAAAGCAAGATCATTCATAGCAACATTTGGTTTCCGACATACACCACTAAGAAGCTTTGTTCTGAAATCACTGAATTTTAGTGAACGTTCAAAGCTTTTATTAACTGATAAAACTTTCAAAAATGGGAAATATTTTTTTCTGTGTGTAAATGCACTACCACTACAAATTCATTTACATAATATTATTTTGTATTTTTCAATTGCGCCAATTGATAAATTTGATCCTAGATTTTATCGAATTAGGTTGGCCTTTTTTGATATATAAACCACATAAAAGATAATTTGCAAATTTTGTTTTGAAAGTTATCAGCTTTAAAGATTTGTAAATTTGACTTAATATTTACGTTCATACCTCTATTCATGGTTGAAGGTTATGATTCGTACTTAATTTTGACGAGACGTCAATAACAAAACCAAGAATACAAGATTTTGCGATTTTATTACATTGAAAATTTCTGGCATATCAATTTACCTATGAAGTAATACAACAGTTGACTTAAATTTATCATTATGGTATGACTATGATAAGGTACAATAATTTTTTTTTTTCGTCGAGTGCTGCCTTATACTTAGTGGTAGTGTTGTACTTATTCGCCATTTATTTTGTCTGTTCACTGTAACACTGTTGTTATTATTGAATTTCAACTGATTAAAGACAATATCAAATTCAACAAGCTACTGAAGATATTTTTATCTAGATATGAACAGCTAGTTGATATCTAAGCCTGATTAATGGTTTCAACGCCTTCTTTATCTTTTTGAATTTTAATCTGTTACATATAACGTTGTCACTGTCATTTTTATCATCTCACAAATTAGGTAGTAATTAAATTATATATGTTTTGAAGACATTTCAAACGTTCTTCAGCTTTTAATCGCTTGATTAATGGTATTGTAAGAATACACCTTTCTAAAGCTATTGAATATTAGATGTAATCTCAACATAATTATTATTGAAATGTTCATTTAAGCGTTAGAGTTTCTAATTTCTTAACAAGCCTGCCTTTTTTATACTCCTTCCAAACATTAGGTATTGTAGACTTAGACTAAACTTGTATGTCAATTGATCTTTACATCATTTTTGACCTTGGAAAAACGGAGGAGCTATACAATATTCATCTGTGAGTTTGCCCTTTTTTTAAGCGTTTTACATAGTACCTAAACGTGCACCGGTTTTCATGATCTTATTTAATTGGAAAGTGGATTGTTGAAAAATGGTCCCATATATTTTGTTAAAATCAATTATGTCCTTTCCCCCGAAAAAGTATTCTCAAAGAACCCCCCCAACCAAAAATTTTATATGGTAGGATTAATGAAAACATTATTCACAATATCGGTTGAACTGGATTTTTTTGATGCACACGCTCAGCATTTTTTGCTACGTCATCGCAGAAGTATGAAATCGTACGCGGCGTCAGCACAGCATACAGCATAACTTATTATTTGTTTCTGTAGCGGCAATAGGAAATACATTTTTCTCTGAAAATCTCAGCCATGTACCTGTTACGGTTCATAAGATAGAGCCCATTGACAGACGGACGGATTGACAGCGGAGTCTTAGTAATAGGGTCCCGTTTTCACCAATTTTGTACGGAACTCTAAAAAAAATATATTCTAGAAACTACTCATGTAGTTATGAAACTACTAGTTTAATTTGGACATGAAAACTAAAATATCTCAGGTACGTATCAAATTCCAAATATAAATTTGTATTTTTGACAGAACTTGCGGAGACGATGTAGATATAATATTCAACTGTATGTTTGCTTTTTTTAAGTTTCGATGAACGCACGTTTCAGATAGAAAACGTGCTCCGATTTTTCATTGGGCTTGGCAGTGATGAGAATTGGTCCCACTAAAAAAATAAAAAAATCAAAATGTATTTCTCCCCAAAAATACCTTCCCAATGGGGATAGAGGAGACATTTTTTTGCTGACTATTGTTCGATGTCCACCTTTCCAATTTGAAACCAATGATCGCCTTAAAAGCGAGGAAATATTTTCATTTTTAGCCTTGTGTTTAATGCTTCTCCTCTGGTTTCTCCACTATTTTCCAGAAAAGGTGCTGACCACTCAACATCAACTCTAGAAAATCTGTACAGCTTGTGGTTACTCATTTTCGGGGCAATCACATCGCTGTGAATAATATTTTCTTTTTTGACCGACATCCCAAAAGGAGGAGGTATACAATTCGATTGTGTGCATTTTTTTTTGTGCGCGCCTTTCATATAGTAAACGTACTCCGATTTTGATGATTTTTGATTCATTTGGAAGAGGAGGCTTGAGAAATGGTCCCATATTCATAAAAACGGGAATCCGACATCTCGTTCCCTCCGAAAACCGCCCCCGAAGGGGCTGGAGGGGGCAAATTTTGTCGAAAATTGAAAATCTGCGTTGATATAATTACAGATAGGACAATATCCGGAAACGTTTAAATGGAACATTTTTTCAAAGGAGTAACGGTTTTCGACATAGAGACATTTTAAACTCTCAAATATACCTATTTTCGCTATGTGGAGAGGGCGATTTCTGTCGAAAATTGAAAATCTGTTTGCAGTACATGAAAGACATAATTATTTGTAGCAACATTTATACTGAACATTTTCCCCTTAGAGTTACGGTTTTCGAGTAAAATCGGAGTTAAAATGGTAACAACTAAAATATTCAAGCGTATTTCCGCAGCGATGTACTGAGATCTCAATAATAACAACTACAAGCAAGGAATATACGTGGGTAATAGAATAAGTACTATCTTCATTGGTATTAGTGAACGTTCAACGATTTTCGTGACTAATGTTACACTCAAAAGTGGGAAATGAATATTTTTTACAAAAAATTGGACCGACTTTATTAGTTGGTGCACTGAAAAGTATAAAATAATATTAATGCTATTGGGGCTGGTACTTGTGAAGTTGGTGCCAAAAGTTACCAATCTACCTGCAACTGCACAACTTCAAAAGTAACAGTACCAATAGAATTAATATTATTTTATACTTTTCAGTGCACCAACTAATAAAGTCGGTCCAATTTTTTGTAAAAAATATTTATCTAATATTCATAAACTAATTTGTGAGCTTCAAAAATAATATTAAAATGTGTAAACTTAACTCAAAGTTTGTTTCTTCTACTCGATAGGCACAGTAGTGGTAAAAAAACATAAAAGAGTAGGGTGCCAAGGTATTCCCCCAAGATTTAAGGGCACCCAAAAATATTGCTTTTTGACTGACGAACCCCGAACTGAGGAGGTATACAATTCGACTGTGTGCTTTTTTTTGGTTTGTGCGTACTCTTATTTTGATGATTTTTGATTCATTTGACAGAGGAGGCTTGAGAAATTGTCCTATATTCATGAAAACGGCAATCCGAAATCTCCTTCCCTCCGAAAACTGCCCCGAATGACCTAATAATTTGTAGCAACATTTATAATGAACATTTTTTCCTTACAGTTAGGGTTTTCGAGTAACAATGGTGGTAAAATGATAACATCTAAAATACTTATGCGTATGTTTTGAAATCTCAATATCAACTACAAGTAAAGAATATAAGTACGTGGATAAGTACTATCTTCATTAGTATTAGCGAACGTTCAACGATTTTCGTAACTAATGTTAGTCTCAAAAGTGTGAAATAAATATTTTTTACAAAAAATTGGACCGACTTTATTAGTTGGTGCACTGAAAAGTATAAAATAATATTAATGCTATTGGGGCTGGTACTTGTGAAGTTGGTGCCAAAAGTTACCAATCTACCTGCAACTGCACAACTTCACCAATAGAATTAATATTATTTTGTATTTCTCAGTGCACCATCTAATAACGTCGGTCCAATTTTTTGTAAAAAATATTTTCTATCCAGTAAATGCTGATAGATTTTAAGAGTAATCTATTTCAGGCTGTTACTTTATTGGTGTGGTAGCTGAACAAAAAATGTTTGTAAATCATAAAATAAATTAGAACAAACTCTACACAAGCATCCCATGATTTTCCTTATGATCACTTTGAAACGTAACATTTCAAAAGCATTTTATCCTGTTTCTCGATCGGTCAGGTTTTTTTCAGTCAGCTTTTGGTCTACAAAGATTAAAATTTATAGAAATTATTTTTTTTCTGTTAGTATTCAAAAATTCCACAAACACAACCACGGCCACCAATGTAAACACGAACATAAAGTATAATTATCACGTTCATCATCGTTCAAGAGTTACAAAGAATGTAACTGTTGATTATTATTTACATCATGTTGAAATGTCTGTTAAACTAATAAATTATTAGTAGTCTCACTGATGGTTTGACATTTTATTTTATTGATTCATCTTTATTTTTTTCCAGAACAAGTGATAAATAGAACATTACAGGCATTTGCCTCTTATCAGAAGAAAACTATTAAATTGCAACCTATTCCGGTGGTACAATTATATATATCGTTATCGAATGTATTTATGGGTGGCATATAAATAATAAATACATACAAGATATAATTTGTAAAAGGACTACAAAGTGGGGAAGCCACTAAGGCTTTATCTCTATATTTATAATGGCGTTAGTTTATTTTTATGACTCTACAGCATCGTTATATCTATAACTAATGCTTGTGGAGATTATAAAGGGCCATAATTAACTTTTGATTTTATATTTTTATTTTTGGTTTATTAAAATTTATTATTTCCCACAACAAGTAATGTTTCTAGGAAATTCTCAACTGTTTATCTGAAGTAATTCTATAGGTTGATTGTGTACCTACTTAATTGATGAATACTCTTTGAAAATAGTGTTTTCATGGAATTATGTATCTTATACTAGCAATAGTATTATTAATATTATTATTTCAAATATAATGTTATTGAAAAATAGACAGAAAGTTCATTTTTCACAAAAACAAGCACCAAGATAATGCACTGAAAATACAAAATAATTCTAAATCATTCTTGATCCTCTCTTTGATCTTTGATCCTTCCAAGTAGAAGTCGAAATAGTTTTCTATTCCTCTCTACATTCAAACAATTTGACCCACGCACGCGAACAGAGA
Organism: Crioceris asparagi; assembly: GCA_958507055.1. Lineage (NCBI taxonomy): Eukaryota > Metazoa > Arthropoda > Insecta > Coleoptera > Chrysomelidae > Crioceris > Crioceris asparagi. The sequence continues at coordinate 74,348,504 of OY293828.1, forward strand.
CAAATCACGATTTAAAAAGTTTTTGAATTTACATAAGTAAGTTGGTACATAGGCAGGCACCACTAGATTTTAGATATCTAAATCAAAATTAGGTCAAATGCAACGACCTCATTCGGTAATTTTGTATCCAAATTCCGGTCCGTAAATCCGCCTAATTTGGATCAGAAGCTTTACGATATAATCCAAGTTCTTCTGTTATATTAAACACTCACAAAGAAGCCTCACCCTAATGCAAATTGTGAAGTATATTGTATCTATCTCTTATGCTGAATAACTTCTCCCTAGAATCAAGTTATGCCGACACTTGAAAGAGTTCAGGCTTATCGTCTATTGTTTAGAATAAGACTTGATTGTTTATTATTTCAACTGAGACGTTTTCTTCAGATCTCTTAAGTTTTGAAGATTAACCATGACGATGCATGTCAGCTGTCGCATTTTCGTTCATCTATACTTATTTCGAGAAAGAAAAGAATGAAACCACAAGCTCTCTGAATTATACTGTTGTTATATACAGGATGTTCCTTAATGATTTGCGAATATTTAAAGGGGTGATTCTACATCGATAATTAATGATAGTTTGTTGATTAACTATATATAGTCCCAAAATGTTCCTTTATTCTAAAATACGGGGTTTTAAAGTTTAAAAAAAGGAAATTAATAAGAGTTTTTCACTAAAAAATGTTGTTTGGAATGTCAATAAAACACCAACAATGACATACTATGTATTTTATGTTCAGCCACTTATATTTATTTCACTATTGTATCTTTCAAATAATTACAATATTATTTCTGTCAAACAAACCAATGGTTTTAATTTTTTCCTCGAAAACGGCTCATTGCAGCCCAAAAACTCATGAGGACTATTAGTTGTCACAAATTGAAGGGGAAATTCAAAAATAACTTTTATTTGGGAAAAACCAATGGCGTAACATTTGTATATTTAGAAAAATCGTTAAAGCTAGAAATTATTTTTGTGTTGAAAAATATGTGCCTTTATTAATAGCCACTGCTTAACTAATTTTATGAAAAAATCTAAAGTGATTCCGAAAATAATAATTTCCTTTTTTTTTCTAAAACTTCAACACCCCGTATTTTAGTAACGGGACATTTTCAAAAAACTATTATTAATTTTCGATGTAGAATCACCCCTTTAAATATTTGCATATCATTAAGGAACACCTTGTATATCGAGTGCTACAAAGAAACTCTTTGGAAGTGTGCCATGGAATATGGGAACATGTCTTTACTTGAATTATCTGAAATTCCATAATACTAAACATCACTTGTCACTTTTTGGAACAGAAATATGATATTGAGCAACACTGTGAATGAATTGCCCAAATCTGAAATAATTCAATAATGTTTAAAATGTCTGTATGCCCATCCAAATAATTTTGAACTTTAATTTGCATTCCTCAATGAAACTTGAAGCTGATAGAAGTGATTTGTTAATTCCCTGAATGTTCATCAATTCTCAATTTGAGATCGTTTGAATAATTTGAAAATTCTTGTTCAAAGAGCTCCTAAAAAGAGATAGATTGCTGCAGATGTAAGCAAAGCATGTCCATATATTCTGTAAGTTAAATGAATTTTAATTGAATTGGCACCCTTTTCAGTTTATTGTCTAACAGTGTTCATTTCAAGCAGTTAATATATTATTTGGCCTTTCAGACGAATGTTCTTTGAAATATTTATAAAACCGTTTTAATAATGAACAGATTCTGCTTGGAATTAAATCTGAAACGGAGGAGGTATATAATTTGACTGTGTGCTTTTTTGGTTCTTGCGCGTTTTTCGGTTCTATTTTAATGATTTTCTTCACTGGACCACAAAATTAACCGGACAGTTTTTTTTTAGCTTGAATTCAATCTTAAATAACTTTGTTTTTTACTAAGTTCGATCCTTTTTGGACATGTTGCAGATGCTGTCGTCTTCATCATGTTCTGATAACGTTTTTGCGAACAGTCTAAATGGATATGTTGAAATACAGGGTAGTACACAGAATTGCATTTTGCGCTCTTCTGAACATCCTGTGCGCAAATGTAATAACTGATTGATGTTTCTTTCTACGACATTTTTAAGCCTCATCTTTCCTGAACAACTTGTTTTTTGCTTCATACTGATATATGGATTCTTAATGGAAAAAATCAGGTTTTGTAGGAAATAATGCAATAATTATTTATTATTAGCAACAAAACATTAAAAAAATAATTTGTAAAGGTGGCTTTGTCTATCTTTTTTGTTTCTGAATGCAGTTTCCATGGCTTGTCAAAAATGTATTTGTCAACAAATTACAGATTTATTAATTGCTGTACCTAGCGTTTGTTCAGTAAGTTGGCAATTGTTTTGAAACTGTGTTTTGTGTAAATTTAAGATGGCACAAGCCGTTGCTTTACAAGATGATGGTCGTCCGATTCGTTATATCGCAGAAAGGCTTGGTCATCCACGCAGTACCGTATGCATTGCGATACAAAGATTTAGGCAAACTGGCTCTTACTCAAGAAGAACTGGGCAGGGAAGACGAATAGCCACAGATGCAGTTGAAGTTGAAGATCGATTTCTAAGTCTTCAGGTTCTTCAAAAGCGAACAGTGTGAGCTCCGGTTTTAGCTATAAAATCGGCTGATGTTCATGATATCCTTGTGTCATCTGAAACCATACGCAGAAGGTTGAGAATAGAACATAACATCTCATTTAGCTGCCACAGGACCTCTATAAGATACATTCATCGAAAGCAGTGCCTTAAATTTGGTCGAGCTCATGCAGATTGGGATATTATTGACTGGCAAAACATTATCTTTACAGACAAGTCTCGGTGTACGCGATATTCACGCGACGGACGTCAAAGAATGTGGAGAAGGCCTGGAAAACGTTACATTCAATGTGGTTTCTCTCCTAGAGTTCAATTTGTTAGGGGAGGAGTGATGGTGTGGGGGCGGCACTTCTTTGGAAGCTCCAACAGACCTTATTACACTTCAGAGGGGTATTTATTAACTCTGATAGATACATGAGACAGTGCTTAGAAGATCATGTAATACCTTATTCGCATTTTATAGGAGAACATTTTAACTTAATGCACGACAACGCACAAATAACGAGGCAATATTTAAACGATGTTGGCGATCAAGTATTGGACTGGCCTCCAAGAAGTCCGGACATGAACCCTATTGGGTATATGTGAGATACACTAGGAAGGAGAGTTAGGCATTACTACAGCGTTTTTCAAACTTTGGTTGTGTTAGCTCATTAATTGACAAACGAGTGGCAGCAGATACCCCAAGACATGTTGCTACTTTAATTGGATCTATACCTGAAAGTATGAGAGCTGTTATTCAGGCTCGTGGAGGAAATACTCGATTTTGATGAAATAATCGTAATACCACTATTGCCAATGTTTTTTATTAACAATATATCTTTTTTTTTAAGTGAATTTATAAGAAATTAAACAATCTTTCAAGACTATTATAGATTGATTTATTATCTGTATTTGATTATTATTCATTCATACCATACGCTCATTTAACTGGAACACACCCATTGTTTATGACATGACAACTATTTTCTATCTTATGAAAGTTTTTTCTTATTTTCAGTAACATACTGCGCGAATGTTTTTTTTTGGATCGCTCGATTTACATGTTATTTTAATGGCAAAAAATAACATGATGAGTTTTCCCATTGGTTGTAGAAATTTGTGAACATTATGTGTTGATTTACCATCAATAATGAGCAGAAATTTATAGTAATTTATAAGTTTGTAATTATCCGGAACATACGATATAAATTCACAAACTTGTATTAATGAAGTTAATTAACTATCTGTGGAGAAGTCTAGCATACATATCTATCTCCATTTGTATTATCGATTGAACGAAGCAGCTAGCTGGGTGGGTAAAGTATTTTCCAACTTGCTTAAAACATAAAGTTTACACATTATCAGCTCGGGAAAGCTGCAGGTTGTCAAGTATTTAACGTGTTAATTGCCCTGGTAGAAATATTATAACATCACAGTGGGGATTAATTTTAGAGGATTGAGACAAATTAGGAGGGCGAGTAGTGTGGGGTAAGTGGAACCATGTTCTATATAGTCCTTGGGCCAAGACCTAAAATTACTCATCGAAAACTATTTTATAACACTACATAATGTTGAGTAGGACCATTTTTTGCGAAAATTCTGGAAAATGGGGCGGTTTTCTTTAAGAGATTTCCCTTGATATTGGGGTTTTTCCATCAAATTTTTTTTTCTGAACCGATTCTCAAATTATGTAACGATGACGTCATAACTTTGAAATTTTACTGAGTTATGTCGTCATAGGTGCTAAGTAGCTTCCGCTGGCTCATTTTTTGAGAACTAGTTGAGACAATAATAACTTTTTTTTCCATAAAATTTTCCGACAAATTTTCTGACACATAATTGTTATCCGAAGCCCTAAAGTCAAAGGGAAGGTTTTGAAGGGGAATGTCCGATTTCCCAGAATTTACGCAAATAAAAAACTTGTCCTACTACTAACATAGTGAAGCAATATACGAAGTCTCAAGAGAGCGATCGGTTTCGGTTATGTCCTCTGGAATATGGAATGAAAGAATTCAATATGAATATTGATTCTATATTAAAGATTATGTCGAATGGGCGACTGCTAATTGAATTATACCGTACAAAAACGATCAAAATAAGTTTTTTGTTGTATCAAAAAGCGTATCGTGAGCAGATTTGGTAAAAAGATCAATGGATATTTCATTCATTGGTGTGATCGTCCAAGCTGTCGCAAAATGGCGGCTGTCCTATGACATTATCAATAACTAACCCGTATTACTTATCAATTTTTTGTTTTGTGAAGTGCGTGGGTGCAAACTAACGTTGGCTGACTTGGATCTTCGAAACAAAGCAGCACAAAGTGTGGCGAAAAGTTGGATGAATTACTAGTGAGTGCGCGTTCTAATTCTTCTTCTTCTTTTTGTTCATCCATCTCTCGCGAGGCAATGGGAAATTAGCGGGAGTATATTTTCCTAGAACAGCTTCACCGTACTAGTAGCTACGTCTTAAGATTTCGAAATGTAGGTAAAGAAGTCGCCTAAGTTCAAGTAAGAGTATGGTACTTAAAGAAGAAGAATACGCATTTTCCCAGAAATTTCAAATCAATAACATTTTTGTTTAAAGAATGGGAAGACTTTGCAAATGATGTAGTTAGCACAAAGCCCTACTTCCTTCCTAGGTATTGGAGAAATAGGAGTTATACCAGTCACTGGAATAGGGTTCAGTTTTTGAAATAACGAATTTATTCCATTTGGCTGTTCTATACTGTAGTATATGTGTTATTTTATAATTTTAATTCAAAACATATGAACAATTGTGCTTACTTAGAGGTATTTACTGGCGGATGTCACCGAATCGTGTTTTCTATTTCCAGACTTAATATCAGAAATATTTCGTTCCTATACCTTTATAGATAGATCGATAACAGAGACCAAAATGTGAGAAGAACATTGTAGTTGATTTTAAAGTGTCATTTTTTATGTAATCGAAGGATTGGGAATATTGTGATATTCATTCAGCTGGCTATTATCAAAACAAAAGACATTTTCTATATGAATCAAAAATGGAATTTTATTTGAAAAAAAGCTACTTGTAAACGTTGTTTCTATAAAATTGCATCCTTTTGATTCCAACCTATTAACAACATACTTTAAAGAACTTGTTCTTCTATCAAGATTATTGTCAAAGTTTCATAAGATACAAATGTTACTTCTCAACAAATTTCCTTTCGAGGGTCTAAAAGCTTTTGGCATCATTCTTGAATCTTATTTTCTCGTTTAATAGAGTCAATACCTCAGAAACATGTCAAAATATATGTATCTTATCAAAAAAATAACTATCGAGCGATCCAAAAGAAAATGTATTCAAAATATTCCATGGTATATGAAGGGATCATATCTGAATCATCAATAACTGCATAATATTTGAAACATAACTTTATATATTATTGATCAACATTGAAAGAAATTCACAAAGCTAAACAAATGAAATCCAAATAGTTTTGAACTTCACTTTGCTTACCTTACCTTGGAAATGATTGAAGTGAATTGATAATTTTTGGATGGTTCATCAATTCTCAGTTTCATTTCGAAGTTTGAATCATTTGAAAATTGTTGTTATAAAAGCTCCATATTAAAAGAGGTGTTAGCAAAGCTTGTCTAAATATGTAAGCTGTAACTTACGTGCATTTTGATTGAATTGGTGTATTTGAAATAATTTTAATCTTTTTAAATATTTACAAGATTAAGAAAAAATCATAATTATTATCTACCAACATATTTATATAGTTCAATTATTTTTTGTTGAATTTATACGAATTTATTCATTTACTATTTGTGACTGTGATTATTAGTTCTCGATAGTACGTTTTGATGTGAAAACTAATTCCCATCTTACTTTAGCAAAGACATGGTCTCATTTTCAATAGGCTACTTCGATTGAGTTTTTTACACTCAATATATTTCTGTGTTAAAAAAATTTCACATTTAATATTTCAAATTTATTATTCAGAATATAGAAGTTGATGTTGCTTATTTTGTGTAGTAGGTACCCCCTAGGCCAATGACGCTATTTATTTTCGTATTTGTCACATAAATCCTTTCCAGTCTAAAATTAAATGGTGCTTGGCTGCTCACTTTGCTACATGAAGTTTTCGTTTTCTTGTTCACATATTAAATGTACAAACTGAGTGTTTCTGAGTAGTCAGTGGAAGACGTTGGTTAATTGGATAAATAAAAAAATCCGACGACGTCAACTCTATGGATGTTTTTGTCCTTTTGGGGGTCTATACACCTAATGCAAAAAAAAAACCCTTCAAGATGACTCTTGTGTGTCTGTATGTCTGTCTATCACAAACTATCTGAAATTTTGTATCTGATGTGCAATGATTGCGTCACTTGCTGTTATCCAAAAGTTCATTCATTGTTATTTTAACATGTGCTTGACATTCGATTACGATGTCATTCGTTTTTCTATGGAAGTGTAAAGATTTACACCCATAGATCAGCAAATAACAAACGAATGACTTCGACATCGGATGTTAAGCAAGTCGCGCTATTACACTGCCAGTTAGAGATACTAAAACTAGCCTTTAGCGTGAATAAACAGATTTGGAATGTAAGGTAAAACGTTTTCATGTGATTTATTAAATGAAAGGGCTCATTGTAAAAAATACCTTCTAGTCTAGAAGTGTTAAATATTTTGACCGAGTTCATAAGAAGAACGACGTAACAATTGGATTCTATGTTCTTTTTTTAATTTTTAATTTTAATATGTTTGCGCATTTTGAGTCCCTATACATGGACTACTGACAAATGGCCCTGTAAAAAAAGGAGAGAGAGAATGGGCTAGATTTTTTTAAATTTGTATAAGAGGTCATATGCGAAAACCTTTAAATTACAAAAATCTCAACAACTTTAACTTGTCAATCTTTGTGCATATTTATTGAAAGATTTCATGTGATTTTCAAGCCTTGACTACGGCAGTAAATACAAAATATTTAGTCTATTGGCATTGATAATTGAAGTAGGTACTTGAATAGTAGTTTATGTACCTAAAATTCATACCTCATTTTTTGTACAACTTAGAAATTAACAGTGCCAATAGCAGATATACATATTATACAACAATTTTCATTGCATCGTTTGATAAATTCAGTCACATTCTATTTTGCTCGTGTTATTTCGTTGGAAAATTAAACATTTGAACAACTAAATAAATTATTATAATTTTCCACTTCTATGATTTGTTTTAATTTTCCGTCTATTTTCCGGGGTATTTTTGTTGAAAAACTTGTAGATTCTTTTTAACTCGAACACAAAATATAAGACTTATTACAAAAGTATAAAGAAAAATGTTTTTGTAGAAAAATTGGACCGACGTTATTAGTTGGTGCACTGAAAAATACAGAATAATATTAATTCTATTGGTGCTGGTACTTTTGAAGTTATGCAGTTGCAGTTAGATTGAAAACTTTTGGCACCAACTTCACAAGTACCAGCACCAATAGAATTAATATCATTTTGTACTTTTCAGTGCATCAACTAATAACGTCGGTGCAATTTTTTGTAATAAATATTTATTTCACACTTTTGAGTGTAACATTAGTCACGAAAATCGTTGAACATATTTTAGACTTTACCACCGCTGTTAACTCGAAAACCGTAAGTGTATGAAAATAATTTTCAATATAAATATTGCTACAAATAATCTGGTATTTAATTGGGACTCAGATTCTCTATTTGCCCTCTACACAAGGAAAAAATACATATATTTGAGATCGCTGTAACTCAAAAACCGTAACTCTTTTGAAAAAATGTTGAATTTAAACCTTTTCGGATATTTTCCTAACTTTAATTCTGCCGTCTCAAATTTTCGAAAATGAGACAGTCGAATGTAACCTCCTCCGTTTGGGTTCGTCGTTCAAAAACAGTCTCTATCAAAATCTTTCTCAATATCAATTTATTTCATTTGAAAATTATTCATATTTACAGGACTTCCACTTAATTATGAAACAAATTTAACATTTTGTTGGCCATAAACAGGTTAAATTTATAATTATTTTATCGACCTTATATACCTAATAAGCAGTTTTTGCTATCTATAGACAGAGATGTTGTTTTGTCAGTTATTAGCGAATATTGTATTGATAACTAGTTTCATGAGAACTCAGTGGGCAAGTCGATGGTCAATTTTCTTTGTATATTGTATATGTAATAAAATTTATATCAAACTAAATACATATTAAAAAACATTTCATTTACTCAGCCTAAGGAGGATTTCCATTTTTATAGAATACTATGGTGAACCCAGGACTTAGTCCGTCAACAAAACATTTCTTTATAAATAATGTAGCAATTGTTAAAAATAAAGTTACTTTACTCTTGAGCAAAATTAACATTTTTATATGTAAGGATTGAATATCTTACGTGATATATCACATAATCCAAATCATGCATTTCTCCAGAAAAATGTTCTCACAATTTTTTGAATAATTACAAGGCACGTGCTACAAGCAACGTCTCGCCTGTTTAGTCTTCCAAATAGGGGCGGTGTCAAAGAGCGTTTCTTCTCAAAAAAGATTTACGGCACCATAAAGAGGAAGCTGTGTCTGGTTTTTATCCACTGTTCCTATCGAAATCTGTACACCATGTGCGCAGGTATATCTCAAAAAGCCACCTGGTCCATGGAGAGCAGCTGATCGACTAAACAGTGGCGTAGATCGTCATCTAAGATTCATAAAATTTTTAATGATTTTCTCTTGAAATGTTTTGAACTTCATTTATTTTCAAAACCGATTATACTTAACTTCCGAAATACGAAGCGTAAGTAGTTGATAATATTAAAAATTATCGATGAGTGTGTACAAATATTTATATGAATAAAAGTCGAATCGAGAAACAAGAATAATAAATACCTATTAATTAATTTTCAATTTATATTTCATCTTTTATATATCCGACGAAAAATAAGAACCCTTTTCAAGAAAGAATAGCCTAAATAAGCAAATTCTGATCCTAAAAGTTAATTTTGTGGGTCAACTTCTAATTAAAAGATTTTTTTTCTTCAAGTGATATCAAATGATATGGTTGGTTATGAGTAGGTACCCACCTAATTTTAATATTTTTATAAATAATTAAAATAAAAATACAAGAATTGACCATACAAACAGAATATTGGGTTTCTCTCAGGAAAACCTAAGTGAGAATTATAGAACCCTTTTCACGTGAGTGGGACTCGCACTTGGCCAATTTTTCAAATATGTGATATGAAAATTCTACTATTGCTTATTTGAAAACCTAACCAATCTGGAAAATTTCTATGTTCTGTGTTGTTGAAAGGTCAATGAAAAATTAACTGAAAATTCCCCAGACGATCACGTTGACGCACTGCTTATTTAGATAGACTTTCGTAAAAATCTTCAATGATTTAATCAAATTTTCTCTGATCTCATTGATAATTTTCTCAGAAAAATAATTAAATCTAAAGCTGAATCATCCATCATCCTGAAACTGACAATTCTATGAAACTAGATTTGGCTCTGTTGAATTTGTGATAATAATCTAATATGTAAGTAGTTACGCTACTGTCCTATCAGATCAGATCCCTTCAAATGTGCCCAAATGGCAACAGGCACCCGCCATAACAGCCGACAGCACCTTGCGATCATAGGGCCGGCGGCCAGACACCGGTTGCTCTCTTTCTCTGGTTTAGGATTGAAAAAAGTATAAAGTATAGCCGTAGCCATAGATGCCATGCGGATTGCGGATGGTGCACGAAGTACATATACCCAAATCGACAAATTTGACAGGAGGAGGCAGGCATGAGACGACCCTCTTCTCTACTTTAGATCCTTTTGCGTTCCTTCCCATATCTGAAATTAGAATCGGCGAGTCATCGTCCAAGAAAGTAGTAGGTAGTGGTGCATCGTTCTTCTTCATCCGCATCGAGAGTTTAGTTTAGTGTATGTAGTTCGCGCTTTGATAATAATAATTCTGAACGTTGACGCCTGGTTTGTGATAAGAAACACGACAATGGCAACGGGATATTACACCTCTGTTTGATAACACTCGTCTGTGTTGTTGGTGTTGTGTTTTGTGATTGAATGGACTTTATTTTATTTATTATTTATTTATATTATTTATTTATTATGATTTAGTATCTCTTAACGGTTTTAAATGCACTTCTCTATATAGCGACCGTTATGGAAGAGTAACGTTCTGATAATTGGTGGTATTCTATTTTTATTACACAGCATCATGATGTGCCTTTCAGTTTTGTGGGTGAGTGCGAAAATGGTTAAAATTTACCTGAAACTTTTAAAGTTGTTACTTAAGGGTCTATTCCACCATATACAATTCAAGTGTCAAGTAAAATAATCGCCTGGTAAAGTCACCAATAACTATATTATAAATTTCACGAGATCTGAGTAGCACTAACCAAGGATTAAACTGCCCTTGAACTTACTTGCAACTTCATCTAGCAATTATCGTGTTTAACCGAAAACTAAATCATACCTTTTAACTGTTCTCATATTATATGATTATAGCAAGAACTGCGCATAGAAAGTATAATAACTATTTTTTACCAAAAATTGGATCGAGTTTATTAGTTGGGGCACTGAAAAATACAAAATTATATTAATTCTATTTTTTTTTGTTTTTAAAGGGAAGAAGATTCTGTATTTGAGTTTTTCTAAATATGGAACCATTCCTCAACTCTCTTCTTTCAATTGTATCAAAAATCATCAAAATCGGAACACGTTAATTATGCAAAACGCGCAAACAGCCAAAAATAATAATAGAAAAGCACATACAACCGAATTGTATATCTCCTTTTGTTTGACTTGATTGATCGTCAAATAGACCAGGTAGATATCAGTAAATGTCAATTATTGAAACTATTAGCAACCCATCTCATCCAAGCTTTCAAGAATGTCAATAATCAATTTGAATTAATTGGACAACAGTAAAGAAACTATGAATAATTGAATAAATAATTCAGCTTTAAATTCCATTTCTATTCACATTTATTATTTTTTATGGAATAAACCATGCCTCATCACACATTTACAGACAGAGGATTTACTCTATTTAAATCTAAGTTTTTATTTCATTTAAAGAGATCCATTTATCAATTGCTTACGAAACAGCTGAAGTTGGAGACTAAATTTAAAAGAATTAAAGTGAAGGTCCTATTACTCCTGATTCTGCAATAAAAGACATTTTAATTGGGACAGAAAGGGTTGGAAGATACATATTTATTTTTAAAAGATAATAGTATAATATAAACTGTATATTATTTGTTAGGTTCAAGAGAATCATCCTTTCAAATGTTGTATATACATAAAGTACAAAACATTTATTTTACAACACAATCAACTCCAATAAACCGACACCCATAATTTCACTCAGGATTATAAAGGTTTCTGATAATCCAGATTCTACCTATTGAGAACAAATTGATGCTATTATGAGAAACAGATAAAACTATTTCTTCTTCAAGGGCCCTAAAGACTATATTAATTTGAATACAATTCATAAATCTTTATTAGTTATGTAAGGGATAAAATGACTTAAGTACTTACCTACCTATATTTTGATTTTATCATAATGTTCCTCGTTCTCATTTCGGAATGTACGCGTTTCCTTAGTTTCTCCAAGCTGTGCCATTCGCAGGTTTTCTGATCTACTCAGCTCGTGCATAAAATCTATCATATAACATGTTTTGTCTCTCCGTTTTATGGGTGAGTGAAAAACTATTCAAATTAATAATAAAATTGTACCAAAAAATTGAAGCACTTAATATACGAGTATTCTCGACCGCATTTGACCCCAAAAAATTTCAAAAGATAATCAACTGAAATATTTTCAATCAGCTGTCTATTGACAGCACACTCAAAATAATCAGAATGTTCCTAAATACAAACCATTAGCCTGTACAGGGTTAAAATGTACGTAGAAAATTGATAGATATACGGACTCAATATAGGAATACGACATTGACTGATGACGTAATTTAAGCCTGGGCGAGAGACAACCATGCTGGCCAGGCTAATGGTTTGTATTTAGGAACACGGTGAATATGTCGGTAAATGTCAATTCAAATTGACAACCCTTAACATACAAGCTTTCTAATGTGTCAATAATTGAATAAACCAGGTATATCTACAGTGTGTTCCTAAATACAAAACATTAGCCTAACCAGGCTGAAATTATGTCAGTCAATGTCATATTCCTATATTGAGTCCATATATCTGTCAATTTTCGACGGTCATTTTAACCCTGACCAGGCTGATGTTTTTAATTTTGGAACAGCCAGAATATTTTATCTCAATCAATATATTTTTATTCTATGAGTGATTGCATTAACTTAGGTCTTCATTTGCCTTTCATAACACAAGATCCATGCATCCAATCGCTCACAATCAGTTGCTTCCAGTGCACCCAGCAAAATATTTTCCCTATTAATTAGAACAGGAAGTGGTTGCTATACACACGTTTGAAGTATTATTTTGGACATATTTGTTTTTATAATATATATTAGATGTATTCATAATAAAATATCAATAATATTCAAATTACTCCTAATTGGGACAGAGATTGGTTGAGATACTCACGTTTGAAGTAGGTGGTAATCTTGTAAGGCACAGTGCGTTCACGGAGGAATATATGATTTCTCATAGTTAAAGTATATGTGGAAAAGGAGTATAAAAAAATAGTATATATTTAATAAATTTGTTATAAATATATTAAATTTATTTAAATAAATTTACCTCGACCAGCCGTTCATAGATATTAATATTTCGGATTGTCGAAGTCAAATGCTCTGAAGGTGTAGTTGCTCTTCAGAAAGCTTGTACAGTTGACCAGTTTTCAATTTTTGTCCATCGACGAATTTCGACCACTGAGAATTACTAATTTATTTTTTGTCTGTCTGTTTTTTGCGGTAATCTCCGAAATTACTGAAAGGATTTTTCACGGTAGATAGAGCAGCATCAAGCAAGCTTTATTTTATTTAAATTAGGAAAAAGTTATTCCCATTTAAATATATTAAGATGAAACTAAGTTCCCCGTGGACGAATACATGGGCAACAGCTAGTATGTAGGTACTCAATACAATATTTTTGGTAGCTTTTGTAAAATCATCTTCATAAAGTAAAAATCATTCATTTTATAAAATAATCGACTCCAATGATTCGACACCCATATTTTAACTCGGGATTATAAAGGTTTCAGATAATCCAGCTTATACCTATTGAGAACAAATTGATGCTATTATGAGATACAGATAAGTGGGTTGTATTTTCAAGAGTCCTATAGACAACACATAATACTAATATAGATACAATTATTGATTATTCATGTTAGTTACAGGTATAAGGTATAAAACGATATACCAACATTCAAAAACTCCATTAACAAAACAAAATTGATAAATATTTCAAAATACCATTTTCATTGGTCAGTGTGATTATTTCTTCTAAAATCTCCTCTGTATGTACAGTTTTTGAAAACATTTTTCTCATATATGTATTTAATATGTATCTGGTAAATTTAAAATTGAAAATAATTTTATAATGCCTGTGGTTCCTTAATTCGATACAATGTTGGGTGATGTCATTATTTGAAACCATACTGGTATTCCTTTCCAAAATCTGTCAAATGCTGGCACCCGTGTTTGTATTTTGTAAATCAGTCAAAAATATTTATTGACAACAATATTTTACAATTAGCGTTGATACAGCAGTGCGACACCAGCACATAATGGTGTCGATTGGTGACGTCCGTCTATACTGGTCAGTATGCTGGATCAAATTAAGAAACACAGACAATATTTTATAATCTATGAAATGGTTCTTTAAAAAAAACATTATTTTAAAGAATTCAATATTATTACTGTAAGATTTTCTGATTCACGTTTCTCAGTATAGCAGTTGCAAAATATAATAAAAAAACAAAATATAAATCACTTCCTATGAACAAAAGTAGAAAATATTAATTCTGAGAATATTAGAGGCATTGTATAACAAACAAGTATAGGTATCGAGTTATCATTTTATTAGTCAATTACTGTGATACTTTTATTCGTTCCATACTAACAACAATCCAATTTTCCCGATTAAATTATTTATCAAATAATTTATTTACATCATATTGGTCTTACCAATCAATCCGTGATTAATACATATTGTAGAGTCGGATTATGAAAGAAAATCACTGTTTTTGTTTTAGCGAATAATCATTAAGAATATTAATTGTGAAGATCTAAAAATTCTAAATAATTTTGAGAACAAAAGTGCATCAGATAACGTTTACAATTGAACTGTTGAGTTTTATAAGCTGAAAATTGTTTCGTCATTGAATCAGACCCTGTCAATCATGTCATCATTTTCAGCGAGACATGTCAAGGTCATGTTAGGTTAGGTTAAATTAGAGTAAAAATATTTTTTTATTAGATTTGACGATGAGCAATGTCCTTCCAACATCATTTGACCTTGATTGATACATACATAATCAGCCTGTTACTAAATACAAATACAAACCATTAACCTGGCCGAGCCTAAATTATGTCATCAATCAATGTCATATTCCTACATTGAGTCCATAGATCTGTCAATTTTCGACGACTATTTTAACCTGGCCAGGCTAAAGGTTTGTATTTCGGAACAGACTGAATGTATACAGAGATTTTGAAAGTTATCATTTTGAAATGTACAGTTTTACTGAAATGTCAAATGAATTTATTATTTACGTCCACAAACCTGAAAAGGGACATTGTCATGTTTGTAGGTTATGATTCGTATTCAATTTTGACGATACCTGTCAATACCAAACCAGTCATAATACATGTTATACAATATTTTAAATGTCAAATGTGACAAAAGATTATCATAACCTATTAAATAGAGAATCAGCTGATTCAAATCAGGGTCAATTTTACGATTTTACAATGTTGAAAGTTTCTGGCGTAAATAAATTGACTATATCTAGTACTTACTTTACTTACTTACTTTATATAAATTATACAAGCCAGATGTCTGCTAGCATTTGAGAATTAAAAATTGATATTTTCTTTTATCATTCAATCAGATAAACTTTATGGGTTGTCCATAAGCTTTCCGGGATAAGGCTAATTGAGACAAAATAATTCTATGAAACCTATTCCATTTTATAACATCGACTTTTGTTCGTGATAAATTTAATGCAATAATAATGCGACTTTATGTAATATTTGACCTAATTGGGTACAAAATTTCAGAATTTACATAATAATAATAAACAAATGAGAATATGGTTGTAGGAAACTGCAACAATTTATCTGATTATTTGAGAATAACCATTCTGTAGTGGAATAAGTGATACCTAAGGTTTTTAGAATTTTTAAATTGCTTTTATGAGAGATAACCTAAAGATATTGTGATATTGTTGTTTGAATTTACATATTATTGAAAGTAACAAAGAAATTACCTATGAAATATTGGCAAATAGGCGAGCAAATAGCTGAATGGGGAAAAATAGATTTGGAGAATTTTTTATAAATGGTAAATACACATAAAACTGATAAACATGGACTTACTTCATATTTATTGGAAAGTTTAGCGACAAATAGAAATGCATATATTTAGATAAATTAGATTTCATAGGAATGTATTTTGATCAAATTTATAAATTACTTTACACTATTATTTTGTGGAACTACTCAATAATGAACAATAAGTTTTAAATTACTGCTTAATGATTTGTCCAAATAAGCTAACTATTAACATTGAGGAAAACTGTGCCTTTCGAATAATATATTTTGGTCAGCTATTAAAATAGATAATGCGATAAATATCTACGATTTGATTTAAATTTGAATTATACTTTTTTATCTAAGAACTAGTTAGGCGACTTAAATAATAACAGTATCCATACTCATATTATAAATGCGAAAATATGTTTGTTTATTACGTTTTCATGGCTAAGTCGCTGAATCATATTTGATGCATTTTCGTACAGATATAGATTGGACCATGGTATAGGTCCTTTTTTCTGGCGAAAATAAAATTCTAAGAGGTTACAATAGGTTTTTACTTTCCTACGCTACTATATATAGTGGCTGTATAAGGAAAGTATTGTAATCGTGTGAAATTTTCGGTATCGAGATTTTTACAAATGTTGGCGTTTCAGAGTTTTCTAAGTCTAATAAACATATTTTCAGTCATTGGTCTGTCTGTCTGTGACAGCATTATCTCGGGAACGGATCGGTGTATTTTGTTGCTTTCTTTTTTATTTTGTTTGGTACCAATATCACTCGCCGGTTGCACTGAATGAGAATCCTGTATATACTACCGCTATTATCGTCGCTATGTAAGGAGAGTATTGTAATAGTGTAAAATTTTTCATTCACTGGAATTTGCCTGCGAGCGGTAGGAAACTCGTGTGATTGGACACACCAGATTTTTATATTTGTATCTATAATCTATACTAAACTATTCTCGATCTAAATCGGGTAGGCTGAAACACTTTTTTATTATCTATGTATTATCACTTAAGGGTTAATTGCTTGGAAGTCATGGGTCATTATGGAAATCTTTAAAAAAGATTCATAAAATATTGATAAAGCCGACTTTCACTTTCTTAGGTAAAAAGATACATTTATAATTAATTCTTTATTACAATACATTAATGATAAGATTAATTCATTTATAATAGAAGAAACACATAAAAAATACTTCTTTCAAAAAACATTAATTATGTTGAAATACTGATAGGCTTTAGAACTTTTACTTTTAATATTGAGCTTAATTATTTCTGCTATTTCCATACGTCTGTTTTATATTGATTTAAATATGAGTACTGCTATTAAACTACCTACCCACGCTTTGCTAGCAAGTGGTTGCAGTGTCAAAGTATTCTTATATTAATTAATACACTGTGAGGCTTTGAAAATGCAAGACTCATTGAACATTCCTCAACTCCCCTAGGCATGATTCGAATAAGGTGATCAATGCCTTTTTGAGGAATTTGAGTTTCAAGCAACATGAACTCCACGTCACAGGCAAGGTAAATCCATTATTAAGACAGAAAGTTGTCCCAATATGGGTGAAAGATCATGAGATAATTTGAAAGTCACGAAGGAATCTAGCATTATCCTGTTGGAAATTTGTGTTTTCTCGTTGTTTATAGTAGCTAACTATTCCTGCGTACTGATCTAGAGGTAGAAAATTGATCTCTAAGGCATTTACTCTTCACGGTCTGTAGATCTTCGGACAGCACCAGTAGATCTACATCGTTGTTCCTTCAGTTCAAACTTGAAGTTCTCTACGAATCCGATTGCCAATTTCTCGAAATGTAATCCTGGCTTCCTGCGGTGCTATAATCTTACCCCGTTCAAAAGCTCCATAGCACGTCTTCTAAATACAAGCCTAGTAACCACTGTTTTTAAAACGAGTCATCGTCAGCCTTTTTTGTATGTCCACTGCCATAACAATGTTGCCACCAACAAGAGGACCTAGACTTTAAGGTGGACTCCCAACCACCGATATCTTACTAAGGGCAATACCATTCTCCACGATCATTGTTTCTAAGGCGTACCTTACCATGCTTCCTCAATGCGGGTTGGTAAGGTGTAAGTGATGTTGACCGCTAGTTTTTGCCATTTACAAGCGATCCTTATACCCACAGAATTTACATTCAGTATGTGCAATATATTATTTGCCAAAGTTTCGTTAAGATTTGCTGGGTGTTGCAATTTCAATGTCACACAGTATATATTATAAAGGTTATATAAATATATTATATTCTCGTTTTCTATTTTCAGGCTGACCTGAAGCAGCGAGCCCACGGAGGCGGCGACCGCTCCCACACCAAAGTCAGGCGAACCCGCTCCGACCTCGGCGGAGGCGGGCAGCGATTGCTGAGGTGGGACGCACGGGCTGCCTACCGCCGCATGATGTCGGCCTCGCCGCCCGCCACCTCTGCCAGCCAGCGGCAGAGAGGAGGAGGACCACCGGATGGGGGTGGTGGAGGCGTACCGCCGTCAGTGGTACTGAGAGCTGGCGGGCGGTACAGGCGCGGCCAGCTCAGGCGGTCCCTTAGCCAGCCGCTGGATATGGACAAGTTGTCGCCGCTGATGAGAGCCAAAGGTAAATGTTGCTAACAAATTAATTTTGATCAAAACATTGACTGAAATATTATTATTGCTATATCTAGACTACGTTTCATCACATGAGGTGCAATTATATTAATATTATAAAGCAAGCTCCTCCTATATGATAATTTTCAACGTCATTCAATTGAAAATTACATTATTGAACATCCAAAACAGATGTTGCGGAAAATAATTTAAAGCAGTGAAACTGACAACTACTGTGATACAACATCTAAGTACATATCAAATTCGCCCTCGAACCTGTGTACTTACTTGTCACTAGTCGCCCGTGACTCGTAGCGACATACCGGGTGGTCCATTTAAAATGTTACAAGGTAATATCTAGAAAACTACTGATTAAAAAAAAATTTGGAGTGATGCAACAGGACGTTGGGGGACACCATTTGGAATCATCAATGATTTTGTAACTCTCATCACTTTTCAGGGGTGGGAGGGAGCATCTAAAAATTAAATGCATATGTGTAGTTTTCTTTTCAGATTCGTAATCTCCAGAAAAAACTACGTTTAAATCCAAACACAATTTAATGTCAATGTCAATATGCTAATAACAAATTAAAATGAACATTATTTATCAAAGGATACACTAAAATAACTCAAGAAATGCGGAGAAAATTTTCGAAAATTGTCAAATATGTCAGCAGAGGATTACCATGACAACGGCTCGTATACCACTGCTTACTGTTATACTTTTTTAATTTGTTATTAACATATTGACATTTACATTAAATTATGTTTGGATTTAAACGTATTTTTGGAGTTACGAATCTGAAAAGAAAACTTCAACTTTCTAGTTATTTTTTAAAAGTTTTCTAGGTATTACCTTGCAATATCACGATTGTCAGATATTTACCCCTTTCCGCACTCGTAGCATACATTGCTATTTCAAAATAAAATTACAATACAGGTGATATAGAAATTATATTAGGTTGGTCATACCAATATTGAAATTTGTAAAGAAATACTTTATCACAAGCAAAAAAGCTCTATCGTGCGAGCAAAGTCACATCGATAGCAGACATTTACTATTTATTATTCCTAGGTATTAAATAATTGCAGATCCTAACAAAATTCTAAATATTATTATTAATATTCTGGGCAACTAACCCCATCATATTATAAATTCATAGTGAAAGCCAAATAATCCCCTGTTTACTTAGGTTCATTTAATATCCCCCGTGGATGTGGTCTTTCATCTCCCATATCATTTGTATTCATATTATGGTACATTTTTAAAGCAGATTTATTCTGTTGTTGGTACATTCTTTATTCGTAGAAAAACCAATTTCAATATTATAATATCGCAGTCGCTCGTGTATATTTTTTCAGTATGTAATCAAAATATTGTTGAAATCACAAAACTCTTCTACAATCACAAACAGCTTCGTTATTTTTTCCACATCAATTGCTCATAAAAGCCAAAACTAAATAAACCACGCATATTTTTATATATATAAAAAAACATTTTTTATGTTGTTCGCTTTATGGAATCATACATCGAGATTGGAGTACGGCATAAATATATGTATGTTATAAATTTAATAGATATACAAAATAATATATTCATTTTATTGATAATCGAATTAAAAATATAGGAATGTCGCGTGGGTCCAATAAAATGTATATTTAACAGAATAAAACATAATGCCTTGTTGTTATTTCACATTTTTTGAATGTCCATTAAAAATCCGCGAAAGTGTTTCTTGTTTGATGGCTACAAAATCAGATACCTAAATCTTTTAATGTAGAGATTTCGTAAAAATTTGTTGCCATACTTGTATGCCAGTAGCAGTAACCACCTAACCCTAAAAAACGTACTTTTTATGTGCCTATTCACTTCAAGAAAGGGTCTATTTATTTTCCTCCTTAAAACGCTACTCTTTGAAATAATTTTGTTTACACTACCCCAATGATATGCGTAGCAAGTTCATACAGTATTTATTTATTTAATGACTTATCGGCAAATACTAATCGACTCGACTATATGCATACATACTTTATTTAGATATTATAATAGATTTTTCTAATCAAGAATCAAAATCAATTTCAGGCTTAAGAGTTGGTGGCGGCAACAATGTCCTCAGCGAAGATGAAAACGACCATCGCGCTTGCACCGTGGGCACATCCGATGAGGACACAATGTCCGACTCGGAATCTTCTTCTCTAGCCTCTCTTACGGAACGTAAAAAATCCCTTGAACTGACAGCAGCCGATGAGGAGATGGCAGTTCTAGCCGAAGCTGTATTCGATCATGTCGCCATTGAAGCAGAAGAGCTGGCCTTCAGAGCTGGAGATGTAGTCGAGGTCCTGGAGACAACACACCGTGATTGGTGGTGGGGCTCAACTGGTGGCAGGACTGGCTGGTTTCCCGCTCATTTTGTAAGGTAAGATTACACCTTTTTTTCTGTCAAATACCCTTGTACTGATATATCATATATTGCCATCACAGATTGAGGGTCAGCCAAGAGGACACTGTCGAAGATTGTCTTGCTGCAATGGCATCTGGCCGTCAAGTCTCCTCCCAAATTCGGCGACGCACCAGCATATCACTTCTATCCAATGATCAAGTGAGGACTAGTGTTGTGCGTGAATTAGTTCATACTGAACGTGATTTTGTGAAAGTGTTACAAGACGTAGCCGAAGGCTACATATCGGAGTGCCGTAAACGAGAGGACATGTTTAATACGGAACAAATTGAACAGATTTTTATGAACTTGGAGGATATCCTCAAATTCCAATCTGCATTCCTCAGGGATCTGGAGGCTTGTATAGATTGGGAGGCGCCATATAAAAGTTGCGTTGGTGCCTGTTTTCTAAGGCATCGAGCAGGCTTTAAAATGTACTCAGACTATTGTAATGGACATCCAATGGCTACCGCATCACTCCAGGAGCTTTATCACTATAATAATTACCGTAAGTAAAATTTAAATTGAATGCTGCTTATCATATTTTTACGCAGGTTTATCTTTCACCTCATAATGATCTCCATAAAGCATAATTTTTACTGTGAATTCCCACTCCTGCAGAACTTCGGATCTAAAACTTATGAAAATAATTTAAGTATAGCATTTCATAGATGTGTACATTAGAAAGTTCATAATAAAATTTCTGAAATTCAGGAGTTTGGGTCTAATTCAGAGCGAATTTTCAATGAATCTGGAAAATGATAGTCTCTGTTCAAACTCAGCTGCCATTTCCTAAGAAACAGCAATCTCTTACACCAAATTCTGCATTTCAGGTCAATTTTTTGAGGCCTGTCGTTTAATGCGAGGTCTCATAGAAATTCCTTTGGATGGATATCTACTCACTCCCGTCCAGAGGATCTGTAAATATCCCTTACAATTAGCTGAACTATTAAAATACACCAAGGCTGATCATGAAGACTATAATGATATCCAGGAGGCCCTGGATGTGATGCGTGGTGTTGCCACATTGATCAATGAACGAAAAAGACGAATGGAAAGTTTGGAAAAGCTTGCCGCATGGCAGCAAAGGGTGGAAGGATGGGAGGTAAGATAATTTTAGCCAAGAAGTGTAAGAAAATAACAGTAATCCGTGTATCATTTCAACTTAACCTGAAATATGTGATGAAAAATGAGAAGGTGGATTAGTTGTGAGAGACAGACCAACATCGTGAACTACGAACAGTATTCGTAGTATTCGTCGTCACTATTTTTTTTTATCTCACCCAATGCACGTTTTCCTTGTTCATCGCGATGTTTAAGTTCTCGAATTTACCTCCTATATTTTAACTGCTTTTAACGCAATGTAAAACATAATATGTTATGCAGTACTGAACAATACCTCTCCATTTATCTAAGTTTTACGTTGATGGGTTGTGTGTATAAGAAGGTTTCATAATAATTATAACCTACGATACCGTTTTATATTCACGTATTAAAATGATTATGCAAAATTCATTCTTCATTTTTCAGGATGAGGATCTCATAGAAATAAGTTCACAGTTAATTCATCAAGGTGAAGTTGCCAGAGTAACTACTGGTATGTGGACCAATAATATCACATTATTTCTTTTCGACCACCAAATTATTTATTGTAAAAAGGTAAAAATTACAATCAAGCTGTTTTGAATTTATTGCTCAATCATATATGTTTGCAGGATATATTAAAACGAAGCACATATGTGTACAAAGGACGAATATGTTTAGATACTTGTGAAATTATCGATGTACCTGATGGCAAAGGTAAGGAGTCTACATTGAGAATTATTTGAATAGGGATGATAACTTGAAACAGGTCGACTCTATTGTCGGCTGTGATCCTTTTCCGGTGATTCTATATTTATAAATCTCTTCTGATTGAATTTATGTTCTGTTTCCGCTTTCTCCCACAAATCTATATATGTGAACATTCTTACTTCCTCAGATGCTCACTTAGGTGTCAGCGTTCGTCATGCTATAAAACTGTACAGCGTCGTACGTGATAAATGGTTATTGTTCTGCTGCCGTTCTTCCAATGATAAGCAACGATGGCTGAGAGCGTTTTCTGAAGAGAGAAAATTGGTTACGCAGGACAAAGATGACGGACTAGATTTTCCACCATCTACAAGACAACTGGCCAGGGTAGCTGCCAGGTGTAAACGAAGGCCTCCAAGAAAACCTCGAAGTGAGTGTTATCAATTTCATGCAACACTAATATTATAAAGCTATACCTATTTATTGCGTTTTTAATATCATTTAATTATAAATTACTTATATCAGATTCAATCTTCATCCATAATCGTTCCCTGATATATCCCAATCACCGTTAATTCCTAATTATTGTAATTAATCAAGAGACCTCCAGTTTAATTGTAGGGTAGACTAAAGGGGATTTTGAGGCAATTAATTATTATAAGAAATTCATAGGCAAGTCATTAGAATTTTCAAAAACAACCCATTTTTGTAGAAAAGAATGACTGATACACAGGGTGGTCCAAACTCTGGTATTCCGTCGATTTCTCCTTTACGAAGTAAGTTAATGATAAAATTCTTCTACAAAGTCCTATTCAAATTAAATCCTTTACATCTTAAAAATAGTTTCATGTATACAGGGTGTTTCCTACTATAGGTAATTGTATATTATCTCTCTTGTTTTTCTTATGGAATGGATATAAAAATTTATATTTTTTCTGAATTCTCGCAAAATTTAAAATAGTCTTTATCAAGTGTGAAAGTAACATGTTCTTATAGTTTAGAAGAAAAAAATATTTTCCAGTTTTTGTGACAAATAATTAAAATATCAATGTATTTTAACCTGTAGGAGAGTAATTATCAAAAATTGTATGGTGTGGTCTCATAATATTCTAGTTTGTACTGTTTTACTAAAGTGAAAGCTATACAGGGTCCTTCTAATAATATTTAGTTTACAATTTTCATGAAAGTAGGAAAATGAGGCATTTTTCAAATGGAATGGAATGGATCAAAAAAAACATTCGCAGTCGGCCTTTGAAAATGAGAACATGGCTTTGCTAAACACCGTTAGGAAGCTAAAAGTTACAAGTGATGTTTCAATCAATATAAATGCAATTGCAGATGACTCAAGTAAAGTCATGTTCTCATTTTCAAAGGCCTATTGCGAATGTTTTTTTTTTGGATCGCTCTATAAACAGGGTTGTCCATTAAGCGCGCGGTGGTCTCTAGCGATCTTACTGTTGAAATGGGAAGAAAATGTTCTGTGTTTCTTTTTGAGTGTTCTTTCTATGGAAAATAATTTTAAAGATGGCGGATTTCCGGATATATCGGAAGTAGACATCAACATTCTTATTTTAAATAGAACATCATGTACATTTTTGAATTCAGCATCGATTCTATGGTCCAGTTTGTTAAGCATAGTTATTGTCTACGAAGTCTACATTAGGAGTTATACGCTGGCTGTTGACTCCGGGTTTATTCAGACATGGAACTAATACATACAGTTTATGTCAATGGCTATAAACCATGCAATTTTCAATTATCACGACGTAAGACAATTAACAGGTTCATGGAATAGTAATATCATATTGTTGTCTTTGAACAGGTAACATGAACAGTGGTCCATTTATCTCAAACTGAATGCCCAAAATAGGTGTTGCAAATTATTATTTGCATGTGAACAAAGCTTGACTGAAAATCTTGTTGGAACTACAGTGTACTTGTCAAAGAATATTACTTATGCCTAATCTTATGTCGCAATATTACGGTTCTCAGATATTGTCCGTTTAACATACTTGAAGCATATGCGGCTACTTTTGTTAATAGAAGGTTTGTTTCCGAGAAAATTATTTTAACTACGGATCTTAGACTCAATTATCGCATCTTTGAATCTCTTTGAATAATTATACTGAAACACATTATTATTTAGCTCTGCGAACTGACCTATTAGATTTACTTTAGTATTTCATCCATATTTTTTGTAAACAATAATGTGCTCGATAGACTAACCAACTTACCAGACTCCCACCGAAAAATATTACGTGAAATTATAATTCTCTAATCTAGTTGTTCTTATCGAAACCTACAAGACTTATTCAATGTATTGCCTTTTAGCCTTTATAACATGAATACATTTGCAATAAACTCTCCATTTAATATATGTGGTATTTTTACAGATGGAAAAAATTTCAAACACGAATCTGGTTACATGATGGGATCAAGTTTGCAACTCAACGCAGGTTCTCACAATAACTCACTAGGCAGAAAAGTAGGTACCTGGTTCACATTTGGAACAAACAAGAAAACTAGGCATCAGCATCATCATCACCATCACCAAGATGTTTCCTGAGACAGGACAACATTACTGTAACCGACATGTCTCGAAATTCCATCTTACTACTACTACTACCCGAAATTCATATACCCAGCCACAATGTTGGAATAACTGTGCCAAAAAATATAGATGTAGATGGAATAACCGTTATGTGTTAGTTTACAGTAAATAAATAATAATAGATACTGTATGTCTTATACCTACAGGTACAATATTGCAATATATTGAAAAAATGTTAGTGATAAATGGCTACAACTGCCAAATGTGCTGTGCAAACTAAAAGATAAAATATTAATATATATAGGATGTTGTCATTGATAATTTGTTTTGTGAATATGGTTTTACCAAATCATAGCCTCCCGAATAGTCATGCTTGTTTTTGTAGAAAAAAAATGTATAGCAGTAAACCAAAAATATTCATATCTCAAAAGATTTCAGAAACCAGATCTGGACCATTCTTGGAAACTTACGAGACCCGTTCATCGATATAAATTTGAGAGAGATGTGTGCTTAGCAAAGAGATTCCATGAGATTAGTATTAATGTATTTTGCTGCGAGTTAATATAAAAAGACACCCATACAAAAAGAAAATTCAATATTTTCTTAAAGACCGAGTGTCTGCAGTGTATTTTATATTTAGATTTTAAAAGTCTAGATAATCTAGATACAAAGTCTTACAAACATTCTGAACAATAAAGATAAATTCTGATAGCCTTCTGCGGCTGGGATTTAAGATTTAATTGACTCAAATTTATAGTCGAGAGATTGCTAACAGTACCTATTGTTTCCTATATATAAATAGTTGTCTCCAAGCATCTTCTCCATGATGCTCATAAAACGTAAAAGCTCTCATATGAGAACTTTTTTTCACTTTGTTTATTTAGTGATGAAAATTCTAGCTTCCTTTTACACACATAAATAACAGAAATGATAATTTAAGCAAATATTTCAAACTTTAAATAGAGCACAATAATATTGTAATTAATTTCCTGACTATACAGTTTAGCAGATATAGAATTCGGTATGTGGACTTTTGAAATGAAAACTCAAAATATGGCGCTGGCTCTTCATCTGTGTTTGAATCGAGATAGAACAATTTTGGTTTCATGATACCTAGTATATAATCGTGCGTTGTATTAGATAAACAAAGCAGTCAATTCGATAGCAATACATGTAAAAAACATCAAGTTGATAATAATAGTTGTGTATAAGTGACTGCCATGAAAAAATATGTTTGTGTGTAAGCCTATATATGCAAATAGTACAGACTATTCTTGTAATTATTGATAACATAGTCCCAAAATCCGTTGAATGTTGTTAGAAATAATCTCATAGGGGAGTTTATTGATTTGGTAAATTTGTTCTTGTTATATATATATAGATACCACAGATATGTCACATACACATTAAAGGCCTAAATGTACATATTTTGTTAAAAGGCCTCTCTTTTTTCTGTCTATCTTTCTACTATATACCTATATAATATAACTGACTGATCATGTTTTCTAACTTGAGATTATCTCTAAATCAATTCTTTTTACATAATCAAGTGAAGAAAATAATAATATGCGCACAAACTCCACACACTTGATTAACTTATCTAATTACACAGGGTAAATTTTACGTCAAAAATAATGTGGCGTGTGGTCATCTACATATTTTACAGAAAAAAAGATGTACCGAAGGAAATTATGCACCCGATCTGAGAGTCAGCTAAGTCATTTTATTATTAATATACTGTATAAAACCATAAAAATTTTACCAAGGACCAAATTTCCACTTTGTAAAAATTGTTATTTAGATTTTTTTTTTTATTAATTTTGCTATAGATTTTTTATTAAATCATATTATTTCTATTGCTTAGTCATTTTAATAATGTCCTCTTACTCCAATGTTTGTATGTATATAATAGTGAAACAAATATAAAATGAAGTTTAGGGATTATATAAGTGCTCTAGGACTGGAAATTAATATACCCAATAACTTGCAAAATGAGAAAATTGTGGCATAATTTATTAAAAACGAAAGTATGGCGATTACAGAACTTTCAAATTGTGCATATTGAGCAATCCAGAAATTATTCCCAAAGGAAATTTAAGATCATGTGATTACTAGAATCATCTGAAATAAATAATATTGAAACACCACTTCTCACTTTTAGGAGCAGAAATATTTTATTGAGCAGAATTGGATAGAATTATTTACAATTTGGTTCTGAAAGCACCTAAGAAAAAAATGATGGAAATACGAAGCTTGCCTGAATATTATTTGGCATATTCCATAAGTGGAAATATCCACTAATTTAATAATAATAAAAAGAGTATTTCATCCTAAGAAACAAAAGAATCATTCAGTATGTGTGAATGACATTGCTGCAGTTGCTATCTGAACCCAAAAATATATACCGCTACATGAATATATAAATTAGATAGATACCTATAGAAGTGTATATCCATCCTATTTTTAATTTGAGCCAAAAAGCAAAACAGCTGACGGGGACACCAGCAACAACAATCTGTATTTTGAAGAAAAAAATACAGCTAAAAGGCGGGCAAACGTACAGATCATAACTCGTGTTGAAACTGCTTTCTTTATAATCCTCTGCCCGATATTTTAGACATGCGTTTTCTGCTCGCCTGTTAGCCGTACCTATATTGAAATTCGCTTCGAAATAAAGTTTGTTGTCGGTGACGTCTGTTGCTTGGGTGTTGAAGCTGCACTGGTTATCGCTTTGAATTTGACAAAGGATGTACAATTCTACACCTACACATTCTTTGAACGTACCCAATGTTGTCTGAACGCATTCAATATGCCACATACGTTCATAAAATATAAAATGGCAACTCATTGTGATCTAGCTCAAGTAAAGACATGGATATCAAATCACATTTTTGCATCTCCAAACAATATTCCAAAAAGTGCAAAAAGATAATTTTATCTTTCTGATGTAACTGAAGTGTAGGCTCGGGGCTCAGCTATGCTCAAATGTTGTTTATTAAGTTGAAAAAAAAAGGTTTTTAACACATGACCTCCAACTTGGCATACATGAAACATGGGGTTAAGAATCAGTAATCCACTTCAATAACAAATTAAAAGACAGTGAAGTTATCTCCTTTTTGGTGTTTGATAATGAAAAGAGCTTTGATTGTTTTCCTTGCTGTGAAGGATAAATGTTCATCCAATCAATGAAAAATTATGTCACAAAGCTAATACCTACATTTTTGTTTTAGACAATGGTAAAGAATATTTGACAATTTCGTTTTAATAACTCCTACAAAAGTGGATACAGTGAATGGGGACAATAGTTTTTATGAACAGAAGATAAAGTGAATAGTTTAACGCTACTCATTTTTTTATATTCAGATATACAGTAGCAATCCTTAAGCTATTCATTCCTAAGGTTGAGTAAAATCAATATTTATCCTCATTATATGAGCACAAACCAATGTAATTAATTGATTGTTAAAAGAACAAAACTTAATGTCATTCAAATAAAACTTGAAACTATGAAAAAAAAATCATATGGAAGTGAAACATATCTATTTTTGCAAAGCAAATATTATGGAGATCATAATCATCTCAACATGTTTGTATTTCTAAATGTTACTAATGGTGCATGTAAGTTAATTTCTGTGTTTACCAATGAAACATTCTAATTATTGAATTCAACTACTAAAATTTCAAAAAATATTCGCTACGGCCCCAGAAATTTTTATAGTGAATCAGAAACACACTCTACACCTGCAGATTTGCAAGTATGCAGAATGCAGTAGTTCTTATTCTTCTCGATTTCCAGTTTATAATAAGATAAATCTAAAAGTTGTTATTAGAAAATAAAAGAAAGAAACTTGATATAGATACAATAATATGTTAATATGTTCTACATGCTTCAGCACAATTTAAGGTATTTGTCAAGAGAACCCTAGCGCAGAAATAAAATTGTAGTTAAATATAGGATATTATCATTATAAGCATTTCAGACCACATTTCTAGTGAAAGAAATAAGAACTGTTTATTTGAGATAGAAGTTGTGGAGATAACTTGAAGACAAGATAACGAATCATTTGCCAATTAATTTAAAGGAAAGGTAAAAGCACTAATGATTCAGTGTTTCGACGAATATTTGTACTTAAAAGAATGCATATTCTTAGACTATTGTCTTTAGAATTTTGAAGTTTATAGATAAGGTACTCATGTGTTTATAGACCAAAATATGAAACGCAAGTATCAACAAATCTCGTTGTTTCTTTCTAAGTCATCAAAACAATAGTTAAACGTTTTATTGCTTTAAAGATTCATAAGTACTGCTTTAGTTCTTTAGAAAATATTTACCAGAAAACAAATTACTTTATTAGACCACAATATTGACAAACCTGATGAGAGGTAAAATGACTGTGACTAGAAATGTGCTCTTTGATTTTCTATACTAACTATATTATGTTCCTCTCTCGAAAAATCAGTTGAGTTTTTTTCTACCTATTTATCACTAATATAGACTGATAGAGTAGAACGTTTACCTATTGGATAGTACTTGTTTGTGTTAATATTTTTATATACCTGATTGAATACGTTTTTGTATATAAATAATAAGCAGCACAAAAATGAGACGTGCTTTGTTATACCTTGTTAGTTATTATTAGAATCTGTGACGTTATTGTTATATTGAACTTTCTCATTATGTAAGTACGAAATCGATGTAATAAACATATTTTGTACCACAAGTCTTACCACTTATTTTACTCTTTACCCTTAGAGCTACCAAGTCCTTGCTGATATTTTATTCTCTAATATCTTCAATTACGAAACAGAGTTGATTGTTGTTTTAATCTGTAAGAAAATTCCAGTGAGCTAAAAAATAACAGATCCAGTCAGTATAAGCTCAACGACTTTATGATGATCATCATCACCATATTTCCAGGCCCACAAATTTACCTGAATCATTTCCTGCAGTTCCGGCTGTACGGAACAAGGAAACGCCTTTATGCAAAGGACTTGATTTCTCACCAAGATCAAGATTGCGTAAGAATGTGTTTGATGTTAGTGTGTATGTTTTATTGTATTTGTCGTGATTTTTGATAGATTTCCGGGATTGTATGCCTTCTTCAACTGGAGAGTTTTCCAAAGTGGTGTTAACTAGGTTACACCCGCCTCACAAATGAACACTTACCAGACCAGGGATACTCAACCAGAATGTTTTGAGTGTGAAGTGTCATTATCCACTAGTAGAGACAACCATGTTATCTCTGCCATTAGACACATCTTAGGCAATGAAAAGCTGTTTGAAACTATTGCCAGTAATAGTAGATTGGCTGATGTTTTTCTCCAATACAAAAAAGAGTTCTATGTAGGTACAAAATATTTAGCCGGTTCTACACCACCCAAGAAATCAAGTAACACAGGTACGATTTTTTCAACATGATGTCCCCAAACAGGCCTACTCCAGAATACACATGAATGAAGAATGACAAGATAGTTAATCAAATAAGGTGTATAACCTAAGTCTTGGTAACTAAGTCACAAATAAAAAAATTAGCAGTTGCCTATACTAGGAACATTATGTTTCAAATACGGCAACTTACAGCAACTAAAGATACCCAAAACAATCATTTTGATTAAATAATTAAAAGAAACCCTTATTTTTTTAAGTGTCGAATTTAAATGTCGCTGGATATGATCTCTAATTTTGCCGCCCCAGCATTTTTAGTTTCGAGAAAATTGACCTCTCCACCCCCTTGGGGTAAGGAGTTGTCGGATTTATTATTTTAATATGTTATTATTTCTTATAAGAACTACTCTTTCAAATTTTTAAAAAAACATACAAGAACGTTAAGCATGAAAATTAGTGCAAAAGTCAGTAAATATTGTTAAGTTGATATAATATTAAGAGATTGAGAAATTAAGAACAGAATCAGTTTAAGCTTCTTTTTGATCATTCAAATTTGACTTTGTGTAGGAAATCCGAAATCCGTGGCTAATGAACACCGACACAAATTATTGTCTATGCTACATAATACATACAAACATACACATATTGAAATATGACAAAGTAAAATTAAATATATGATTAGATTTAGCGTGGCTCATCCAGACAGATATTCTTAGCGCGCTTTGTCGGTGAGTGGAGCAAGGGCTATGGCAGTTGATAAAGCGATGTCAATAGAGGACGCCACATCACCCCCTAGGGAGTGAGGAAACCTAGGCTTAAAGATGCACCAGGAAACGGACACGCAGGCCGGAACGTGTAGTCTAGGCGGGCATATCAGGCTTTTGTGTAGGGGTTGGAGATGGCGACTTAGGACTGGATGCAATGGGTGGCACAACAGGCGTAGGTGAATTGCCGATGCCGATGCTGTGTTCACGGTGACCAGCAACAGTACCAGGTGAGGCGTCGTCTTTAATGAGGAAAGCTTGCTTGAGTCGATCGATGGACACAGTTGTGTACTCGCCACGGATGCGTAGTGTAAAAGTCTTGTCGTTACGGCTAAGCACCTGAGGACCAGTATACGGAGTCTCTAAAGAATACGTGGGTGCAAGTTGAGAGATCCTTAAAGACGAAGACAGACGGTTTAGAGTTACGACGTGCAGGTGTGGGGCGTATTCTAGCCATGATGTGTCGGAGGTGGTCAGCAGTGAAAACGGTGATGTCAGTCGGAGGCGTAGCGGTTCTCAATACACTAAATTCGCGGCGAATATTCGGAGGAAGTCTTTAAAAGCACTCCGCATTCAGAGAAGAGTGGGGGAGGGAACTTGAAGCCCAGTTGATCCGGGGTGGTACATTAATGCGACCTTTAGCTGTCGATGGACGCGTTTGGCTAAACCGTTCGCAGCTGGATCATAACTTGTATTACGGGTGCGTTCGAATCCGACGCACGCACCAAGAGCCTTGAAGAGCTCAAGACTCAAACTGACGTCCTTGATCAGTAGTTATAACTTATGGAGTACCAAAACGTTAAATCCAGCCGTTAAAGAGAGTCGTGGTGACGTCTTCCGCAGTGATCCGTTCCATGGGCCAGGCTTCAGGCCAACGCGTGAACTGGGAACTGATCGATTGCTGTAAGAGAGTATCGATATGGTCCAGCGGGAGGGAGCGGGCCGATAATGTCAATGTGGATGTGGCAGAATCGAAATGACGGCATGGTGAAACTTCCCAGTGGCCAAGTTACTTGGCGAGTAGTCTTTGCTCGTTGGCACTGGACACGACTACGAGCCCAGATACGGCAGTTTTAGGTGTTTGGCCACACGAATCGTTCAGAAACAAGGTTTGCGGATGCACGGATGCCCGGGTGACTAAGGCAGTGAAGGGAGTCGAAAACCTGCTTCCGGAGTAAACTAGGCAATTAAAGAAAGCTGATGGAGTTGCACTGGCGGTAGATTCTCGCGGCGCTATTTAAATGCGTATGTGAGAGGCTCATGTAGCAATAATTTTATACATTTAGTTTGGAGAAAGATAATAGAAATAAAAGAACAATAGGGAGATAAACTGGAGTTATATGTAGGTACATATCTAATAAGAAAACATTCCTGTTACCAAAACACAAACCTAGCCAACAATAGTGTAATAAATATTAAAACACCGTGGATCTATCTCCTTAGATAGCCTTGGGTAGAACGCTATTAGAAATAAACATAAAATGGAGAGAATGGAGTTGTCTAGTAAATATTATAGAAACAAACCTTACCAAAACACAAGCTTAGCCATCAACAGTCTAATAAATATTGAAGACACCTCGCAGTGAAATTATAAATAAACATAAAATAGAAGTTTAAAATGTAGTTGTCTAGTAAATATTAAGGTAACAAACCTGTTACCAAAACACAAACCTAGCCAACAAGAGTCTAATAAATAATAAAGACACCATGCAGTGAAATTATAAGTAACCATAAAATAGGTAGAAGTTTAAAATGTAGTTGTCTAGTAAATACTAAGGAAACAAACCTGTTACCAAAATACAAAGCTAGCCAACCACAACCACAGTCTAATAAATATTAAAGACAAAATGCAGTGAAAATGGATATAAAAATGTGATTTTTGGTAAGCTGGTGAGTGCGACTTTTTTTCTACGTCTACGTATTTACGTATTTTTCCTCACCCAACACCCCTATTGCTCCAATATCCCGAAAGCTTGTTGGGACAAAAAGGGGCCAATATGTCCAAAAGGAGACGAAAACTCGAAAATTGGTATTCTTGATTTTCGTCTTATTTTGGGGTGTTTTATTAGAAGATCCTTAAATCTTGGCGCCATAGTTATCGGAAGGTACCCGAAAAACCTACTAAAAATCCAGCCATTTTTATTGTAATTTACTTTGTGAAGATACAATTGTATTATCCTGCCTTCCTACGGGAACTGAATACTGAATACATACGGACACACACACACACTAATCATTAAAAAGTTCGACAGGTCACAACCGGAATTATATGGAAGTAATAAACATCCGACTGCTTCTAAATTCCGGTCAGAACTGATAGAAATTTAGAAATATTACTATATATGTTTCTTCTGCATGAATCACTAAAACATAGTTTTTTCTGCTCACCATATGATATTCTCAACAGTCGAGTAGCTGTAGCAGAAATAAACTTTTTCTAAGGCCGTTGTAAATTCTCGAAAATAAAATACTTTGTATTGTGGATATACAGGTTGAACAATATAATACTCACGGAAATTGAAATTTTATCGATGATAATAACTTCCAATATAGATAAAATGTCTATCATCTAAGAATAAAATTATTCTTAGGCTAATATTGCACTAATTGAATTTTTATCTTTATTTCTACAATAATCTTGATATTTTTGGGGCTTTAAATATTGAAAGACCATCCGAATCATATAAACGATACCTTAGCTAACACCACAGTATAGTAGGTAGAAATAAATGATAATAATAAATATCTGGGGACCAAGCTTTGCTCGGGTAAAACAGGATTTAAGATGGGTCTATAAGAGTTACTAAGGATATTTAAACTTAAAAAATGTGCAT
This sequence comes from Crioceris asparagi, assembly GCA_958507055.1. NCBI lineage: Eukaryota > Metazoa > Arthropoda > Insecta > Coleoptera > Chrysomelidae > Crioceris > Crioceris asparagi. Next base: position 74,382,919 of record OY293828.1, read on the forward strand.
ATTACTGGTTAAAATGTATTGCGATCGGTAAATATTTTGTTCACATATTCGTAAGTTATACATTTCGAAATAAATATGAAATATGAATGTGTAATATGAATGAGAAATATACCAGAACTCAGCTGTATCACCAATCGACTTCTCGACCTCGAAACACTATACCTACATACTGATTTTTTTATCTGCGGAGCCATTCCCGATATAGCTACTGTGGACCTCGAGGGTAAATATGAAAATATCGTTAATCGATTTCTCGAGTCCGAAAACCCCTTTTTGCTATTTTTTACCAAAATCTGCTCTTCCTTGAAATAGCTAATGTGTACCTAGTGTCGCAATATATTAGACATGTACAAATTTGAGTGTCCACTCAAAGACTTTCCTACCGCTCGCAGGCAGATTACAAAAATTGTTACACTATTGTAATACTTACATAGTGAGGATAATAGCGGTAGTAAAATAAAAATCCTCTGGTCAAATCGTGCTACCACTTATTTTTTTCAGCGTGTCAGGTCAAACAACAATGGTCATGTAACATTTTTTCGCAAGATGAAACGTTTATCCAGAATCTGAAGAAACATGTGGAAAATATGGAATTTTATTCAAGCATAACTTTTTTTGTGCCTTTTCTCAGAGATGGTGCTGTGTGTGGGTGACAAAGGGCTCTCAGAAGAATACTTTAAGCAAGTTTAATCAAAAGCCTTAGAGCCGTTTACGCGCTACAGTCTTGAGCAAATCACATTTTTTTGGCAATAGCTCAACACCCGGTGTATACAGGATTCTCATTCAGTGCCACCGGCGAGTGATATTGATACCAAACAAAATAAAAAAGAAAGCAACAAAATACACCGATCCGTTTCCGAGATAATGCCATCACAGACAGAGGGACAGACAAACAGACAGACAGACCAATGGCTGATCATATGTTTATTAAATTTAGAAAACTGTAAAACGTCAACATTTGTAAAAATCTCGATACTGAAAATTTCACACGATTACAATACTTTCCTTATACAGCTACTATAGTAGCGTAGGAAAGTAAAAATCTCCACTCACACGACTTTCCTGCTGGTCGTAGGAAAATTCCAGTGAATTAAAAATTTTACCCCATTACAATACTTTCCTTACATAGCGACGATAATAGCGGCAGTAAAGTAAAAATCCTTTGGTCAATTCGTGCTACCACTTATTTTTTTCAGCGTGTCAGGTCAAACAACAATGGTCATGTAACATTTTTTCGCAAGATGAAACGTTTATCCAGAATCTGAAGAAACATGTGGAAAATATGGAATTTTATTCAAGCATAACTTTTTTTGTGCCTTTTCTCAGAGATGGTGCTGTGTGTGGGTGACAAAGGGCTCTCAGAAGAATACTTTAAGCAAGTTTAATCAAAAGCCTTAGAGCCGTTTACGCGCTACAGTCTTGAGCAAATCACATTTTTTTGGCAATAGCTCAACACCCGGTGTATACAGGATTCTCATTCAGTGCCACCGGCGAGTGATATTGATACCAAACAAAATAAAAAAGAAAGCAACAAAATACACCGATCCGTTTCCGAGATAATGCCATCACAGACAGAGGGACAGACAAACAGACAGACAGACCAATGGCTGATCATATGTTTATTAAATTTAGAAAACTGTAAAACGTCAACATTTGTAAAAATCTCGATACTGAAAATTTCACACGATTACAATACTTTCCTTATACAGCTACTATAGTAGCGTAGGAAAGTAAAAATCTCCACTCACACGACTTTCCTGCTGGTCGTAGGAAAATTCCAGTGAATTAAAAATTTTACCCTATTACAATACTTTCCTTACATAGCGACGATAATAGCGGCAGTAAAGTAAAAATCCTTTGGTCAATTCGTGCTACCACTCATTTTTCTCAGCATTTCAAGACAAACAACAATGGTCATGTAACATTTCTTCGCAAGATGAAACGTTTACCTTGAATCTGAAGAAACACGTGGAAAATATGGAATTTTATTCAAGCATAACTTTTTTGTGCTTTTTCTCAGTGATGTGGGTGGTAAAGGGCTCTCACAAGAATAGGCAATTTTGATCAAAATTGGTAAACAGACTCTGCTGCGGACACATCCATTGTTAAATTTTCCATTAGTTTCCCCCATTTTAAAATTTCCCTAGGTCATGAGAATCTGACGTCATTTTTGTTGAGCTTCGCTACTGGGTATATCTATTATACTGTGCTAACTCTTTCCTTTACTTGTCAGACTATCAAAATGAGCTAGAAATACAAAAAAAATGATATTCCCTATTTCGACTGACTTTCAAAAAGGAGGAAGTATACTATTCCAATATCATTAAAATAATTAACGGTACCCAAACTAATATTATAGATAATCAATAAATACGGGTAAATATTCGCCACTCTTGAAGCATACATTGAAAATAAAATATTGTAACCTGTATGACGCTTTTTCAGGCACAAACAGAAAATTAACATAGTATTTAGAAAATAAAAGAAAACGAAATCAAAAAACTGTTCGTGGAATAAAACCGTAATTTCTTGTATGTAAATAATCTGAACTGAAACATCTTAAGATATACCTACACCTCATAAAAATGTTCCATCGATTACGTATGTAACACTAAATAAATACAAACTTGAAACTAACATTATTTTAGGTCAGACAGTAGCCGTATTTTAACGTAGACTTGCTACTAACTTATAGTAAGGGCCTTTGAAAGCAAAATTTTTACTACGTAATTCTTCTATAAATGGATTTAAAAGTAATAGAAATATTGTAATAAAATACCATTTTGTAAATGAAAGAGCAAAAAATATTGCATTTTAGACTATTGGGTAACACAATAATTCAAAGTTAGCAAATTTTTGTTACATATGGATTACGAAAATTTACATGGAGGTGCAATAAAAAACTCTTTAAAATAACAAAGTATATTTATAATACACAATTTTATTGTTTCAATAAAACTGGAAATAATGAACAGAACAATGCAATATGAATAGTTACAAGTATTTTATGTACATTTATTATCTCATACAACCAATGAGGAGTTGATGCAGGTGAGGGGAGTGCTGGTTGCTACAATCTAGTTTTGGTACAGAATGCTCTCTACATCTTTTTCTATTGGTGTTACAAACTGTAACAGCTCATAGTTGGGATTTTGTTGTTTTGTTGTTTGCCATAAAACCCATAAATTTTGTTCCAAGAGATTTAGGTAATCAGTCAAATTGTAAAGGAGAAAAATCCAATAACAAAAAATGTAGGAGTTCTGTTTTACACAAGGGGAAGCATTTTTTTCTAAACATGAAGCAGCAAAATGCCTTGCAGGTGAGAAGAACCATACCTACATCCTACTTTCAAAAAGGACACATATTTATTAATATACATTTATATATATATTTTGTGGATGCGGCACCATTCAACAACACACTGTATCAATTCATATTGCTGCTAAAACAGTCAGAAACAAAATTTAATTCGATATTATTATACATCCATTTTTGTTTGCATTTGCAAAAAAAGCTTTTTCTTATTTATATGTAAACAGACAAGAATCCTATAGATTTGCAAACTGTTGGCTAATAGAAGCGGACATTTATAGAAAATGGCTACAGTGCATCAAAACAACTGAAAGGCAGAGTGACTACAATGATATAAAATTTCATAACTGTCAATTTTTCGATTTACACAATACCTTCCAGTTGTCAATTAGCACTGCAGGTTACATATTGTTCATATTTCTCGCATCAGCTTCCGTTCTGAGCATAAAAACAACTTGCAATCGAAAGAAATATTCCACTATTATGTGACAATATGTAGATGAAATTCTTTTAGAGTTATGGGAGATTTTTATCCTCATTTCGGAGACTCTCTCAGCTGAAAACAAATGTGTTTTGTTTTTTTTTATATTATTTTAAGTTACCATGCAATCATCACCTGTCAATCTCTCAGACATACTCAACAATCACACCCTAATCAAGAGGCTCAGTTCTTGCACAGATGAATTTTCAACTTGACCATGTAGTAGTCTGCAATTGAATAATAATTACAAAAGTTATAAAAATATTTTTCTGCCTTTATGAATCTTTCACATGTGAGTTTGATTCTTGTGACTATTTGATTATTGGAAAATTTGTAGATAATAAGTTTATTGTTCAGACATGTTGACATTCTGCTTTATATCTATAAAAGTATTTGTATAATAAAGAAATAACTGTGTTATCTTCTAAATCTCTTCTTATCCGTAATGACTACAAATAATAGTTAGTGTATTTAAAATTTGATTCTGTTATTATTAATCTGTATCAATATTTGCTGCATTGAAGATAATATTAAATGACTTTTTGTGTAAGTGAAAATAAAACTATATGTTCAACGTCAGTCATCTTGGCTAGTTGCTTCTTATTTTACGTTATTTTTTGCGATTGACATGTTAGTTGGTTCTCATTTGATAAAGATCATCTCCAAACACATTTTGCAGAATACTACATGAGCAAGTGCCTGCTCCACCCGCGTCCATATAAAATATAAGGTCCTTATGCGGACATATAAGAATTTGTACTCTTTGAATGCTATCCGATGTTGGAAACGTAGAAAGGCCCGAGATCTGTCTTAGTGATTGGCCCAACGTACGAACCGTTCTCATTCTAACTCACTGTACAAGGGGTTAGGTTTGAACCAGTCAAAACATGTACAAATATTGTAAGTATGTTTGCGTAATCGGAAAATTTAAACTCAATATTTCTAGACAAAATGATCCACCGTTGGTTCTTCGCTATTATTTGTCATTGTATTACTCTTAGTAAGGGTTTATATTGAAATCGAGTTTTTAAGTAGATAAATTTATGTAATATAATAATGAATTGGGAAACAAAATTACATGCCAAAGTCCAACCATCAGTCTTAAAATTTTACAGGTTCACCTATAAATGATCTTCTTAGTCAACACCAAACCTTGCTGCTGACATACTATACAAAAATATTACAAAACATATTCTAGAAAACATTGTTTGAAACGGGTATTTTTAGCAGCTATATCTCAAAAGATTATTATATTACAAATATCAACAAGACTCTAGACCGCATGAGCAAATTCTGTATAATTTTTTTGAGATATGTAACGAAGATAGGCAAATGTCTTTTGTAACATTCACATCTATTGAGAGTTTTGTTCCGAATGACATAAACATCATTTTATGTTGGAAAATATGAAGTTGACTGGAACTCCATATATTATTTGTTCATTTATATTAACAATGAAGGTATGCTTAACGCCCAACGGAGCGGATTTTCTTTCTTTTTCACTTGAGAGCTTAAGAAGGTTCCGCTAGCGCTCCACGAACTTATGTCAAACTGGATTATTGAGTCGCTGTTGTTTTCAATGACAACCCATTACCGACTAACTAATTTTTATTCTGTTTTTGTGTTTTTATTTTTTCTTCTGATGAATGCCTTTGTTGGAAATTCTTGAACAAGGAATAACCTTCACATAACATTTTTGACAATAATATCACATGTATGTACTTATTAACATTATATTATCTTACAAAATTGCTACTGTAAGTTATTCCAAAAACGATTAATATAAAAGGATTTTATTTGAAGATTTATAACACACAAGCATTTCAACATGATCGGGTCAAGTAAATTCTAATGTAAAGGGAGGGTTTGGCAGAAAATAGCTTTTGACGGCGTTAGGTAGCTACTGGAAAAGGAACGCCTAGCAAACGGCTTTTTTCGAATATTGCTGACTGGTTCGTTTTAATAGTTTATAGTGTTCAACGCGACTCCGCTGACATTGAGCCCCATTCAAGACTTTGCTGACATCAGGCCACATGTCAGCTAAGTCTTACTTGATGACCTAAATGACTCAAAACCTCAGACCAGCCCTGAATGGGGCCTGAAAATTCCTGAATGGGCCAATGCAAGCGACGCTCAATAGGACGCTATAAACCAGCTAAAAAAAGAAATCATTGAGCTAGCGCTATACTAGGGATTTCTAGAAGGCAAAAGACTGAACGCTTGTGTGTTATAATGGGTCTTTCAACAAGAGTTGTGGGCTACGTTAAAAAGATAAGATATTGCTCAGCAATATTATAGATGTTACTGCTAACATAAAGCTACTGTTATCAAGTAAAATTATGAAAATTTTCATGAATTACCTCAAAATGTGCAGTTTAGATTAGAATGAGAATACAACCACTTTTCACAAGAATATCGCATTTTTCTGTTGATTTAGAATAACACTTCTTATTGAGAGACCCTTCAATTCTAAATGGAACTAACTTAAACGGTGGAATCATAAAAAATAATCATAATTACCCATAACTTTATTAGTTGAATTATAAAAATAAATCTTTAAAAATATGCAGGTACAATTATAATTATTTTAAAGACAATACTTCTTAATTGATGCTTTTTTCACATGAAAAAAATATTACCATTTGAGTCGTTTCCATTGGCGTCAAGATGAGAAAATTATAATACAATTAAATTGTAAACATGTGTTTGAAGAGAGGAGGGTTAATGGATAAAGAGTAGAACTGAGAATAGAGTTTTTTTCTTAAAGAAATATATAATAATAGTATATGTATGTAAATAACAGCGTCGCGTCCCTTAGGGCAGTCAGATCGCCTCGATAATACATTAATAGTTAATCTTTTAGATTTAAAATATGTACAATATACATAAATAATAATTTATAAATGTTAATACAATGATAATCTTTATAACACGGTCATTACGTGATGCACACAGTATAGAGAACAATTATTATGTGAAGAACGTCCAACATGTTACATATTTAAACCAAAATAAATAACTTAAATAGGCATCCTACACATTCTAAATTGGCGGCTATTTTATCACAGGTATTCATTTCGTATTTTTTTCTTTCATTCATCATTTGTGTTCTACTATGCCGTTAGATATAAAATCTACATACAATGGAAATAGATGCCTATGTAAAAAAATCACTAATATATCAGACTCAAATAGAATACACATTTTTTACTTTATAACATTCTAAATTATTATAAAAATCATTCCATAGCCTTAACCTCATGTAACGAATTTAGGAAAAATATTTTTTAGAATCAAGGCACAATTTCACTTATATACAATTTAGATAAATGGATTTTTATTTCAGAGAAGGATAGTGACTACCTAATTAGTTCTTGGATCGTATATTGAATCTTCTAGAAGCGAGAAGATTTGAACGTCAGCCCAATGAAGCGTTAAATTCTTCAAGGGTCCCTTTTAAAGTACATCACAAAATTAGGTTGGGGAACAGAGCTTATCAAAGCACTATATTGTTCGACAAGGGGAAGGGAAATTACAAGAATTTTGATATGATGCTACGGAAACAAAGCGTGTGTTCAAAAATAATTCCATCCAATATACAGTGTGACTTCATCGAACGACAATATACTGCTCTTCCAGTTCCAGATGAAATCAGCTGTTTAATCAAACATTCGCAGATGTTTTTGGAGTAGTTTGATTTACGCAAGACCAGTACACTATGCCGTGGGTTGAAGAAGTCCCTGTGTAATGGCCAGTACACTGTACACAGGAACCGGTGTGAAATATAGAGATTTTCACTATTTAGATAGAAGGTATTCTCAAAAGTTATGGAGATTCAATAGTGCAGAAAATAATTTCCATATGGACTTGGTTCAGCAGCTGGATAATGTCTGAGAAAAGTGAACTATGAAAACTGATATTATGATATTGAGATTAGGTTTAGTAAGATCAAGATTGAGCCTCTCTATCCTTCTCATCAATGTTGCAATTTTGTTGGACGTTCTAGCACGGGAATCTCTCAAAGCTGACTAATGATTCACAAAACGACTGAGCTAAGAGAAGACAGACTGTATTCGTTGACTAGGGCGGACGCGTCCCCTGTGGGGGCCTCAGGACGGACCAGGATATGGTCGCCTTGCGGCTATACTGGCTACGGAACGCGTCCACGGCCTGCTCTGCAGATGAGGGCTCATGGGGATGTGGTGGTGGTGGTGTGGAGCGGGTCCTCGTTAGCGTCCTTCTTGTAGTCTACAGTCCATCCATCAGAGTCAGACGGCTGGTGGACATGGCCACGCCGCTATCGCTGGACGCTGATTGGACACTGGAATGGTCGTCTGTATCGCTCTGGGTACTTGTGTAGCCGATAACATCAACTTCATCTGGAAGAAAATAGCATTAGATTAAAGAGCCGTTTGAGACGCATTCCCAGGCACCCTTTGAGTACTAGGGACTATCTGTTAGAGACAAATATTCTTATAGACCAAATTTGATTAGATTAGCTTATATTTCACTTCAACCACTAAATGTTGATGAAGTTTATAATTTATTAGTGATTGATCGAAATAATACTTTTTATTTTTATGTTATAGTTTGTCTAATTGAATACTTGATGATCCATCGCTTAAGATCTGTTACTTATATCTACTCGACTGGCTCGCTTAGCTCTATCTTTTTCTATTATACTAAAATTCCAGTAAGTAACCAGCTTTACAATGGTGGGAACCATAAAAATTGACATTTCGAAAAATTTGGATTTTTAGAATAAGTCGATTATCTGTCATCCTTGATTGTTTACCACCTGCCACATTCATCTTTCAATATTTTATATTTAAGCTGTGTTCAAGGAGTCACTATCTGCAATATCTAGCGCTATCATCTACGTTCACGGAGCTCAATTATTGTAGTACGCTATTGTGACGTTATGAATTTTTGCGTGTCACGTCATAACTGAATGCATCACGGTCGTATAATATAAGGTCTTGCATGTTCACTTAAAAAAGTGTCACACTTATTGAAGGCGTTTTTCGTAATTCAAGGTTTGGCCGCGCAAGTCGCTGTAATCTAGTGTCGTTGCCAAGTGCTTAAATATGATTCTTGATTTGTACTGTACTGAATTTAAATTAATTTCAGAAACGGTGAGTGAATTAATGATTGTCTCTGAGATTAATTTTAAACAATACCCAGCCCCTGACACATTGACACTAGCGACTAGCGCCACACTCATAATGGCTATAACAAACTAAAAATTACTTCATTATCCATGTCAATTTGGCCTACCCAAACTCCGTGGAGATGCAAGACCTAATATTATACCACCGTGAATGCTATCAACGCTATTTCTTTAGAGGTAGTGTATGGATGGTGTTTGCATTTGCAAGCTTCATGAACAGCAGTACTGTACAACTGACATCGACGGCATACTGACACTAACCTAACAAACCGGGTTTAATAAGCGTAGAAGGATAAGATTCTGGTCTTTGGGATAAGTTGAATACATAATTTAAAAGAAATATTTTTGGCCGATGAGGAATATAAGATGCAATTCAAGCTAAAGCGGTCACCAAATTCTGGTGCAAAAGTATAGATACTCGTATACCGGTATGCCTGCGTTTGATTTCTTACATTTCTCTCAAAATTATATCTATTTTTTATTCAATCATCAATATTATTGAAATTATTTTCAATACAGTTTTTGAGATACGTACCTAAAAACAAATGTCTCGTAAGTTTTATGAGTTTACCAAAAAATAATGAAATTAATGACAAATATTATTTATTTAAACCAAAATTTAACAAAAGAGTTACATTCCAAGTGGTAACTTGTATCTATAACAATGAAAAAAGACTGTTCATTCTGTGTAAAAACTAACCAAGATGCTCATTATATACTGAGGGTGGCACAAAAGTGATGGTTTTACTCAGACAATTATAAGGATAAACCAAATATTCAGGCTAATATATTTGCCTAACTTTGAAATTGAAAGTGTTTTCTCAATCCATGGTATGACAAATAGCTAAGCTAGTCAATACAACGTTACAGCGGGAAAATGGTTTAAATTTTTATTTAAATCAGCTTTGGTGAGAACGCGAATAAAATATAAGATCCATCTTCGCTATTACGTACTTCAACCCAAATTTTTTCCATGTATTGATGTATTCCAGATTGAAAAGCACCTTCAATTAGTATCTAATATTTCTAAGACGAATCCCTTCACAGCCAAAACATTATTAAATTTTCTTATCTCTTTGAAATTTATTGTGCCTTAACCTCAATGTGACAGAAAATGACAGAATGTGAGCCGGTAGTGCATTGATAGCGACTTGGTGTACACAGCCTATAGAATGTGGAAAATAAAAAATGATAAGAGGCAATAATTATGAATAATGAATTGATGAGATAACTTGAGAAACCTGATAAACTTAACAATGAAATTGATATACATTATCTATAGATTATCAGAGACTATAATTCTTAGAAAGTCTATACCTACCTACTTAGTCCTTGGATATCAAAGTAAGTAGACGGATTGTTTATGTAAATAGAATATACGATTTAGGTTCCTGTTAATCTTTGGTTAATCTAGATACACAGACATAATAGTGACAACAATGACTACCTGATGCCATTAATTAAATTGTTTATTCCTTTATTCTTTTATAACTCCGTTTAATACTATTAAACAGAACACTTACAATTCCTTGAATATGTTTGTTTGCCTGTTCATTTCATCAAAATTAGAAACTCGGCTCCTTTTTATATGGAAATACTGTTTGAGGATCTTTCTACTTCCGGTACTGCAAAGATCTATTCGAGCGTAAACAACTTCTCTGTCTTGAAAGTACCTACAGCTACAGACATGGGTACCAACAGTTTATCGTGGATGCCGAACCAACTAGATATCTTAAAGATAAATCTCAAGACATACCCTTTTGGAGAAGCTTTACTCTTGCTGGCTTTCTATTGTATTGCGAGAGGAGGAATATATAAGGCATGGCAATCAGACGCGTGCCCGGATCATCACCAGCCACATATAAGTATATTACTCATAGTCTGCGCTGCCATTCTTTAAATTTTACGTCAACATAACAAAATTTGAATTATAATTTGTTGTGACGACATACCTACACTTGTGTGTTGCTCAAAATTTTGATTTGTATCTGATTATTAACCCCCGACGCAAATAGAGGTCTGTTACAAGATTAATGTGTTTTTTCTGCCTCTTTCTGTGGTGTAGCTCCCAAACAGATGAAATGATTTTGTTTGTTTGAAAGGTGACTTGGTCGAGAAAGTTTTGTGTAAGCTTTTTCTGAATTAAGTTCAATGCATGTATCTGTCTTTGGCATCGTAGCTACCATTTTTTTAAGGTGAGTTTATCGAAGTGTTGATAGTTATTTTTTTGTAGTTTTTTAAAATTTGATATATTATACGGCTTCATTTCGTAACTCACGTTACAGCTTTGTGTTGAAACAGTGGATCCATTTCAATCTGTCTGCATTAACTGAAAGTACATGTGCGTAACGCTCATTAGCATCGATGTTAATATAAAAAAGAACGACACATACACACAAATCTGCGCGTCATTGCGCCATTCGGCATGTTTATGACACACGGGTGTGACGAAAATGATTATCCACAATGCAAGCTGCACACAGCAGCATCCTTCGATTGTATGTGCCAATTATAATAGCTGACATTCCGACGACGATAATGCCAGACAGTTCACTCTACTCGCTTATACTATATATATACTAGCCCAAAACTCATTGCATATGCAATCACATTCATTATTTGTGTGCTAAAGCAGCGCTGTGTTGGCGGAAAACGAACGTTGGGTGAATGGAAAATGGTATTTATTGAAATGAAAAGAATTGTTTCCTGTATATTAATGAGCTTGGAATATCCGCATAAGTGTAGTCTATAGCCAATTATCCGGATTTTTTTCTGCCATTTTGATGATGTGTTACTACGATTTGCTAATCAATACTTTCTGATTTTCGAAATAATAAGACCATTCGACTCATTGCTTTTTTCTTTAATGTGGATTTAGCATAGTGTCGGTGTAGCACAGTTTTCGAGTGTTCGGAAGCTCTGCACACCGATCTAGCATTTATAAACCTATGTTTGGGTGATCAACACTATATCGGGACAGTGCTGCGTACAATATCAAAAAGACGACTTGAATGTCAAATGTCATTTTGAAATATAATTTTGGCGCAAAAGCGATATTACAATATGATATTCCACATAGTGAGCGCACAGATGAGAGCAGTCGAATATTATGTTAAAATTCCATCTTCCACACTGTTTTGAAGTTATGCATTGAAATGGGCCTAGTATCGTTCCCTGCGGTATTCCTATTTTATCTGAAAGTAAGTGGTCAATATGTATATTGTCTAATTTCAATAAAAGTTTTATTTTTTTTATTTTTTCCAAACACTAAACAGTTTCGTTCTAGTTCATTAAAACTCTGGGAAGAAAAAACAAAAAAGTAGCAGATACCATTTCATCCTTGTCGAATGATATTATTGGAAGGATTTGTACTTTATTTTTACTGGCAGTTTCTGTTCATAATAGTATCATATATCTTCTCACCGCATTGCTACCTAAGTGGATGATGCTAATGGACTATATTTTACTTTTTAATTAACTGTAGATCATTGTCCTCTACGTTGAAATCATAAAAATAGGTTCATTGAAACGTTATGCGTGCCTGCGAAAAGGGAGTCCTTCTAATTAGTTTTTTTGCTTTCTCGGGTTGAGGGTGGTGTTCGTACGTCCGGATTTGCCTTGCGAAATTTACGATTTTACCGAATAAAAAAAGAGCTAATTGCTTTCCAGCTAGCCTTTGCGCGCGAGAGAGCGGTGCTCTTATTAAAAATAATAAAGCTCATTCTCAATTCTCAACTGTGGTGGTGAACACCAGCGGAGCCAGTTAATAGATGCCTACAAAGTAAAAAGGAATGTACCCTTATTGTAATTTATTACGTCTTAAAAGGAATATATGGAAACTGTAAGCCGCATGGCCTTGTGCTGCGAGTTCGCTTAAATAAAATGTGGGCTGTGATAGGATAGAAAATTACTACCAAGAATTCGAAGTCGAAAAGCTGTGCTTGTTTTTAAAAAATACCACATTACATAAAAACGTGTTAGATATATTTTTTTAGTTTGATCAATAGATTATGTAACCGTTTAATAGTTTAATATGCAATTAAGCAGGCAAATGAAAATCAGAATAGTGCACAATTTTCACTTTAATAATAATAATTACGTAATAGATCTGTTTGATCATAATGCGACATGGGTATAATAATTTACCAGTAATGCGAAATTTTTATGATTCTTTTTTCATCCCCCAAATGGAGTGTACGGGGAAAATGTTTCGAATTTTTTTTGTGGCCTAATCCTAATGACTGCACTAGAAAATTACGATTAAATCATTTATTCAAGCTCAACATAACTTTTAATATATTTAGGATGAATCGTATACTATTTTAGGATAAAAAGCTTTAAAAGATCACAAATGAAAGAAAAGTCACATTTATTCAAAAAAATATGACAATTGATATATATATATATATATATATATATATATATATATATATATATATATATAATTTAAAATCTAAAAGCTGATTGCAAAAAACCTGACTGTAAAAGGAGGAAATGCTATAGAAATGTTATATTTCACATATACCATAAGAAATATCATAGGGTGCCTGAGCAGAATTTGTCCACATTTTCTCCGGAACATTTTTCATTCAGCCACCATTGCATTGCTGAGTCTCCAAATCCGTAACTCTTTTGAAAAAAAAATCCAATTTAAAGGTTTCCGGATATGGTCTCATCTTTTATTCTGCATTCTCAGATTTTCGATTTTCGAGAAAAAAATTGGAGGAAAGGAGATTTCAGATTTGAGTATTTATAAATATGGGACCAATTCTCAACTCTCTTTTAAATGAAATAAAAATCAGAGTACGTTTACTGTGCAAAAAGCGCGAACAGTCATAATAAAAAGCAAACATACAACCGAATTGTATACCTCCTCCTTTTTTGAAGACGGTCAAAAAACATAACTGCAAAATTAATGAAAGTGCTGAAGAAAAAAATAACAGTGCATTTATGCATTGAAGAACTATTCAAAACTAATTAAAAGTAATTCAATAGGAAAAAATAGATGAAGAACGGGGTAAGAATGAAATAAATATGGAGATTTCAATTCGACTGTACCTATAAAATCTAATCTCGTACAGTAAACATACAACGATCTAATCGGCGGCACACCAGATCTTACAGAATTAACTTTCGTGTGTGACTAGCTAATCGGTGTTCCCAAACATATCCTTGCAGGACACTGATTAAGATAGTTTGTGTCTTCTATCAGGCAGACACTTGGCACCCATGTTTTTTATATCAAAATGTTTAAAAGTACTGTTTTTTAATTTTTATAATTGGATCTACAATTGTTTTTTCAATTGCAATCAAAGATCTAGAAAATTTCAATAATCATAAACCACATTTGTGTCCTTACGTTCGTAGTGAATAAATACAAGCGTACCTTTGGTCATCTGTAAGAAACCAACCCATTTCTTGTGATTAAGTTAGCCGATTTCAATGGAATAGAAAATAAATTTTATTTCAAGCTGCATTTCTCTGAAAACTCTATACGATTTAGGTCAGCTGCTGCAGTTACGTGTTGAGCACGAAAAAACAAAAGGAAAAACATAAAAAAAATGTGTAATTGATGTGAATCATTTATAACAAAAGCAGCATTCCGACAGCACGATTCATATGGATAATGTTTCTTCATTTATTTTACTATTATTGATGGTTTTACTTATGGATGTAATTGTTGAATTTATTTGAAAACTAATAGTAGTCGATTAGTTTTGGCTAATATTTATAAACTTCAAACAAATAACTTAAAATACTTGAAGTTGACAGCCAAAACTCTGACCAAATCTAAGATTCGAATAATAATATTAACTGCCTAAGCTGTATAATATTTTATTTCTGTCGAATCAGATGCCAAATATTTTGAGATCGAAAGTATAGAACAAAATGTCATACACAGGAGGAAAAAAAACAGATTGGTTTAAGGATTCCAGATAGAGGATGTTTTGCTTGTAATCTTGAGATTTTCATATGAACAATGTCAATTTTTTGCGAAAAGAATAATAGATCTTGAAAAGGGGCCACATCTCAGTACTTCTTCTCTTTGCAATGAAATAAGAATTATCCAAATTGACGTACGTCTACTGTACAGGGTGGCCAAATTAGCATGCTATTGTATTTCGGAAGCTATTCATAGTTAGAGACTTTCGGCAAAAAACTTGCGGCTGTACAGTTCGGTACAAGTTTAGTTTGTTAGTTACTATTATCATAAGTGACAGATTTAGTATCAAAGTAAGCTAGTGTCCAACTAGTTTTGTTTATGAATACGGCCAAGAGAAAAAGCTGGGAATTATTTAAGGGTTTTTAAGATCGCCGTTAGGACGAAGGCGTGATCGCTACCTTGAATTATGAAAGTTTATGCTTGTAAAAGCTGAGATAAACTCGTCTCTTTTTTAAACACTTTCCCTACCTCTAAAAATAAAATGATGGGGGCAATACAAATGTTTTTGTAAATAAAAATTTGTATCTTCAAAACGGCTGAACAGATTATATAGTAAATTTGGTGGCGTTCAAAAGAAATCTACTTCACTAGTTGTGATTGTATTTTGGTATGTTGTCACTGGAGATCTCTTATCGATACTAATATCGATCACAAAAATTGTGAGATTTCTTTAAAAAAAAACTTTGGGCATTCGTTTTTCAACATAATAGAATAACAAAATGAGAACTGGGTCTTGATATCTTGTACTTGCACAAATAAAAACAGCTTGAATCGTCATCAATGTTAGGTCGTAACTTTTAATAAAAATGGCACAACTGCAAGTCTCTACACTCCTGCACATTGAGTACCTAGTTTCCGAGATACAGTACCTTTTACACTTATTTGGCCACCCTGCACATATCCCGAACCAACATTAGAAGCTAAGATAAATAATTGTATATATCTTCTTTTATAATTTCGTGACCTATACCCATGATTGAAGATTTTGCTGGTTTAATTTTAGTTGTGTCGATAACTCTTGCTTAGTTCAAGTTTAATTAATATTCTGCATACCTTTATTACCTGTAATGATGATAATAAACAAGCAACGCTTCTATCAATCAAAGCTTGTCATAGGAAGTATATATTATAGAATTCTTGTAGGTAAGTCTCTAAAAATATAAGAAACAACGAGAAGCAATGGAACATGTATTATCAGTACATAAAGTTGTAAAGCTGGTTCTCAAATGTTCTACAATTTGCAAGATAGTAACAGCTAGTTTCACTTAATGTGTTCGTGTTAAAGCTTCTGGTGTGTTTGCTATCTGACAATTCAAATTAAAGCTAAACTATTAACAGTCTGGAAGATTTGCTCGCACCCATTCGAAAATTAATGACATTTATCTATTTCAACAAATGTTTGTGATAGTGTATCAACATTCTTCTTTATAGTTGATTAACGTACCATGTTCCTTTTATCAACAGTTATTGTTGCGAAGAAAGGTACTAAGGAAAGCATTTATTTTTGCTGATTATTTCTTTCTACAGAACAAAATACAGAAGTAGCTGAATATAATAAAATGAAATGCAAGAATGTTTATGTTGAAAGGAAAGAGAACAGAAAGTTGTTATATTTCAAAAAAAGAAATTGTCATATAGAGATCACGAAAACCTCTTTTGTTCATGTTCATTCTTTTGCCAACAGCATAACCAAAAACCCTATTCATTTAATGTGATAAATTCAATGTCAGAAAACTGATGGCCTGGAAAAAATAGGACGGTCTTATAGTTTGATAGAATTTATCGACGCGTTTGGGAGTAAATGTGGAAAACTGGCCAAATAACGCGTTGGTCTGAACTCTAATGCGGGCTTATTACATTTCGGTCGTTTCCTATCTACATATACCAGAGTCCTGGCATTCTACCAAAGGTCCAGGCTACTAAATGCACCAGCATCCTTTCATTCCAGAGCTAAAGGTTTCTCCATTTGGATAAATCCCCTGATAAATATTTAATACATTGCTATATTTTACATAACGGTTCGTTAAATGTAATTGTATCGATTTATCTATAGGTACGATATTGCATTTGGAGACAGCAAGACGATTATGTAATATCGAGCAATTATTATACATTGCGGCCGTAAAGTAAGGAATAAATTCAATAGTTACCAAATTAAGAATTTTTTTCAAAATTCCTCGAACACTTCGACTTTATTTTTTATCTAGCATTTTTTAGAAAATAAAATTATTATACAGGGTGGTCGCAAAAAGATGGGCACGTAGCAAGTTCTTTTTTTAAATAGACACCCGTAATTTTTTGATATTTTTGGATTCCTGATAAAATTTTTAGCATTTTTCATGCAATATATCCTAAACCTAAATTGAACTGTTTTTAAGTTACAAGAGTGAGCTATGATTTTTTGAAAGAAAGGACATGTTTTAAAACAAAACGTACATATTTGGACGACTTAAAAATTCATATTGCGCAAGAAATAGAACGTATTACACCGAAAGTGATTAATAATATCCAGGGGGAGTTTATTGATCGTTTAGGTTACAGTCAATTAACAAATGAAACCCATTTTCAACATTTCTTAAAATGAAATTAATCAAACTATGTAATAAACTTTCTAGTGTCTTATTGGCTCATATCCTGTTTTGATTTAAATAGTATTTTTGCTCATGGTTAACAGTTGAATTTAGGTATAGGACATAATTCATGAAAAATGTGTCCATTTAAAAAAAGAGATACTACCAGTCCAGATTTTCTGCGAGAACCCTGTATAATAATTTTATTTTCTATGAAATGCTCGACAAAAAATAAAATCGACGTTTACGAATATTTTGAACAAAATAAGAGAGATAAGAGAAAACTAGGTTTCACATTCCTATCTTAGTTTGTTAGGACCTATTAAATAGCATTCTTAATTTCTTAAAAATGTTACCGGAGGTGGAAACAAATATGGTACGATTTAGTCAGATATGTCTTAAAAAACTAAAATAGGAATGTGAAATTTATTTTTCTCAATCTTTTACTGTTTTGGCACAAATAGCTGTCAAAGAGGATAAAATGTCGATTTTCAATTTTTTACAGCTCCTAAACAGACAATTGAAAGTTGACAAGTGATACACCAATGTACTCGTTATTTTATGTGGAATTAAAAACTATATAAATATATAGGGTGATTCATTTAAAAAAACGCAATTTTGTGCTGTTCTTGTTTTTTGGGGCACCTGCATACTCCCAACTAATTTTAAAATGTGGGGCTTGTGTTCTTCTACTACTTTTGTATTTACATCATTTTAACATAATTGAAAAAAGAAAAAGTTATTCTACTTTGTCACACTAATTGGCCACCCTGTTCATACTTGTCACAAACAGCAGAATGTGGTTATTACTGCGATAGAATGTAGGTAGCATTTTGGTTTGTTTGACTATAACAATTGAAAGGGCGCTTTATAATATCTGTTTTCCATAGATGTTTCGGATAATCGATTATAGTATATCGATAAAATGTTACACATGGCAGTGATTATTTTACTTGATTGTGAATAGTGACCTAGGAATATAAAATTTACATGAATATATTTTTTGACATTCATTCATACATCAATGAAAGCGATCAGTCACGCAAATAGTTTATGTGTTTTTTATGTTGATGGAAATGTAAGAGTCAACAGTGTACTTGTACGATTATCAACATTAATCTGAAATTACTGATAACAGATTTTATAGTTATTTAATTATTTATTTTGAAAAGCATAATTATTATTCAAATGAAGTCTATTCAAGTGAGCAATGTCATTACGTCATCAGCTATGGACTTTATAGTGACTGTTTTATTAACTTTCACCAACATTTGACATTTACACTGCATAGATAATATATACAGAGTTTGTTTTGAAATTTATTAGTTTAAATAGTACAATTTCTCATAGTCCTCTAATCGATTCATCATCATTTAAGTCTTTGCCTCTTATGTTCCATATTTATTTTTGGTGTTACTTGTTAAATACCAAAACAATCACCATACAAGTTCGTAATATTATTTGTCTACTTCACCGATTTTTACAACTCGATTTTTGACCCTGTTTAGATAGTCGAAATTGAATGTTCTCACCATATACCGAATAGCCAGCATGAAATTGAAAAAAAATAATTTTTGAATTTCTGTTGATACAGATCGTTTGTGAACATTTGTAACGGGTTTGTTCTTTGTGACTCAATATTAAATGAGTTATATAATTGTTAAATAATTAACACCGATTAGCCAACACGTTTTGAAAATAGATCTAACTTTCTCATTTTTTTTTTCTCAATTTATCAGGTATCGTTTGTGAAACACAAATATAATAATGAAATCGTTTGTGACTCTCTGTTGTTTTAGAAAAATCAAAATTAAATTCAAAATTTTTAGCAAGCAAATAACATTACATCACTGTTAAAGTGTCAATTTGTATAATTTATCTATAGAACGTGACTTCGTCAAGTTTTTGTGTACTATGAATTTCTATCAAGTACCTATCAGCTAATACCAAAGAATATATTTTTTTATTCTTCGGCTAATACACTTATATCTATAATAGTGCAGTAAAATGGTATTTACAGAGGGGTGTTTCAAGAAAAAAATCCGGAGTCCGGTTTCTCAACGTTTCTTCATGTTTTTTGGGATGCTGAATTCGAATTTCTACTTTGCTGTGTCTTACGAGTGACGCATCATCCTTAAATATTGAAACAATGTGAAAATTGGGCTTATTGTGGTGTTTATTGCATTTAAGATGCAAATGGAGGCAAATAATTAGGTTCCTCGTTTAGTTCATATGTTATCAGGAGCGCTAAATTTCAATTTCAACCTTCGCGACTCGTAGTAAGTGACGAGAGATGAAACAAAGCGATTGTGAAGAGCTATATGTCTGTTAGAAATGAAGAATTGGAGAAGTATTTGTCCTATGAACTCATGAGAAATGGTGTCAAATCAACTTTTTACAAAGCGTTTGAAACTATGCCAGACATGCAAACTCTTTCGAGAAACACAGTACCTATATGTTCTTGACGGAGGTTTGGACAAGTGGTCTATCTGTCGAACAGATCTGCAACAAGTATATCGAATACGTCCGCTCAAAATACAAATCAACTACTGTGATTGTTTTTAACAGATATGGTGAGTATCATCAAATTATCAAGTATAAGGAGCAAGTGAACAACTAAAAAAACTACATAATACAGTCTCACAAGATAACTTGCTTGCTCCAAGAACAAATTCGCGTAATTTCTATCTTGATCAAAGTTTGAAGAGGAAATGAAAAGCACTACCAACCGCCATTAACAAGCACGTGGCTGAACATATTCTCTTTTTACACACAGTCAGGGGCTATGATTCAACATCAACACTATACAAACAATGAAATGTCTCAATATGCCCACAAAAATCCTGGCCTCAAATTACTTGTCACGAAATTCAGTGACCCCAACGCTGATGAAGAGGAGTTATTTGAGGCATGTGAAAAGTTAATGGTGGCTCTATATGGAGGCGATCACCACGATATCACTTTAAATAAGCTGAGGTACAAACAGTATTTCATGTCATCTTAAAAAGTAACCTTCAACCTCACTTCAATTCCTCCAACTGCTGCTGCTGCTGCCAGGAACCACTTCCTCCTTGTGTATAACCAAATTCAGTTATGTCTAGGGAACAATTAACTTGATCCGAAGCAGTAGGGATGGAAATCCTCGAGAAACGGCCTGATACCAGTCACAACACTCCTGCCACCAGCACCTGATAAAGTACTGTGGAAAGTTGCATGCCATTGCAAGAAGAATTGCATAGGAAACTGGGGCTGCAAGCAAGCATGATTATTCTGCATAAATATTTGCGCTGAGTATGAGGGCAAATGCAGCAACACAGACTCCGTCGATATTGAGGAGCTGGATGAAGACATTGACTTGCCAAATAGCACCACTACAGCCAAAACACTATAGCACCAGTACAATGACAACTGAAGGTAAGACCACATTCAAGTAATATAATTTTCCATGTTATTTATCTATCCTCTGTTGCCATCATCACACGAGTTCACAATTTTTTTATACGTTAGGAAGACCCTCAGCCTGGACCTTCCATCGTTCTGGAACTATCACAGTCTGGACCCTCCAAGCGGGACTTTTCAAAGAAAGCAGGGTATCAAAAACAGACGATATGTTCAGTCAATACCTACCATACCGTTTTGATTTCATCTTTGGTTTTGTTACCTTTTTTTCTAAAGAGATACTGTTGCATTAATCTTACCCTCTCTCTGTTTTTTCCAGATTCAGAATCAAAAGCGATGAAGAAATTAAGATATTAACAATTGTAAATAAGAACAATTACCTTATTTTTAATATGATTTGTTAATATATTCCGTTTGAATAAGCGAATTTATTGAATTGTGTCAACACTAATTATGCATTTCTGCATGAGGAACTTTTGAGAAAGATAATGGGTGTGACTTACTTCAAACTTTCGCCAAGTGTCGTAATTTTTCCGAGTCGGGCGGGTGAAAATTCAGATCCAGCACTCCCGGCAACAAATAAACCAGATAAGGAACGTACGCCAAAATAAGCCCAATTTTCATTTTTTTATTTTTAAGGATGATGCTTCACTCGTACGAGATGGCAAAGTTGAAATTTGGTTTCAGCACACCAAAAAAGATAAAGAAACGTTGAGAAACCTAACTCCGGAATTTTTTCTTGTCAAAGCTACCATTTTACTACTCTATAAAGCCATAGAGAATAATATAGAGCGATCGAAAACAATCAATTCGAAGTGTGCCATATCTTTTGATATCATGCAGATATAACCACCATGTCTTTATTTGAATCAATTAAAACAAAATATTGTGGAAATATCTGAAAACAATATATTTATCGTTGTTTGTTTATTGAGCATAGAAACGAAAATGCAGATTCCAACAAGATCAACTGTCTCTTGTCATTTTCATATGACCTAGAGCTAAATCTAGCTACAAGCGATTCTTGCCAACAGTTGTCAGTTAAACAATCACACATCAAGGGACCCGACGACTAACCCTCCATTGAAAGAGCTTAGAGATTGGTATGCATCGATACTTGCCGAATATTGTATAAAGTTTGCATCTATACTGTAGATGATTACATTGAATTGTGATTGGCACTTGCCAAGTGGCGTTTAATGTGTATTCGGCGTTACAACCTTTTAACTGTAACTATCGTTAGATATATGTTGTTTAGGATACGTTGCGAAAGATGTTATCCCGGCTTCAGGAAGAGTTGAGCTTGAAGCTCGTCTGGACCAGCTGATCCTAAAGAGTTCTTTAGAATTCAAAAAATACTATTTTATTCATGTCAAATATTTTGAGGGATAAATGTGCCAGAAGATTAGTATAACCTATAGGCTGATCCTAACCAATTTCGATTTTATTATTTGACAATTATCGGATTTTTTTTGGCATTCTAATCTACCAGTGCTATTAAAGAACTGATTACTTAAATTTAATATTTCTATTATAATAAATAAATAGGGAAAAATGCTAAAGGCGAAAAAAGAAGAATGAAATAAAGCTACGTATGTATAGTAATAATTGCAAATATCAGATAGCTTGAAACAGCGAACCATATCAGCTTTAGATGGCGTGTGAAATAGACAAATGTCCATTTATATTTCAATATCACATTTACGAAATAGATGAAATATTTAAATAAAATGTAATTATCCTATTATATCGTTATTAATGGCAGTCCTTTCAATACAGCTTACATGAATGCAAGTCAACATAATGCGGAAAATACTGACGCGCACACATAAACATTAAATATTCATCATATAAAATCGATCGAAGCAGCTGAATACTTGACCAATTCGAATAATTTAATACATATATTTCTATTTTCTATTTCTATATTTTGCTAATTGTCAAGTCGAGTTCAGCTTTAATGATATGATGTTTAATACTCAAAAAAATGCAAATCATATAAATCCCTAAGTCTCAGCATAGGTAAGTTCAATGTTGGCATTCTAAATATTCAACTGAGCATAAGCTCCTCAATCTAATACTTTTTAAGAAATTTTTCACCTTGATCGCCTCTGATCTACTAGCTATTTATTAATTTTTAACATTTTTTAATCTCTGGCATCCCTTTACAATTGCCCTGTCAGAAAATAGGAAAGAATAGATCTCGTTGAGAATCAATGATTTATAGGATTTTGGTCGGAAATTTCAAATACATTTTTAATGAATCCATAAAGCCGATGCTTCGACTATTAGGGAAAGAGGAGACCAGACGAACAAAAGCAATACCACAAGGTTTTTTTTGTCACCTGTCAGGTTTCCTGAATCCTAAAAATAAAGGGATGAAGAATTTCGTCTGGTTGGCATTTGTGGAAAATGGGCTTCACTCAAATTTTCCTGTAAACCGATTCAAAAATCATAAATTACTCACCGTCTCCAAGCGAGACCAACTGACACATGACCAAATTTTATTTATAAGAGTTCTAAAGAAGGCACTAATTAAATTAAAGATATGAGCAGCTATATCAATAAATGCCTCAAAAAAAAATTATATCCAGTTATACGCTTGTATGATGATGGTATATTCACCAATACCGATTGTATAAAATACCACAGTAAATTAAGTTGGAAATAATTTTTACCTTGTTTTTCGTGAAGATATACATTAAGGACCAAGCCCAAGCGAACATAGACCGCATAAATAGATCAGACCAATTTACTATTGTTTGTAGGAGAGTAAGTGTCCGATTTGTCTTTATGGTCTTGAATCATTCGTATCTGCAAATGAAGTCATTTGTAAGAACCAATATGGATTTTTAAATGGGTTTTCCACAAATACGGCTCTGATATCTTTTTATGAAAAACTAGTTGGGTGTGTTGAGGCGGCCGAGTGCGCTGCTGGAATCTTATGTGATTTGAGATAAGAGGTTCAACTCTATGTAGGTTGGAGAGAGGAAGGATAGAAAGCAATATGTAGAACTACGGTACGATAAACAAAAGGGATCAAGATACTACAAATCGGACGTAAAATAATCTGAAATATGGGTGCCGCAAGGCTCAATTCTGGGACCTATTCTTTTTTTTTGAATATACACTGTACAAATCTTGTTGGAAAGTTAAGTTCTTTGGTATATTTATTTTCCAAAATGAAACATTATTAAATACCAGGCAATTATTGTCTCTGTACTATGCTCAAGTAGATTCCAGGTTAAGATACGGTATTTGTCTCTGGGGAAACTCAACTACCTATGGCAAAAACATTTTCTTGGCACAAAAGATAATTATTAGATGTGTTTTTAATATTTAACCAGTAATTTCTTGTAAAAATAAAAAAAATATTTTAAAATAAATAATATATAATAATAAAATTTTAACTGTGGTGTCAATTTACGTTTTTGAGATGTGTTTATATGTTTTAAAAAAACAGAAGCAACTTTTCACTTGTAAATCAATGTCACAATTCAAATACAAGGCAACAAGACCGGTTACAAGTGCCGTTTGGTAAAAGAAAACTATTTTTTGAACTCCACAAGTTGTTTAGGCCTTAAGTTATTTAACAAACTGACACCTGAGATAAAAGACTATGCTAGTTTGAACTCATTTAAATACAAATTGAAATCGTCTTTTCAAATAGTTTTTATTACTTTCGGTTCTTGTATAGATCGACTCCGCAGCGATTTCTCAGGCACCATACGGTCTAGAGACTAGACATTTCGAAATCGTACTTAGATCGCTGACATCTCGCCGCCTGTTAAGCTCCAAGTGTGTTCCAATGTCGATTAATTATATTATCTCATTCAAGTATTCAAGCAAGATCAAAACTATATTTTCGACATGGAACGACGAGCATGGAGCGTATATATACGTCTCTGTTCTCTGGTATATAGGTGCTCTTCACCTATATACAGAGAACACCTATTTGGACCTTGATAACGGTAATTTAGTTTTGTGTTGTGGGGTTGTGGTAGACAAACAGTAATTTGTTTTGGAATTGCTGTTGCTGGCAAACAGATATACATACAAGTATAGTTCAAATCGAAAAAGGAGAGATAGCAATAGTACTCATCGGTACGGTTCAAATCTTAAATGCCTAATTAAAAATATTTTTAATTTTTATTCAAAAATTTCATTTTAGATAGATTTGTATATAAATTAAGTGACTATATAATATTGTCTAGTTTTTAACTTAGTTTTATGAATCATGACTATTCCAATACGGTTTGTAACTGTCTTTCCTTATGGAAAATAAATGTATTATTATTATATTTAGACAAATTCAGCAACTGTCAGAAGAACATTTTGTCAACAGGGATTTGACTTATTTTGACTTTTTATGTTCGCCTTCTGTTCGGATTGGTTTTACTGTAACGCAATACTTTCAAATGAATGTAATACCTATGTATATAACCCACCGTATATGGACTGTATGTAACTCTGTCATCAAATTCAACCATTTCATCATAATTTTCGGCTGCAACTAGAACCGTCTGCTGCAGAATATCGCCCTAGTGTGAATTGCTGAAAGGAACGTCATTATATGCAGTACTTAAACTGCGACCGGGTTTCCGTTTTTTTCTTTTGTAGCTCATTAAAAATGAAAAGGGTAATGAAAGAAAAAGTTGATAGGTCTGTTTACAACGGCTAAAGAAATCCTTTGCTACATGGAACATTGTAGGTATATTGAGCTTTGTGTAAGGGCAACGATATAAGAGTAAATTCTAAATAAGACTGCAAAAAAGGGGAGCAGGTTCATGCTCAATAAAAAAGTAAGTGTACAGTTTACATAGAACATTATTATGAGTAAATAGAAAAGTTAGGAAAGGTGATTATTCCTAACTTCTCATAATTCATATTTTTATTTGCTAAATAATATTTTTTTGTTAAAAAATAGGTGGATTCTTCTTTATATAGTATGCTTTGTGAGCTTTGTTTTTTGTTTAGAAAATACATTTCAGCAGTAAATTCTAGGAGCTGCTAGTAACTTGGAATTTAAAATGTAGTATTCGAGCACCTTGAAATGTTGTGCCTAACCGAACGGTTCCAGAAGTCTTTGTTTAGGTATAGTTAAATTTTACAGTTTTTAATTTTCATTATTTACACAAAAAAGCATGTTTCTAACAAAGGTTGTAGCTACATATCATTTTTATAAAGAAAGAATATTTTGGTAGGTTTTAATCTAGCTTTTAATCAATGGTATTTTTTTGGATTTTTTAAAAGCTCTGGTCGGCCGTCATTTTCAAACTACTTGTGCGAAATGGAACTCGACCGAGATATTCATAACACCACATTTTGTAGCAAATTTGAACTTTATTTCTCAATATTTTTTTACTTACTTAAAAATGATTACTTGGAACTTCTCGCTGTAACCTAGTTTCGTAAAGATCTATTTTTCAAGTAATTATTTTAGTCCTGATCGAATTTTCTTTATGACTCTGACAATAGAAAATAATGTTCACTTCAAACCAGAATCAATCCATTGCTTCACTACTAACACGAAAATGCATTAAGCTACGTCTATTCGAAATCCTTTGTTCTAAAATGACTCTAACAAAAACAAAGCTCCCATTTTCTCCTGTGGGCAAGGAAAATTCAAGGTGTAGACGTATAAACGTTCAAACAAAAACAATTGACATTGGTAATAGAAATCCAATTTCTAAGGATATATCGTTTGGTAATACAGCTATAAGTTTATTTAAAGAATAAAATAATAAATGAGAATAAATTGTTACCTATGTTAATCCAATAATATGATGATTAATATTTCCTACTTTATTGTCAATTGTAATTTGAACTAGAAAGACTACAGAAGAATAATAGAACATATTTTATTCCTAACGTGATAGATAAACAGTCTAAAGGGTTTTCCAATAAGAGGTGTTATTTTGATATTCAAAGAAAAATGCCATTTTTTATTATAAATCATCAGATGTTTATTTCATTACAAAGAGGAAGGTATGCCGTTAATAGTGGAAAATAACATCAGGCAAATGACCACCACGGCCACGCTTACAGGACAAAATCTTTTTCATGAAATTTTCCATAACTAAATCGCAAAGTGGCTGCTCTATGTCCTCGATAGCCTCACGAATTCCATCTTTGAGGTCTTGAATCGATACTGGGCTGTTGGCGTAGACCTTCTCCTTCACGTAGCCCCAAAGAAAGAAGTCGCAAGGTGTTAAATCACAAGATCTCGGTGGCCAATTGTGATCACCTCTTCGAGAGATAACACGGTCCGGAAACTTTTCCCTTAAAAGATCAATGGTTTCGTTGCTTGTGTGGCACGTAGCGCCGTCTTGTTGAAAGTGAACGTTGTCCAGATCAATACCATCCAATTCCGGCCATAAAAAATCGTTAATCATCTCTTGATAGCGCAATCCATTCACCGTAACTGTTGCGCCAGCCTCATTTTCGAAAAAGTAAGGTCCAATGACTCCGCCGGACCATAAACCGCACCAAACAGTCACACGTTGAGGATAGAGAGGCTTTTCAACAATAACTCTTGGGTTTTCTGAGCCCCAGATGCGACAATTTTGCTTGTTGACGAAGCCACCGAGGTGGAAATGTGCCTCATCACTGAAGATGATTTTTCGATGGAATTCCGGATCATTTTCATGCATTTCAACGACCCAATCAGCAAAGTCACGACGCTGTTGATGATCGGCCGGCTTGAGTTCTTGTGTTAACTGGACTTTATAAGCCTTAAGACCCAAATCTTTATGCAAAATACGGTGTAATGACGTTTGTGGAATACCTAATAACAAAGAACGACGAGGAATGGACAAACCTGGGTTTTCTTCAACACTTTCGGCTACAGCAGCAATATTCTCGGCTGTTCTTGAGCGACGTGCACGGGTTTTATTCTTCTCATCACTAACTTGTCCCAACAGCTCGAATTTTTCCACCAATTTCTGTATTGCGGTCCGACAAGGTGCTTCACGACGACCCAAAAATGTTCGAGTTTTACGAACCGTCTCTGCCAAATTTTCACCATTTTTATAGTGAATTTTAATAATTTCAATGCGTTGTTGAAGCGTGTATCGTACCATTTTTATTAATGGCGTAGTTTCTACTTGTCAAATGCCAAGAAATGACAGCTTCAAAAGTGACATCTACCGAAATAGCGGGCTATTCAAAATAACACCTCTCATTGGAAAACCCTTTACTTCAAATTCATAGTAAGTGTAATGAATAAGTTTTTTTTTTGGATAAATTGCATATGCAGTAGGAACTGAATCCTGGAGGATCAGGCAAGGAAAGGAATAACGATACGTTTTATTCTCTTTTAGTTTATATTGCATTTAAATTTACAACGAAACTACCGGAAGTAAGGCAAGAAAAATATTTAATATGCTATTCAATTCAACTTTGTCTAATCTTCGTATTTTCCAACAGTATTGTTCAGTTAATTGGTCCGGAAAGTTTCTGGCCTTTTTAGTTGATACCAAAACCCGCAAAAGGAATTAGAACACTGGATTCCCTCCTTACATTAAGATAATTGGGAATTTGGTCACAATCGTACCCACTCACTTGGTCCGATAATTAAATTTCTTGTTCGTATAAGCTAAAGGGTCTTCGAGGTTTATGTTGGAGAAGCGCGATTTGCAATTAGATTGAAGTGAAGTTATCCATCTGTTTTTGTAAGAAAAGAGAGAAAAAAAAATTGAATCTTGCTTATGCTTTGAACAATCGATATTAGTAGCCGGGAGAGTCAGATGCAAAATTGGTTAGTGACTTAACAGCTGATGAGATGATCTATGAGAGAAGCATAAATAAAATAAAATCATGCAGGAATAAATTCATCTTATTAATCTTCTTTTAGAGCTTGGCAAACCCCCCTTCGTTATTTCTGATATGAGACATTTTAACGCAGGTTTCGAAGACAAACGTCTTCTTATAATATTGCACAACCTTGGGAAATATTTACTTAGATCTTCAGATGTCAATTTGAAACTATTTTATAGGTATTTGAGATCTGGAACCTTTTCGTAGGGATAAATAAAACAAAAAATAAAAGATCATCGCGGAACACCAGCTTTTTTACGTTTGTATTGTATTTGGCTAACAAGGTTGACAGCTTCAACTCTCACCCTCTCAACTAACTGAACAACATTATGCTACATTTTTAAGTAAGATTACCTAGCTCGGGCACAATACAGATCTGAAGTAATAGTTTCAAAACAGTTCTTTTTTTTAAAACGGTAAAATTAATTTTACTTGAACGCTGGGTTACTTTAATAGATCAAACTAACCCATATCGAAAATATTACAGATATCTCTTTATTGGCATGGAAGGAACTTTGGAACAATTGCTCATTTCAAGGAAGGGACTTCAGTGATAAGTAAGTTATTTACAAAGAAAGATGTTTTATTTCAGAAACTGATTCGGAGAATTTGCTATAGGTTTACCATTTTCATAAATAATATTTATATATTATTTATCGACGCAGAAAACAGAAAATAATCTGCTGTATAATTATCACATCCAAGGCAAAACTTAAAAATAACGTTAGGACGTTCAAAACGTGCAAAACATTCATATATGATTAATAAAAAGTTTAATTTTGATATCAAAATCTTCAATTATTTTTAGTGACTTATTGTTTTCTTTAATTAAAGAGAATTTCGGAAAACACACATTTCATAAGATTAATGGAGAACAATGGAGAGTATTATAGTGAATAAACTACTATTTGATGGTATCCGCTTTTACGTGATGAAAGTCCATAATTTAGTTATGAATAGTTTAGATTTTCATTAATATATCGTCATCATAAGTATTTCACCGACACAGCGGCTTCTTCAAATAATTTGAAGAAGCCGCTGTGTCGGTGAAATACTTGTCATTTTGAATATAATAATGAAAATCTCAACCAGTGTGTTTGATGCATAAAATGAACTACTAGATTTTTTATACACCCTCCCTATCCGTTCGCGAAGGAAATACAAAATTAAAAAAATTCAATGGGTAAATATGTTATATAGTTTTCTAACTACATATATCAACATAATTTCATCAAAATTCCATGAGCTGTTTTAAGATTATATCTAACTAGCACTTCCCGGGCAAACACTTTAGTAGATTGACGTACGAAAACATAAAGTTATAAAAAGTCATGAGTATGGTACCCTTCTACCTCGGAGTCCTACTCGCACGTAGAGCCAGTCCGAATACCAACCCAGATCCATTCACCAAGAGAGAACAGCATGAGAATGTCTCCTACATATGTCTTAGGGATTTTCCGGAATGGAACCCTTCAACTTTAAGTCTCAGTCGCACTGGCAGACTCTCACAAAGAAGGCCCAGTTACACTTACAGCCACCACCAGATCATTCCAATACGAACATACATGATAAAAAGAACATAGAGCCCTAGAGTTAAAAAATTTACAACTTTCAGGTACGGGACCCACCACATAGAGTTCCACGGGCAATAAAAGGTAGCCTATGTTCTTTCCCAATGGCTAGTCTACCTCTTCAGTGGTTTAGGCGTGAAAGCGTAATAAGGAAACTTACTTTCGCATTTATAATATTAGTTAGGGTAAATAAACGATCTTAAAGTTATAGGTTATAAGTTTAGGCCAAATAATGCAATTAAGAAAATTAACCAAAAATAGTGAAGTATCAGACTGTCTTAGAAAAAGTTAACCTCAATTTCATGTGATATATGATCAATAGTGTATTGATATAAAAGATGTATCATTTACAAATAATAAAAATAATCAGTGCGAAAATAGAGAACAAAATTTCGAATACAGTCCAGGGCAACTTCTTCTAACGTACTAAATGTTTAAGTAGGTACTATATAAAAAATGTAAATCTAATAGCTTTTGTCTTTCAACGTATATTCTTTCAATATCAGTCATAACCAGTCAACAAGACTCAAACTACACTTCAAATCTCTTTGGTTAGAGATAACCACTATTTTTTATAATTTTTGTAAGTGATATTGACACATTATGCACTATTCCTGATCAAAAAATACTTTATACCGATGACACAAACATTTTAATGTCAAGTTATGAAATTGAAAATCTAGTTAAGCGTAGTAACGAAGCATCTAGACAATTAAAACAATACTGTGATCAGAATGGACTGATGATGAATGTTTCAAACATATTTTATGAGATTTTTACCCAAAACGAGATCTCCAGATTATGATCTATATTTACATCTAGATGATAAGTCTATACAGAGCACTGACTCTATTAAATTCCTGGGACTTACTCTAATTTATTTTGGACTAGGGCAATCAGTACTTCAATACGGATTCCTACTTTGGGGTGCTTCATCACACCTAAATAAGTCATTTGTAGCGCAAAAAAAATAATAAGAGCAATGTATAACATCATCGTCTTGCCGACAACTATTCAAAGAATCTAAAATATTAACCCTGTCAAGCCTTTATCTTTTTCATTATATATTCATACTATACATAAAAAATAATGAAAATAAGTTCATGAAGAACAATTACAATTTACACCAACCTTACTCTAGATTAGCAGTTGGTCAGATCTCACCCAATAACGACGGTATCAAATGTTATGACAAAATAACAAATATTCTAAAAGCTACCACAGAAATGTCTTTCAGTAATAAATTATTGATGTTTTTAATTGAAAATACATTTTATAGCACTGAAGAATTCTTAAATTTTTGAAATCTCCACATGCCTCATACTTAATCGATATGTACTTTATTTTATTTTGTAGTTTGTCTGGACTAGTCTGATATGTTTATATTTTTTTTTATATTTATACTGAATGTATACTCGTGATTGATGTTAATAAATTGTATTGTATTGTATAAATCTTTAAAAGATATTTTGTATATCTTCAATATGGATTAATTTGTGATATTTCATGTTTTGTCTTCAATTTCGAATAAAAGGTACAACAGATAACCAAAGTTGTGGTAAAGACTGTAATCATTTAAGTTCGAAATTCATTAATTTCGAATTTAGCAGTACGATTCACCAGACACAAAATTTCGTTTTCTGGATATCCACCTGATGAATTAGTCCTGAAATAGTAACAATGCCGCTCAGATGAGGATTAATCAACATTCAAGTTTATAATCCCAGTATTTATTCAGAGGTATTTTGATTAGAACACTTCTCCGATCAAAGCTGCCTATATAACGATTTACAGGACCGGATTAACTGGATTGATTATGTGTCATTGCTGGAATTTCATTAATTTCTAATCAGTTTAAAGTAACTTGGGATATTCTGTCAGTCCATAAATCACTGTTTTGTTTTGGGGAATCATAAAGTGATTATCACTTTGTTTCCATAAACTATAGTTGTATTATTCAGGAATTTTATGATGTTTTGTGCTAAAGATTAAAAAAATCTCTATAAATAGTCAAATTTATTATAATCAATGATTTTTTTTAATCCAAAGTATGAGTTGGCTTAAAGATGTTGATGTTATCATGTTTGGCGTTGGTATTAGCCCGGATCACAGTTGTTGTCCATTACCTACAAATGAATGTAACCAGGAGGATGACTATTAAGAGCCATGTAGATGTTTTAATTTTTTTTCAGGGTTTGTAGGGAAAATTAGAAAAGATTTCAAATCAATATAAGGATTGCATACCTCGATTTCCCCACTTTCTACAACAAAAAAACCGCAAGTGCGAAGCGAAGTGAATTGAGGGTTTCGTGTATTGGATATATTATAAGGAATAAAAGATCAATTCAAGTGAAACTGCCAATAAAGTGAGAAAAATGTTTAAATTTAAATTGAAAGTTTATGCATCAGCTAAAACCTATAAAATTAGAAGCAAATCTGTAGAGGAGAGTATTAAACAATAGGTAATGACTAAAAAGGACTTATGAGACCAACTAACCATTTTTGGGGAAGAAAATGAAAAGACGCTGGTAAATAATATTAAAAGAAGAACTATCTATGAAAAATGATGAAATAAATAAAAGTATTATGAATGTAAAAGATCAAGACTGCAATGAAAAAATATCAGTGGAATCTATCTCATCTCTCTCACTATTTTTGAGTTTGGGATGTATGAAAATTGGAATGAATTTGACGACATTTGTTCAGAACAAAGAACATAGAAACACATAAATTGTGTAGCGGAAATCTCTACCTAAAGTCACTGTATCTCCCAAAGTACCGCAATTGGTAAGCACCATGTGCTAGAGAAAGAGGACAACGTTTGCCCTCTAAATGGCAGATTTTTGACATTTTAGACATCAAACAAACGTCACCGAGCAGTAGTTCCTATCAATGGAAGTACCTATTCAACAACATTTTCATAAATTTGATCTAATTATTTACCCACCATCATTTATAGTCACCGAATAATTTTATTATTTTATTTTTTCTATAATACATGTATAATAACTTGGCAATCGAAAGACAATAATCATTTAAAAATTAAAGTATTTTAAATAGTAGTTTATTCTTAGTGATCATGTTGCCCCTACGTTATCTATGGATAGTCTATGTGCATGGCTATTAATAAACGTTTTCAAATAATTCGACCAGAATGTTATTGAATTTATGATTTAGCTTTCTTCAATTTTACTAAGTCAATTGATGGCAATATAATCTATATATTTACTATTTATAACTGGAAAACCGGCAACCTTGCACTTTGGCTACGTGCGCTTAATCATATACAGTGTTAGTACTTGCTGTGTTAAATCTGTGTTCTGTGGTCAGTACTCCAAGGCCAGCGTGAGGAGTCGCACGAATACTGAGCGATATCTGAACGTAATCATAATCATTTTTATTATTATGAAAACGAAACTGAAATTTCGGAATGTTTGAGTTTTTACTTTCATTATACGTAAAAAGATAACTAAATTCCAAATTTGAAGTTTCTGAGTCTCCTAGAAGTACCTTAGAATTTTGATGATCGGTGAGTGTGTCAGTGAAAGAATTACAGAAACTCGACTGGCGAGAGCTCGTAAACTAAAGTTATGAATTGTATGTCATTTGGATCTATAGCTATATATATTATGTTCTCTAAGTCTCTGTAAATTCAGATTTCTAACTTTCTCAACAACGAAGTTACAGGGGGGTCGAAAGTGGCCTGAATTGCTTCGAGAAAAGGATAGTACGGCCTTGCTCGACTTGGCGGGGGCACTGCCGTGCCTCCAGAACTGTTTGCATTCAAATTTCCCGCCTACTTTTGCCCCCATTATGGCGGCTTAATTGCGGTACTTTGAGAGATGCAATGACTTTACTACTACTTAAGTCATCTCTCACGGATACTGTAGGTAAGATGGCCATCTGTAAATTTTAAATTCGAATGAAGTCGGTCCTATTTTTTTTCACAATTTCGAGTGATGATGGTAAATTACACTAATTTTATCACATAATAAAATGCAAATGAATACTGAGAAAAAATATACACAATCGATAATCTCAATAATTGAAATAACAAATTATTATTTTCATAAAAAATCTATTTCCTACGAAAAAAATATTATTTTTTTGTGATTTTGATTTCAGTTACTAAAGAACAGGAAAAAATGAATTGTAGGAAAATTGGCAAGTGAACCTACAAAGTTGCTTTTATTAATCGAATATGCTAGTTCTATGCCAAAGTGGCTGCAGATTTCGGTAGAATGAATTCTGTACTTTATAGAGAAATGCGATTATTAATGGGAATGCAATTATTTCATATTTATAGCTTTTATATTGATAAAAAACTCTATTATAAAAATATTTAACATTATAAGCAGCTGTTTCTGAAATGAGGGAAATATACCTTGTTTGAGCCTTAATACCCTCAAAATTTATCGAGACGTATTCAAGTACCTACTTAGATATATTTTAAGAAATCATAATCAGGCGTATTCATAATCGATACTTAGTACGCTACTAAATTAAGTGTGGATGGAGGTCTAACCATAAATTAGGTTTATGACTCTTGTGTCAGTGTTATGGTAGGATAGTGTTTTGTTTGTTATTTTAATACCGAACTAGCTAGTACCGAACTAAGATTGGATTATGAATACGCCTGGATAGGTTCTTCAAGATCTTAAAAGGAAAATTTAACTTTTTGGTAAAACAAAATTTCATCTTCCGAAAGGCTTTTTCGAAGTGCTGGAAATTTTATTATGGAACCATCTCTCAGTAGTCCTCTTTCAAATGAAAAAAGAATTATCAAAATCAGTGCCCGTTTACTATGCGAACCGAGTTAACATGCATAAAAAACACACAGGCGATTTGTTTACCTCCTTCTTTTAGGAAAATGAAAAATGGAAATTATCATCATCTATACAATTTTATTATTATTGGAATTTGAAAAAATTATGGCAAACTTCCCCGCGGATCTTTCTTAGCGGAAATGTACATAACATTCATTGATTGACGTTGAATAAAGTTAAAGAATTCGTAGATGACCATATGTGATCTGTGAAAAGTACTGGGGGGATTTTTCATTTCGGTCTCAGCAGAAAGGATACCAAAAAAAATGCATTAATTCGAAACTTCTCTTGATAATCCAAGTCAATGTCAAAATACTTTTAAATTGTGAATTTTACTATCTATTCAATTCTACTCCCATTAACTGCCATCTCAGGAAAGAAGGATATTTGTGTTGCATCCTTCGATATGAAGTTCTAATGATATCATCCATTTGTTTAACACAGATATGTATTTTCAATGGTACATTTTTTTTAATTTTGAGAAATCCCCAATCAAATCCAATACAATTCTGTCACATCTTTTTGGATTATGCTGCCAGAAGTCAGAGTTTTAATATATTCTTGGTCAGAAGAAGTAAACTTATCTCATCTTCTAAAAATAAGGTACTGTCATTACAACACAGTTGAAAATTAAACACAACTTTGCCTTTCATAATTATCATGTTTTTGCGCACAGATTATTAAAGTTACCAATATGATGATATGTATGACAGTATGCACATAGCCAATTGGGTCCGGTTAGGTTAGGTCGCATACACCAAATGAAACTAGTCCAAAGTCTATATCATTTTTGGTTCATAAGGTATTCGAAACACACATATATATAATATATATCCCCTTAAGAATAATTTAAGTCGATTCGTTGGAGCGTGGAGATATGTCAAAATTAGAATACGCAAAAATCAGACCCTTTAGGATAACTTGCTATTGGGAAGTTAATGATATGATCATTATCTTTAATCCTGCTAGCTAACAACAGTTGTTATCCAACATCCTCTGTTTCCATCGTCGGAATGTAATACGATCCGATCATCTAGACTAGAGGAAGGATACTTTGGATGGCCCTCCAGCCAGGCACATCGTCATAGCCTCAAGTGTGTGAGCCGCACGACGACGATACCAAAATCAACACGCACATACACACACAAGCTGATAATAGGGCGCTTCGTTCAACAAGTATTAATCAACATTGACATTGTTAATTCCGATTATTTATTCAGGGCGCGTTGATTAGTAGATACCAGCGCCCTGTATTATATTGTGACCGAATTCATAGTAGTTGAGTCTGAGTTTATGTGTGTATGTATTTGGCTTGATTTTAACTAAAAATATATACATTTAGTTGATATAAATGATACAGATCTCATGGGAACGAAGCATCGCTTGAATATTCAGTGTGCAACTTGACGAATGCATTTGCCTAATCCTTTGCTGATGTATGACTATGACGCAGAGCTGAATTTGTATAGCTCAGTAATATTCAGATATATGTGTCAAAGGTATACGACCCGAAGCTAGAGAAGACACATTTTCAGACGTATTCAGAGTGATTGCGGAGTGCTGCAAAACTGTCAAACTGATCTCGGTTGAGAGCTTAGACTTTAGAAGTTACACTTCTCAAACTGACTAAATTATAAAGTAGACTACACAATTCACTATTCTATCGTGACGTACGATTTTTAACAACTACGGTAATTTTCAAGAGCCGTCGACTGAACTATTCTGGAAGAGGTTCTAGGTAATTTAAAGGCATAGTCAAAGATTATATACACCAAGATAGCATAGTCAGAAAAGGCAAATAAAATGTCAGAGAGATAGAATTTGCTCACCAGCTCACCAATTTAAAGAGATAGGTAAGCCATTTCAATGGCGTCGGTGCATCATTTTTTCCAAAAGTGCCGTATTAACGTATTAACAACGATTTTATACTATATAATCGTTGATCACTTCGTATTACTGATTGCACTTCGCAACGTGAGATTCAGTTATTTTATTTTATTCTTTGTGTTTTTGAAATATGGAAGATGAAAATCGAAAGAAGTATTATCCAAAACTATAACATAAAAAACATTACTGATAAGCGATTATTATTCATTCATTCGTGTGAATTATGTAAACATTTCGCTACAGAGAACAATACATTAGATGATTTTGATTATTTTGTTCATTTTAAATCTTTTGAAACCAATACATCTATATTTGGTTCCCTTAAAACCCCGCATGAAGATTTCTACTGGTATAGATATAGATATAGTTAGAAAATCTATATCTTCAAAATATTGGAAGTTTTATATTAAAAAATCCTGTGAATTTTTTATTTCAAATATTTATCAATGTTGAATACAATTATCGCTGCACAAATTTTCATTTTTTTTAAATTTCTAATTATCATTACATTTTGTCAAGATCTTGTTTTATCCAATTCCACACCCAAGCCAAATATACACTCTATCCAATTAAGTCGGAACCATATGGAAAACCTTTTTATTATGGGTTTTACGGAAAAAAGTTATTCTTGATAAAAAGTTCTGCATAATCCAAAACTTAAAATGCAACCATCAGATATAATTTTTTTAATTCATATACCAGGTGAGTCGAAAAATGAATTTTGCTCAAGAGTAAAGTACCTTTATTTTTGAAAATATCGAAAGTTT
Source organism: Crioceris asparagi (assembly GCA_958507055.1). Lineage (NCBI taxonomy): Eukaryota > Metazoa > Arthropoda > Insecta > Coleoptera > Chrysomelidae > Crioceris > Crioceris asparagi. The sequence goes on from OY293828.1 coordinate 74,420,664, forward strand.
TTATTGAAAAAAGTTGATCATAATTGAAAACAAATGTCAGATATCCAATATTATCTATCGGCTATAAGAATTAATTTTTGGTATAAATAAAATACTTATGCAGATTTTGTAAATTACACTTCAGCTATTTTATTGAAAAAGTATTTATTATCATGAACACTTCCAAACGTCTTGAATTTATTTAGAACTGTCGAAAGCTGAATATTTCTATTCGGATGTCTGTTGTTAATAGCTGCTGCTTCTCTATGAGTTTTATAATGATCTCCGACAATAAAAACTAGTTCAATTTTCTCCTTACTAGTTAAAAGAGCCATCATTTCTTGTATTTTATAAAACGAACTAGCGATTTGACGTTTGGAGTCAGTGTATCCTAGATTAAATGTTTATCGGTAGACGTAAATTGTCAATGCTAAAACACAGAAGTTAATAAAAATAATAAAATATGTTTTAGCATAGGTATATAGATAATATTGGATATCTGACAATAATTTTCAATTATGATCAACATTTTTTCCTAAAAACTTTCGATATTTTCAGAATTAAAGGTATTTTACTCTTGAGCAAAATTCATATTTTTCGACTCACCTCGTATACGGAATAAAAAAACTGATATCTGATGGATGTATTTTAAGTTTTGGACTATGCAGAACTTTTTATCAAGAATAACCATTTTTCATAAAAAAATAATAAAAAAGTTTTCCATATGGTTCCGACTTAATTGGACACAGTGTATTTGAGATTAATTAAAATGATGGTTTGTTAAAGTAAAATATTTTCATTCAAGTAATCTTTCTTCTGTGAAGGGAAAAGTTTAACATTTTATCTCCGTTGACAGGTGAGAAAGTATCAATTTTTATAAAATTACTTTTTTCCGGGTATATACATATACACTACACATAAATATAGCAATTTACCTAGCAATAATTTTTGTGACGCTACTTTCGCGGTTTCTACCAAATCGGATGAATTCAGCGAAACCTCGAAATCTGACATTTTTTACAAACAAACATGCACTAAGTTCGCAATTTTCCAATCAAATCACATCACAAAATTAAATTGACAGATATTTGATTACTTCAAAGGTTTCCTTAGCAATGTAGGTCTAATTGTCGCTAAAGCACAACAGCCTACCAGTTTAAAACTCAGCTTCAATAATTTTCTGACCTTAATATATTGTAATATATCTTCAATATTAAATAATCGTTTTTCTCGCCACTGAAAAAATAGTGTATTATACACGGGAAGAATATTAGATTTTAACTCGAGGTTGTGTTATCGACCGATGCGAAGCGGTGGGAGACAAAAAACCCTTGTGTAATAAATAACTATTTTTAGAGATAGGGTATATATTTTTATTATAAATATCTAACTCATTATCAAGCGATAATTATCAAAATCAAATAAAATAATATTTACTAATAAATTGTTCAAATTCAATTTCAATAAAATTACCGAACGTACGCTCATGTAAATTTCATTAGCATAAAATTTCTGAGACCTTTGTCCATTCACTCAGATAAGTAGTTGAGGTCTTCGTATGGATGTGTTTTCAAATGTGGTGGGCTTAGCATCACTTTCTGGTATACTTTTACCAGGACAAATTCAGATGTTTAGTACAATATTTTATATGTAATACGGAACAGAAAATTCGTTAATCTCGATTTAATCTGGAAGTACTGTATTTTCTACAAACGGAACTCAAGGTCACCACTCGAGCTAAAGGATCAAAGGGATACCGCCAGGTGTCCTTTCTTGGTGTTTTTAATCTTCGCCATAATTGTGCAATTATATTCTCAATATACTTGACAATATTCACATTGCGCAGTTATATTGAACGTTTAGGACTAATACTGATAACATTGCGCAATGCTTGCAGAAAGATTGAGCATGTTTACATTTAATTGATGCAATAAATTACAATAAGGGTATTATCTAACTTTTGAGATACAAATTGCTTATACTGCTTCAACACGACGGTGACAAGAGTGAATGAAGGTGTTGAACATGAGGTTTTCATCGAGTTATATCGACAACAATCTGCATTTAGGCAAATAAATTCACAGGCGGATAGAAGCAAATATGGAATGGTGTGTAGCCTTATCTTCAGTCTTAAAATTATTCCAGAATATTATGGAACAACATAATAATAGAAAAGATCAACATTAACTACGTGGTATCGGCTATAGGTATTAGCGCCTAGGTCGGTGATTTCAAGAGTTTTATTTCGCAGTCCAGCCAATAACAGCTCAAGCCTTCCTAAGAAACCGATATGGGAAAATTGATCCGTATCGAGAAAAACCAGTAAGTTAATAAAACATTTGTAAGAGCTGTAATAACATAGACTGCAGAAGCCAAAGCAGCGTTGCTAAAAGGATGTACAGAGTAGGTACCATCGAAATGAATGTACGAAGACGATCTCAAGGAAAACACATATGGAAGACCAAAACAACCATCAAAATGGTGGAAAGACAGTTGACTTTTAAAGTTGCAAAAAAAGGTCAATGAAAAATAAGCCAAAGGCAACAAAAAATAAGTTTAAAAAGGCCAAACTATGCTGGGTCTAGCGAAATTAGAAAGTTCTTTAATTTTTTTTAAGTACAATGTACTGACCAGTACAAAATATTGTATAAGTATTGGTAATGGAGTTGAAATAACCGGAACTATTACACTTTTTTTTTTGGATTTGTGCCAAATTGCTAAACAACTTATCTCATTTACGCCTCAACAATATTATTTTCTACTTTCCAGATCTATATTTTAGTCTAATTAAATTGGTTTTTTCTACCTCCAAAAACGATTTTCAAGTTAACAATACTGAAATACAGGTGATGGGTTGAGTCTGAAAATGCCAGCTTTGTTGGTAATACGAAGAAAAAGTTTGCTCATAAAAACATTTTTTGTTGGAAGGAATTTCGGTAAAAGCGACTTACTGAGAAACCTTTGATATTTTGAAATGTATTAAATACCTTCTAGATATATAGGTTACATATAACTAATTTAATGATAAAAGAACTTCCAAAGTTTCGTACCTCAGAATCCGTAACATTTTCTGGAAGCATAAGTACACAATAATATTATTTTTGACCAACTTCATAAAAGGAAAAAATATATTAATGGTGTAGATGTGTTCTTATGTTTAATCAATTTGTGTTAATAATCATTGTCTTTGACGATTATTTCTTTACTGTGAAGATTAGGTACTTTGTCCTTTGTGTTACGTTTTGTCCATTTTTCTAACCAGCCATAAAATGAATGAAAGTATAGTGTCATTAAAAAACGTACTCTTCCGAACACAATTTTACAGATTTTGTTATTACAAATAGTACTCTCAAACTATATTCTATAAAATTTACAAAAATAAGACATAACTTGAAGGCTATACCTATTGTTCAAAGCAAAAGCAATAATGGTAAGAGGAGGTGTGACCGCCATTCTCCTCTATCACCGAACAGACAGATAGATAGGGTCAGTCATGTCATTATAATAGCGGCGGTTCTTTGACGCCAACCAATAAACCACAAACAGTGTGTACAAATAAAAAGTATTAATGGTCAGCCAAAAAGGTGAATAAATACGATCAAAGAAAAGTTAACCGAGAAGAAGCGATAAGCTGGTCCCTTTCATCGTCGCTCATAAATTTGCAGATTCTGTTCACATGCAGGGACGTACTTTGTGATGATGGATTGAATTTGAATTAGATTAAGAATACATCTAATAGATTAAAAATATATACTCAAAAAGATTTCGCATAAGCGGGCTTTGTGTAATTGAATGAAACTAGGTACCCATGTTTAAAATCGGTCGATTATCCTCTCAAAATTATTTCCCACTCAGCAGATAACTTATATTGGTCATATATAGTATCAACCGTCTTGGAATAAAAAGAAAAATATTCTATCTTTCGATCAAAAAAAAACTAAATATCAATGTTCGGTATCGCTAATCTAAATTGTTAATTATTTGGTGTACGTGGCGCATCCGCCACTTTTGATAATTCAGATCTCAGGCTCAGGTCTAGATCGAATAATATGTGAACGCATTTTTTAAAGTAACAGAGCAAAAAATTGTTTTTATTAAAACCTTACTTAGAATAAGATCTAGATTGAAATAACTGTAAAAATATTTTTTGTTGCAATATAAAGTGCAACATTTAACTCAATTTAAATACCTACGAGTGGGTAAAATCGGGAATTGGTTCCATACTCAGGATTTTTGTATAAGTTTTCCTGTAAACTTTGAACGGTTGCCTTTATTCTATTTTTATTTTTATTTTACGCTCTGTAGTTTCGGAGATAAGGAGGAATCGTCTGATTCCATAATATTTACATTAATATGGGTGATAAATTACCCAACTCTTATTTCATTAATTTTGATAAAATGTTATCAGAAATACAGTAGGGTGTAGATTTCGAAGTATACAGAGACATCATATAGGATTTTTTTAATGAGATACCTACCCTTTATATTATCATATTTTTTGAGAGATTCCTTTTCTCCTGATTTCAAAAATATATCATATATAGGTAAACCTTTTGAGTTAACAAGTATCAAATATCTTAGTTTAACTAGTTAGGTACTGTAAAAATAGAAAAGCTAACATCAGACAATGAGGTGTGCTATGGAAATTTAAGAAATGTCATTTATCAAACATAATAGTTGTTTTGTAGATTCGTAGGCTATGACAAATGGAAAAATAGACGTTATATTATAGTGGTTTTCAAACCGAGTACAGAACCGACAAACTGAACCGAGTATACTTAGGTATGTTCATAATGATTAGTCAGAAACTGATAATCTAGACGTTTTTAACGAAATGCGCGTGCGCTTTCATCGTACATCTGAAAGTTTCTGATCTTTGAGTGTTCTACGATCTTTGAATACAGTGTACTAACGTTCGAGGTGCATCATTAAGAGGAAATATCACAATCAGTTGTCCTAGTGAATACTTGATAATCCATCTCCTCTGGTAAATATGGGTATCTAAAATCTGTCACAATTTTTCAACATACAATTTTGTGTTAGTCGTGTTGAGAATGTACGCCAAGAGAACAAGGAATAGAGATCAAACGAGATGCAACTTTCTATAGAAACCATGTCAAATTTTATCCGCATACTTAAAACGAAAAAATATATTTCAGTTATTTCAAATCACTTTTCTCTTTCTCTTGTTACTAAAAGGAAGGAAGAGAGACAAATAGGTAAAATTCACGGATGTTATATCAATATGCGCAGCTCAATCTAAATTCTGTCACATTTCGGTTATACCACTTGGTTGTGAACCATTTTCATTGAGCATGAACAAAAACTCTGTATTGACACACGTCTTCTTCTATGTTTGGAACCATTGCCAAAAAGCGTGGAAGTTTCATGAGAAAACTATTCAAGCACCAAGACAGAGGCAGAATACGGTCCTGAAGGGTACTGAACTGAGTGAGACTGGAGGGCTCCTTTGCCGATTCGTCAGCGGTTGGCGCGGGCGGGCGCTGGAATCGATGTGTGTGTGTTGTTATATCAAAGGCAGGCTGCTGTTGAGCTCGTCATGTGTGAGCGCAAACACATTCTGCTAACTAACAGCAAATATTTGTCTTGGCAATGTCTCATATACCACCACTACTACTACTACATACTATTACTACTACCACCAATCATAGATGTTCGATATGAGTTGCTCGAATCAAAATTTACTTCTCTATCCGTTGCAATGAGGTCACAGATATTGCTCAAATGTCACTAGAGAGGAAAGACGACTCAATATCCTGTCGATGGTGTGTGTCTCTTTGTTTGAATAGAAACGGTAGTTTTGAGTTTTTCTGAGCTGAATATCGCTATATCTATATAGCTCATATACAGTCTGTCTAAGCTAAGGTGGCACAAGATGGAGATCTTAAAGTAGTTGCGGAGGTATTCGGAAGAAATGAAAGTAGTTATTTAAAGACGTAGCAAAAAAAACTTTTCATTTTAGGTAAATTTCTTATAGAAATGTACCTATTGCAATCGTTCACTTTTGAATTTCGAAAAAAATTCAACGGGATGTTGTTATATGTCTAAAAAAACTTGAAAAAAACAATCTTCTTTGTGATAGGCAGTTGTCAGATGGCACAAAACAACAACAAAATGCAGCCTGTAATTATACCCAAGTGCATTTTCTCGACCTGTTAAGCGTATGACTGTGTTTCCCATGACGTCTTAATAAAAAAACTTAAATACTACCGGTTTGACAGCAATGCTGTCACATTTATGAAATCTTATCTGAAAACTCATAGTCAGTATGTGTCCTACCTAAATACATCATCTCGAACTGTCCAAACATTACACGGCCTACCACAAGGATCTATATTAGGACCTTTACTTTTCCTTCTATATATAAATTACTTAAACAAGTTTAATGATGCGGTCGGTTTTGTACTTTTAGCGGATGATACCACCTTTGTGAAGTCCCACCATGACCTAAACGGTCTTCAAGTAACGATGCTTTATGACGTTTCGGCATGGTTTTCAGCAAATAAGTAAATGAAGCCTAAATATTGAAACCATCAGTATGACTTTTACCCCAAAAATCGTCTCCTATAAAATTTCTGGAGATAATATTAGACCCACACCTCAAGTGGCAAGATCATATTTACTACCTTGGTAAGAAACTATCAAAAAAATTATATTTGCTGAGGAATCTCTCTATGTTTCTAAAAATTGCCTTCTTACTGCTTACTATGGTCTTTTCCACAGCTTATTCAGCTACGCATTAATTATATGGGGTCACGCTGCTGGCGCTAAATATATATTCGCTCTGCAGAGAAAGGCAATGCGGATTATCACGGGCTTAAGATACCGCGACGAGTGCAAAGAAGAATTCAAACGTCAAAACATTATTGCTATGCCTTCTGCTTATATACTCCAGTGCTTATTACATACCAAGGAAAACCTAATTATTGTGCCTATTCCTCATTACACGAACATAAAATCTTGCCGATATCCATCACCTCACTAGAACTAGAGATGGAGTGACTTATTATATAGTATATAGTATACATTTTTTTAACGCCTTGCCAAGATCGATAAAAGACCTTGATTTGAAGCTATTTAAAAAGAAATTGAAAATGTTTTTGTAAAATGAAGCTTTCTAAAGCTTTGATGAATTTTTGCGATGTGATATTAATAGAATAAACTCATTTTAACACTTATCTGTACCTATGTATTTTTCGTCTTATTCTCTTGAATGACATTTTAAATGACTTATATTATTGATATCTGGTGATTCTTACATAAATTGCCGGTAAATTATTGTACCTGATATGTTTATTTCTGTTAATGAATTTTTGTTTAATCTGATTCAAAATTTATAAGTAAGGACCATCAACTTTGTTTTTTTTATGGTACCTACTCAAAAAAGTAAGTACACCCAAAGTATTAAATGGCATTTGCTATTACGAATTCAAAGATGTACGGAACAATATGGTTGCATATGTATTTATTCAGAAAAATATTTCTTAAATACATTTCTAACATTTTAGTGTAGTAGACTATGAGATCGTTGCAATAAAAGACAAAAGATGATGGTCAACTTTGACAACAAATTAATTCGGAAATGTTTATTTATTCGAAAGAATAAATCTTTGACTAGAAATAAATTACTTAGGTACTACATAAGTTTTAACTAAAGGAGAATAAGTAATAACTGATCATTGAAAAAGAATTGTTCTTGACCATTTTTAAAAGAATATTCTAGAATTTAAGGAGTTAGCTAGGGTTGAGATGCAACGCACAAATATACGCCTTTTTGTTCAAAAACGACTCGACCTATTTAAAAAAAACAACAAAATAAAACAACTGAAGGGACCTTTAAAATAGTCTATAAGGCGATGATGCCTCTTACTATTTTTTATTATATATATTATTATATTTTTTTCAATGAGTAGTTTCGGAATTACAGCCAGTTACCTTGCTTAATGGAATACCCGGTAACTACCATAAGGTTTCTTGGATATGGATGACAAATTTTAAAATTCGGATTTGGATTCTATTTACACATAATATATTGAAGTAATAAACGAAAATAGAACAAATCTAGAACAACACAAAATCTTGAACAATTTCACATACCATTACTTGATTAAATATTTCTGGCAGCTTCACCATCCAAAATATTTCAAGAGAAATATAGTATGTTATCGATCGTCCAGTATTTCCTTACAAACATCGTCAAAGTTGGTCTTTCTGGCAAATAAAGTAAATTCACCGAGGTGTTTTATTGACAAGTTGGAAGTAACTTTTGGCTCTCTCTTTTTACCGAACGCGAGATAAATTGGCAGAAAGTCTGGTCGAAATGCTCTTGGGCAATCAATCATACAAAATTTCTTCGGAAAACATAACGTAGTAGAGAGCTGGGCATTCCCACAGGCTCAGCGTTTTTGTGGATATAGAAAGATAGCTCCTATCTTCGAAACGTCACTCAACACTGTTTCATGTGATACCTAATGATTGGCAGAGCACAGTAATTAAAAATAAGAAAATTAGTTTTTAAGAGTTATGAGCTTATTATCATGTTATATGAACATTTCTATAAACAACAACAATATGATATGATATGATATTAAATTATGAAAATGTTATATCGTACAATGTATCCTAGGTTTTTGTTGGACCGCAACAATCGATAGAACTTTTGAAATTATGACAATAAGTCAATATAACAAGAGTTCGGCAACAGTCTTTTTTGAATACAGAGTGTTTGATTTATATTTCCTAAATGCTTGAAGCTATCTCCATTTACTTATTATAGCTGAGTTTTATTTTGATATGGACGTGGACGATTAATTGTACTTCAAGCTCAGGTATATTCCCACAATGTTTTCTGAGGAAACACTGGTTAGAAATAGTAAATAATTTACGATAAATTTAATCACCAATATTGAAAGTAATCTACTTGTTTGTGTCTCCAGGTGTCATGGAAATGGAAAACTTGGATGGATCAGTATATTAGTTTGAAATTTGATACAATAATTTGTGTAGAGTTAGAACAAATGACTTTTATTTGTGTTCCCATTTTGATACAAACGAAGATAATACACTCACCGGCACGAAAACCGGGCACCCTTAAATTTGTTGATAAAAATGTCCATATTTCTTTGAATAAGTTTGATTTTATTTTATTCGTATTTGGCCAACAATAACCACGTTTAGTGAAATACTCTAAACTGAACATATTCTAAATATTGTGAAAAAATCTCGACAATATGTACCTAAATCATTATCTTGCCTTAATTGTTATAAGTAGGATATGCATTTCAAATTCTTTCACGATGACATTTCTGTTTGTGGATGATCAGGTTAGGTTACGCGTTTATTATTATCGAGTTTGTGTCAATCAGAGCCAATTTGAAGAGGTGCTGTAAGGGCAAGAACTGTTGCAGTTATTGTTGCTCTCATTCAAGACGTGAGAAATCAAAGTTACGTGGCTAACAGATTCGGGGTTTCGTGAATGCCGTGCAACGTGTTTTAACACGTTTTATAGAGACTGGAGGTTAAACTTGACGTCCTGGTACAGGTCCCCAAAGAACAACTACTCATCGGGATGACCATTTTATATGGTCTTCAGCACTGAGAAATCGTCACTCTACTGCTGTAGAGAATAGAAACAATCTTGTATGTTAGGAACGTAAATTTTAGTAAAAGAACAATTAGAAGACGGTTAAAGGAAGCTCATATGAGATCTCGAAGACCTGCTACAGGACCCGAACTTTCCAGAGATCATAAAGTACGCACAGCACAATTCGCTAGGGGTCACCAAAATTGAAATGCAGACGACTGGAGATATGTTTTGTTTACAGATGAATTCGATTTTTTTTACGACCAACAGATGGTTGCGGAAGAGTCTGGAGATGCACTTTTACCCCTAGAGTAAGTTTTCAAGCAGGTTCAGTTATTGTGTGGGCTGGAATATCATCTGATGCGCGTACAGAACTGCATATTGTCCCTAGGGGATTCTTCCCGAATGGAATGGCCAGTGCAAAGTTTCGATTTGAATCCAATCGAACACGTATGGGATATGCTTGGTAGAAGGATTCGTAACCGAGTACCTGCTCCTCTTACCTTAGATTAGCTCCGCTCTAGTTTTCTTTTCTCTTTTTTGGATAATTTTATGCTTTTTTACTTTACAATAAATTCATTTTAAATTCCTTGGCAAACAAAATACACTACACACAATTTTTGGTATGACTTTAGACAGGAATTCTCAATCTACTGTTATTACATACAAATATATAAAAATAAACAATTGGCTGAATCATTAATGATTTATTATTCTCAGTATTCTTGCAATCTACTGCATAACATTTCCTTTTTGATTTTGGAATTAGCATATTTTTTAAAAGACATAAAACCGCGATAGAGATAAATTCACTTTGCACTAATACCGACGGTACTAATATCGACTAAAACGATTGAACTGAATGTCATCGATATCGGATACCACGCAAATTCCAAAATGAATTTTCGGTTACCTACTGCACGTCCGAGCTTCTTGGTACTTAACTAGCCTAAATAGCCATTTTTATAGTTATATAATTTACTTATTTCTTATTGTATACATTTCTATGTTCTCTATATAAAACATTATGATATATATTACTTTGTAGTTTTTATTATCAAGTAATATATAAAAAATAAAGATCTGACCTGATTCGGAGATGGGTGAAGGCGCTGAAGAGAATAGAGATGTTGTCGAATAATTACTAGAAATTGTTGATGATGAACACTCCGATACGGAGCGCCGTTTTGACATGGCTAAATGTGATGAGAGTTGCTCTAACTTCCTCCGCAGGAATCTCTGCTCCCGATGTAATTGTTCCTTATACGACGAATGCTTCCTCTCTTTATCTTCGAGGTTCTGTAACAAAAAAAATATATATTTTATAGTTTCAACAAAAAATATGTCAAATGTGAGTTGGAACAAGCTCAATTCAAGGATGTAAAGGTTCTATAACTAAGTATTACAGTTTTTTTAAATAAAATTTTAAGTTTTATGAAACAAAAAACGGAACATAACGCACATTTTATTTATGACATATTTTACAGTTCTGTTTTCATATACGTTTATCCTGTTTTCTTTCTATACTGTTGCTGAAATTTCTCTGCTGAATACAATTGGTGTACCTCTTACACATTTGTATTTTTTAGATTCTTGATAGATACTTTATCTTAAAGTGTCAATCTAAGGTTTTACTTTTGATTACCATTGTATCCGTTAGATAATTTTATTCCCAATTCCCTCTTACTTTCCATCCATCTGAGTCGTTTCCATCTTCTGTTCTTTTGATGGTAGAGTCCAGCTTGCCAACATGAGTTCTAATTGCATTTCATTTAGTTTTTCAATCTGAATAAATGAATAACCAAAAAAAAGCGTTACAAGAAGTAGAAAACAGAATTGGAAAAGGAGACAAAGCAGTTGGTACTATGAAATCAATACTCAATTCAAAAATAATCAGGCTAAACTGTAAACTAACAAATTGATTATTCTCCCAAGAGTGTTACATACTTGTATATTGTTCTGAGAGATGTTTTTTACCCATAGAGACCAAACCTACCGGAAACACTAGTAGAAGAAGATTTTTAGGACCAACCAATAAAATTGCAGAGGGAATCTGATGAAGTGTTATAAATAAAGAAATTATGCCCATTTACCACGTTCCAAATACCCGAATTATAGGAAAACGGCGAGTAAGATGTCTGGCGCACGTATTTAGAATTCAACTCTTGTAGAATACGAAAGATTTTACTGATAATACGAAAAAGGGAATAAATAATGTTTAACGCACAAACAAATTTACTAATTGTAGCCATGAAAATCTTGTAACAAATTGCTCTGTGGAATAGTATGGATCCAAAATGGTGTACGTTCATCAACCAAATAAGACAGACTGTGGCTGATTGGTAGGCAGGCAATTCCATCTCCTTTCTCAGCGCGTGTAATAATAAGATATTTCATTAGCAACGAGTGAGCCGGTTAGTTTAGATACATTTTGTTGTGGTTGGAATATATTTTGAGACTAACTGTAACTGCTGTTTTATTAATGTTTTTTAGTCAGTATCTCTTTTAAACATGGCATCAACTTTGTAATTTTTACACCGGGCCCGGAAATTAAAACTACATAAAAAATATACCAGAAATTAGACATACTTTATAAGATGGTGCACTGAAAAATACAAAATAATATTACTTCTGTTAGTGCTGATACTTTTGAAGTTGGTACCAAAAGTATTCTATCTAACTACAATTGCACAACTTCAAAAGTAGCAGCACCAACAGAATTAATATTATTTTGCATTTTTCACTACACCAACTAATAAATTCGATCTAATATTTATTGCACCCTTTTGAGTATAACTATGTCATGAAAATCGTTGAACATTCACTAATACCAAAGAAGATAGTACTTTATCATATTACCCCTGTATATTATTAGCTTGTACTTATTATTATTCAAAGATTTCAAAACATCGCGGTGGAAATACACATATTCAAGGCTTTATCACTGCTGTAAATCGAAAACCGTAGCTTCTTTTGAAAAATGTTCAGTTTAAATGTTACTACATATATTCTCTTCTTTAATTTGGCTGTGCCATATTTTTAATTTTCGAAAACAATTACCCCCTCCATGTAGCGGAATCACACATATTTCTTCTTTACCACTGCAGTAACTCTAAAACCGTAGCTCTTTTGAAAACATGTTTGATTTGAACGTTTCCGGATTTTGTCAGATCTTTGATTCGGCCGTCTCAAATTGCAGTTTTTTAGAAGAATGAGAGTTTGGATTGGAGTTTTTCTAAATATGGGAGCATTTCTCAACTCTCTTCTTTCAAATAAATCAAAATTGGAGCATGTTTACTATACCTACATATATAAAAAACATATATCCGAATTGTATACCTCCTCCATTTTTTAAGTCGGTCAAAAGTCTGGTAGCATTACTATCTAGAGAACTGTAAATAAAGTCGGTTAAGTGAGAGAAAACCTGAACAATTTCATGATCTTTAATATCGTGACCAAAGAAATTTCATAGCTACTTTGGTTTTCGAAATTTAAGAAAGAAACTGAGTAAGTAGAAAAGTTAGCAAGAAACGGAAAAATGATCTTCACAACAACATTCTTAGCTCTACAAAAAAGCGACCATACGATCTTTTGTTTTCTAGAAACCATCTTTAACTTGTTTTGTTTTAGGTCAGTGAAGTTGGCGGTGCACTTTTCGAGGAGAATAAAACCAATAGTTGATTAATTTGCCGTTAATTTGCCGTTAATTATCCGTTAAGTCAAATATTTTGCCGTTGCATTATTTTTTGAAAAAAAGAGGTGCATCGCCAACTTCGCCCTTACAAAAATCAAAGAAGCGAATGAGGTTGACCAAAATTATTGATTGGGGAATTTGCCGTTAATTAGCCGTTAATTATCCGTTAAATCAGATACTTCGAATTTCTTATTTTTTCCAAGAAAATATAGGTGTACACCTATATACACCTCGAAAAGTGCACCGCCAACTTCACTGACCTTTTTGTTTTCATATGGACCGTGTGTGTAGATACCTATACATACAATATATTAGCAGGCGATGATCATTGTAAAATTGAATAATTTTATGTCAAAAACTTTTTAGTATTTTTGAATATGTTTTTATTTAACATAAACATTGATAGTTTTACATAGGCAAAAACTCTGATATGTTGTCATATTGGAAATCGAATTTCAATACTAATTATCTGCATATCGTTTTCGAACCAATGAGTATTATTTTCTAATCATATGAAACGTCATCTGACTGTGAAATTCTCACCAATGTTGAGTACATTTGCTGAGATCCGCTGAAATTGGTCTAAAACGTTAAACTTATTTTTTCGCCATTTGAAATTTACGTTGATTAACATAGTCAAAGAAGACAGATAACATTCTTTGACGTAGTTTTTGAGATGATGGCAAAGCTAAGAGTCAGGACATTTCAGATTTGGTGGTCGGGAAAGCCAGAAAAACCTTCAACAGTATTGAAAAGTTGGCAACTTAAAACAATATCAAAATATCAAAATATTCAACACATTATTTATATACATCAAATCATTCTATTTTGTACATTTAGAATCGCCTGCTAAGAAAAATCATGCTGAAAGACACAAAAAGAGCGTTTTTAATGAAAGAAACTTATAACTGGTACATTGTTAATTTAGTAATGAGAGTGCTATCTAATACAGGGTTCGCAATGCAAAGTTGGTGATGGTTTCTAGAAAGCGAAATGTCGTATATGTATACCTATCATCTCACTGTATGCACCACTGAAAAAGTTGCTTTGAAGAAGTTTTTTCCGTTTGTTGTTAATTTTTCTTTTAACTAAAAATAAAATTAAAAATCAGTTTTTCTCTCAAATCTTCAAAACCAAAATAACTATTAAATTTCTTTGAACACGATATAAAAGATCATCGCTCTACTATTTCCACATACAACCGACTTTCTATCTATTACCGTTCTCGAGATAGTAATGCTATCCCATTGTTATCTTGTACACACTGTATATGAGACTGTGGCCTGTGTTGTTATTAACATTACCAACCTGTGCAATACTTTTTTATTACTTTATAGTTAATTTGAAGTATTTAAGTAATGTGTCAAGGAAACATTTCTATGGCAGGTGCCTGGGTTTAGCTGCTCTAACTTTTGTTTTTTTTTTGTAGTTTATTCATCTCAAGTGGAATGATACGTGAACATATTAGGCACATAAGGCCCTCAAAACCCTGTAGTGTATATAAATATCCCTCTGGATATTTAGAGCTTAATATAGCTTCTTTTTCTTAACAGCTTAATTTAGGGCAGGTCACTCGTATACAATGACCTATTAACAGATTTAGACAGAACACTTCATTGATAAAATACGTTTTATTTGTTGACAACATCTTTGTGTGCCAGGGGGTGAGCTGTGGAAGCGGTCAGAAGGGGGGATACAACTGTTTTAACTAAACCCCGCCTCAATGCACTCGTTTTTTTCGCATAGAAAATATGAAACCAGTGGCGTCTCGTTCTTCTAGGTTTCATTTGCTATTCGTCGAAATAATTAATACCACAAAATAAATCTGGAGGTTGGTGAAAAAAAGTCAATGTCCGAAAGTTGCAAGTTTCAGCAAAATTATTAAATAGGTGTGTATAATTATTTTTTAAAGTCTAGGATTTGAAAAGCGCAAATAATATAAAAATGTCTTTAATGAAATAACAATGATTAGGTAATAATTTCTTTTCTACGCCCTTGACCGACGTTTATATGTCAATAATTTTCTTTTAAAATACAAATATAGGTATAGGTTACCTAATTTTAATTTAGACGGTTTACTTATCGATGAAAAGTTACTTCTGGGTTCGTGGATTCTATTTTATTGCACACTGCAACGTCTATTCATTTTTTCAAGTTTTGAAACCAAAGAATATAATAGAATATTCAAAAACAACCAAAACACCAAGTTTTTAAATAATAGGGGGGAAAGCTTATATGCGATGAGGCGTGGCCGAACAAGGGATGATGTCAACGCAATATATTGTTTACAGTTCCGTCTATCTCTGTTAATAGGTCATTGCTCGTATACCATTCTCAATCAATTATACTTTATTGAATGAAATTGACAATATGATTTAATTTGATTAAAAGGTTGACGAGTTGCCATTAATAGTCCTAAAAGTAATTTATCTAAAATGAGTACCTACATACATTATACAACTGAATGTGGGAGTTAAATATCCCAAGAACGATAAACCCAACCAAAAGGATGGCCCAATACAGCGTATCTGTCTGCCAGCGCTTCTACGCTCTGTGACGTCAATGTAAGACCTCGCCCGTATTGTATAAATGAGACGGGAGGGTATAAGTATACGACTATTATTATTATGAGTTTAAAATATAGAAAAAAAATTGTTAAATTAGAATCATAGAAATGAAAAATGTAAGATAACTATTAACGAAATATATTTATCACACGAATTATGCATAATCTATATAGGTATATAGAAGCGAAAGGTCACTCATCACGAAATCTAAGAGACCACAAGTGTTAGAAATCTGAAATTTTGCAAGGGAATTCCTTTTAGAACAAAGGTGCTCACTAATACGGGATTTTACAAAATTCAACCCCTAAGGGGGTAAAAAGGGGTGTCAATGTTCTTATGAAATGTCTATAGTTTTAATAGTAGGGTTTGGACTATACCTTAAAGATATTTAAAGGAAAATAATATGGGGAGCCTTTATTAGAGCAGCATAAGCCAAAACAACAGTTTTTTTTTCGAATTTGTGTCTGTCTGT
Source organism: Crioceris asparagi (assembly GCA_958507055.1). NCBI lineage: Eukaryota > Metazoa > Arthropoda > Insecta > Coleoptera > Chrysomelidae > Crioceris > Crioceris asparagi. The sequence continues at coordinate 74,436,980 of OY293828.1, forward strand.
CTGAATGTTTGTACGCGCATCTCGCAAAAACTACTATACAGAATGAAATTGAATGAAGTTTTCTACGCACACGAAGTCGCGGGCAAAAGCTAGTCATGAATACATGAATACACACGACTCTAGGAGAGCAAACACCAGAATAAGAACAAAGGGAACTCGAATAAAAATCCACATATTAATTCCAATTTCAATGTTAATGTTTCTTTGTATTGTATGCATGCATTCTTTCTTCAATCAAAGTTTAGAAAATAAATATTTATTTTCTAAACTTTGCCTCAATGTTTTCGCCGATCCAGACACATATTATGCACATATATGCTGATATCGCAGGGTTTGTGAAATCTTACAACAAAGGGGCAGGCGCTTTTATATAGAAATTAATACAAAACACAGAAATAAGTTGTAATTTACAATTTTCTTTAATTTTTTAATAGTTTTTCTGCTTATATCTTCACCTGTACTCTTTCACTTTCTTATACTACTGATATACTTTGCTCTTTCTAAAATCCATACGAATACCTAATTATTGTTCTCAATTTGCCAAAAATTCATACAAATTTGGACGTGTTTTTATTTTATTTCTTGATTATTTTGTTTGCTAATTTCTTTACAATTCCAGAATATTTTCGATAAAATTCACCATGGTTAGTTTCAAAATATAAATACTATTCTTTAATTTTATGCAGCCAGGTGGACCCATGATGGTCAAGTGTATTTATATTCATGTAATTTGTATGTTGTTTGACCCAAATTAGGAAATGAGTCTTTAGGTTTTTTTAAAAGATAACCAGCAATACATTCGTGAGCATATTCAGTTACTTCTTCTGATTCCGCTGTTACGTCAGACTCAGTTAATGACTGGTTTGATGTTGTAGACGTAGATGAAAATGAAGAGCTGCTCTCCAACACTTCATCACTGTATTTTTGCTGTTTGTAAAACCTTTGATACTGTTATGTATTCATCTGAAGTAGATTTGGTATTAACATTAGAGTCAAATATACCAGGATTTTTTAGAAGCATTATCATTCTGATTCTATATATAGCTGCCAGAGGGCTGGGATGTTCATCAGGACCACCTCAACTTCTAATCTAAATGAAAAAGGTTTCAAAGTTGTCTTGATTAAGTTTATGTGTACAAATATACTTTATGTTAAATTGATTCTTCAAGTCAATGAATACATTTTTGAGAGAGTGCAGAGATTGGACTTATATGTGTCACAAGAATAATTTTGTTTAAATTTTTCTCCTGATTATCAATGCAGATTCCAAAAGCATGTTTAGTTGGCGCCTCTCCTCTTGGAGTATAGTTATTAAATATGTCGAACCAGTAATTTATATCGCTTATAATATTTCCCAAATTTTTTGCCATCTCTTCTTTAGGATCTGGTTTATATCGTAACAGACACGTAGATACAGTGTTTGACAGAAGCTGGGCTGCTAATCTAACTAACTAACTAACAATGGCAATGAGAGACCGACCAAAACACGATACATACCAACGTCCGAACGGTTCTATATTGCGGTGACGTCACGCCACTGAACAAGCGGTGGACATTGTAGCATAGCGATTGGGCCATCCTTTTGGGTTTATCGTTCTTGGGAATATCCTACACACCACCACTGTATTAAGAGAACCTGAGCTAGAATGATAAGAATATAGCCACCATCTGCAGTATTATTGTGTGACCGCTGGAATTCTGTTTCGCAGAGGGGTGTCAGCATGCGGCGGCTTAACTTCGGTTGAGTAATTGTCGCAAAGTTCATTGCAATAAATTAGAGCAGTTATAAAAGATGAGGTCTGAGATAATTCGAAGGCTCGAATACCGAGACTCCGCTGCTGTCGTTGCCGCCGCCGCCGCCAGGCTGCTGAATAGAGACAATGGGGAAACTCTTTATTGGTCTAATAAAGTGCAGATACGAACACATTGTTGCTAGTATAGTGATATGCTACTGTAGCGCGCTCGCTAGATATGAATAAATCTATTAGGTCCTACAGTCAGTCTGTATGAATAACAACAGGCATAATATACATCTTGCAAGATTTTGTATGATGCACCTCTGAATACTTTGGGTAATATACAGAGCAAATAGGAGATAAGAAAGTAAGGAAAAATTCACACATTAAACCTCTATGCAGAATAGATGGCACTAAAAGTAAGTTTGCAAATAAAGATATAAGCGAAGAAAGATAGTTGGGCAACACAAATAATACTGTTGTGTCTCACTTTTACCATCAGGGCGTATATACCTATATACCAGAAGGACATTATTGATGGGAAGTGCTAGACATATTCAGCCGTATTCATGATCAATCTAGGTGGAAAATGGACAAGAAGTGTACGAGAGATAGACTGATTCCGCGGCTAGTTGTTGTCATTTCGTTGAATTATGACTGACTTAAATCAAATGTGTCAACTTTCAACAGATAGATTTTGTTTTTTCATAGACCACCGAAAATATTACGATACCTACTGGCCGTGAAATCGATGTATATTTTTCTTTGAACAGTCATATTTGCGTGTAAACTGTGCAGTCCATTCTCTATGTCAGTGGGTCTAGTCTAGTTTATTTTTTAGGTATGAATCATATTTCAAAAGTGACTAAATCTAATTATACTAAATCGCTAATGCAGCAAATTCCACCAAACGTGAAAATCGCCCGAATGAGTCATGCTATCATTGATTTTTATCAGGGTGCAGAGAAAAACAGCAACGGTCATATTTACATTCTATCGTAAGACCAACCGTTTAGCTAGAATACTGTAAGTAGGTGGAAAATAAAAAAAAATAAAAAAATATAACTTTTTTCCAGCTTGTTTTTCAAAGATTTGCTTTTAAAGTGTGATCATGAACTTTCAGGAGAATATTTACTTTACTTTACTCAGTCAATTTTTATCAAAATTTTTGAATTAGTTTTTGCACCACAGTCTTGAGCAAAACTATTCGACTGTAACTGATGCAAGCAAGGTGTCCATTTCGTGCCACAGGCAAGTGACGTCGGTACCCAACATAACAAAGCAGAAAGCAACAAAAGTGTTTCTACCGTTCTAGAATTAAGCAATATTAAATAAAGGGTGCTAAAAATTAATATATTTTTATTTGCTGCTTTCAATTTTATACAAATTTTGCATAAAAACAAGTATGCGTTTGAATCGGAGTCCTTATCAACAATAAATAAGTTCTTAGTTACCACTGCATATTAATATTATTGTTATTATTGAAAATTGAAAGCAGCAAATGACAATATATTAATTATTTAGCACCCTGTATTTCATATATTTTTGTGATAATACCCATGTATTTGGTATTTTTGATCTCAGAAAATTGCCAGTTTGCCGTTTAAAATATAAAATTATGGCCTTCCCATTAAAAAAATTAATGATGACGTCATAATTTGGAATGTGGAGGGGATTAAATGATGCTGTTTGCATAGAAAAGTTGAAAATCAAAATCAAAAATCGACCTGTCAGAGCTTTTTCTCTATATGTTAATATTTTAGAAGTTATTGAAGCGTTTCCATACTTTATGAACGCACTGTAATTATTTGCTTGTACTTGTTATTATGTAGAGATCGCAGAATAATTTTAGATTTAACCATTTTACCAACGCTTAACTCGAAAATCGTAACTCTAAGGAAACAAATTTCATTATAAATGTTGCTACAAATATTATTGTCTTTCATGTGGTACCCAGAGATTTACAGTTTTCGAAAGAAATCGCCCTCTCCACATAGCGAAAATACACATAATATGTGAGATTTTAACATGAAGGTAACTCGAAGACCGTAACTCTTTTGAAAAAATGTTCAATTTAAACGTTTCCGGATATTGTCCTATCATTAATTCTGGCATTTTGAATTTTCTATTTTCGAGAAAAATTCACCCCCTCCACCCATTCGGAGGCGGTTTTCGGAGGGAAGGATATATCGGATTTGAGTTTTTACGAATATGAAGTTCTCAAGTCTCCTCTTTCAAATGAATCAAAAATCATCAAAATCGGAGTACGTTTACTATATCAACTCGCGAACGAATCAAAAAAAGGAGACTGTCGAATTGTATACCCCTTCCGTTTGGAGTTCGTCGGTCAAAAATTCGCTTTGTCGCCCTTATGTGTCAATTATTCATTTTCATCTAAGTGTAGATTTGCTGTAGAGTTTAAAATTTGAACCTCGAGTGCTGCATATATACATCTGGTTATTATTATATATCAATATTAACATTACCATGTTTTGTATGGAATACTAGAAATTCCTATAATGTTTAAATTATTTATTCAGAATTTCTTCGGTAGGTAGGTACCTATAGGTAGCAGAAGAGTGCATTAAAATTGAAATGTTTGCAGTCTATATATGGAAATTCAATTTGTTTCCATACAACCTGATTGGAATGCATATGCAATGAAAAGAATAACGATAATGCAGTCTGCAGTCGCCACAAACGTTTTGCATTTTCTCCATTTCATTTAAATACCTCGTCTGGCATAACAGTAAAATAAATTCGAATGCAGACTAGAGAGAAAGAGCATTCCTATTTTATACCATATATATTCAAAATAAAAGTTGATATGAACTTCTATGCATATTTCTCATTGACAACATAAAACAATATAAATGGGCATCTTGAATATTGAGATTTTTCATCAAAATAAAAACATAATTCATATTATTACAGAAAACAATAAACAAATTAATCAATAGAAGAAACGAGGATACTCTTCTGCTAAACTGTGTGAAATTCAGTGTTCATTATTATCATTTATTGTTGAACTTTGAACACAAGTAGTGAACTTTGCGAGTGACAGGACCTAATCTATAGTCGAGCCTGTCATAACAACAAAATGGCAACGATGGGTTCCATAAGATGCCAAACTATATTATGTCTTTTGATAGACGAACCTAAACGGAGGAGATATACCTGCAATTAATTCGACTGTCTGTTTTTTTTTGGTTTGTGCGCGCGTTTTAAGTATATTATTTTAAACATACTCCGATTTTGGGGAGTACGTTTTTTGATTCCTTTGAAAGAGGAGACTTGAGAAATAGTCCCATATTCGTAAAAACTTAAATACGAAATCTTCTTCCCTCCGATGGGGGAAAATTTTCGCGAAAAACGAAAATTCGAGGTGGCAGAATTAATGATAGGACAATATTCGGAAACGTTTAAATTGAACTTTTTTCAAAATAGTTATGGTTTTCGAGTTACATTGATGTTAAAATCTCATGAAAGAAAATAATATTTGTAACAACATTTATAATGAACATTTTTTGCTTAGAGTTACGGTTTTCGAGTTACAGCGGTGGTAAAATAGTTAAATCTAATATACTTATGCGTATTTCCGCAGCGGTGTTCTGAGATCTCTACATAATAACAAGTACAAGCAAAAAATATACGTGGGTAATAGGATAAGTACTATCTTCTTTGGTATTAGTGAACGTTCAACGATTTTCGTGACTAATATTACACTTAAAAGTGTTAAATAAATATTTTTTACAAACAAATTCTATTGGTGCTGGTACTTGTGAAGTTGGTGCCAAAAGTTATTAATCTAACTGCACCAGCACAACTTTAAAAGTAACAGCACCAATAGTATTAATAGTATTTCGTATTTTTCAGTGCACTAACTAATAACTTTGGTCCAATTTTTTTGTAAAAACTATTTATTCTCTAAAATGTTTAAGGTCACTAGTTTTGGAGATACTTTTGAAAAAAACTATTTGAATTACTCACGAGCCTTTTAATTTGAGGTGTTACAGGTTGCGCTTGAAAAACATTTGATTTGAAATTTGTCCCACAGATTATACAGGTTGCATCACAATTTGGTATCATCATAATAATTGAACTATTTTCTTCCAGTAGTTTCGGAGTAAATAGGCTGTGACAGGAGACGGAATACCTATCTATTTTTACATCGGATGTAGGAAACTCCAAAAAATGAGGTAATCTATAGAAGCAGAAGCCACTTGATGACAATGCAGTCATGTCAATATTTCTAAAAAAGTCTAGTTATTTTGACTTTTTGAGATTAGGCTCTTTGATATATTTATAAAAATTGACCCGAGAGAATAAGAACTACTTTTAAATTAGAATTTTTAATTAGTGAAGTTATAGGTATATAGAAAACTTTTCGCACTAACTACAAGAGTACCAGCACCAGTAGAAATAATATTATTATGTATTTTTCAGTGCACTAAATAACAATGTCTGTCCTAGTCCTACTTTTTGTAAAAAAAATCATTAGTCCTCGAAATCTTGAAAGTTCATATTCAAAGATATCCAAACAGCAGTAGCAAACATAGTTCAGACCTTACTATTATTATAACTTGATGACTGTTAATTTTTTGAGAAAAACGACCAATTTGAATGTGCTCTTCTTTAATTTTGCCGTCTCAAATTTTTTATCATTGAAAAAACTGCCCTCCTTTGGGGGTCAGGAGATCTTGTAATCTAAGTTTGATCAATATAGAACCATTTTTCATATGAAAAAAACCATTAAAACCGGAAGTCGATCAAAAATAGAACATGCGTTTTACCCATTCAAGCACTACTTTCCTACCGCCCTTAAAACGAATTGCGTTGCGCATAAAAATCATCTGACCATTAATTTTTCTCACCGTGCCAAGACAAACAACAGTGGTGATATTCACTTTTGACATAGGTTAACCGTTTAGCCAAAATAGGAATAAGCAGTGAAATTATTCAGAAATAGGCAAAACACGTTTTTTGCTATTGCCTAGTAACCAGTACGAGCAAGATGGCCAATTTGTGTTATCCGCGAGTGATAGCAACAAAAAACCCTTGGAAACAAAATCTTTGAACGTTTACAAATAGGTACTAAAGAAGATAGCAGGTACTTATTCTATTACCCATACACGTGTATTCTTTGCTTGTACTTGTTTTTATTTCGAGATCTCAAGACATCGCGCCGGAAATACGCATACGTATTTTAGATTTTACCACTGCTGTAACTGGAAAACCTTAACTCAAAGGAAAAAATGTTCATTATAAATGTTGCTTCAAATAATCTGGTCTTTCATGTAGGCCCCCTCCACATAGCGAGAATACACATGTTTGAGATTTTAACATCGCCGTAACTTGAAAACCGTAACTCTTTTGAAATAATGTTCAATTCAAACGTTTCCGGATATTATCCTGTCTTTAATTATACAACCTCAGATTTTCAATTTTAGAGAAAAATTGCTACTTTCAAGCCTCTTGAGGATGTTTTGAATGAAAGGAGATTACGGATTTGAGTTTTTACGAATTACAAAATTTTTTTGGACAACGAAAAGTGTGATATCATAAAATGTTTCAATCAGTGCCATGAATATGTTGACGAAGCTTTGGAATCATATTTAAACAGGTAAGTTTTGAAAACAAGATATCATACAATATTTTATTGTAAAATACTCGTTTACCTGTTTAAATATGATTCTAAAGCTTCGTCAGCATTTTAATGGCACTGATTGAAACATTTTATGATATCATACTGTTCGTTCTGAAAAAATCTTAAAGCCTTTATAAAATTTCTCGAATTCACAAAATCGCCAAGCACAAACCCAATAGAACACATCAAAATTGCTTATCATGACAGCAGATTTGTTGATTCTTCCACAATCACTTGATAAAACAATGCTCCAAAAGGCAACAACAATATTTGTATCCTCTGTGAACTAGGTACTTTAAAAAAAATCCCAAATAATAATCCCTGTAGTAGGACTTTGAAATCCATGGTAGTATTAAAATTCAATGTGTTAGTAATTTTACAGCATTTTTGGAAGCTTTAAGTTTATATATTATTTATATTATTATGAGCAACAACAGAGGAAGATTTTTAGAATTTACAAAGACGGCCTTTAATTTTTTTAAATGCATTAAGACGTTTTGAGAAAGTGAGTCAATTATGTGTTAGGGAAAATAAACATCAAATTAAACAATTCAATAAATAAGTTTTGTGTTTTGTTAGTGAATTAGTGTTAGTATTGTTTTTGTTTCTTTTATGGAAAATTCACAAGTAATATTCCATCAATTGGAACCTTTTTTGTATGAAGAAACCATAGCCACCTATTAAAATTCAATGTTTTAGTGATTTTGGAGCATTTTAAAAAACTTTATGTTCATATATTATATATCATTTTGCAGGAAAAAATGAGGAATTTAATGAGATATTAAAATACAAGGTGTTTCAATGAAAAAATTGTAAGTTTGAGTCGTATATCTATTACCATACCCAGAAAAAAATATTGCGTACGCCACTGGATTCTGCATAAAATTCTCTGGGGGATAAGTTTTTAATTTGACATTATCGCTGAGAAACTTCGTAGATCTGTGGGAAATCCAAAAAGTGTGAATTTTCAAAAACGCCCTGTAACTTATGAACAAAAGAAGTTAGGCAAAATCTGTTCAGGCCATCTTGAGTTTCACAAAAAAGTGATAAACGACTACTATCTATAGGCAACATGGGGTAGCGATAGGAAAGCAAAAATCTAGAAGCTAGAATAAACTAGGTTAGGTAGGTAACATAAACAATTGTGTATAAGTACCTATTACCGGATACGTTGAAAATGTTAGAGATCCGTTTTCTGCAGTATCCTCCCGTTCCCATTTTTCCAACCCGTCTTCTGTTCGGAAGATCATAAAAATTTTCGTTTAATCGATATTATTTATTCGCCGACCCGAATAACCTATTAATAAGACGAGCTTATCTTATATGTGTTAGTAATGAGAACGTTAGAAACGATTTTTTTCATGAACAGAAGAACCATATCAGTAAATTATTATAGGTGGATGAGTAAAGTTTTATTCAAATAAGTCTACCCTGACTCTGGTATAACTAACACGTAGGTAATAATACGAAACTCTGTGAAAATATTGGCTCGTTAGTAGGTGATGTAAGAGGAAAAGTGCTTTAAGTTAGGAATGCACACGATCTCGGAGTACATTTCCCCATGGTAAGATGGAAAGCTTGGATAGTTTGCTTTTGCAAATGAAACGTTACGTGATCGGGGCTCTTGCCTAGGCAAACTACACAGATATCCCTCCCAGTTTATAACAAAGTTTGTTCAGTTCACGATACCGTCAGACACATTTTACAAAATTGGGTTTCCGCATCAGAATACGTATTATATTTTAGAGCTTGGCTACCTTTGCTATCTCTTCGAAACGCGTATCCGACATCTCTGTGGCTCTGAAATCCAATTCCTGGATATGATTACAATATAAAAGAAAAATACACAATTCACAAAAGGTGTTAGCATTAGATATTCATTATCTCGAGCAAGTTTGAGCTCCACGATTTTCCATTTGAAATCAGGATCAGTTATTCTGGAATGTGAAGTATACAATTTTTAACATTAATGGACGCTTCATACAAATAAAAATGGAGAGTTCGAACATAGGATATGATAAAACATACACAAAAAGGCATAATGATTGTGCTTATCTATCACTGATGTGTGTCTCGCCTCGAAATGCATGCAAGCAAAATAGCAAATGGATAAAAACGAAATGCATTTTACACAAAGTAAACACTCAGTCATTTGTTAAATGTCAGAAGAACGTTCCTGCTGTAGCAGGAATACAGCAGGAATGTAATTTATATTTGGTTTACCCGAGTGCTCGATAGGACTAGGTGAATAATCGAAGTTTTAATCGGCTGAGATGGAGTCGGAGAGTGAAAAATGGCCAGTTTCCTATTATTCACGAGGTCATGTGAATTGTTAATCAAAAATTATTTACGGCTCGAATAACAAAATTCTGTTTTGTATCTGTATATGAGAGGATATGGTCGTGTTTTTCAGTGGGATACAACAAAGAAGTATTCGTTCAATTTATCACTTCATGGGCATATTGAGATCACACAAAAGTATCATAATATGGAAAGAACAAAAAAAGCGCCCTAACCCAAATAACGATTTTTTGCAATTATAGTTATCACAAGATCTACGAATAATGAACATGTATTTTAAATACCGATAGAACTAGTTCTAGTTAGGTATATCGAACCGGAGTTTGAAAATAAAAAAAAGATTTGAATTGCGAAGCCTTCTCTCCTAATCAATAGTGCTGGACCATAGGCTAGTAAAGTATAAAAACTGACTTGTGCTTCCGATGCAAGCTAAAATTAATTTTTAAATTTGCTTGACACCCGATGTCGATTTCATTCGTTGCAAACAGAGTTCTCATTATTAGCACATGATTAGCACGGTCGTTATTAGTGCAAAGATAATTTATCGATCGCTGTTTTACAATTTATAAAAAAATACGGTGATTCTGTAATCCACAAAAAATAATTGTGCAGTGGGTTATTAGAATAAGAAAGAATCCAGTTATATATTTCTACCGTTTTCTTGGGTCTTCAGATAGAAAAGCTGAAGGAGTTACAAATGGTAAATTGGCAATTTACTGTATAATCTGATCGAAATGTTGAATGAATTTAATGGTAATAGTCTAGTTTAGCGGCTTTTGTTATAAAAGTCCTAAATATCAAATGTTTACAAAAATAGGTGTATTATTTGTTAATAAAAAAGGGAAATTGTTGTTCTTAAGACTTAAGGTGAGTTTATATAGTAAATAAAATAAAATAATAATAATTAAAATAAGAATATAGAATGGTTTATACAGATGACGAAAATAAAATAAAAAAAAAGAATGAACCAATCAAATTACAGCTTTTGTGACAAAAACTTTTTTGTTGTGTGCAAGTTAAGAGTTTTCTGGTGTTTGATCATGCGCATTATCGTTCCCGAACAAAATAAAAATAAAATAAGAGATAAAGATGAAAGTTGGCCATCTCTAGTTCTTATTCTTATTTCGTAATTTACCTTATTTCGTGTATAAACGCTCTCATGGAAATGAGCATGTTCAACTTTCTTATTTTATTTTTATTTGTTCCTTATTTTATTTTATTTACTGTATAAACTCACCTTAACGACTTTTAGTTGGAATTTTAGATTTGGAAGTATCTTCTCAATCCCAATTAGTGAATTCAAGAAATTGTGAGAATTGTGGTATCTAATAACATGACGTTATCTGAGAGTGACACTATATGGCAATCATGGAACACACTGCATAAGTCCATCATCGCTTCGTTTAACCTAACTTTCTCGGGGACTTATGTATACTATTTTAACAAATATTTTTGGTAATTTTGAAGGATGTTAGCGTTTAACAGAATGCAAGGATTATAATATGCTATTTGGGATTGAAAAGATACTTCCAAATCGATGAAGGTACTAAGAACAAAATTTTTGCCTTTTTTATTAACAAATCATTAAAAATAGCGTCTATTTTTGCATTTATTTTTTTAGGGCTTTTTTGAAACCGCTAAATTAGAATTTTACTAATATAATTACGAGCGAAAATAATATACGAATTTTATGTTTTGTTAGTGCATTAATAAAGAAATATCGTCATTAACAAATATGCACAAGAAGTCAAGTCATACGTGTTTAGATTTTACAATAAATATTAAAGTCTTTCAAGAAGTTTAGTACTGTAACATTTCACCCTGTGCTAAAGTTCACTTGCGTAAGACTGAAAAGTTCGCAGATTGCTTCCAACGGTTTATTTCGAACACTCTGTACACGACCTTATGTTGTAGTACAACTGTCACCACTTATCACCTTGACAATCTAAACTGTCACTGTCGTTACCGACTTAACTACTATTAACATCTGATTCCACAGACTGACTGTTATCAACTGAATTTATAAGACTGACTTCATAAGACTGACGAGACTGACTCTCTGTGACCCGTGATCGACACGGCTTTATATATCTGAATCTTGACATGACATTCATCGAGAATGTTCTATGCATATCTAGATGCACATAATAATTTTTAGTAATTTGATTTTTCAGGGGAGAGGAGGTTACAGAATATTAAGCTTTTAAATAGTGAAAAGTCATAACCCCCGCATTTGATTCTTCCTCTCGGAATAGGATAGATTTGATTGGCCTACCGCCATACAAGTCATGAAGTAACCACACTTGATTCAAATACAGTCAAAAAACTGAAATTACTTTTGTCTGTTGAAATTCTAGTTGCATAATTCAAGGCCAGCTAATGACGTCGTAAATTTGATGGAGATTCATTGGCTGAAAGTTGAATACTAGTAGTAGTAGGGAGATTAGGAAGGCTCCAAGGGCTAGCCTTCAGGCTGAACTTTGAATCGGCGGGGTTGTCACGTAAATTGCAACTGCAACGCGACCGCGACTATCGCACAAGTCGCTGTCAAAACGTCGATTTGGTAAAGTGTTGTCGTTCTGTCAGTCTTAAGCCTAACTGATACTCGAGTAAAAATTATCAAAGTGAAGTTGATTGCTTGTATTTGTGAATAATAAATTACTTTTAACATGTTCTCAATGAAATTGCTATTCTCTCGTTTATATCCAATATTTATTTTATAGACAGAGTATATTAGACTGTGGCAACACTGAGACAACATCGCGATTGCAACTAGTTGCTAAATTTTACATGATTCGGGGGCGGATCGAGTTTTTTTTAACAAAATTTTATTTGCAGTGGTGTAACAAATCGAGCCATAGTCTAATTTACTTCTTATCAGTGTTCTGTATAAATTGATACTATTTGAAGTATCAGCACCTCATCTTAAATTCTATCACTCGCCCAAGCCCTGCATTAGGAAGCACTGAAAGATTTATTCGACTGCGATCCGGCGGTGAGTCACTGTTACAAGCTCCAGTGTCTCCATCTATCTGCTAGGAGCACTATCATGTAGTAGTAGGTATAGTGGATATGGATATACTTCAATTGGAAACATCAGTTTTCTTATAAATATTATTCAGTATTGTCATTTGCAAAAAACGGCACCACTGAAGAGCTTCTCGGCTAACTTTTTAAATAATAATAATAAATAAATAACTAGCAATTCAGATTTTACTGCAGTGAAATTGTGTGACCATTAGAGTTAAATTTTTATCACGTAACTATGAACTGCGACGGAATTTCCTCTTAAAATAGTGCTACCTCCACACAATTACAATTACATTCAATTATTTAGTTCTAGCGATTGTTACTCGGTGATAGTGTCGATAATAATAGTTAGCAATCCATCGTTCTTCCTACTAAGATTTTTTTGCGGCTAACATGCAGTTGCTAGCGATTTGCCTTCGCGTCGGGCAATTGCAAACTGAGCAATTTCCCAACTAACACGTTTAAAATTTTTATTATCTATAAAGTTGACAATCGCCATTATGAATATTATAAGAACTACCATTCTATTAAAAATAGTATTTCACTGAAACACACTCTATAAATATGTTCATTCTTTAAGACGAAACAGAAATGAACATTTTGTATATTCTGTTTATTCTTAAGGATATTGTAGGTCACAATAACATATTAAAAATCGTTAATCATAAGGGCTACAACTTGCATAATCTCTTAATATTATAAAATATAAATATAAATATTGACTTTTCGATTTAATCAACAGACAAATAACTTCTTTGTGAAAAATGAGTATCAGGCTTTTGGAATTAGGGACTTATGTATAATACAACAAATTTACCTTACTACCTATCTTACTTCATTGTTCATGAAAAACTATTAGATGGATCTTTTAGAGCTGGTTGGTTATATTCCATTTTCATTTTCTTTGAACATACCTTTATTCTTTATCCTCAGACGAGCTTAATAAGAGTAAACGAGGCATATTCAATTTTTCAGCAAGCCATCATTTTGCTGGAAAATGTTTCTGATGACTCAGTCTATTGACAAATCTCTAGGTGGTAGTATAAGAGAATTGCAACTTTAGATAGCAAAAATGACTTTCCAGCGTCGAACCTTAGTCAGCGTGTACGAAATCAATTTTTATTCCACTTTGATCGAGCGCGCGGCAACGGATTCCTTTTCTTCGTTCTTTTTCCCTTTTTCTCGTGCGGTGTGATTTGCCATTTTCCTTTTAGTTTTGTTTGTCGAACGGCGAAACAGAACTACCGAGGATAAAGCTGTAATCTGTCTTTGTGTTACGACACGGAAAAATGCGATAGATTCTTTTAAATGGTGCTTCAAATATTGACTATTGCTTTCCAGAAGATTAATGATGCCTCACGTACCATCAATATAGCTCTAACTTGGACTTATGTGTCAATGATATAACACAAATACTATTGGAATAAGAGGAATAGAAATATATCACGTGAACTTTTACCACTCTTGCAAATACAACTCCGTCCTATAGGTATAGGTTGTACAAAAAGTACCTAACGTAAGTACTTCTTATATTTCGATTCCTGATTACAATAGAATAATTCAAAGATATATATTTTTCAATAATACACTGTTGATTTTTTCAGTTTCTTATAAATTAAAAATGTAGCTGTTAAAACTGCATTCTCCATTTGATAACAAAACTGGATAATAACACTTACTTAATAATAATGCGGTCACAGAGGAATATGAGATTTGGCATTGTTAAAGAGTTAGGTAAAGCTTATATGGCGAAGGAGTGAACCGAGCTAAAATTTATTAATACAAATACATTTAATTAAAAAAACTTACGTTAACTAGCCATTTATATTTATCGATGTATAGGATTGTTGAAATAAATAATTTGAGGGTGTGGTGGTAACGGACTTGCCTTTCGTACACCTGACTCGGGTTCGACTTTTGAACACCGCATTACGTTCGAATTTCGATCGCTGGGAAACCTTAATCAAAGCTTAAAAAGCCTTTATTCTTTCATTGATTATTTTAAAATGTTATAAGTAAAATTGAAACATCAATTGCGATATTAGTTTTTCAGGAAAAAGATGCACAAAAACGATCTGCCGCTTTATCATTATTAGATTATTTTCTATAGAAACATCTCAAAGCCATGATAATTGGGATGATTTTAGATATAGAATATTGTTAAGAACCACTTAGGTAAATAAAGAATAAACAATGGGCAATGACGCAATACCATAGAAATTGCCAAAACAAGAAAGACATTTTAAGCATCCTATTAAAACAATTAGAACATTTGTTAGGTTAGATTATTTAGGTAATAGATATGTTTCTCTAATTTATTTTCTTTAATATAACTTTCTAAATAATAAACATAGCACTTGGAGGTCTTAATACTTAAATTTCTAATTCATTTGAGTACGAGAAATAGAAATCATGCTGATCTCTTGAGTTATTTCGTAAGACTTTCATATGAAACATATGACGAATCGAAATATTTGCAATTTCGTTAGTACAGATGAAGTTGCAGTATCTAAAGAATAGAATATACTTTTTTTCATTCAATTATTTTCAATATAAAGTGTTTCAACCTCATTCGAACAAATTCTTTTTAAATGGAGTGAAATGCGTCAGTCTGTATGAGATAATCGAATATATTTTCTTGTCCTCAAGTTCAGCCATAACAGAAATTGTGTTTACCAAAATGAAACTGTGAGTAAGCGCTGGTAATACTTTAATAAAGGAACAGGGAAATCCATTGCTGAATGAAACTATTGCGAAGTGTGAGAGAAGCGTATATTCAAATAAACTGCTCCGCTTAGACGCTGCAAACTTTCTGCATAGTAACGTTCTACCTTCTTTTTAAGCAATTTTCGCGAATCTCATTGCCCTATGTATTAAACGTTAAATTAACGTCAACTTTGAGCGAAATTTGGAAAAGTTACGTGTTCGTGTGAGAAAATTTAATGAAGAACTTATATATTCTCTCGCCTTTATAAAATACAGCACCGGAATTTTAAATCTAAAATGTCATAGTGGGAGATTAAACAGCGTATATCTCTTATGAAAAATTCAGTCGGTGCAATTTTTCGGTAACACAGAGTAAAAACATCGCGAGACTTTCATACTTTATAAGCATGGGTATTTTCTATATTACAAAAGAAGGAACGTATTTTTCAGCTTATATCCTGAAACAACACAGAAGCGGAAAAAACAAATTAATAATGACAATTAAAAATTAAAACAAAGCTAATCAAATCATCGTCGAATTCCAAAGATTCTACATTATTTAAAAACTGTCTCAAGCGATATGTGATACATAAATCACATATTGTTATATTATTACCCTATACTCAGAGCCCGATATTACAATATTCTATCTGAAGATTTGAAAACACCTCTTTCCTTTTTTCCTCAGTACACCATGAACAAAGAGGAGAGGTTGATAAGCCCTCGGTATATAATTTTTCATGCAAATAATTAAACCACCCACTTGAAGATTGAATTTTGAGAAATCCATTCTCTAAGTAACTTATCATGTGAGATCCATATTTCTATATCCAGTTGCTTGGGCTGCCAGTCACTTTACTGTTTTTATAAGGGAATGTATGTGGCTACAAAAACATATATAACAACGACAGTCTTTAGATACCCTTAATTCGGCCCTATCGTTAGATCCGTTCATACCTGACGTCTCTTACCTATAAACTACCTACCTGCCAAACTTCTGTTTCATGAGTCTTTTAAATTCTCAGTTTTATTTTTTATAAACACAGTAAAAGTAAAGACCTAATTATAGTTGATGTGAATGATTTAAAGAATCAATACCACTCTTAATAACAAAACGTCGAGACGTTCATTAGGCAGTTACTTGTTACATTGCCCAACATGTTGGTCAGACCTATATGTATGCCCATGTAAAGGACTGCCCAGTATACTCACAAAATTGTCTGCTCATTGAAAGAAACGAAAACACTGGCCGACTTCGATTATTGAAGTTAAGCATCGGAATGCGTGGCGACATATTTGGACGAGTGACCGGTGATGCGAGCACTCTTTCGAGTCTCTGGCTGTCGCATGTAGAGCGTCTCGTGTAGGGTGTGTCTAGGGATCTAATTTGAGAGTTAGGTCCCCTTATCTGTGGTAACACTTTTAAGGCAGAAAAGATTGCCCACACACGGATGCGAGTACGGCACTTAGAGAAGATGAACGAAATGGAGAATGCACCTGGGTTCATATGTCAATGGGTGTGCCACACTGGTGAAAATGGTTTGACGTCAGTTGGTCAATGCTAATTTATACTAGTTAGATGTATTTTGACGAAGCAAGAGCATGGTGTCGATTCATGAAGTCATTAGCACTGGCCACCATGTTGGATTATATGGATAACCTAATCTAGACAATATTCATTATAATTATATTCCTTGATGACAACTCATCAAAAGATTTTTATTATATTGAAATAAAAGAGCAGCAAGCAACGTATAAAAATGAGACTTCCTAAATGATTAGATGGTAGTTAGGGGAGAAGCCATTATTCATTGCTGGCTCGTAACTCATTTAACAAAGATGCACGATGGTTTCGCGTTGATAATTAGATTGTTTAGAGCACCAAGCAGACGACAACGATGACTAAATATCGGTCGTAAATCGATACCCAGCCATGCCTTACATAAAGCGAGACTCTTCGCTTCGTTGTTATCTTGAGATCTGAATAGGATAATGGAATAACGGAGACAGGCGTTGCCTTGGGACTCAGGAAATATCAACTTTTTTTTGTGTATCGACTGAGAATTATGAAATCGACATTTTCCGATACAAAGAAAATCTCTCTCGCCATTTGTGCTAATAAAAGTATCAGTGTATATGGTTGTGAAGAGAAAGCATGTTATTTCATATTTTTATGCAGCTAAAATTCTCAGAGAGATATACAGGGTGTTCCAATTTCGAAATTTTTATATGGTATCTTCGTAACTCGAAAAAGTAATAGCATGTGCTCTTTTTGGGGCCAAGCTTAAAATTTTTCTTCATCTTTCTTCAGATAAGACATAATTGCCTGTTTCTTCTTCGTCACCATTCATAATCGGGTCTCAAATTGTTACTCCATCTCTTTCTCGGTCGTTCGCCATTTCTGTGTGAGCAATTTTAACAATTTGAATGTTCTCAACTCGGTCAATGTTTTCATTCTAGCCATCCTTTCTATCTAATATCCAGTTGTTAATATAATCTATCATGCATGTTTTTCTGACATTTTTGTTTCGTTGTCTATCTAGTAATTTTCCCCCAGCTTAAAATTTTTCTTGCTCGAGCAAGAAGTAGTTAATTAACTAAAAAAATAGAGGAAAGAGAGTTTCTTCGAACTTCGATTATCATTTCAGGTGCACACGAAATCTGTTGCAGGTGGAACTAACTAATGAGATTTCTATATTAATACAGAAGAACATAGAAGATTTCTCTTCATTTTTGATCCAGTATTAGATTTTTGTTCTCAGACCGAAATAATTTATAATGACTTGTAAATAATACGAATTTAAGATTTGAACTGGGATCTGGGATTATAAATCTCAACTTATTGATTTAGAGTGCATCATTCTCTCTCATCATCTCTTAACTGCATTTATGCATTTTCGTCTAGCAATTAAGAATGTATAAATCATGCAGTTACTGATTTCGTTTGCCCCCCACTACATGCTCTGCTCTCTGTCAATAGAAAACCAGGAAAATCATTGCTGGAAACATAAATTGTATGTTTTGGAGGATCGTAATTTTGACTGACTGATATGATTATTAAATAAAACAAATTATCGCATTTTTGTGGAATTTAAACTAAAAAAGATTCTTGAATTGTATTTATCAAAAACGAAAAGTCCTAGAATGGAATCCAAGAGAGCAGAGAAAGGCAGCTCTGTTAAGTAAGTACTTTACAATACTTCTTCCTAATGCTACGCTAATCCAAAACTCAAAAAAATAGTAAGTAGTTAGGATATCCACTGATTAACCTGAAATCAAGTATTGTTGTTGAAGCTATTAGAATTCCTATATTTTCTCTCTTAATTTCTAGCAGAAATTTTGTTGCTCATTGGATAAGTCTTTATTAGTGCTTGAATAACCAGCAACAAAATCCAAACAAAGAATATTACCAATAATATACTTGTGACTGATTTTTGTTGGTGTCGCTATGAGAATACCTGCATTTTCGGTTTTAATTTCTAGCGGAAATTTTGTTGCTCATTGGATAAGTCTTTATTAGTGCTTGAATTACCAGCAACAAAATACAAACAAAGAATAATACCAATAATAAACTTGTGACTGATTTTTTTTGATGTCGCTATCAGAATACCTCCATTATCTCTCTTAATTTCTAGCATAATATTTGTTGCTCATTGGATAAGTCTTTATCAATGCTTGAATAACCAGCAACATAATACAAACAAAGAATATTACCAATAATAAACTTGTAATTATTTTTTTTGGTGTTGCTATCAGAATACCTCCATTGTCTCTCTTAATTTCTAGCAGAAACTTTGTTGCTCATTAGATAAGTCTTTATTAGTGCTTGAGTTACCAGCAACAAAATACAAACAAAGAATATTACCAATAATAAACTTGTGACTGATTTTTTTTATGTCGCTACCAGAATACCAAAAAAAATCAGTCACAAGTTTATTATGGGTAATATTCTTTGTTTGTATTTTGTTGCTGTTAATTCAAGCACTAATAAAGACTTATCTAATGAGCAACAAAGTTTCTGCCATAAATTAAAACCGAAAATGGAGGTATTCTGATAGCGACACCAAAAAAAGTCAGTCACAAGTTTATTATTGGTATTATTCTTTGTTTGTATTTTGTTGCTGGTAATTCAAGCACTAATAAAGATTTATCTAATGAGCAACAAAATTTCTGCCAGAAATTAAAACCGAAAATGACAAGTTTATTATTGGTATTATTCTTTGTTTGTATTTTGTTGCTGGTAATTCAAGCACTAATAAAGACTTATCTAATGAGCAACAAAATTTCTGCTAGAAATTAAAACCGAAAATGGAGGTATTCTGATAGCGACACCAAAAAAGTCAGTTACAAGTTTATTATTGGTATTATTCTTTGTTTGTATTTTGTTGCTGGTAATTCAAGCACTAATAAAGACTTATCTAATGAACAACAAAATTTCTGCTAGAAATTAAAACCGAAAATGGAGGTATTCTGATAGCGACACCAAAAAAGTCAGTTACAAGTTTATTATTGGTATTATTCTTTGTTTGTATTTTGTTGCTGGTAATTCAAGCACTTATAAAATATAGGAAGATAGAAAATATAGGAATTATAATAGCTTCAACAACAATACTTGATTTCAGGTTAATCAGTGTATATCCTAACTACTTACTATTTTTTTGAGTTTTGGATTAGCGTAGCATTAGGAAGAAGTACTGTAAAGTACGTTTTTTCAATATATTTTTTTAATTTTCTTAATATTTTTTTTTATTTTTAATATTTTTTCAATTTTCTTTATACTATCTTCCAGCAACAAATTAGCAACAAATTCAGGTGGTGTTAGAATTGAAAAAAAAAATTTTAGTGGTTTCACTGCTATCTTACACGTTAAGATAGCAGTAACTCATTTTTTTCAAAACTGGTTCGAGCAACAAAATCGGGATTTTAGCAACTAATTAGCAACAAATTCCCATGCCGGTTTCGATTGTTTCTGCTATTTTGTCACTGCTAGCTTAACAGAGCTGAGAAAGGCAGCAAATTCAAACCAAAAATCTTAACAAAAATTTGATGGAACATAACCTTTCGCAGCTTGTTTCCTGAAAACACGAATATCATGTACGCAATCGATCAGTACCTACCTATTCTTCAATAGAAAATCGAAGGATATATAACGCTATTCAAGATATTTGCGACAAAGTTTGTAAGGTAGGTATATAGGTACGTATGAACTAATTTACAATACGTTTGAATCAAGAATTTTACCAAATGAATTATTATCGGTTACCAAATGAATTATTATCGGGCGTGGCCTATTTCGAAATACATCCAGCAATGTGCCATAGTAAATTTGCAATTGATTATTTCTCCTTAAATTTTTGTCTTTTTATCTTGAATGACGCTATACGTGTATAAAATATTTTTTTGTTCAGCTACGTTTAGGTTATAAATAATTAAAGGTACTACTAGGTCATCTCCAATAGAATAGGTAAATTGAACATTTATGAACAATGGACAAAAGAGATAATTGGTTGTATAAACTAATTTCGAATAACTTCATTTAAACCATAAAGTGAAATAGTGACAGCATTCTCTCTATGGAAGTTAATACATTGACAAAATAATGGAGGAAATGGAAAATTTATTGGATTGATATTGTAATTTACAGTGCAATTCTATATAATGGAAAGGTTGAATCCTGGAGTGGATATATATATATATATATATATATATATATATATATATATATATATATATATATATATACATATAAATATACATGTATGTATAAATGCATATACATATTCACATTCGAAATTTTGGGCGTGAATTTCTATTTATGCTGGAAAATGAAAAGCATTCCGTCAAACTGTTTATTTAATTATAGATTCTGGCTGCGCTTAATTGAATTGATGTTGACTCGCGCTAGAATGTACCAGTAATTTGCATTCCATTTATGTGCCTGGGAAGCTCACTGACGCTTATTAATTACACTTATTCTTTTGAGCTGGTAATTACCATTTTAATTAGAATTTATTATTTTATACTTCTTCTGAATTTCTAAGTCCGTTGTTTCCGCAGATTGCTGGATATTTCCCATTATGGAGATGAGGCCAGATGAAGAGATGAGAGAAATGTTTTCTATTGAATTTTACAGCTCTTCGATAAGAATCCTCTACCTGATTTCCGGGAATATTTACTGAGATAAATTTTTTGCATCATGGACATTAAATAACCTAAAATTCTCAAATTCAAAAATACAACCCCGATTCCTATCTTTTTCGGAGATTGATTAATTTTAATTTAAAAAATAATTTATGTTTCAACACTAACAAAAATAAAATAAATAAAAAAAAATTATCTTTGATAACGTTGTGTCAAATTATATTTTCAAAAATATGAAGTTGTTGGTTTATGAAAGTGGTGACAAGAGTGGGGTTACTAGATCTGGCTGCAGCTTTCATAAAGAATCTCGCAACTAATTAAATTTAAGTTTTAGTGAACCAACTAATAACGTCGGTCCAATAAAACATATTTATTTTACCCTTTTGAGCGTTTTTAGTGACGGAAATCGCTGAACGTTCACAAATACCAAAGAAGATAGTACTTATCCTATTAGCCATGTATGTTCCTTGCTTGTACTTGTTATTTTTATTCGGAAATCTAAATAAATCTTCACGGATTTTAGACTTTACCACCGCTGTAATTCGAAAACCGTAACTTTATGGAAAAAAATGTTCAATATAAATGTTGCTACAAATAATCTGGCCTTTAATAGTTGCCTCAGATTTTCAATTTTTGAAAAAAATTGCCCCCTCCACATTGCGAAAACATACATATTTGAGATTTTAACATCGCTGCAACTCGAAAACTCTTTTTAAACTTTTCCGGATATTGTTCTATCTTCAATTCTTTCGGGTTATATTTTCGATTCTCGAGAAAAGTTGCCCCCATCACTCCCTTTGGGGAAAGTTTTTGATGAGAAATGCATGTCTAATATTCATTCTTTTTCAATAGGACCAATTCTCAAAACACCTCTCTCAAATGAAAAAAAAAATATCGAAATCGGAGCAGGTTTACTACGCAAAAGGAGCGAACATTCATAAAAAAGACATGCAGTCGAATTGTTTACTTTCTCCGTTTGGGTACGTCGATAAAAAATATTTTGTGTGTTTATTTTAAAAACATAGCAAATGTATCTCTGAGTCAAATAAACATCGGACCTTTAACATTTAAGTTTATTGTATTTATTTTCGTTTATTAGACTCGTCGTAATCTACCAGCTTAAACCGTCTTTTCGTGAGAAGCCTAGGCATTCCATGAAACGCCGGCATATAGTCTTGAAATATTATTACGCTATATATATATATATATATATATATATATATATATATATATATATATATATATATATATATATATATATACTGATTTAATATTTGATAAAATAGATTTTTGTTGGGGATGCAGTCATGTAATAAATAAAATTCTTTGGATTATGCCAAGCTTTCGAGAATGTTTATTCTCTTCGTCAGGGCAAAATTCGTGAATTTAAATAAAATCAACTACAAACAGGAAAGATTTCAAACCCATCTATCAGAAATGTCATTGGTTGAACTAATATATATATATATATATATATATATATATATATATATATATATATATATATATATATATACATATATATATATAAATGATTTGTCCACAGATATAAATACTCGTACAATTGCTACCCATAATTCAGTTAACATCTCTGCTGGTGAGTGGATCACACGCTTGAGACCTCGACACAGAGACTAAAGTTCTTGATAATGCCAACAAAATCGTTGCCGAAACGTCGAACAACTCGTCAAAAATCACGCGGTCCAACCCAGATCAATCATTAATCATATATATATGTTAAATCACATAACTCCAAGTTAACTTTTTAAAAAAACAATTATTTATTAACTTTACTTTACATGACTGTATGAATATTGACTCACAAGTAAGTAAGTGAACAAGTGAATGATTCTGTTAGCTGGAGATCTAGTATTTATACAATCAAAAATGTTTAATCATCAGAAATATAAAAAGAAACGTAAATTAATACAATGGATCTTTTCTCCTAAGGTTGAATCGAAACTTCTAGAATATTATAAATAAAATACATACAAATGTCTTTTTGGAGGCCGAACTGGATAAACAATTAACATTGGTCTTTATGGTAACTTGCTGACTACTGGTCTGCATCTCTGGCACGTAAATATCCTTATCACTTTTGTTATCTTCTTAAACTGCGTCTTGGAGATGTAATATGATATGGTGCAATATTACTGCGTCTTGCAGATGTAATACGATATGGTGAGATACTGCGTCTTGCGGATGTAATATGAAATAATATTTAAAATAATATTTTGTTATTGTTATTATTATTTGACTTTAAAAAATAATTCAATTATAACTTTATACAACAACTCCCCCATTTAAGAAAAGTTGGTGGAGTTTGCAACAACTTTTTAAGTTAATGATTTATTTGGATTTAATTCGATATTCTCTTCTATGGGTTCTCCGACATGGATACTTGCTCTTCTTTTCGGAAGAATTCTTCTTATACTTTGCTGGAATGAAATACTGGAACCTGGTCCTGGTGGTGATGGTGGGTAATCGTTGGTTAAAGCTATTCCAATTCGATGATGCTTTCTTCTACATTTACAGGTCACATAAAGTATTACCAATAAAATTATTATTACAATGGTTAAAATGGTGAACCAATGTGTATATTTAGTGATCGGAGATTGTTTCATCATTTTTTCTAATTCTTCTGAATACTGATTTAGTTTGTGTTGTGCAATATTCAAATCTTGGGAATCAATTTTGTTCAACTTAAGAGGTTCTAGTTCAGGAATTTGTAATTTTTCAGGAATATCTTTGCAACAGTCAAATGGAATTGTGACTGGATGACTTCGATACTTGATTTCTTGGTATGTGTCAATTGGGTATTGAGCATGAACTCTTGTACTTCCAATAAAGGCACTACACTCAGGTTGTAATTTCAGTAAACTATTAGTTTTAATAATTTCTGATTTAATTTCCCTATTTCCACATTTAATCGTGATTGGCAAAGGATCCGAAACAGTGATTAACCATAGATTTAAATCATTTTGGTAGACATTATAATCTTTAACAAAAAGAAGAGATGTTTGACATGTCTTGGGCATCTGAGTTAATCTTCTTAATAGTTGTGCTTCGCAAATTGCATCGTTGTCAATTGGATATGGGAGGAGATTAGAACAGATTTTTATGCTTCTTTCAAGAGTCTTGCAATTATCCAGATTTCGCAATGACAAATACAGCAGTGAATCATCATCCCGCGCAATATATTTTTGTGTAGTTGGTAAAATATGATAGATACCTGTTCGATCATCTAATATTGGTATTGGATAGAGTCGATATAGTATATAAGCTTCTGGATCAATGAGAGGAATTTTGAGAACAAATATTATTTTACTTTCTGATTGATATGCCTCTAATTCAATAATATTAAGATAATTAGCTATATTTGACGTATACGGTTGTAAAGGTAAATTATTTCTTATAAGAGATTTTGCTATATCTTGTAAAGAATTGATTAAATCTGAAGGTGCTATTATTGAGCTATGTAATAATCTTATGCGAGCAAAAGTGATAGAATTTAAAATAGTATTAAGGGAATCTTCTAAGAAAATATAGCTTTCCATTAGTGATTCACAAATATTCAATATCCTTATTTGTGCTTCATAAAATGCGACATTATCAGCAATATCCATCAAAGTATTTTGAATTTCTTTTATATCTTCATTAAAAGTCTTCTCATCAATTTGTAATTTTTGTATAATATTATTAAAATTTTTAATAACAGAAGTTGTAATTGAAATTTGTTTTTTAAGAAGATTTTCCACCTCAAATTCATCATGAGATAATTTGTTAATACAATCATTATAATATTCTCCATCTGATGCATCTAAATTACCAGTAATAGTTTTCCAAACAGTTCCGATTCCATTAAATATACCTCGCTTTGCCCTGGAGTTATAAGATTTAGTTTCTCCTATAATTTCTTTATATTTTTGACCTATTGAATTCGAAATTTGTGATAATAAACTTATGTGTGTTTGAACTTCAGACTTAAAAGCTATAAACCTTGGAGACGGATCTTCTAAAGTATCCAAAATTTCTATAAGTATTTTATCATTATTTTCCATTGTTTTCTTAATTGGGGCCAGATCTTTGTAAACTAAAAGTGTCCATTTTTCATTCGTAATTTTGATAGTACATTCTTCATGGAAAAAGATTTCAACGGTGTTATTAACAGGATTAAGTGTGTATTGAGCTGATATAATATTTATCAGCACGAAGAATTTGAAACCAAAGAAACTACTCATAGTAGGGTTTCAGTCTATCGAAATTAATTTTTGATTTTTGATTAGTTTGTGGATTTAAAACTATTGCAGAATTATCAAATAATTGCACAATTTCAAAAGGACCATTAAACAAATTTTGACTTTTATCTTTAATTTGAGATTCTTTAAGATAAACTTTATCTCCTATTTTATACTCTGGAAGCTTTCCTGAAATATTTTTATCAAATCTAATTTTTGCTTTTTCTTTCTGACTTGCTGTTTTTGATCGTGAAATTTTATAATAATGTTGCATTCTGTTGTTCAAATCACGTATGTATTTAGTAATAAGGGCTTTCTCATTATATAAAGTTTCAGGTGGTCTACTAGACGTATGACCAAAAATCAGTTCATATGGAGTAAAACCAGTTGTTTTGTTTTTAGTATTATTATACATACATGCATATACATATAACCGCATATGGCAAAATATTAAACGGATGTTCGTCTGGATTTTCTGTCTTATGTGCACGGATCATTTCCACAAGAGTTCCGTGAAATCTTTCTAAAGAACCATTCGATTGTGGATGGCCAACGCTAGAAAAAGTGAGCTTTATGTCATAAAGCGTACACAAATCTTTTATTAATGAATTATCAAATTCTCGACCATAATCGCAATGAATTCTCAAAGGTGTTCCGAAATGTTGAAAGAATATTAATAGTGTATTTACAACTATTGAAGCTTTTTTATTTGAAATAGGATAAGCTTGAGTAAATTTAGTTAACTCATCTCGAATCGTTAAAGCGTAATTTCTTGTTGGATACTCAAAAATATCAATATTAATTCTTTCAAACGGAGTTTTTGGTGTTTCTGTTATTACCAGAGGAGTGCTTAAATTCTTACGACAGATTTTTACTTTTTGACAAGTTTCACAGTTTTTAATAAATTGTTCTACATCTTTTGTTAGTCCTGTCCAGTTATACTTAGATTTTATCCGTCGTATAGTTTCATTTATTCCGCGATGTAAATTACTTTTGCCTTTATGATATTGGTCCAATATGATAGGTATTTCATCACGGTCAGGTGTTTTAACAATATTTTGACAAACTACAAATTTTAAATCAACATTAGCAAAAATAAAAGAGAATACTTCTAAAATAGGTAACTCAAGATTATTTTCTATATAATAAGTTTTTGAAAGATCAAATTTACTTTGTTCTTTAAATAATGTATAAAATAATTGTTGAACTACAAACTCTGGATCGTAAATAAGAGGTATTATAAAATACTTGCGATCTTTCACAGTTTTACTAGAAACAATATTTACTAAATTCATTTGACAATCAAAATTTTCTTCAAAAATATCTTCAATAATTTTATAATGTAAATCTTCAAGTTTATTTTGCCAAAATAAAGTGACAATATTCTTATGAGTCTTATCCAGTAACTGGTCATTTGATGTTTCAATTTTTGAATAATCGATTATTGATTTTGTTTTGTAAAGGTCAACAAATCTATTAAATTCGTCTGTCATTAATTCATCCTGTTCCTCTATAAGTGTTTCATTTTTTTGTGGTTCTATAGGATCATTAGGGTCTTTACTTGTTGATGGTATAACCTCATTAGTTTCATTATTTGCCAAAATTGTAATGTTAGATTGTAAATTTGCACATTCTTTAAAATGATTAATTTTAATTCTTGAAAGTGCATCTGCATTTTTATTAATTTTGCCTGGCTTGTACTCAATTTTGTAATCATATTCTTCCAATTTGAGTCGCCATCTAGCTAGTCTGCTTCCGGGATCTTTAATGGAAAAAAGCCATGTTAATGGACGATGATCAGTGACTAGCGTAAATTTTCTGCCAAATAAATAAGGACGAAAATGTTTTACTGCCCATACAATAGCAAGGAGTTCTCGTTCTATTGTTGAATACCTTGTTTCTGCACTACATAATGTTCTCGAAGCATAACTTACTGGTAGACCTTTACCAATGGGACCTTGTGATAGAACAGCGCCAATGGCAAATGCACTAGCATCAGTTGTGAGAATAAATGGTTCTTCAAAATTTGGATATCTCAAAATAGGATCTGAAGTAAGTGCAGCTTTTAGATCATTGAAGGAATTTTTACATTCATTATTAAAAATAAAAGAAACATCTTTTTGTAAAAGTCTTGTAAGGGGTTTAGAAATTTTGGCAAAATTTGGTATAAAGCGACGATAATATCCTGCTAAACCAAGGAAAGATTTTACATCTTTAGGATTTTTAGGTTCCGGGAAATTTTTGAGACATTCTATTTTGGCTGGATTTCTTTTAACACCATCTTGGGTAATGATATGTCCAAGATAAGCGACTTCTTTTCTAAGAAATTCGCATTTATCTGGTTGAATTTTCAAGTTGGCTTTCCGAAGTCTGTTGAAAACTTCAGTCAGACGAGAAACATGTTCATGAATAGTAGAAGAATAAATTATTATGTCATCCATATAAACAAGACATCTTTCATTTTGAATGCCAAGTAAAATGTCCATGACGCGTTGGAAAGTGGACGGGGCATTTTTGAGTCCAAACGGCATTCGAACGAATTCATAGTGACCGTTATCAACTGAAAAAGCTGTTTTGGAGATATCTTTTGGTTCAATTTCGATTTGATGGAAACCTGAGGCTAAGTCAAGAGTGGTAAAAAATTGACATCTTCCTAGTTGATCAAGGAGATCAGAAATGTTGGGTAATGGATATTTATCATCTACCGTAATTTCATTTAATTTACGATAATCAACAACCACACGCCATTTTTGTTTTCCTGAAGCATCAAGCTTCTTTGGCACAACCCAAACTGGGGATGACCATGGTGAAATAGAATGACGTATAATACCTTGTTCCAACATTTTGTTCACCTGAGTTTTTACCTCTTCTTTATGAATTTGGGGGTATCTATATGATTTAGTAAATATAGGTCTCGCATTATCAGTTTCAATTGAATGTTTAATTTCATTAGTAAATGTTAGTTGGTCTCCTTCCAAATAAAAATATCAGAAAATTCTAAACATAAATTTGTGATAATTTCTTTTTCTTCTTCGTTGAGATGATCTGTACGCAACTGATCCAAAATTATAGTGTTTCTATCAACAGGTTGATTAAATTTAGTTTTATTTTCATTAACGCAATTAAAATTTAAAAAACATTCGGGATTCGGAATGGGATCTAGATTCAAATTTGGAAATTCAACAATTTTTGGAATAGCATTCGAATTAATAATTGAAGTAAAGAATTCACCTTCTTCATTTACATGTACCAAAGCATTTGGAATTCTAACATTTTCTATTGCTTGTCCGAAAAGTAGTGCATCTGTGTTTGTTAAATTACTTGTTGTTGAAGTAGGCCTTGTTTTATCACGTTGAGTTATCCTACTGACTGCGCCAATTTGTTAACTTTTTAAAAAAACAATTATTTATTAACACAAAAAATATTAAAATACAAATAACTTTACATGACTGTATGAATATTGACTCACAAGTAAGTAAGTGAACAAGTGAATGATTCTGTTAGCTGGAGATCTAGTATTTATACAATCAAAAATGTTTAATCATCAGAAATATAAAAAGAAACGTAAATTAATACAATGGATCTTTTCTCCTAAGGTTGAATCGAAACTTATAGAATATTATAAATAAAATACATAGTAATGTCTTTTTGGAGGCCGAACTGGATAAACAATTACCAATGGTCTTTATGGTAACTTGCTGACTACTGGTCTGCATCTCTGGCACGTAAATATCCTTATCACTTTTGTTATCTTCTTAAACTGCGTCTTGCGGATGTAATATGAAATAATATTTAAAATAATACTTTGTTATTGTTATTATTATTTGACTTTAAAAAATAATTCAATTATAACTTTATATATATATATATATATATATATATATATATATATATATATATATATATATATAATACAGTGCACCCCAGATGTACCTAATGTCTGAGTTCATTTAAAATTCAGGCGTGTGCTTTCCGTGAACGCTCGAACAAGTCGATTTTTATTTCTTCCTGTTGTTTTTTTATGTCAATTCATGTAAACAGGATCGCCTAAAAATTTAGCTTTTTTAAATGAAATAACTTATTCCTTCGATATTAAAAACATTTTTCATACCATATCCTATACCTAAACCCAACAGTTATCAAAAAAATTACGACTGAACATATAAATAAGTATTTGTACATCTTCTTTATTTTCAATTGTGGTATTTTTTACTTCCATAGAAATGATATGAGAATTTTACTTTATGTAACGCATTTTTTTATCAGCAGGTCGTTGCAATTGATGTTCCCAATCGTATTATTTTCAATATTTGATGTGTTTAGGTATAGGACTTGGTATATGAAACATGCCTGGGATTTGAAGCCTTATTCAAAAATAAAAATAATAAATATTTTTTACAAAAAATTGGACCGACTTTATAAGTTGGTGTACTGAAATGTATGAAATAATTTTAATTCTATTGATGCTGGTACTTTTGAAGTTGTGCAGTTGCAGTTGGATTGATAACTTTTGGCACCAACTTCACAAGCACCAGCAACAATAGAATTAATATTATTTCGTACTTTTCAGTGCACCAACTAATAACGTCGGTCCAATTTTTTGTAAAAAATATTTATTTTAAACTTTTGAGTGTAATATTAGTCACGAAAATCGTTGAACGTCTCTAATACTACTAATATCCTATAACCCATATTCTTTGCTTGTCCTTGTTTTTACTATATGTAGAGATCTCAGAATATCGCTACGGAAATACGCTTGAATATTTTAGTTGTTACCATTTTACTCAAAAACCGTAACTCTAAGGAAAAAATGTTCATTATAAATAATGTTACAAATACTATTGTCTTTCATGTAGTGTCCACAAATTTTCAATTTTTAAAACAAATCGTCCTCTCCGCATATCAAAAATGCACATATTTGAGAATTTAACATGCATCTTATTCGAAAACCATAACTCTTTTGAAAAAATGTTCAATTTAAACTTTTCGGGATATTGTCCTATCTTTAATTATACTCTCTACTCAGATTTTTGATTTTCGAGAAGATTTGCACCTACACCCCCATCGGGGGCGGTTTTCGGAGGGAAGGGGATTTCGCATTTGCGTTTTTATGAGTATGGGACCATTTCTCAATCCTCCTCTTGCAAATGAATCAAAAATCATCAAAATCAGAGTACGATTACTATATAAAATTCGCGAACGAACCAAGAAAAAAAAAGCAGACAATCGAATTGTATACCTCCTCCGTTCGGGGTTCGTCGGTCAAAAATAGGTATTTTTATTTCAAAAAATTAAGTACTTAGTCGTCACTTATGTTTGGGCTACCCTATATGCATGAATTTACCATTAAAAACCCATGAAGAAATAAATATCGATGGGTCCGAGAGTTTTTATAAAAAAGAAACCGCTGAAAATTAAATAAATTTATATTTTATATCTGGGACTTACTCAAACTGTTATGCTCAGTCGTAATTTTAGTTAGTTTAGTTATAGGACCTGGTATATTAATTTAGAATTCGAAGCAAGCTTCAAAAATAAACTTGTTGGTCTTAACTTACTTGGGGCTACCCCGTATTCATGGACTTGCTATCAAAAAAACTGCACTGAGAAATCAATATCGACGGGTCCGATCGTTTTTATAAAAAAATAACACATGAATTTTAAGTAATTACTTAACTACAAAAATACTGTCTCACAACCACATCACAAGACTGACTCCGCTAATGTTCGTCCTAGTCTCTTTTAGGTATGTGTCACTCCCACAAAAGGCTGTTAAGACCAACTATACCTTTCTAACTTTTCTTTGTTCTACTTTTGATCTCCTCTTTTCCTAAACCTTCCTTGTTGGCAATTACTGCTCCCAGGTAAGTGAAACACTTGACTTGTTAAATGGCCACATATTCATTAATCAATACTTAGCTGCGGTGATCACAGCCATATATTTGCTTTTTTGAGGCAATCCTAATTCCTTGTATTTATACATCATTCAATCTTTTTATTACGAATTCTAAATCATAAGCGTCTTGTGCCAAAACCACCTGAGCATCTGCAAAGTTCATTGTGATAAGATGCTTATCTCCGATGGGGATCACGATAGCTTAGTTAAAGATCAGTCTGAAAAGGGGGAAAGCCCCCTATCAGACAAGAAGAAATCAAATAAATATACAATACACAAACAATTGTAAAAATTACTGAAACAAAATAAATGCTTTTGAATTGACTTGAATTAGTTAAGGCGCTGGAAATGCGTTCGTAGCCTGCGATAGCACATCGTGAGCGCGGGTTCGAGTCCCGCCAGAGCCACGGATGTTATTTGTACAGGAGCCTGCACAGATATTCTCTAAGCCTCCTTCGGGAATATGTATTTCAGTTATTAAAATAAAAAATATATATATATAATAAAAATATAATGCCCATACCCTGATATTTACTATTCCATTCTTTCAAGGCTACTTCCATATAGGCGTTGGAGAGATAAGAAGTATCCTTGTCTTAGGCCCTTGCTAGCTTTTATTGGTTCAGATAGTTTTTACCCAATTCTAACGTAAGATATGTTATCTGTGAATTCCTTGATTATTCTTATTAGAGTTTTGTCAGTGTTTAACCATTCTAGATCTACCACAGCTAACTAAGGATAGAATAAGCCTTTTCTAAATCCACAAAAGCAAGTTGTCTTTTCTAAACGATCGATAGTTTCTTCTTTGTAATTTGTTGTAAAATAAAAAAGTTCTCGTTATCTGTACAGGTGCGTCCTGGAATAATATCAATCAAATAATCTTTCTCAAATAAGCTTGGAGGAGTCTTCCAAATAAGCGACTGAATGAGCAATTGACACAGAAAATTTAAGCAATGTGTGTTTTTTTCTCTTAGACGTCCGTTTCCTCTTTAGTATGGATGATTGAACACAAAAAATATCTGTGAATTGCAATTATTGATGTTACATATGGCGAATACTTCGGTTGTATAACGTTATCACTATAACGTATTTAGCAATAGTTCCGGGCAGATACAAGAAGCAAAGAGCACATTTTTTCTTCTCTCTCGTTTCTGTATACTTGCCAGAAATTACAAAATTGATTAACAAGCCCCTGTCGGCTCCACTGGCGCAGACTTTCCTCTACTAGCACAACCATCCTGCCAGCAGATATTTAGCGACGTTCGAGTTTATTTCCATCTCTTTAATTAACTCTCCTAACTCCCCCTCTAATTCAGATATGCAAACTATTTTTCATGTCGCCAATTTAAGCAAGTTTCCAATTCACAAGAAATACTAATTTAAATTAAAATGGTAATTGCAGGACAACTTCGCTTTGAATTGGGACTATAATTAACGGGTGAGGGGTGAAGCGCCTATATAACGACAATTCGTTGGATCATATCATTGTAACTGGAAGCATTCAAAGTACTAACTTATTCGATTCCAAATAATTCCAGCCAAAACAGCAAAAGTATATCTTACGATGTAGCTACCCTAAATTCTCATGTCATAAATAATAGCTTTTATGAATTCTGTGGTGTCCATATTTAAATTTCGCGGGTTGTTTATTTTTCTTTATATATGAATCATAAAAGTCAACATATGATGTCTTATTATTTTGATATATCTATGTTATTACTCATAATACAATAAATTCAAATTTGATAGACAGCAGTGCCGGATCGGTTTTGAACGGCATTCTATGTTTAGGAATATTTCGGTCAGGTGTAGAGTATTTGTTTTGTTTGGACGTTTTTTTTCTTCTTGAGAGAAAAAGTTTTGCGAGGTGCGGTAAAAATAGGAGAGTGATTGTAGACTTTGAGAAGGTAAGGTGTATTTTTTTTTGTTTTATAGTTGTATGTAACTGATGAGTTTTTGTTTTATTGTTGTTGGAAATTTATAAGAAGGTTTGAGCTACCTTAAAATTAAATGCACTTGTTTTGGTATCATTTATTTGATGAATTAACTTGGAATAATTACTTCATCACATAAAGTCATTTTATAGACAATGCGAGAGTATCGTGAGTCAGGCCAAGAGACCATTGTATGATAGAGATTTGTTGAATATTATTTATTTTGGTATATGTTACTGTTTTCATGATGATGTCAATAAATATTGTTTATTTCAAAAATGAACACCTTTGTAACAGTATCTCATGGTAAATGGTATTGACCGTTGACATCAACATGCAAAAAGTATTTGTCCCAGGGACTTGAATCCCTAATTGAGCAGACTGACAGCGAGCGGCGGGTCTGTCCCTCCGTGTACCCTTCGGTTTCGAATGTTGTTGTCGTGTTTCGAAGTATATCTGAGATATGGTTGTCTTGGGTGGTGAGTGATTCTTTCTTAATTTGTTTGTTTTATACCATCATTTATTATTGTTAATCACAGTACAAGTAAATTCATCAAGAGTTTTCAAGAGTTATTATGTAGTAGTGTCAGACCTTTGTGAATTTTCACAACAAAGAGAATGTGCATTGTTATTTAAAATTTATTATAAAATATTTGATAGTAAATGGGTTTTTTTCGCTCTTTTTCCCATGTTATGAAGATATTAAGAGCGACCTTCCTGGTCTAAATTATAAATGTTATTTTCTTTCAAATTGCCTGTATTATTTTAAATTATTGAATGTTTTTCTATTTAATTCAAGTGAAAAATGATGTGTTGTTTAAATAAAAGGACTGGTAAGGGATTTTGTTGTTTCAATTACTGTCTACCCCCTTTCTCTACTAGAAGGTTAACTCCGTTGCATCCTACAAAAGTGTTTTCTTATATTATTAGAGTGCCTGACACGTCAGGTAAGTCCTAAAATCCACTAGACTAGATGATCACATGCCAAGAGACGAGTCGTAAAGTTAGATAATGAATTAGAGGTAAACTGTAGCGCGGACCTGGGGTCTTTGGATACACTACAATTCACATTTGCTTCTGGTGAATCTCTTTGAAATAAACTCAACCAATACCTACAGTTTTTTTTCATTATAAATTGGAAATATTGCAAATGAAACATCTTGGGCTCAAAATATAAAGATTTAATCCGAGTCACAATTTTATTTTAAATTTAAAATGATGTGTGTTCTGTCAATTGAATTTATAATAATCCCTCTACTATAATTATCATAAAATGAAGGTACACCATAATGAATTATCTGGAGTAGAAGACTAGAAGTATCTGGTTACTAACACAGGACGCCTGTGTCACGACAATGGCAAGAGTCGAGAGACGTTTTGATATGAATTTCAAATTATCTTTTACTTTCTGTGTAGATAACAAAATCTTTCTAATTAACGATACATTAGTTATATTTCTAGATATCTAAAGTTGATTTGAAGGATTGCATTTATGACGTAAGCTAAACTAGCTGTTTTTTTTTAATTTCACTAAACTTCAAGCCAAGTGTGATTTGGGTACGACATATAGTTGAAAAATACTGGGCACAAATCAGTTTTAAATTTTTAAGTAAAACAACTTTTTCAAATATTATTCCAGGTACCAAAAGAACCCAATGGTTTAGTGAATACTATTTGATGTTTGATATCCTAAGGGTCTTTTGTAATGTAAAATCATCTGTCACACAAAATTAAATCTATAACGGCTTATCCCAGATTCAATTAAATACCTACTACCTAGGATAATGCCTTTTATGCAGTTAACGACTTCTTTCACTAAGGCACGTTTCTGCTCAGCTCACGCACTGGTTTATTGTTTGTACAAAATTTGTTTTTGTTTTGTGATTTAGTTAGTGTTTACCTTCTGACTGAATTTACAGCTGTATGTTAACTTACTTTCTAACCGAATATACAGCTGTAGGTTTCATTCTGATACTTACTATCTTATATTTTTACATCTTTATATTTTTATATTTTTGTTTTATATTATATAAATTTATTTAATTTTAATTTAATTTTTAGTTTTGCCTTTGTTTTGTTTTGTAGTGTTTGATTTTGATATTTTTATTTTGCTTTGTCTACAAAATTTATATTTTTTCGACAATAAAGCATTTCTCTCTCTCTCAATTTTACTAGTTAATTTTATTAATAAACATTCTGCACAAATATATCTATATCATAGTTTCGAAATTTATTTTCTAGAAAAAAATACAAATGAAAATCGGCAGTTCCCTCTTAACTCCGAAACTATTATTTTTACAAAATGTTTTAAATAAATACAAAATATAGTTCCTCACACATGTTTGACATATTAGTTGATTTGACAAAATCAGCAGCCTGTTCCAAAATATAAACCATTAGCCTGCCCAGGGTGAGAATAGACGTCGAAAATTGACAGATATATGGACTTAATATAGGAATATGACATTAACTGATGACATAATTTAGGCCTGACCAGGCTTATGGTTTGTATTTAGGAACAAGCTGCAGATCTGCCTTCATCAAGCAGATTAGTTGTTTAGGAAGGTAGATAACAGCCCAAGCGGCTCTCCATGTCGCAATAACGGTTAAAAAGTCTGACCGATAGATAATATTGCTTAATCTTTATTGAAATAGTATTAAACTTTTGTCAGGCATCGATAAGTTTCCGATATTGGTATAATTTCAAGTTTTTAACCCGAATAGGGACGTAGAAATCGCAGGACACATCTTATTCAAACAACCCAATGTAATAAAGAACTATTTTGAAAAAGAAACATCAATAAAAATCCTAGATCCGCAACCCTCTCCGCGCAAGTCTGACTCATACTTAAGCATTTCTTCCAGTTGCTTAAGTCTCTTCACTCTTTTGGAGATATGGGGCATCGGAAAAACACCACGCATATTCCTAAAAACGGTATAGATGTATTTCAAGTTCTTTTTTTCCCTAAACCGTGCCAAATACATCTTTTTATTTATCGGTAGAGATATTCTTCTCCAATTATTGAAAAGGAAGGAGGACTGAATATTTGGAATTGTTATATCTTAGATAGATCACATACCTACGTTATTGAGCTTCTAGAAGCATATTTCCAATTTCAAAAAAATGAGAGAATATGATGATACATCGCAAACCACATCCGGAATGAAACGTGATTACCGGAGCGTGGGTTGTTTACTCTCTTTGTAGAGCTTATATGGTGGTCACATAAAAAGGGACTGGGACTGCTCCTGTATTAGCGCTGGAATGATTATTAGTAAGTTCGCAATTGGTAGTTCTGCAAACGTGAAATTGGATTAGTAGGAAACTGCTGCGAAATGCCTCAGATGAGATGGCCGAGACCTCTCCACTAATACCGTCAGTATCATCACCGCATCATTATTGATTCCCACTAACCCGGCCATCCCTAGGTCATAATCTGGAAGATATTATGACAGTTGGGAGAAGTAACACTATACTGATGGCGATAGCGATAGGGAATTGAGCGAATATTATGCCAGTTTGAGGTATCAAGTATCATGATTATGTCCCGGAATGTTGAAGATTTGTTTAACACCAGAAAACCTTCACACTTATGATGAATAATATGGCTCTTATTTTCAAAACCTCTCTGATTTTATTCAATAAGTCAAAGAAGCATTGCATGAACAGTACAGTTGAAATAGCCATTATTGAAAGTAGTTCGGTTTTGCTATAAATGTTTCGCATTCAATGATTATGTGCAAGCAAGAACGGTATATATATTTTCCTAACAACCATTGTATCTATCTCTGGACACCTTGAAACGTGTAGATTTCTTGATATTACAATTTTGTTAAATCGGATCCTTTCCATCAACTTACAAATTAATGAGTTTACCCGATTTATAGATATAATTGTATTGGCTGATAATTGATAAAATTTCCAATTAAAAAAAACACATAACAATTGTTTCGGCACACTGTACCTTTATCACATCACATTTGATAAAGGTACAGTGTGCCGAAACAATTGTTATGTGTTTTTAAAATATAGTGGAAATTTAATATATAGTTTCAATTCCAATCTACCCGTTTTATTTTAAGTTTACAAGATATATTAACAAACTTTGGGATAAGAGCCGGTTATATCAAGAATAGTTGTTAGTTGAAACATTGAAAGTTCTAGTAGTTTGAACATCTAATTTAATACATTAATTACATTTAATACAAGTTTAGATTCAAATCACTTCGTACTCCTGTTTCATTTCAATATTTTCAAATTATTTTTATTCAATTACAATACACTGAGCTTCAAAAAAAAAGGCCTCCAAATATTTGACACATTTTTGAAATTACTGTCACTCGAAGGTCAATAATTCTTCTGTGACAATACTATGATACAATTTTTTATTCAGACTTTAATTTGAGATACATGAATGGCAGAAGTTTTTTTTGCCAAAAATTGTCAACACCCTGTAGGGTACAGCAACTACAATTGGCCATTACTATACACGACATAGGAGAATTCAGTGAATCTACTCATTCAAACAGTGTTTTGCCAGAATATGAATTTTATTCAAGTGATATTTAGATATATGCTCATTTAACAAAAACAGCCTAGTCTTCTACAGGAACTTCATATTTAAAATCATAAATAAAGATATGTTTTACAGGTTATGTTGAGTTTTTATGTCAATTATTTTGAGATTCTTAAATTCTGACGTTTAAGAAATCAATAAACGAAAATTAGGTTATGATCTTGACATTTCGTAAGTACGTTTGTATATATATAAGGTTTATATTCTGTTCTAAGTCAAATACGAGGTAAGCTTGACGTTCATTTGAATGAATCTTCATAAGTGACGTTTTACCGCTTAACGTAACCTGTAAAACTTAAATATTTATTCATTATTTTAATTATAATGCACACAAAAAAGACTACCCTGCTTTTGTTAAATGAGTATATATATATATATATATATATATAAATATCACTTGAATAAAATTCATATTTTGGCTATACACTGTTTGAATGAGTAGATTCAATGTCGTGTATGGTAGTATCCCAAGAGATCGCGGCCAGCTTGATCAAACAACAGGGTTACTTGTATTGCCAATAATAGGGAGTGTCAACTGGTCTAAACATGTTTTATGAATATTTTGGTTTATTATCTCTGTTATTGAAGGACCTACATTTTACAGGAAAAACTTCAGACGCATTAAAAAAAAGATCCTTAATATTGAAACGTTCGTTTAATCTCTAAAAGCTAATAAAATATACCAGAATAATTAAAATGTAGGGCGCTAATATCAGGCGTGGCATCTTCTCTTGAAGTGTTATCGAATTGCAAGATTAGTGATAAAAGCTTGAGGAATTTTTTTAAGTCCCGATTTCAAAAAATGATTGTGATAGGGGATTAGGGAGATTAGCCCATGTTAATTATCGAAATTTTAAATCTAAGATGCAGAAATATCTGAATAATGTTTTTGATGACGTTTTTCGAGTTTTGGATGACATTGCCACCCCTATCAGAAGTAAGATATCACAGTGTATGATATTTGAAGTAAACTGTGCCTTATCTTATAATTTATATTACTTTTACTTTATGTTTTGTCTGAACTCTTCTTAGGTAACATTGACAATAAAAGTAAACAAATATAATAACTTGTTATGAGATATCCTTATTACATTTGACATTTAAAAATTTATAACTATCAGCCTGTTCCTAAGTCAAGAAGACTGGAAATAAGGAGAGTAAACTTCCTATGCTTCTCTTCGTAGCCACACGAGATTACAGAAGTTGCATATCATAGCGTGCGGCCTCGTGTACGACGAACATTGACGAACATCTTGACAATTATAGTGCGCAAAGACGCATTTACAAAAGATATGCGTAAGAAATTTTACACGATTTTCAGGGCAATTTTAATCTCCTTGTTTTCAGTCTTCTTGTCCTAAGTACAAACCATTAGCCTGGCCAGGCCTCAATTATGTCATCAGTCAATGTCATATTCCTTTAAAGAGTTCATTATCTGTCAATTTTCGATGCCCATTTCAACCTTGGCCAGGCAAATGGTTTATATTCCGGAAGAGCCTGTATATGACTCGATATTCAATATTCAGATAAAAACAACATTTTGATGCTGCTACTTAGTTTAAAAGTTATAATACATTATAAATCTCCCTCATAATATTGAATGACAAATGCATAAAATGCACCACAGTTCAAATGTTATGTTCCCTCTAATAAGTATAACTTATGTTCTGAAGCACTTACTTTCCAACCTTAAACCACATCTAACTACCATATGCTTTCTGAAAGTTAAAGTAGTCTGCATGTTCTAAAGTGCATAAAAGTTTGAAACTAATACTGAATGTCGACTCAGGTTTCTCATCACTTGTAATGCGGTGTGAGCCCGCATATTTTATATGATTCTTGTTATGGAATGTTTGTTTAACAAATTTACATTTTACAGGATATCACAAAACAACATAATCATTCATTTTATTGACGAATTTTGTTTTTCTCTGCTAAAACTGTTACTACCAACACATTTGGCCATAATTAAAAAAAATCTGGTGTGTCCACTCACACGACTTTCCTACCGCTCGCAGGCAAATTCCAGTGAATGAAAAATTTTACTCTATTACAATACTTTCCTTACATAGCGACGAAAATAGCGGTAGGAAAATAAAAATCCTCTGGTAAAATCGTGCCACCACTCATTTTTTTCAGCATGTCAAGACAAACAACAA
The DNA here is from genome assembly GCA_958507055.1 of Crioceris asparagi. Classification (NCBI taxonomy): domain Eukaryota; kingdom Metazoa; phylum Arthropoda; class Insecta; order Coleoptera; family Chrysomelidae; genus Crioceris; species Crioceris asparagi. The sequence goes on from OY293828.1 coordinate 74,477,345, forward strand.
TGGTCATGTAACATTTTTTCGCAAGATGAAACGTTTAGCCAGAATCTCAACATGGGGAAAATATGAAATTTTATTCAAGCATAACTTTTTTGTGTCTTTTCTCAGAGATGGCGTTGTGTGTGGGTGGTAAAGGGCTCTCAGAAGAATACTTTAGGCAAGTTTAATCAAAATCCTTAGAGCCGGTTGCACTCTACAGTCTTGAGCAAATCACGTGTTTTGGCTATAGCTCAACATCCAGTGTATACAGGATTCTCATTCAGTGCCACCGGCGAGTGATATTGGTACCAAGCAAAATAAAAAAGAAAGCAACAAAATACACCGATCCGTTCCCGAGATAACGCTGTCACAGACAGACAGACGGACAGACCAATGAAAATAGGTTTATTAGACTTAGACCCGTTGCAGACGGAGTATGTTTTGCTGCATGTTTCCTTGATGGGAGCTTGGCTTGGTGCTGTGCATGCTTCCGTGTAAGAAAATGACATCGCGTGCATGGTTGGTTGCTTGAAATCGTGCATGATTTGATGATAGAACCGGTGCTATTTTCGGTGATTGTTTTCACGCATCGTGGCTTGTCGGAGCACTCGAAATTAGTCGAGTCGTACTCAAGAGTTATTTTGCACATGATAACATGTTTTTTTGATTGTTGGGACATTTTCTCTGTTGTAACAATGATTAGAAATAGAGCTTGATTAAAATGTTCAATATTTTGTATCATTTGTCACAGTCATATTTCTCTGTACTGTCATTTTACATACATGATGGCCTGCATCGTGTGAAGCCAACAAAAGCAAGGGAGCCATCAACACACCATGCGCGGCAACATTTATCTGACCGTGTAGCAAAACAAGCAAGCAATCCTGCAGCAAAACATACTCCGTCTGCAGCGGGCTTTAGAAAACTCTGAAACGTCAACATTTGTAAAATCTCGATAGGTACCAAAAACGACATAACCATAGAGTAATATATACGACGATCTGCCAGGGAGTACCCATATAGCACAGAACAGAGACGTATATATACGCTCCATGCTCGTGCGTAATTCTAGTGACGGATCCCATTGTCCGACATTGTCGTTCCATGTCAAAGAAATAGTTAGTGATCTTGCTTGAATGAGATAATATAATTAATCAATATTGGATCACAATTGGAGCTTAATAGGCGGCGAGATGTCTGCAATCTAAGTACGAATTCAAAATTTCAAGTCTCTAGACCGTATGGGACCTGAGAAATCACTGCGGAGTCCATTGATACAAGAACCGAAAGTAGTAAAACTATTTAAAAACATCCAACAAAAAAACATTTTAGAGCAAAAATTATGGTTCAAGTAGTTAATTTTTGGTTTCAACTTCAGTACATTAAAATAAACAAAGTAAGATATAAAGAATGAAAAAATAACAATAACAATGATTATTTTCTATAGCAATCGCGTTTTTAATCAGTTGTCAATGTACGCCGTCGCTAGGCAATGGCTAGGCATTACATACGCCGCTGAGAAATAGTTCCAATCTTTATTTATTTATTTATTTTAGAAAAACTATAAGAACATAAAATATAGCCTTTGTCACCCGCGCAGATATAGAAAATTCAATGAAAAAAGAATTATTGAAATCGGATTAGTAGTTTTCGAGATTTTCGTGGTCATACGAAAAGTCCTTACTGGTATATATTTTCTATGTATATTTCATGAAAAAAATAAGAATATGAGAAAGTTCTTAAGAGTTTCAAGTGACTATTAATACTTTTTCTCAATTTTCCTCTGATTTCCAATCAATCTAGAGCATTCGCCAAGATTTTCATTGATCTACGATGTGTTTACTTCCCTCCAGCTTCTCTAAGTAGCTATGAAAGGGAAGTATTGTAATTGTGTGACATTTTCGGAGTCCGGTTTCAAAAGATGTGCCAAGATTATTTCAGAAACAGACAGATCGATTCTGTTGCTTTCTTTTTTGGTTCATAATATATCGATACTGTTCGCCAGTGACAGAGAATAATCATCCTGCTCGCACTAGTTGCTGGGCATTAGCCGAAAAACGTGCTCTGATCTAGACTGAGTCGCGGAAACGGTAGTAGTAGAGCTTTCGGGTAAAATTTTCTCTGATAAAAGTGACCAAGAGAAAATGCTGGGTATAAGTTTCGAATTTCTAAAATGGCAACCAGAGGGCGTAGCAGTTAACCCAAATTTAAATATCGAATTTGATCAATTTCCTTATTAATTGATATCAAAAATTCTCTTTTCCGATTTGTTATCTTTTTCTTACCATTTTTTATCTGAACCATTTTCCCCTATCTCAAAATTTAAAGGGTTGGGAGAGGTCAAATATGTTCTTAAATAAAAATTCATTACCCCGGTTTGGTTCTACCGAATAGAATAAACTTGATGACGTTTGATAGAGTTTTTTCGCCCTAATAACAGCGTATCTGCTTTCGCCCAGAATATAACATAAATTTTCAAATATATATGATGATTTTTACATCTTCAAAAGGGTAATTTGAAGCCCTACATTTGGGTGTCAGTGCTTTTTATTTATTACTTATTAATGTTATTGTGCTAGTTCCAAGGCCGCTGTTGTTTTCCAGTGTATAATCTGAGTGATAATCATGTCGTCTTACGTACAGTACATTTAAGATTGACACATAGTATATGAACATGTATCAGAAACAAAAGCAGTATTCCATTGCAAAAAACTTGGGTTGAGGTAAAACAAAATGCTCGTCTTTGATCTACCACCCACTTGTCGGTTTTACAGATCATACACTAAACCGATCTAAAGAATTTAAAAGTTAATGCATTGTTATAGTCATCTGTAAAGCTCCTGACAAGGTGAGATATCCATGACCCACGGTTAGTATTTAAGATGGTTAAATTGGGGCAAAGTTGCGCATTTATGTGCTCAACAATACGCCGTTTAGAAAGTTTGAAAATTTCGAGTAGTTTCGGAGATATCCGGAAAAAACTGAATTTTCGGGAAATCATTTAGTTTTTTTTCTGGCTTTATTTCTTAATGAATTTCAAAATAAAGAGCACATTTACATTGCCACTTTTTTCAAACTTTTCAACGGTGTTAATAGTTTTGTAATCTGACGTTTCCTGTATGTGGAACTATCATGAACTTTTTTTTCTTATGGGAGCCATATTAACCTTCCACAAATTTGAATAGCTCTTTTTATTACCTTTCTGATGATGTATCATAAGTTGGCCTTGTTGTCCTAAAAATCCGAGAAATTAAATAAATTAGTTTTATAAAGTAGTTGGTTTTGATTTTTCCAATCGGTGACACATAAATGACACTCGGTATTATTGTGAATTGCTGAGTCGTTCAAAATGGAGTTCTACAATGAACAAAAACGAGATATGATAAAACTTTATTACAATAATGATAGAAACAGTGCGAATAAATACATTGGAAGTGTATATGTGTATACCGAGGGACGACAACCACAACCAAATTTGTCCAAATTAATGGACAGAATCCGCGATGGGTTTGGCTCGTCCGGAAAACTTAAGATTAATTATACCTCATTAATAATGATTTCTTTAGTTTCTTCATCACTTCTGTCTCCAGATTTTTGTCTGGGGTTTTTAAAGGAACCATGCTCAGCTAAAATTGTATCCAATAAGTTGAATAAAGATCGGTGGGGTTTTCGTCTCTCGGGATACCTACATGTTAAGATGATATACTTCCAATGTATTCATACTGTTTCATTCTTGTAATAGAGTTTTATCATATCTCGTTTTTCTTTATTGGGGAACTCCATTTTCAACGACTCAGCAATTGACAATAATAGGTACAGAATGTCATTTACGTGTTATCGATTGGAAAAATAAAAGCCAACTACTTTATAAAAGTAATTTATTTAATTTCTCGGATTTTTAGGACAACAAGGCCTACTTATGATACATCAAAAAGGTAATAAAAAGGGCTATTCAAATTTGTGGAATGCCAATATGGCTCCCATAAGAAAAAAAATGTTCATGATAGTTTCACATAAACGAAACGTCATGTTACAAAACTGTTAACACCATTGGAAAGAGTGAAAAAAGTGGCAATGTAAATGTGCTATTTATTTATAAATTCATTAAGAAATAAAGCTAGGAAAAAATAAAATGATTTTCTGAAAATTTGTTTTTTCCGCATATCTTCGGAACTACTCGAAATTTTCAAATTTTTTAAACAGCGTATTATTGAGCACATAAATGCGCAACTTTGCCCCAATTTAACCATCATCGTATTCCCTATAGTTTCCGAGATCCCAATGGTGAGAGTCGAATTTGAAACAGCTTGTATATTTTTTGACCAAGTTCGCGGAAACGAAGTTGGTATACAAATTTTTACATACAAAGAAAAGTCCTGACTCAACAAAAAAACAAATGGAGAAATGGGGTTTAAGACTTTGTATTCAAAGAAAGTCGTGAATAAAAATATGCCAGTAATTTTTGGAGAGCTCCTCTGATTTTCACGTGCGAAGTCAAAAGCAGTTGCTAGTTCAACTATACGTAGGTATGCTTTTTATGTCTCTATTAACACGCGTTTCACACAAAAAGCGTGTTCTGACTATTTTTATCAAAAATCTAAAGATTGAGAGGGCAAAATTGATTGATTGATATATTGATTTTTTTCTATTTATGAGCGGAATTATTCGGTTTGGTTCTTGAGACAGTTAAAAGACAAGTTAAAAAACCTTATTAAAAACACCTTTCTGAAAACCATTTTATATTTAAGGATTAAACAACCTGACTAATATGTCAAAATAAGAATTCTCTAAAATAAGACTTGTATGAAATCCTGTTCGGAAGTTAGTACCTACCTAATAATAAAATGATAAAAACATAAACGAAGCTGATAGTAACTTTTTCTTTTAAATCACCAAAATGAACAACTCACCTTAATAAATCTTTTAGCCTTTGTTAATAATCCTAATGTTGTGTGTCTAGAAGCTTCTGGACCCAATGGTACAATTTCTTTAAGTTTCTCTAAACATGTCCTCAGATGTGCCCGCCTGCAAAAAAAAACAACTTGTTAGATACTACTGCTACACTTTCGACACTGAAATATTTCGATTCCTCCAAGAAAAGACAAACTTTTAATATATCTGTCTTAATTCAAAGCTCTTAAACGTTATGCCATTGGGTTGGAAGATATATGGAGACAGCGAGAAAGCTTACTGTTTGTTTGCCTCGAATAGCACACACACACACAGAAAACTGAACACATAACAGATTTGCCAAAGTTATTGTTCCAACATTTTAAGATGTGTTTGTAAGTTTGTCTTTATGGAGCCAACTACCTCGCCTCACATTATTTATAAGACTTGACAAAGAAGATATTTCCAACTTCAAGGATACTAAATAATATCTTATGTGTAATTATATAATTGGATAACAATGAATGTTCTAATTTGTTCTTTTTTGAACAATTTATAAGCATTAAAAAAGTTGAATTGAAAGTGATTATAAAACTTGATTTATAAAATTTTTCATACACTTACATATGTGATTTATATTTAGATTGCAGCTAGCTAAGAATTAAAAGACAAAGAAAAACGTATTAGCAAATCAAAAAATGCCCAGCTGGAATAATATAACAAAATATCTTCAAAACAAAAACCACGATCTCTTGAAATTTATTATAGGTTTACTTACACTGTAGGTTTAAAACTCCATAACAAATTTCGTTATATAATTTTATTGTTCCTAATCCTTCTGGGATGAAGAATATTCAATAAATATTTTTTCCAAAGAATTTGACCGACTTTATTAGTTGGTGCACTGGTACTGGTAACTTTGAAGTTGTGTAATTGCTCACAAGTATCAGCACCAATAGAATTAATATTATTTTGTATTTTTTAGTGCACTAATAAAGTTTTTTTGTAAGAAGTATTTATTTCATACTTTTGAGTGTAAATTAGTTACGAAAATCGTTGAACGTTCAATCATACTTACCCATATATATTCTTTGCTTGTTCTTATTATTATTCAGAGATCTAATAAATATTTTTTACAAAAAATTGGACCGACTTTATTAGTTGGTGCACTGAAAAGTATAAAATAATATTAATTCTATTGGTGCTGTTACTTTTGAAGTTGTGCAGTTGCAGGTAGATTGGTAACTTTTGGCACCAACTTCACAAGTACCAGCCCCAATAGAATTAATATTATTTTATACTTTTCAGTGCACCAACTAATAAAGTCGGTCCAATTTTTTGTAAAAAATATTTATTTCACACTTTTGAGTGTAACATTAGTCACGAAAATCGTTGAACGTTCACTAATACCAATGAAGATAGTACTTATTCTATTACCCACGTATATTCCTTGCTTGTAGTTGTTATTATTGAGATCTCAGAACATCGCTGCGGAAATACGCTTGAATATTTTAGTTGTTACCATTTTAACACCGATTTTACTCGAAAACCGTAACTCTAAGGGGAAAATGTTCAGTATAAATGTTGCTACAAATAATTATGTCTTTCATGTACTGCAAACAGATTTTCAATTTTCGACAGAAATCGCCCTCTCCACATAACGAAAATAGGTATATTTGAGAATTTAAAATGTCTCTATGTCGAAAACCGTTACTCTTTTGAAAAAATGTTCCATTTAAACGTTTCCGGATATTGTCCTATCTGTAATTATATCAACGCAGATTTTCAATTTTCGACAAAATTTGCCCACTCCAGCCCTCCAGGCGCGCACAAACAAAAAAAAAAAAGCACAGTCGAATTGTATACCTCCTCCTTTTGGGAAGTCGGTCAAAAACATCGCCGCGGAAATACGCATATTTTAGACTGCTGTAACTCGGAAACCGTAACTGTATGGAAAAAATGTTCAATTTCAATGTTGCTACAAACAATCTGGTTTTTAATCTAGCCATGACAGATTTTCGATTTCCGAAAGAAATTGCCCTCTCATCATAACAGAAATACACATACTTCAGATTATAACATTGCTGTAACTCGAAAAAGGCAACTCTTGAAAAAAAAATTCCATTTAAACGTTTTCGGATATTATGTCCTATCTTTAATTCTACCGTTTCAGATTTTCGATTTTCGAGAAAAATTGACCTCTCCACCTGTTTCGGGGGCGGTTTTTTGGAGGAAAGAGATTTTGGATTTGAATTTTTACGAATACGGGCCATTTCGCATCACTACTCTTTCCAATAAAAATAAGAATCATATAAATCGGTTAAAGTTTACTAGGCAAAACGCGCGATTATACATAAAAAAGTAGACATATATATATATATAAAACTTGTATACCTCCTACGTTTGGAATGTCGGTCAATAAGATAGGCTTTATTTATATTTTCGGGCTTCATAGCAGACACACCATTCAAAGAATAAATCTAAACGCGGCGTTCAACAACCTTCTCAAAAGCAAAATTGCCTGTCCACTTGAATTCCTTCCAATGTCAAAATTTATGACGTAGAAAATATAAGTTATAGGAATACGTATTTTCATCATGATGGAGATTTATTTGTTGAAATTCTCGTTCAGAACACAGAAGCTATATAATGTCACTCTTTATGAAATGGATGTATGGTGTGATAAAATAGACAGAATAATACCAGGATAGAAGGAAGATCTGCGACAAACATAGGATGAAGGTGAATTTCTCGTTATTAGTTAATAAACATTAAAAAAATCGAATTTGCGGCGCAGCAACGCCATTTTTCCAAGTTCCCAAATAATGGAGGTAGGTATAAAATTTTGACTGTCTGTTTTTTAGGGTTCCGTACATAAAAAAGTGACAAGAGGAACCTATAGACACACTTCTCTTTTCCCCCATCCTCCTAATCTCTGAAGAGAGTAGAGATATAATTTGATAATTGCAAATGATCTAAAAAACAGTAAATGGAATGTTCTCAATTTTTTTAGTCTCTTTTATATTGTTTTTAACCGACCTCAAAAAAAGGAGCTTTACAGTAATTCAACTGGATGTTTTTTACGTTCGTCACCTGGGTTCCTATAGCAAACGTGCACCGAATTTGATTATTATTTTTTCCATCTAAACTGGGACGATTGAGAAACATTTTTAAGTTTTCATAAAGATCATCCTTTCAAAAGCTAGAAATGAAATATTTTTCAAAAATCTAAAGTCTCTTCATTAGATATTGTGAAACATAAACATGAGTTCTTAAAATATTTGTACTAGAAAACTTCTCCATAAATATAATGCTTTTGTCGTCGAAAATGTATTTAATTCAATTCCGTAACAGCTGCTTATAATTGAATATAGTTTTGTATTGATATTTATCAATATAAAAGCTATAGAAATTAAGTAATTGCCTTCAAATTAATCATAGTAAACGATGCCTAAGCAATAAATTCTCTTTTTTCGGGTTTTGTTTCTAACTTCTTTTATAAAAAAATATAAAAAACAAACAAATCAACGAATTATAAACCTACTCCATTTGGGAAGTCGGTCAAAAATTACTCAGTTCAGTTGCGTTGGTTATTTAGTAGATAATAATAAAGAACTGTACTATGCCTTTTCGAATACATAATACCATACCATGAATTATAAAATATTTTGTACAAAAATTGGAGCGACGTTATTAGTTGGAACACTGAAAAATATAAAATAATATTAATTCTATTGGTGCTGGTACTTGTGAAGTTGGTGCCAAAAGTTATCAATCTAACTGCAACTGCACAACTTCAAAAGTAACAGCACCAATAGAATTAATATTATTTTGTATTTTTTGACCGACGAACCCCGAAAGGAGGAGGTATACAATTCGACTGTCTGCTTTTTTCCGAAGGGGATGGAGGGGAAAATCTAACATATGCGTATTTTTGCTATGTGGAAGGGACAATTTCTTTCGAAAACTGAAAATTTCTTGATACCAAATGGAAGACAATAATATTTGTTGCAACATTTATAATGAACATTTTTTCCTTGTAGTTACGGTTTTCGAGTTAATCGGTGGTAAAATGGTTAAATCTAAAATACGTATGCGTATTTCGGTAGCGATGTTCTGAGATCTCTAGGTACATAATAACAAATACAAGCAAAGAATATATGTGGGTAATAGGATAAATACTAGCTTCTTTGGTATTAGTGAACGTTCAATTATTTTCGTGACTAATGTTACACTCAAAAGTGTGAAATAAATATTTTTTACAAAAAATTGGACCGACGTTGTTAGTTGGTGCAACACCACATGATGTTCATGAACCACCGCTTATGACAAGAGGTCGATAAGAGTAGTTTTGCGATAGATCTTCATGTAATGTGAAGTTTGTTCTTGCTCCGTTATAGACTTTTATGCAGCAAAAAAGCAACTGAATTGTATCTGTTTATGTAAGGTTCTTATAGGACCATGTGGGTAGGGAGTAAAAATCTACGGAAACATCCAGAAGTAGCTTATACATCTTCCAATATTTAATTAATTAATGTATCTTCAAAATCGATCAACCATAGTTTTTATGCTTGAGAAAATTATATCTACTACCTTTATATATATATTATTTTGGTATCGAAACTACCTAAGCAAACAGGAGTTAATTCAAAACTGATCAGAAAACAGGAGCTAATCCAAAACTGATCAGAAAGAGACAATGCAGACTGTTCAAGATTACAATAAATTATTTTCTCGTTACTATACATGCTGCTTCTTGCAAAATGCTAACACGTATTCCAGAGAATAGTGCTAAATTGCGAAGATAATTTATCTAATTTTAAATGATTTCAAAATTATGTCTCCATAATATGTTCTGTGCGTTCCATTTTGGTTGAGACAGCCAGGTAGGTATCTCGGTTGTAGTCGAAGCTACAACCTTGCGGTTTTTACGGTCCTGTGTCACTTTTTTTGTGAAACTCAAGATGGCCTAAACAGATTTTGCTCAACTTCTTTTGTCCATAATTTACAGGGCGTTTTTGAAAATTCACACTTTATGGACTCCCCACAAATCTACGAAGTTTCTCAGCGACAATGTCAAATTGAAAACTTATTTCATAGAGAATTTTATGCATAATCCAGTGGCTCACGCATTTTTTTTTGACGGGTTAAGGTAATTGATATACGACTTAAACTTAAACAACCTCTATTTTCTTATCTCATTAAATTCCTTATTTTTTCCTGCAAAATGATGGATAATATATGAACATAAAGTTATTAAAAATGCTCCAAAATCAATAAAACATTGAGTTTCAATAGTGGGCTTTAGTTCCTTCATACGAAAATAGTTCCAATTGACGGAATATTACCTGTAAATTTTCCATGAAAGAAACAAAAAAAAAATATACTAACGCTCAACGCTAAAAATGTGTGCGGCTCTGTTTCTGCAATGAATTCTCTAAGGGATGAGTTTTCAATTAGACATAAGAATCTTCGTAGATCTGTGGGGAGTCCAAAAAGTGTGAATTTTCAAAAACGCCCTGTAACTTATAAACAAAACAAGTCAGACAAAATCTGTTTAGGCCTTCTTGAGTTTCACAAAAAAAGTTACATAAGACCCCGAAACCGCAAGGTTTAATCTTCAACAACAACTGGAATATCTGGCTGTTTCAACCAAAATGGGATGCACTTTAGTATGATACACTGCTAGTAAGAGTTTAGGTTTCATTTGATTTTCTATTTAATAAGCGATATTTATGTTTCTTATTGACGCTCACTGGAGAGAACAAATTTGTTTATAGGAACATCCAGAATATCGGTTGCTAAGTATTGGATGTAGATGGGTGATTATTATTTCAATGCAGAATAATAATTTATCAGTAATATTTCACATTGTGCAACATAGGAAAGTTTTCAAAAATTCTGTTTCAAATTTTGATGAAGTCTGGCGGCGCATGTTGTGATCTACAAATTATACAGCAGCAATTACTGAGTTTGAACATACAATTTACATACAATATAAATTCAAATTGTGGAATTTTCACATCACCCCGATAGATAACAACGTGTGTTAATTTGATATCAGTCAAAACCACAATGTTCAGTAGGTACCTACAGTCACATGGGTATAGCCTTTATTAACTTTATAATTTAAATAAATATGAACATTTTGAAATAGTTAACAAAGAGCCCAATTCAAGAAAACCAGACCATTTTGCTCGATAAATAGGAAAAATAATCAATAATAAACAGAGTCTTTCAATTTAAAATGTCGTAGTTGAACTATAAATCAAAGAATCGATATGGATGTCGTTATTAAGGTTTTTTGAGACGTAATTTGTAAGGGATTCCAATGATTTTCACGTGTAAAGTCGTGGGCATTGGCTAGTACCTATATAATATTTCACACCTACAACAACCGCAATTATATAAAAGATTGGGTGCAAAACCTGATCCATTTTTTTCAAATTATGGAGAGTGAATGACATTGGAAAAGTGAAGGATGTCTATTACAATTAACAAAGGACAGTAAGCGATTGTGCTTAACAAGTTTTCCGTTAATAAAGGCCAGAAACAATACCGCAATATCGTGTGTGGGTGGGTAAAACACATATGTCCATTGGCGGTACACAGTTATATTCCGTAATTTCTGTTGAGAACAGAATTTGATGACTAACAATGCCAGAAAAAGGTCACGTGGAAAACAAAAAAAAGAAGTAACTACCACACAAGAATAATTAGTGAATACAATAAATTCAAACGGGAATCTGAAGAGTTCGAGCATATTAAATAGGTGCCTGAATGCCGAAATGAAAATGAAATCCTCATCAGGAAATTTGGTTGAGATTATATAACTGTTATTAGCATTTCATCATTTTAACACAAATTTCAAGAGAGGCAGACTGAAAGGGCACGTCAAATATTGTTCCAAAATAGAGCTGAAATTTATCAAGCGCTGATCAAAGGACAGATGGTGATAAGGAGCGCTAATTAATAGGACCTGTACTTGATAATTGTAATAGAGGTGAGACCTGGAGACTATTTATATAATTAATCAATACAGCGAATAAAGGCACTTTGAACAGATGTTGATATCACAAATTTTATCTTCACTTAGATACAGGGTGTTCATTTCATAACTTCCCACCTCGGAATTCTCGAAATGTGAACATTAATAAGGAAATCAATGAAATACATGCAAAATAACATTGAGAGGGACAACTTCTTAACCAAAATTTGCATCGTAACTTTCAACCCCCAGCCCCCAGGAACTGTCCTATTAAATATCATAAATAGTAAGATGTATGGCGAATGGCGAGATAGCTTATTTAAAAGGTCTAAAAGGACCTTTCAAATAATCTATCATTTCGTTTTTTCTTTTGGTGTTCTTTTTTTCAAAAAAGTTTACTCTGAGTTTCCAAATTCGTAATAAGAGCTAAGAATTTATTTTACTGATGCGCAGCGCTATCTAGTACATTTTCAGGCGATACTTTCGGCACTAAATAACCTAGCTATCATCGGCGATAGAAATCAAAATGCAGCGCGTTCTGTCCGAAAAGTGTTTCCACGACAACATCTATTTAGCGCCAACGATAACTTTTATCATTTTTTTAAAACGAAAAGCCCGTTTTTTTAAATACAAACACCAGAAGAATATAACTAGAAGGCCCTTTCAAATAAGCTATAGCTCGATAACATTTAAGATTTTTGAGAGGGTAACTCCTGGTACCTGATTTCCCATAGGAAATGTTTCCCATAGTTAGATTCCTATAGGAAAAGTCGTTTTGTGGGAAAATCCATTCATGAACGTTTAGAACAGTTTTCCTATAGGAATATTATTATTACAGAAACGAAAATTAAGTTCAACCTTTACAGTGAAAGAATCCCAAACTAGTTTCTTAGTTTCTTTAGAGAGTGCAGACTGTCTACTTTGTTCTTCTAATTATAGGTCCAATAAATTTAATAGAAACATTTCTTTAGAAAGTCTAAGCATTTTTAATAAAATGATGACCACAACCACAAAATATTTTTGAACTTCATAATTTAAATATTTCCAACACTTATCATTATTTTCCCATACTATACAACCATGGGAAACGATTCCCATGGTTTGTGTAGGAATCTTTTCCTATAAGAAACTCAAGAATGTCTTTTTGCGTTTCCTATGGGAATATTATGTAGTTTTCCTATAGGAAACCATTCCCATACACTCGAGAATTGGCCCCAGGAGGAGAAGGGTCTAATGGGACAAAGCAAAGTTTGGTCAAAAGTTTTCCTCATTGAAATTATTGTACTTCAGCGATGAACACCCTATATAACAAAATCGATGCATAATATAGAATATTTAATGAGAAGATGATGATGATTTATGATTTTAAATGAAGTTACTCATGTTTAATATTTTTAAATAATTGATATAATATTTCAAATCCACTCGAATGTTATATTCATTTAATGCAGTCAATAGATATGAAGCTCAAGGACATTCAAATAATGTTTCAAGACATCATTTTTTTATATGAGTTGGGTTTCATCGAAAGAAATGATATTGATCTAATTCATATTCAAATGACAAGAAGATACTCATTTCGAATAAAGCTCTACAGTAAGTATATCTATCGATAGTTATAGTAAATTAATGTCTTACAATATTAAAGCATATTACTAGTATTCATCATTTTTGATCCAGAAGAAGCATCCAAAGATTGAACAAAGTTCTCTTGAAAACTGAAGATTACTGGCTTGTCTTGTAGTTGTGATGCTGGATAGGATAAGTTTCAGCTCTATTTTGAATTTCTATGTTATTCAGATCTAAAGGTGTCTGATCTGTGGATGAATCATTCTGTAAGTAACTATCCAAGAATATAGACATCATATTTATTTCGCATACTTTGAACGGATCTAGAAGCCCGAAGAAATTAAACTAATTTTATTGAGTAAAATTCTCAGTTTCTTACTCATTAAGAAAATGTCTAATATAATTTGGACTATTTACATTTCATACCATAGTAAGGTACAAGCTTATGGAAATGAATTTTGATACGACTTGAAGGTGGACTAAATTTTCAAAATGAAAACAAAGTTCTCCTGCCTCTTCCTCACAATAAGGCTTCAGTTTTCATATCGCCATATAGTACTTAATACTTTAAAAATCTGGGAAATAAAACTAGTTCGGGTCCCGATGAAGTATTCAATAGTTTAATCGAAAAGTCTACGCATGAGCTGACCTTGCCCTATGCCATATTATAAACAATTCATTCAAGTACGGTATTTTTTACTTTCCAGGCTATCTGCAATAGCTATGCCTAGTAGACTTTTAAATTTCTTTTATCAATTAAAACTATTGCACAACAAAAGGCAAATCAATTGAAACAGCGGTCTATGATTTTGTAGAAAATATAATATCAGTCAAGGAGGATAAACAAACATTAATGGGAATCTTCCTAGATCTATCGAAGGCGTTTGACAGCTTAAATTATAATATACTTTTCGAAATTGGGCAGATTTGGTATGGCCCTCACGTGGGTCAAATCATATCTTTCGGGACGGAGACAGATGGTGTCCAGAAAGCGAAAATAAAAAGTACTCCTCGCAGGAGGAAATGATATCGCTCGGCATCCCACAGGGTATTGTGATGGGGCCTATTTTGTTTCTGTTCTACATTAATGACTTAACCGGAAAGGTCGTTGGGTGCAGTCAACACCTCATCATTTATGCTGATGACACCAGCATCTTGACTAAGGAAGTCTCATTTGACAGTCTTCTTGACTCTGCTGCTTTGGAAAGAGCGCGAAACTGGTTTAAAAAAACAAACTTACACTTAACGATGACAAAGCAAAGTAGGTATGTATACCAAGAAAAGAAAATTGGATTTTCCAGAAACTGCGGTGATCAATTCTCGAGAGGTGACCTTTGTTGAAGGCACAAATAGAGCTCAATATTGATGAGAGGCACAACTTCCAAATTATGATTGTCTGGGAGAATGGCTTAACACGGGCAATACCATTTCCTTGCCTTTGGATTATCTCATAGTTTGAATAATAATTGACACTTATAAGCGATTTCTTTAAAACAAAATGAAAATTCTTGGGGCAGGATAAGGAAAACACAGTATGAACATATTAAGCCAGTTTAAAAGTAAGATTCAGCTACAATGTTACTTGGTGTTATTTGATCATGAAGAAAACCCGCATTGATGGGTCATACATATATTATGTATATTTTTTGGTCAGATAGCACATCTGTCTTTGGAATGCTGTTCCAGAATTCACATCTTATGGAAGCAATTCGTATACTCTCTTCTCTTCAAATTTGTGCAACCCCTTTTTTTATTTTATTATAAAATCATTCAATCGCACGCCCATGTTGATATACCTACCTATACTGCACCGGATGTAAATCCAATATATGTCACTGTTCTCGGCTAGCTTGCGTGCGTATTAAGGATAAAATTAATTGCATTTTCTTAGGGGATCGAAATCAAAATCACGCACCATTCAATGGTAGTGGCAACATTTACGGCACAATAATTTTTTTTTACCGTCTCTCAACATGTTGCCATGTTGGATGATTGCGTAATCGGAAATGGATGTCATGGTTTCGAAATTTATTTGATTAATTTGTAGCGGTTTGGTTTTTTATACCACTAGTGGGCAGATACTGTTGAAATATGTGGTAGCTATAGAGCATTTTTTTAATGAATATATGGCTGCAACGGCAGGCCATAAATCATCGGTATAACACAAAAATAATTCAACCTCATTCAGAATAACTGACAAAAATAATTATATTTGTTAGAGCTACCAAGGAGGTTGTGATAAAATTCACAATTTTTTTCAATTTTTTCTTAACGCAGAATATGTTATTTCTTTTATGTAAAGACCAAATACAAATAATACCGGAAACGACAAAAATAACAATATTATAATAATCTTTATTGGTTCTTATTGGATCGTAGAATTTAAAAAAAAACGTCTAAAAGTGCCGGTAGATTTACGTCAAAAGTAAATAAACTAACTAGTGCGATATACATTAAATTGATTTATTCATAAAATAGTCATTCAAGGTATATTACGCCTTTCTCTGAAGAGTACTTTTTATTTCTGTTTTAAAGTTGCCAATTGGAAGCGTTTTGTAGCAATAAGGAAGATGATTATAAATAGTCACCACCATATATTGTGGACAGTACTTAGTACTTTGTAACCGATGAAGGGGTATCTTGAGAACTGAGGAATTTCTCGTTTGGTAATTTCCCAAAGCTATAAGCGAGGTCAGTTTGTTAAAGATATCTTTGCAGTTGGTTCTCCTACTTGCACCTCAATATTTCGGACTGCTCTCTTCTGCAGTTTAAAGACTCTGTCAGTTTCACCAGATATGCCCCAAACTAGTAATCTTTAGCTCATTACTGACTGGAAGTTCGCGAAGTAAACAATTATCAAGAAGTTTTCCGAAGCTAATATAGGAGATAACACTTGGAAATCAGGTTTTTGCTCACGTTATCTATGGATAGTCCAAGTACAATATTTATTAAGATGGAGACCAAGAAATTTTACAGAAGAGCTTTGTAAAATAGATTTTCCATCAGATTTAACTAGTAGGCTGTGGTCGGAATTACAATTTGAGTGACTGAATCTAAGGAACGTTGTTTGTTCATACCTCCCAATATTTTCTTCTGTCTTGGATAAAGTTACAGGTACATTTGGTACTGTAATAAGTAGTGAGGAATCATCTGCGTAAATTATAAAGACTTCGTGGATGTTATTAACATATAGCAGATATAGTAGGGGACCTAAAGTAGAGCCCTGTGAAATGCCTGCTGAAACATTAGCTATTTGTGACATATACTGGTTAACTTGAACATATTGAAGACAGCAAGGATGAATACCATTCTTCCTTTTTTTCAAAACCAAACAAGAACATCAGAGATCGCTAATACAAGACGGATTAGTAGCAGAGATTTGAATAAATAGAGGTAAGAATAAGACAGACCTATTTCACACTTTATCCACTAAAGCATTCATTTTCATGATCCTATACATCGATTATTATAAACAGCTGGTCAACGTGAAATTAATTTATCTATGTACTTTAATATTTGTAACACATATTTTTAATTAATTTCAGCTTGGTGTTTCGCCATATATAAGCTTCAACTATGCCAAATCTCATATTCCTCTGTGACCCGCATTATTGGGATCCAAGGAATTCTCTTTACTTATTAATATATAAATACCTCGGAGAATCGTCATTTGCATAAGTATCATCAGCAAGTTAACATCGTATGGAAAAACCACGGAATTGCAAAAGCTATAATAAAATCGTATTTTACATTGTAAGGTAGGGCGCTGAATTGTGAATCTTGAAAGCAGCTCATAAAAAATAATGGGCGCCTTTGAAGTGTTCAGAATATCAAAGACGGATCTCTTGAGTAACTTATCTTTCAAGAAAAAGCGAAAAAAAATAGGACCATCGTGCCATGTGAACTACTGGCGTAGTCCGAATGACATGCAGTAGTTGCAGGTTCCCCGTTCGATTCCGGCTAAGGCGTGAACATTTTTCACGAAGCACTGGCAACCATAACACGAGTAATGCCTAGTACAGCCTCTTAAATAGTGCCGTTTGGATCCGGCGATAAACTGCAGTTCCCATATATTTGTAAAATGACGTTTTTCATAAACATATAACACTTCACGTCGTACTCAACTTTGAACTATGAAGAATAAGAAGAAAAATATGTGAACTAAAGATCGAAATTTGTACTCAGTTTCCGGTATCAGTAGATAAAAATATAAAATAAATATATAACTCAGAGTCACTTTATCGTTATCATGGAACCAATCAACACCGCTAAGTAGACAGAATATAAGCAACAAACGGAAGAGGTTTACAATTCGACTCTTTGCTTTATTTTTTGTTTGTGTGCGTGCTGATTATAGTAAACGTACTCCGATTTTGATGATTTTTGATACATTTGAAAGAGGAGACGTGAGAAATGGTCCCATATTCATAAAAACTCCGATCCGAAATCTCCATCTCTCTAAAAAAAACTGCCCCCGAAGTGGGTGGAGGAGGCCATTTCTCCCGGAAATCTGAGACGGCAGAATTAAAAATTATACAATATCCAGAAAAGTTTTAATTGAACATTTTTTCAAAAGAGTTACGGTTTTAGAGTTACCTATAGCAATGTTAAAATCTTAATATGTGTATTTCTGTTTTGGAGAGGGGGCATTTTTTACGAAAATTTACACTCTGAGAGGGCCAGAATTTTAGGTAAATTTCTTATAGAAATATACCTATTGCGATCGTTCACACTTTTGAATTTCGAAATAATTTCAACGGCATGTTGTTATATGTCTATAAGTTAGTCCAAAAAAACATTTGGTTCAAAAGTTTATATATATATATATATATATATATATATATATATATATAATATAATTTTAGTAATTCACTGCCGAGAATGTATAACCAAAGTGACAAACATTCATAGGGTTGCGGCACTATGGGCTGTAGGATAATGAAAACTCTTTTTCAATTACCAACGTTTCGATAGCGGTGGCTATCTTTTTCAAGGCTGTATTAGAATAAAAGAAAGTTACAAAGAAGTACTTAATTAAAAGGATATAAGAATCATCGAAATAATAATCAAGAAAAATAGTTATGTATAAAAACACGTTATACGAACTCCAACTTACATTGATTTGAATGTTAAATATAGTTAGGTACATCATTAATTCTTATGTTATCAAAACTAAATTGAATTTCTACATCTCATATTAAAATACTGAACTCAACTGTACGAGAATAAAGGTAGAACAGAATATTATGGTCATAAATAGCAAAAAACTAGAATACAGAAACAGGGGAAAATTGTGTTTTTACTTTTTATTTATTTAAAAAAATTTTAAATACATGGAATTCAAAGTTACTGTCTTTTATTTTGTTCTTTGATTTGTGTGTTCTTTGTTAATTTTATCTATAGGTTGCATGTCTGACGTCTAATGTCTAAGCTGTCAATTAAGAATTAAAAATAAAAATAAAAACAAAAACAAACAACAAACGTATGGCGCAAAGTTGTAATATTTGTAGTTTAGTTTCCTTTCTAAACCAAATAATGTAGGAAATGACTAAAAACAACAACAATCATGTATGATCTAGGGTGCAACAAGTTCAAGTCTGGTGAGTAATCTATGTTAGAATTGTATATTGCAATTGTTTATGCATGTTCATTCTCTTCTAGTGCATTTTCTCTTCTTTGTAGTTGTGGTCTTCTGTGAAAAGACAACAAATAGGAATAAACCTGACTCAGACCATGGATGTCAGTTCTTTTGTTCATGCTGTTGCACTCCTTGTCTATTTCCACCATTTCAAGAAAGATGCGCTTATGCCAGTTCTTTTCTATGTGAAGCACTCTAGGGTTATCCAGGTCAGGTAGATGTTTAGTTGAGGTTGCATGCTCGGCCAGAGCACAAAACGTCTTTTTTATGTTAATATCACTGCGATGGCCTATTATTCGATTTTTAAGAAGTTGGATGGTTTGTCCAATATATTTCATTTCACAGTCGGAGCATTGAATGCTATATACACAGTGAGATATGTTGCTGGTAAGTACTTTATCTTTAGTTCTGGTATATAATCGACTGATAGGTTTGATGTTCTTTTGTGCTATTTTTAAGTTCTCTTGTTTAAATACACTTATTAGTCTAGTAGAAAGCCCTTCAATGTAAGGTAAGGAACCATATCTAACCACTAAATTCTGGTTTTCTTCACAGGTTTGTCTTGTATGTGGATCTACCGTTGTGTTGTATATGAGTCTGCGTAACAACCCAGATGGATAGCCATTTTGTGTGAGAATTCTATACACTCTTCTTAGACTCTCATTTTTCAGACTAGGATGTGAAATTTTTAAAACTCTGTTTTTCAGTGCTAGAATTAAATTTATTTTAAATCTAACAGGATGGTGAGATTTATAATTGATGTATCTCCCAGAGCTGGTGGGTTTAGTATACCAATCTAGGATTATCCTGTTGTCTTCTAGTCTGATAACATGAGTGTCCAAGAAGGGTAATCTTCTATTAGTCTCTCTTTCAACAGTGAACTGTAAGTGTCTATGATAGCTGTTAAACGTTAATAGAGTTTTTTCAATTTCAATTTCTGGAACTGCACAAATTATGTCATCTACATAGATTTTAAGCCAAGGAATTGCAAACGGTAATTGAGCGATGCATTCATCAAGCAGGTCTTTCATTACATAAGAGGCTAAAATTGGTGAAATGTAAGAGCCCATTGGTGTGCCTAGTATCTGTTTGTAAAATATTCCGTCAAATACTAGATACGTGGTATCGAAGACATGATTTATCAGTTCCAGAAAAGTTGTTTTGTTAATTTGAAAGTTTTTACGAATGTCATCCCAATGTTTGTTAATGGATTTTTTAACTAAAACGCGTGGTATGTTATTGAATAATGAAACAACATCTAAGCTTATAACGACATATCCTTCTGGTAACTGTTTTTCTTGCACAAATGCCGCAAATTCAAAAGAATCTTTTATATAATATTCATTGTTGTAATTGAATGATGTTGATAATATTCTGGTAACTAACTTTGCAATACCAGAATTCGGGGAATTGATACTTGAAACGATAGGTCTTAAGCTTAGTGTTGGTTTGTGAATTTTCGGTAACCCATAGTATCTAGGAGCAACTCCGTTATGAATAGTTAAGTTTTGTTGTTCATCCTTACTTATTGCTCCTTTAGAATAAATTTTTTTAATTAGTTCATTAGATTTTGTTTGAATTGTGAGTGTAGGGTCTCCAGGAATTCGTTTATAGTACTTTTTGTCTTCCAGTAAATTATTTGACATTTCAATATATTGATTTTTAGACATTAATACAGTTGTATTCCCTTTGTCTGATCTAGAAACCACCAAGTCATTATGTGTCTTTAGAAATAATCTTGTTTTATTGTAAAGGTTATTCAAGATTTGATCAATATTAATCTTTTTGTGTAAGTGATTTGTGATAATATTAGTTAGTTGTGCTCTCATAATATTCTTTTGGTTACTATCTGTATTAGACAATAGGAGTTCAATGTCAGCTAATAATTTAGGTATTGAAATGTCTCTAGTATTGGGTGGAACTGCGAATTTATGACCAAGTGATAAAAATAATTTTATGTCTTCTGGAATGTAAATGTTTGTTAAGTTTTTTAGCCAGTTATCATTAGTTTTCAGTTCGCTAATTTTATCCGCTCGTAATCTATCAAGTTTGTTTATATTATTCTGTTTGATGTTATTAAATAATCTATTAAATTTTACTGTCTGTCTGTTGAAAAATTCTCTAGTTATGTTAGGTGGTAATAAATTCTGTAAATTGTTAGAAAGTTGGTTGAGCATTATTTCAATATTAGATAGCTGATTATGTGACGAAATGATTTCAAGATTGAGAATCTTCAATTTAGTTCTGATATCAAAATTAAAAACCTGTTGGGATATTCGTGTGTTCGTTGTTCCAATGAGGTTGCAGATGTTTTTTGTTGCGTCTTTAATGTGTCTTGGTAGTAGACCTTCTCTTCTGCAGTTGAGTAAAAATATTTTCTTGTTTTTCAATGATGCCCTTTTGGTGTTAAAATTTGCCCACTGTTTAAGTAATTGTACAGCGTTGTAACCATAACGTAGTTGCATGTTCTGGTAGAACCCCATCCTTCTTATAATATAATTTTAGTAATTCACTGCCGAGAATGTATAACCAAAGTGACAAACATTCATAGGGTTGCGGCACTATGGGCTGTAGGATAATGAAAACTCTTTTTCAATTACCAACGTTTCGATAGCGGTGGCTATCTTTTTCAAGGCTGTATTAGAATAAAAGAAAGTTACAAAGAAGTACTTAATTAAAAGGATATAAGAATCATCGAAATAATAATCAAGAAAAATAGTTATATATAAAAACACGTTATACGAACTCCAACTTACATTGATTTGAATGTTAAATATAGTTAGGTACATCATTAATTCTTATGTTATCAAAAATCAAAATCAAAATTAGAATTAATAATATTATGTATTTTTCAGTGCACCAACAAATAAACTCGGTCCATTTTTTTTTAACAAATATTTATTTGATATACGTTTTATTTCGCTCAGATGAGAATAACATCTAAAATTTGTTGTAAGTTATAAGTAGTATGTTGCGCAAAAAATGTATTTCTATCGCAAATGTAAACATAAAAAAATAAATATTTGCATTTTCTTTGCTTTCACAAGTAATTGACTTACTTCAAACTGCAACAAAACTAGTCTGAATACCATTGTTGTTCAAAGTCAAATCTAATTTGTTTTTAGTTCCGTTGTTTCGAGTATGTGATTGCGTACATAGTTGGCAACTTCACTGTATAGTGCATCGAAATATTTAAACTAGAATGCAGAGTAGGATTAAGGCAGATTCATGAGTGGAAACCCTTGCACATCTCTATGGCCCAACAACTTTGCCTTCATTTCAAATGTGTAGAGAATAGCTAACGTGTTTATCCGTTTGGGAAAGTTTTTAATTAAAAAGTGTGAGCGAAACATCCGGAGACAATATTAAATTTGTGACTACCAACAGTAACTGTGAAGGGCGTTTCGTAAGTAAGATGATAGGATTGTTGTGGAAATTAACGTTCATCCGCATACATATATATTCGTATTCATTTACGCGGCTTTGCACAATATTGTTATAAAAAATGTACTTTTGGAAGTTTGTCAATAACCAAGTGGAACCTTATCTGATAGATGTATAGTATTTTAATCAAATAAAGACATGATAATCATTCCTGTATGTTAAAATTTTTATATGTGAAATTAACAGCTAATACTTTGACATTATTTCTCTATCAGTAGGTATAATGAAATGATTTAACTATAGAGCCAAAAGGTATTCAAGTGGTGATAATTGGAATGTTAAGGAAACTATTCAGTACTGTATAAATATGAAATGCTTATAATTACACAGCACAGAGCATTTTGATTTGGCGTGATGGAACTGGAACACTAAATCTCAAATTCCAAGTCACTGGTAGTTACTTTAATCCTCTCTCACCTTTTTGTTCATGTTACTGAGTAAAATATAAAAATAATGAAACTGCTTTTTATAGCGTTTGTTGCGTTGAATTCATCTGATGACGGTTCATAGACAATTGTGGTTCTATTGACTAAAATACGAGACCGGAAGCGACCTCCAACCAAGACGATCCCCAACTTAGACCCGACCAGCGACTCATCTGCGTTGCCCATATATTATTATGCAGACCTGACACGAACCTAGTTGAAGAGACTGAATTCACATAATATATAGCGAACTAACAATCCGACCCACAGATTTACCACACCAGACCCCACATCCGCGACAGATTTACCATTTACGCCCGCAGATCTATTGGCGTACAAGTCAGGACGGACCAATATGTCGGACCGGTCCGCTAATGAATGGCGGTCTTTAGTGTTGAGAAAAATATTCTATCATATTAATCTTTTCAAATGAAAAGAAATTCAAATTTCTTTTTTTATACAGGGTTGTCGGTTAATCGCGCGGTGGTCTCTAGCTATCTTACCGTTGAAATAGGAAAAAAATGTTCCAAATAAAAGGTGTTCTTTCTGCGTAAAATAATTTCAAAGATGGCGGATTGCGAGTCTACCGTAAGTAGACATCAACTTCCTTATTTTAAATAGAAAATTTATTAAGCATAGTTGCTGTCTAAAGAGTCGGTATTATTTAGAAAATTTTACGTTTGTAGTAGGTACTTCACAAAAGTTGTATATCTCGGAAAATAGACCCGATCGAAGAATGAGGTTTTCGCTGTTGAAAAGATCGAAAAACGTACAAATGTTTTAAAGGTAGCTTTACTTCAAGAAAACAGTACAACATTACACTACAAATTTTCAAAATTGAAAAGTTTGAAATATGCTAAAGTCAATTTTTCAAATGGGGTGGGATGTTGAGTTTCATATCCATGAATGTGAAAATAAATTCTCTGTCGCGACTGATTTCGGATGTACTATGAGGGTTTTCAACTACAATTGCGAGAATATTAAATTCATTATCTTCAGTTATCATACGTTTTCTTCTGGTATTTTTTTGGTCGTTAACTGATACGATCCTGTCAAATCTATCCATCAGCCTTTCAAGTGACCTTAGTTTTGGATGCCTTCTATCAAGAAATCATTCGTTGTACGCTCGGGAAGCGAGAAGACAATTTTTTGAACACATTCTTCAAGGATATAAACCATATCAATTAGTTCTTGGGTGGTATGTTTCATGTTGATTACGCCCTTAAAGCAAGCACTAAATTTGATTAAATTTGACTACTCGTTTGACGTAACTGTGAGCCATGCCGCCTAGGATTTTTCCATTTTCTCCGCGCCATTGTAAAATAATAGAAAAATCGCAAATAGCTTGAAAACCAATAGATAGGCCTAAATATGCCTTAATAAAATCGAAAGAGAATTTAATTTCGCATTATAGATATGAAACCATCCCACCCCATCTGAAAAAATGACTTTTGCATGTTTCAAACTTTCTAACTTTAAAAATGTCTAGTTTAATGTTGTAATGTTCTTTTGAAGTAATGCTACCTTTAAAAGACAACAGCAGAAACCTCATTTTTCGATCGGGTGTAGTTTCCGACATGTTACAACTTTTGTTGTACTACAAACGTCAGTTTTCTAAGGATTACCAAATGGAGACTCCGTAGATAATAACTATGCTTAACAAACTAGTCCTTAAAATCTAAGCTAAATTCAAAAATGTAAAAATATACACGGTGTTCTATTTAAAATATGGAAGTTGGTGTCTTCTTCCGGTATATCCGGATGTCTGTCATTTTTGAATAATTTTCCGCAGAAAGAACATTCGAAAAGAAATACATTTTATTTGGAAAATTTTCTTCCTATTTCAGTAGGCTTGATAGATAAACCTGTAAACTTTGCTGGTTAAAGCTTTCAGCGATTACTGGGTTCTGTTGAATGGGAGGAACTTTTAAAAACTTTGTGAACTTGACGGTAATATTCATTATAGTTTGATGTGTAGACTATGATAAGATCCTTGTAAATATTGACATAAATCAAAACATCAAAAACTATTACGAACTATAACCTATAGATACGAAAGGAAGTATCATTTTTCAAACACTTTAACGGTTTCAGAGTTAGAAATCCGGAAGTTTACGGAAAAATACTAAATCATTGTAGATATTTATTCAAAGTCTTATATTTACCTAAATTATTTTCTGTTGACACTCAAAATTCGAAATAAATAACTTTTTATAAAAACTAGGACCGACTTTATTAGTTGATGCAATGAAAAATATAAAATAATATTAATTCTATTGTTGCTGGTACTTGTGAAGTTGGCGACCAAGTTCTTCTATCTACATATAACTGCACAATTTAGAAAGTACCAGCAGCAATAGAATTAATATTATTTCCTATTTTTTCAGGGCATCAACTAATAAATTCGATCCCAGTTTATGTAAAAAATCAGCACTCAATGGAACTAAAATTCGCTTCACGTTGTATCTATGGGATGTTATTTCAAAAGCGTCAAGACAACTTCAAGAAGCCATGAAATATATTTAGGAGTTAATAATTATTCCCAGCAGGATCTCCATTGTTTATTCATCAAAGTTTCATGGGAAGTGAGATATTAAATATTAATCCAGGACAATATATCTCATCCAAGTTCAAGTAAAGTACCTACATAAGGCAGGACGAGGAACAATTTTCTTATATCTTCTTGCAGTAGTTTGAAGTTGAGAGAAATACCAAAGACCAAATATATATGTATACCTAATCCTAGTTTTTCCCGAAAGCAAGCAATTTGTAAGGAATAACAAAACAACGAACAGATGCAATTGGCCTTTGAGCCACATGTAAATTCTTCAATCTATTTTTCCTTGATTTTGCAATGTCTGGAATGGTTTTGTACAAGATAAGACTGAAATTAAACTTTCGAATGGCGTTAGTACCTACCTGAAAAATATATGTAAGATGACATGAAAACGGAACTCTTTTATAGTTTTTGGATAATGAATTTTTTTATCAGTTTCAAATTTTCTGTCATCAAGGTCTTGATTTGAAATTGAAAAACAGATAAATCATGTAAAAATATCTTGTTGACAGTTGAAAGACAGGCGGGACGACCTTCTTGCTAATTTCTATTTACATTAATTTAGGAGAGACTTCATATACAATGTCCAATGAAATCGGGACCATATAGAGAACTTTTTATTATCAGTTTTAGGAGAAAAGTTATATCAACTTTTTGCATTTGTGTACGAGGTTTGTCGAAAAATGTAAGATTTGCTCAAAAGTATCAATCAATCAACAATTAAATCCATGCCTTTTTCGTAGGAATGGAATCAAATTCACTCACCAAATAAATATTCAAACTAAAAGTAGTTAAGAACACTTTCGATCAAGTTACCATTCATTAATCCAAACCGGTTTATCCGTTTTGGAACTATATTGTTTCAGAGAGATAGACTGACATTGGTGATAGCAAATTCGGTCCCTGGAGGTAGCAGATTAAGTAAAATGTTCTATACCCTTTTAATGATAGGAAAATTCCCTCACAATTACGTTTATTAGAGTTTTACAATATTGGGATATTTAATCTCTCTTTTCGTAGAAAAAAGTAATTAGAACTAATGGCTAAAAATGACTTACTTACTTTCCTAAATTCTGTTGAAGTCAGTGATTTTTTTGTATTCGATCTTCTCTCAATAGCACCAAACGATGAAAAGATTCAAATATATTCCGATTATTTGATAGATAATAACATATTTGAAAAGTCATATTTCCTCCTTTAATTTGGGCTAAAAACTCAGCTGAACTTACACAAATTACAAACACATGTGAATCTTTTTATGGACAAATTAACGGTTCGTTTTACAAGTGTCATCCAAAAGTTTTTATTATTACTGATAAACTTTAAGAATTTCAAATGGATACTTATGTAAAATTACAAAGTGTACATTCAAATACTGAAATTGCCAACAGTAAAGTTAAAAACCATCAAAAATTATTGAATCATATACAAAAAACCAAATAAGCCGTTTGAATTTTATGAAATGAGTCTCATTTCACTTTGGCGTATAAAATTATAATATCTGGGCGACTGAGCTTTGCTCGGGTAATACAGGATTTCGAGTGAGTCTATAAGGAAATTTAATTAAAAATGCAAGTAACGCCAATCAATTTCTCGGCCCTTAAAACCCCTTTTTGCACATTTTTATCCAAATCTGCGAATCATTCAAGAAAAAGATTATGGATCCCGAAGGTGACACCCGCGCGTTTTGTCAGGAAAGCCACTTCTACTTTTGAACATTACCTATATACCAAATTTCATCAAAATCGTTGGAGCTGTTTCTGAGATTTTTTTATGTATATATTCAAGAATTACTCGTATTAATGTATTAAATTAGATATGTACAATTTTTTTTCATTGGAAATTTCCGATGAAATTATCAGAAACTCTTATTAACACCTTTAATTTATAAAAAAAATAAGTTGATCAGGATACGAACCGAGGATCTCCAGATTACCAGGCGTGAGCTTAACCAATGAGCTACTCATATTGCGTAAGTTAGTGGGCTCATATCCACATATCATTAATAATTTTTATAGGAGATAGAATTTTAATTGCTGAAAACGATTTTTTATGTGAATGTGAATTCAACCAATCGATTTAATACACTCTAAAACCCATACATATGAATTTTCTTCGAAATCTGTATACCAGATTCCGAGATAAAATTTGCATATTTATATATATACAAGCATTGCTCGTTTAATATAATTAGATAACTAATGACATTTCTCATTGATGGTTATGAAATATTTCCGTTTTGTCGTTAATTTTTATCTAAATTCACGAATTGTGCCCTGAGGAAGAGAAGAGAATAAACATTCTCGAAAGCTTGGCATAATCCAAAGAATTTTAATTTTATAAATGACTGCATCTCCAGCAAAAATCTCTTTTATCAAATATTGAACCAGTCAAGGATTCAAACTCAAATAAAATTATTTAAGTATAGTATTTTAAGTTTTATGTAAACTTTGTCTAGAATGTAGATGTAGGTATATTTTTATTTTATTTGATAAAACAAAATTATTCAGTGTGGACCTTTTATTTTACTGGCCCTTTATAAAAAAGCTTTGTACGGTCTACGACAGGACCAAATTTGCCTTTATATTTTCGGGTAAATACAAATTTTAGGACCGGGGGGGTTATAATGTAACTAGCAACTGCAATGCGACCGCGACTATTGCACAATCGTCGCTGTCAAAACGTCGATTTTGTACAGAGTTGCCGCTCATTCAATGTAGAGCCTAAATTGATGCTCGAATAAAATTATCGAAGCGAAGTTGATTGCATGTATTTTTGAATAATTAAGGATTTTCTTAATATGTTCTTTATACAATAGCTATTTTCACTTATTTTTCCAATATTTAATAGAGAAGGTCTAATAGACTACATGTAGACAGTGGCAACACTGAGACAACAACGCGATTGCAACTGGTTGCTAAATTTTACATGATCGGGGGCCGAACTGCCTTTATTGTCCTTGGGAAGGAATTTGCCTGTTCCCACACATACACACGTTAAATTTAATTGAAAAAAAATTAAAAACACTCTCGATAAGTTAGGGGGGTTAAAATGTAAATAGCCAAACCGTTTTGACAGTCTGTTGTAAATTTAATTTCCAACAGGAAACTAATGGTTCATCATAAGCTTGCATTGGTATTAATTTTCAAGCAAATTTAAGAAATTAATTCTGATGCTGTTCAAAACGGTCCATTTATCATTGAGACAGAACATAAGTGATAATCAAACTAGGCAATTGAATTTTCTATGAAAAGCGATAATGTCACCTTTAACTAGAAAGTTTGTCTCTTTTCACACTAACAGATACAATAATGAACATATTAAGTAATTCAAACAAAACCTCTATAAGCTTCATCCAGCACGTACGAACATCCCAGGTCAGAATCCCTTGCGGAATCGCTGGCCCGTTTTAAATTAAATTTTGGGCATATATGCGAAGAGAAAGGACCATCGCGTATACATGGAAAGCAACTAGGAACGTTTGGATAATTTAGATATGTACACCCAAGCCCAACAGAAGCCGAACATAGGGAAGCAAAAATATTCTCCATTATCAGTGCGTAGATATGTTCTGCGGCTGCGGAGTTTGTCTATTAAATAAAGATATAAATGAAGTTATAAATGAAAAACACAAATATTTTCTGAGAAAATTATCGGACACATGCGTTTACTCGAACAATAGCAAATTAGTCTGATATATTTATGCGGGCTATGTTCGCATCGGCTTGGTCCTTACTGTATAAGGGTAGAGGGCAGTATAGTTAAATTGGGGCAGATAGATTCCAAGCAATGTTTTTTGCTCGATATACTGCGAGGGTGACCGAAAAAGTATATATATATATATATATATATATTCCAGATTCCAGATGAACAAAGCCGAGTGTGCGGTTATATTACAAAGATTAGAAATGCGTGTTCCAATCCCACACATGATACGATGAGTACTGGAAGTAGGTGGTCTAATATCGCGATTTTATCGGACAGATTATCTCAGAATGGTTAGATTATTTTCCATTATGGATTATAATGTATGATTTATTCCATATAAAACAGTACATAGATTAACGAAATAACAAAGTACAGTAGGTACCTATTTGATGAGAAGGGTAAGGAGTGCTAAATAATAGAATACATATCAGTCATTTGTATATATACCAGCTGTTTTAGCCGGCACTTCCAGGGCAAACAATTTCGTAGATTGTGGAACGAAAACATAAAGTCATCAAAAGTCTTGAGTATGGAACCCTTCTATGAGACCTACTCGCACGTAGAACCAGTCCGAACACCAACCCAGATCCATCCACAGACATGCACCGAGAGAGAACAGCATCATAATTTTCCCTACATGTGTCTTTGGAATTTTTTGGTATGGAACCCTTTACCTTTAAATCCCAGTCGCACTGAGAGACTCACACAAAATAGTCCAGTGACATACTACATACAAATATATACCGAAAAATCCACGAAAATTCAGCCACAGAGCTCAGATATAATTCTTTGGAAATTACAGATATGGAACCCTCAACCAAGGAGGCCCAGCCAGGCACACTTACAGCCATTACCAGATCATTCTACATACATACATGGTAAAAACACTATCAAAATCCAGCTAAAAAGTTCCGAAATATACAATAGACTTTCAGATACGGAACCCAGCACATACAGTCCCAGAAGCACTGATAGTTTAACAGTACTTTTACTAAGGTATAGAATACTATTTGTAAACTTTGGTATGATAAACACGTGTTCATAAAATTATTGAATTCAAAATTCAACTCTGTTGAAACTTCAATCCAAAATATTGGAAATTCCATATTTTTGTGTTGAATTTTCAATATTTTGTATTGGAAATAAATTTTTTATAGTGTACACAATGTATTAACCATAGTATCTTTTTACATCATGGTATTAACTTAATACTATAAGGCTTGCCGCAGCAGTCACTATATCACATATCACATTATAAACAAGTGGAATTAAAACAAAAAAATAAAAATAGTTTTTATTACACATTTAAGATTTTAACTGTACCGATGAGTACCTACTAATGCTCTCCTTTTCTCGATTTGAACTATACTTATGTATATATGTTTGCCAGCAACAGCAATTCCATAACAAATTACTCTTTGTCTACCACAACACAAAATTAAACGTTAAATGTTAAATTAACAACAACGTCTGACGTCTGACAATTGCGACAACTTACAGTGAACGTGAACAGCGCGACATAACCATAGAGTAATATATACGACGATCTGCCAGGGAGTACCCATATAGCACAGAACAGAGACGTATATATACGCTCCATGCTCGTGCGTAATTCTAGTGACGGATCCCATTGTCCGACATTGTCGTTCCATGTCGAAGAAATAGTTAGTGATCTTGCTTGAATGAGATAATATAATTAATCAATATTGGATCACAATTGGAGCTTAATAGGCGGCGAGATGTCTGCAATCTAAGTACGAATTCAAAATTTCAAGTCTCTAGACCGTATGGGGCCTGAGAAATCTCTGCGGAGTCCATTGATACAAGAACCGAAAGTAGTAAAACTATTTAAAAACATCCAACAAAAAAAAACATTTTAGAGCAAAAATTATGGTTCAAGTAGTTAATTTTTGGTTTCAACTTCAGTACATTAAAATAAACAAAGTAATATATAAAGAATGAAAAAATAACAATAACAGTGATTATTTTCTATAGCAATCGCGTTTTTAATCAGTTGTCAATGTACGCCGTCGCTAGGCAATGGCTAGGCATTACATACGCCGCTGAGAAGTAGTTCCAATCTTTATTTATTTATTTATTTATTTTAGAAAAGCTATAAGAACACAAAATATAGCCTCTGACACCCGCGCAGATATAGAAAATTCAATAAAAAAAAGAATTATTGAAATCGGATTAGTAGTTTTCGAGATTTTCGTGGTCATACGAAAAGTCCTTACTGGTATATATTTTCTATGTATATTTCACGAAAAAAATAAGAATATGAGAAAGTTCTTAATACTTTCAAGTGACTATTAATACTTTTTCTCAATTTTCCTCTGATTTCCAATCAATCTAGAGCATTCGCCAAGATTTTCATTGATCTACGATGTGTTTACTTCCCTCCAGCTTCTCTAAGTAGCTATGAAAGGGAAGTATTGTAATTGTGTGACATTTTCGGAGTCCGGTTTTCAAAAGATGTGCCAAGATTATTTCAGAAACAGACAGATCGATTCTGTTGCTTTCTTTTTTGGTTCGTAATGTATCGATACTGTTCGCCAGTGACACAGAATAATCATCCTGCTCGCACTAGTTACTGGGCATTAGCCGAAAAACGTGCTCTGATCTAGACTGAGTCGCGGAAACGGTAGTAGTAGAGGTTTCGGGTAAAATTTTCTCTGATAAAAGTGACCAAGAGAAAATGCTGGGTATAAGTTTCGAATTTCTAAAATGGCAACCAGAGGGCGTAGCAGTTAACTCAAATTTAAATATCGAATTTGCTCAAAAAATTTCCTTATTAATTGATATCAAAAATTCTGTGGAAAATACGGAATTTTATTCAAGCATAACTTTTTTGTGCTTTTTCTCAGATAAGGCGCTATGTGTGGGTTGTAAAGGGCTCTCAGAAGAATACTTTAGGCAAGTTCAATCAAAATCCTTAGAGCCGTTTTCGCGCTATAGTCTTGAGCAAATCACGTCTTTTGGCTATAGCTCAACACCCAATGTATACAGGATTCTCATTCAGTGCCACCGGCGAGTGATATTGGTACCAAACAAAATAAAAAAGAAAGCAACAAAATACACCGATCCGTTCCCGAGATAATGCTGTCACAGATAGACAGACAGACGGACAGACGGCAGACCAATGGCTGAAAATATGTTCATTAGACTTAGAAAACTCTGAAACGTCAACATTTGTAAAAATCTCGATACCGAAAATTTCACACGATTACAATAGTTTCCTTATACAGCTACTATAGAGTAAAAAGATAACTTCACTATATAAATAATGAAAATAATTGTATCTTGCATATTGTGCATATACTCTAATTGCTCAGCAGAGAAGATATAGGCAAATTTTTAAGATTCAATTCGAAGTTAAATCTATTCATTTAAAAACAGTTTTCCATTTTAGAGAACATTCGTCTGAAATGCTGAACAATAAATTAATGATTCAATTTAAATTCAATTCATGTCTTTTTAGGAACTTTTATAAAAATAATTTTCAAAACGCTTCAAACGAAGTAAAACAGAGCATTGAGGAGAAGTACGGAAATTATTCATTCACTTCAATCATTTTCAAATTTTATTCAGGTAGGCAAAGTGAAGTTCAAAATATATGGACAGACTTTTAATTTAATTTAATTTTAAATATTTGATATGATCGTTACTTTAGTACAAGTTTGTGCATTTCTTTCAATGTTGATCAATATAATGATATAAGTGATGTTTCAACATTATGCAGTTTTACATCGGGATTTGGATCTGCACCAGCACAAAAGTGATGCAGCAGCTAACGCTTAACATCCATACGCATCGTCCAGGATTCCATGATTCAGTTCATATTTTGGAAAATAAAAAGAAGTTCTCATAATCAGAAAGTGTTAGATGTAGATTTACCACAATAAATTACATGACACCTTATTACTTTTTCAATATTACCAGCAGTTGGAGCACATAACAGTGACAAAAACTGGACAAAGAACAATGATAGTAGGTAAGTAATCATTATTATTATTCTAAGAAGACATTAAAAATATTTTTTACAAAAAATTGGACCGACGTTATTAGTTGCACTGAAAATACAAAATAATTATTAATTCAATTGGTGCTGTTAATTTTGAAATTGTGCAGTTGCAGTAAGATTGATAACTTTTGGCACCAAATTCACAAGTACCAGCACCAATAGAATTAATATTATTTTGTATTTTTCAGGGCATCAACTCATAACGCCTATTTTTTATATTTATTTCACACTTTTGAGTATAACATTAGTCACAAAAATCGTTGAACGTTCACTAAAACCAATGAAGATAGTACTTATTCTATTACCCACTTATATTCTTTGCTTTTAGTTGTTATTATTGAGTACTCAAAACGTCGCTGCGGAAATACGCCTAAGTATTTTAGATGTTACCATTTTACCACCGTTGTAACTCGAAAACCGTAACTCTAAGGAAAACAAATGTTCATTATAAATGTTGCCGCAAATAATTAGGTCTTTCATGTAGTACCCACAGATTTTATATTTTCGAAAGAAATCGTCCTCTCCACATAGCAAAAATATCCATATTTGAGAATTTAACATGCTTCTATCTCGAAAACCGTAACTCTTTTGAAAAAAATTTCAATTTAAACGTTTCCTCATATTGTTCTATCTTTAATTATACCATCTCACATTTTCGATTTTCCAGAAAATTTTCCTCTTCCACCCCCCTTTGGGGACGGTTTTCGGAGGGAAGGAGATTTCGTATTTGCGTTCTTATGAATATGGGACCATTTCTCAAGCTTCATCAAATGAATCAAAAATCATCAAAATCGGAGCTCGTTTACTACATAAGAACCGCGCACGAACCAAAAAATAAAAATAAATCAGACCGTCGAATTATTTTATAATTGTATACCTCCTCCGTTCGGGGATCGTCGGTCAATAAAATAATACCAAACGTTATCAATTAAACAATAATCAGTTCAATTCCAAAGGATAATAATACAATCATAAAGGTTTTATAGATTCTCAACAGATACCACTTGACTCTGAAACTATTTAATTAAAAAAAAAACAAGAGCTATTATACAGTGCGGCCGTACAGTAAGGAACAAATTCAATAACTACTCATCTAAGCTTTTTTTTGAAAATTCCGCGAACACGTTGATTAAATTTTTAATGAAGCATTTTTTAGAAAATAAAATTATTATACAGGGTGGTTGCAAAAAAGCTGGGCAGATAGCAACTTCATTTTTTTTAATAGACACCCCTATTTTTTTTTAAATTAACACGTGTTAAAAGACATCATTCGCCAGTATCATAAACTCGAGCAACAATACATTTAAATCAAAGCAGGCCATGGGTGGGCTGTGACTTTTTGACAGAACACGTTATTGTATGTTGTACTTTATTTCTTTGTTGTTAAATGTATTTCTCGATTTTTAAATATTCTAAGTACCTTTTTACATAGTTTCAATAGTTTTTTTTTTATATTTTTGTCTTGTAAAGTTCACATCGAAAATCTTATCATCAAAATGAGACTTACTGAGACGCAGAGGATAGAAGTATGCGAGTTATTCAATCAAAAATATCCTGATCGGTCAACATCTTCTCACTCAAAAGTAAGTAAGATAGAGGTCCCCGGACCTTTAGACATTTTTCTGTGGGGTTACATTAAAGGACAAGTTTTTAAAACAAAATCTACAGATTTCGACGACTTAAAAATTCGTATTGCGCAAGAAATAGGATGTATTACACCGGAATTCATTAATAATGTCCAGAGGGAGTTTATTATTCGTTTAGGTTACTGTCAATTAACAAATGGAACACATTTTCAACATTTGTTAAAATGAAATTAATTAAAATATGTAATACATTCTCTAGTATCTTATTGGCTCATGTCCTGTTTTGATTTAAATATTATTGTTCCCAATGTTTATAATACTGGCAAATACATTTTTTAACACGTTGTAATTTAAAAACAGTTCAATTTAGGTATTAGACGTATTTCATGAAAAATGCTTAGAATTTTGTCAGGAATCTAAAAATGTAAAAAATTAGGGGTGTCTATTTAAAAAAAAATAGTTTACTACCTGTCCAGGTTTTCTGCGACCACCCTGTATAATAAATTTATTATCAGAAAAATGGATACCACTTTTCAAAATGGCGGCAAAAAACAAAGGCTGGGGGTCCCAAACTTAGTACATATGAGTATTTACGGATGATTACATGTACTAGATTACCAAGTTTCATACGTCGCGAGTAGTTTTCCATGTACCCTGTTGACTGGAGTATCAGATCTATCTATATCTAAATCACGAACACTTGAAACAAATAACCGATTGAAATGTGAATTTGGCTCATCAAGATTTGCAATTCAGTACAAAAGGTCTATGCTCGTAAATCATCCGAACTAGGAATGCTGTATTAACTAATTTATTATTGAATCACGAGAAGACGTCAAATGGATGAACGCGTCAAAATGTCACTAGGAATATTGCACTCGTGTTGCATATATGTATCTCCTACTACACATACAGGAGACAGATAACTTTAGCATGGAAATTGAAAGCCCCAGCTCTTGCTATGGCAGATCGAGCATACGTGGTTTATTGGGTGGAATTTTTAGGTAGAATGTTCCAGGGGAGAAGCGACATGATAAGCTCGAACTGACGTTGATTTTATTGCGCGCTGGGAACAGATCCGGCTCTTTCCTCCTACCATAAACATCGTATCGGAAAAACCGGAAGGGATTACGAGGAAATGCAACGAACCACTTTAGAAAATTCTTATCTCTTCTAATGGAGACGAAAATAAATCCTTTCAATATTATTCGAATGTAAAGGAGGGCCTATTTTTGAAAAGTAACATTTAATACGTAAATTGAACGATTTTCAAAAGAGCTTCATATGAATCTTTACTGGTTATTGATCCAGTGGAGCGGGCAAATTCTGCATGGCTTTGATGAAATGATAGCAAATATTCAACTATACGAAAACTCATTTTCCTTCAGAATACAGATACGGATCTAGAAAATCATACAAATAAATAGAGAATAATTTCAATAAATGTTAGAGCAAATTTGTATGTACTAGACATGTTAGGTTCTAGATCTAAGTATAAATTTCAATGTATGAAAGGAAACAGAATCATGGAAGTCTGTTTTACTGAAAAAATATTAAATTATTTGGTGAAGGTATGCAAAATTTTGAATGAGTATCTATCACAAAAATGAAGACAAATCAGTAGAAAATATGAACAAAGTGATGACCAAAGAGTGAGATATTGAAGAAATGGTATAAGAACATTGGTACCTGTGCGAAACACTTTGCGAGTCTTTTTGAAACTTAATGATAAAAGTATAATATCTTTCACTGTTATAGAATGTTGATATTAAGTTATATATATATATATATATATATATATATATATATATATATATATATATATATATATATATATATATATATATAATATAAAATCTAAAAATAATCATAAGAAATACTTTTAATAATTCCACAGCATCCATTACCGACTAAACAATCATTCCAAGAACAAGTACTTAACATTAACTATCGAGAATCCATATAGGCCATATGTTAAAATAATAAAATACTTCATTGAATTATTCAAATCAGATATGCTAGTTTTCTAGGAATATAATAATTATAATATCAGAAATACATATCAATTTATCTTGAAGATGGAAAGAGCAATGTCGAGATTAACCGGCATATAATATTTCATGGACTTCTATAAAAGAAGAATAACAATAATTAGGTACATAGCGAAAATGCGTTGATAAATATAATTTTACAGTAAGTAGGAGTAAAGAAGCACCATAAAGGAACACTAGATATTTACAACACGAGAAATATTCTCTCAAGGTCACGTTCTTATAAGCTCATGTTAATTTTCATCACATAAATTTTCTGTTGCAGATACTGAATAACTATTTTCCCTCTCAGCTTGTTCAGTTGAATGTGTTTGGAGTACTAGTAAGTGGTAAAAATGGACATACATGAGAAAACAAGTAATTCATTTATTTCATTAATATTTGGAGATTGGGTTGACGAGTAGTAGTTTTATAACTCTAGATGTATTTCGTTAAGGTTATATCAAAACATACTATATTAATTTTTCTCGTCTTTGAAATTGTATTTTGCATATTTTCAATAGCTACTTTCCCTATTCGCTGGACAAATGAATGTTTGATGTAGGTACATATTTACCATAAATGAGAAAATAATTAGATTGACCGCACGAAGCATCATTAGTTTTACAATCAGCTATGTAGGTATTTCCCGAAATGTAGTTGTTGCCTAATTTTACAAGTAAAGTTCTATGGATTTTCGAAATTTTGTTTTCCAGAATTTCCACTGAATATTGGATAGTCTAATGGACAATGACTGAAGCCCCAATGTGTAAACTCTTTATTCATACATTATATTATTGATCAATTTATTTACAAATTAACTGTAACCAATAAATATCTATGACTCAAATGAATTTATTGAATAGCAATACCTATTAGTTCATAGCATAGTGTTGCAACATAGAGTTCGTAACTATTATTTCAAAGTTATGAATTTTCTAAAAACACTTATCTGAGTTTTCTTATAAGAATATAGATATTGCTTGTCTAAAGAATTTGCTGTATTTATTGATAGTTGCGTATCCCATACCCGCTAAACTAAAACAGTAACTATGCAAGAGAAATCATTAAAATAAGCCCTATTATTATTATCTGATTTGTGATTTGAATAAATTCAAAGTTTTGTTTGTTATGAGATTATGTCCAAATTTGCCGAGAAATATCAACTAATGAACACCCAATATCAATATAATTGCAATGTTGCCAAATTATTTGATCGTTCTTATGCGAGGATGGCAACTGACCTTACGAGTGGGTATAAAGAATTTACATTTTTAAACCATTCGCACCTCTCAACTCGAAGTAATACATTCGCAAATAAGTGGTGATTCTCAAGAATAGGTCGCCTGTGCTACATATATGCATACAATCATGCAATTTTTTCTACATTTTCAGGCCAGAGCTATACCTAGTTTTCTACTAACGAAAAAATAATAATGGCAATCACAATTTAATTAATAACAATACAGTGGAAAAAGACCACTACGGTAACATTCCTATTAGTTATTGATCAAGAAGGAATTTACATCTATCGGATAACACAAACTTCAGATTCAATAATTGGTCTTTCTTCAACCCATATCTGAGATAAATATTTTTTACAAAAAATTGGACAGACGTTATCAATTGGTGCACTGAAAAATAGGAAATAACATTAATTCTAGTGGTGCTTTTACTTTAGAAGTTGTGCAGTTGCAGTTAGATTGATAACTTTTGGCACCAACTTCATAAGTACCAGAACCAATAGAATTAATATTATTTCGTATTTTTCAGAGCACCAAATGATAACGTCGGTCTAATTTTTGTAAAAAATATTTGTTTCACACTTTTGAGTGAAACATTAATCACGAAGATTGTTGAACGTTCACTAACACCAAGGAAGATAGTACTTATCCTATTACCCACGTATATTCTTTGCTTGTAGTTGTTATTATTGGGATCTCAAAACATCGCTGCAGAAATAAGCTCAAGAATTTTAGATGTTACCATTTTAACACCGATTTAACTCGAAAACCGTAACTCTAAGGAAAAAATGTCCATTATAAATGTTGCTACAAATAATTATGTCTTTCATGTAGTGCCCACAGATTTTCAATTTTCGAAAGAAATCGCCCTCTCCACATAACAAAAATACATATATTTGAGAAATTAACATGCCCCTATATCGAAAAACTCTTTTGGAAACATTTTCAATTTAAACGTTTCCGGATATTTTCCTATCTTTAATTATACTAGCTCAGATTTTCGATTTTCGAGAAAATTTGCCCCATCCACCTCCTTTGGGGGGGTTTTCGGAGGGAAGATTTCGAATTTGCGTTTTTATGAATATGGGACAATTTCTCAAGCCTAGTACGTATAGTATTTTAGATTTAACCATTTTACCAACGCTGTAACTCGAAAACCGTAACTGCAAGGAAAAAATGTTCATTAAAAATGTTGCTACAAATATTATTGTCATTCATGTGGTACCCAGAGATTTCCAGTTTTCGAAAGAAATCGCCCTCTCCTCATAAAATACACATAAGTGAGATTTCAACACGAATGTAACTAGAAAACCGTAACTCTTTTGAAAAAAATGTTCTATTTAAACCTTTCTGGATATTGTCCTATCTTTAATTCTGGCATCAAGAGTTTTCGATTTTTCAAATGAATCAAAAATTATCAAAACCCGAGTACGTTTACTATATACAATGCGCGTGTCAAGTCTTAGAAACGATTACTGTCTATTTTTTTTCGCTGAAACAAAAAGCCTCAAAATTATTTTATTGTATATACCTGACCTAAAAATTTTGTTGAGATGTTGCGTATGAGCCTCTGGTACCCAGACAAGATTTTTGGCGACGAGTAGCGACAATTATGTATTATTCAAACAAAACTTAGCTGAAGTCTAAAATCACATTTCATAAACAAATATGTTTTTAATAATAATTACGCATTAAGATCATCCATCATTGATTCTTTAACAAGGTGAATATTTTTTCATCTTATTATACCTCTGATAACAATAAGAGAACAAGAGAACAATAGCTAATTTCATGTGTATTGGCGATCTCATTAGTAATGAAATTAAGATTTTAGTCCGAAGGATAAGTAATACAATAATAATATAAAACAAACATTTATAAACTATTGGATGTGATATTTGTCTATTTGGATAAAGATAATAGCTATAACTATTTCAAACCTGATGATGCGTTCATCTTCTTTTCTAGAACCTGATCAGCACTGGTATTCCTATTCGTTTTCTTTTTCGTATATCTACTACTAACTTATTCTGACAATTATTCGCAATGCCACACAAAAATTTATTGACCTCAAAATCTCATTAGTTTTTGCTTCGGACTAATTATCTATATGTCGTGTAACGTGATTAGTTAATTATGTACTAGGAGTTATTATTTGTTGTATTATTAGTATGTGTTTATTCTAATTCCTTCTTAGTAATTCTTTTTTATTTTTGTCTACTTCGTTCTTGTTCTTGTCTAATTCATTCTTGTTCTTCTTTTTCTTGTTGTCCACATTTCTCTTGATTTTCTAGGAACTTCATAACTTCTGCAAAATTTGACAATTCGTCGTAATCTTTCGATCTGACATTCACCATACATTCTCAGCAAAATGCGAAGCATCCTACGTTTGACATCAATTGTAATGTTTAACTATTTGCTAAACGTTATGGGGTGAGTTCACTTGCGAAATACTCCAAATTTCATAGATTGCTTCTAAAACGTTTAGTTTCAACACCTTGTAAACAACCTTCTGTAGTAGTACAACTGTCGCAACTTGTCACTTAGACTATTGTGTTTCAGAACTACTATCGACTTATGACTCCAATTGACTGATTCAATAAACTGACTGTGACCCGTGATCGACACGCTGAATCTTGACGTGACATTCATAGACAATGTTCTACGATTATTCTAGACGCTTGAAATAATGTTCTAGACGCTTGTCAAAATGACAATACTGTGACAAAGTGTACCCCACAAATAGTTTCTGGAAAGTTCGAGAATAAATCTGCTAATTCTAGAACTAATTAATGAACTACATATGAAACAACTACAGCAAAAAATGAATTAGAACAAACACAAAAACATATTAAAACGAATAACAACTTCAAGTAAATGATAAACTATATACGTTACAGTATTTTAGTAATATTTTGTTTGCAGATGGAATAAAACGTATTGTAATGGAATGTTCTATTCGAATGTGAAATAACATAATATGACATGTCTCAAACCGATTTTAAAGTTGGCATTAGGTAGGAGCGGTCAAACAAGTCAAGAAGTGAAAAAAAAATCTATTGTGTCCAATTACTCTACCTTCCTTCCGTCCCGACAATCGTTGCAGTACGATTCATTTTTTTTCAGCATTGCTAATATTCAATTTTGACGTAGGATTTTTCCCAGAGTATGAATCAGCAGTTTCGAAATTTTTCGATTCACTAGATGATTTTTTTCCTACTTTTTCTCAGAAACGCACTTTGACATGATCATGTAGGGCTATAATGAAAATTTTTAGACAGGTTTTATCAAAATCGTTACACCCATTTTGGTCCTATAATCTTGAGCAATTCATGTTTTTTGGCTATTCTGCAGCAACTGAAGCCGGATGCCCATTCTACGCGAGAGGTTAGTGGTATCGATACTTTACCAAACAAGAAAATGAAACAACAATACTTTCTTTATTTAGCTACTTGAAGTAACGCTAGGACAATAAAAATGCAAATACGCAATCTTCGCAGTTATACTTGGCTTATTTCATGCATATTCCCAAACCTGGATATTTGAAGATTATCTAAAACGCGATGGAAATTTTAAATAATGTAATAATGTTGATGTTTTGGCGTAATAAATAAATCAACCTTGAAGGAGCATTATTTAACACAAAATATACAGATAATACTAATAATTAATCATTATGCATCCATCATCATCATGATCAAATTGTACAGACAGAGCTTGTACACAAAATTTTAATCGCAGTCAAAATCAGACATTAATAGTATTAGGTACTGTATAGATCAGAGCTGGGAAAGTTACTTTTGAAATGTAATTAAGTTACTTTGCGTAGTTACTTAATAGAAAGTAACTTTAGTTACTTAGGTAACTAGATACTTATTTACGAATGTAGCTTAGTTACAAGTTACAAGTAAGTAAGTAACTTAAAAAATAGTTCTTTTTATAGTTATTTTTGGATGGAGAAAAATAAAAGATTACAATTAAAACCATTATATTGAAATCTCTTCAGATCACATTCAACCCTGCTTAACTTCCAATTTCCATTGATATAGAAAATATTCTTCTAAACGAAAACCTAATTAAAATAGAGTGCATTGTTCTCAATAATAAAATGTCCATAATTGTGAATTCAAAATTTGATAATATAAAGTAAGTAGAGAAAGTCACCTCCGAAAAGAGTACAGTTACAGTTATAGTTACAGTTTTAATAAAGAACCAAGTGTAACTTAGTTACTAAAAAGTATCTTAGTTACAAGTTCTTTCCCAGCCAGATATACAAATGATTTGAAATTTGTCACATTAAAAAAACCGATTCCATCAACTAGTTCTCGACATGGCGGAAGCTTGATTCCCCCACTTCCCACAGCTTGAGCGATTAAAACTATAAGAACAGACAGACAGCTAGCTATACGGCGTATGTCGGCTGACAAATGTCAGACTATAAATCTTGTGTGCTGTGGTGGGTTATACGGAGCGACAACAAAATAGTTATATATATACATAATAGTTGTTGCATAAAGGTGAATGTCAAACGAAGGGGTGCCATAACAGCCAGAAACTGACTGCTTCAGACAGGAAACATTACTTTAGAGAAAGTTTGCTTGGCTTGATAGTGATGGAGGTAGGGAGAGAAGAATGAGTTGGTACTTTGGCAAATATCAAGTACGTAAAAGAGCAGCAGTTGTGTCACAAAGATCAATTACTTGAAAAAATTATTTAAAATGTCTTGTAACGATATGGATTTCATAGTGTCTCTCTAAACCAAATAAAAGTAGATTAAAACAATAAATTTTAATTCGGTAATCCTGATGTCCCTCTTCATAGCAAAATGAAAAATTACTAGAATTATTGACAAAATCGTATACAGGGTTCTGTAACTCAGTTCCCATCTTCTTTATGTATATCTGCATCTAAATTCGTATATTATCTCCAAAAATACCAAACATAAAATATACATTTTCTTATCAGACCAGTAAAGCTCTAACATTGCTTGCATCGGAAACTTGGGCCATGACACAATCAATTCAAGAAAGTGGGAAATGATAAAACATTGACAGTTCAACTACCAACTGTACCGAGTATACAAAGATTCTGATACGCCTACTTTTTATTGGAATAAGAAGGTCTTATAGAAATATTTTACCCCGCAAAACATATGACTATTCAAGTCCCAGGAGGAAATAGAACGACGACAAAGACTACGTCCCTAATTATATGAAAACATTCCAAATTACAAACTGGAGAACGAAAGCATCAAATAATGTTAAATGACGAGACTAGACTAACATAATGATGGCGAAAGCAGAAATGAAATTTCTACGACACAAACACAGATATCTTTGAGAAACAGAACAAGAAACCGGGATATTAGACAAGTTTATGAAGTCACAAACATCCATAAGTGGTTAGTATAATGACGGTAGGGAATAACTCACCCACAGGAGAGATCATGGGGAGGAATCCGGAAGACACAGACCACTGATCTGATAGGAAAAACATATACAACTCATGGTACAATAATGTACCATGATACAACGTACCTACACCTAAGTTCATACATGTTGAGAAGTTGTGATAATATTGTATTGCTTGTTACTTGTTATTTTCGTCGAAGAGTTGTGTATATTTTAGAACTTTTTGCTAGTAACTCAATGGCAGCAATCTTATCAACTTTAACTTAAAAAAAATATTTATTCAATTAAAATGTTACAAAATTATAATACAAAAATGACGATAAACTAACATAGTGACTATATGAATCTAGATTCACAAGTTGTTTCTCTAGTTTAGAATCCAACTATTTATACAATACCAAATAAAGATTCAGCAATTAAG
Organism: Crioceris asparagi; assembly: GCA_958507055.1. NCBI lineage: Eukaryota > Metazoa > Arthropoda > Insecta > Coleoptera > Chrysomelidae > Crioceris > Crioceris asparagi. The sequence continues at coordinate 74,521,256 of OY293828.1, forward strand.
AAAATAAAATAAATGACAAAATATTACAATGAGCTTTTGTAGCGAGACATTTACTAAGCATATTATAGGATGGAAAATAACAATAATTAACAATGAAGCTGCTGACTGTGTCTTGAAACATAGTATTACAATGGCCTTTGATAAATCTTGGAAGTGCTGTTGTATGATATTTAATACTTGGAGATTTTATATTTGATAATGAAGTTTTAATTACAACTTTAAACAGAATTTTAATAAACTCTAATATTATTTTATAAAAGGTTATCTGAAAACATATAACATAGGTACATATACAAACAACGCTGTTAGTTGTAAAATATTTTTTCATCGAGAAACAGATAAATAATTTTGTCAATAATAAAATTGTTATTCGATCGAACTAAAAACAGCGAGAGATACAGAAATAATTAAAATACTTCTTTGAAATAATTAACAAAGTTCCAGATGTTTCCCCGATTTTATCCTCAGCATTCATCTGTTTGAGATTTATACAATATTTTTTCCTTTGTCCATCAAATTATTCGATGTGTTTTTTTCCAAAGAAAGTTTTTTCTTATGAAGAATGACAAAGTTCTTTCATTTAGAATTATTTTTTTAAATATTTCTTGCCATACCAAATTATAAGACATTAATTGGCAATTAAGAGCACAAGAAAGACTTCAAAGATGAAATAAATGAGAAAAGATTGCCATTTTAGAAAAAGTTTCATATTCCCTTTTAATTATTAATAAAAAGAAACTCAATTTGTAATAATGTTATGGATATTACTTGGAACAATTTTCTATGGTTATAGTCATCTGTGTGTTTCTTTGACGATGGAGAAATTATGGCATTGGATAATTTGAAATAAAGATTGAAAGCAAGACATAATTTAAAAGTATTCCATTAGCCAGAAACGAAAGTAAAAACATGACTAAATTTCGATATCTGATTGATATGTCTAACAGTAACCACCGATATATCTATATAAATATGAGTTTTGGAATGATCAAGTTAAAACAAGAGCCTATCTGCTAGATATCATCATTAATTATATGGTTAGTGATGTTCGTTGTTCAGTAAATGAATCAATGGTTCGTTATCTCAATAAGTATAATTTCAGGAATTGTGGTTGCAGGTAAATTTATTCAATTTAGAAAAGGTACTTATGATCTGTTGAATTCTGCACTTAGCTTCAAAACCGTGGTCACCTTTTTTATCTACTGTCGCAGCCAAGAACCGATGATACTTTTATATCAAGCGACCCAAAAGATAAAGACATTCAAAGTTGCATAATATTTTAACGATTAACCCTGTGCTAAACCTTGTGGGGTGAGTTCACTTGCGTAATACTCAAAGTTCGCAGATTGCTTCCAATGGTTTACTTCCAACACATTGTACACGACCTTCTGTTGTAGTACAACTGTCACCACTTGTCACCTTGACAAACAATACTGTCACTGTCTTCACCGACAGAACTACTATTAACATCTGATTCCACAGACTGACTGTTATCAACCGACTTTATAAGACTCACTGACTTCATAAGACTGACTGACTCTGTCCCGTGATCGACACGGCTTTATATACCTGAATCATGACATTCATCGAGAATGTTCTATGATTATCTAGACGTACATAATTAATGTTCTAGATACTTGTCAAACTGACAATAGTATGACAAATTGTACCTCAGAAATTGTTTCTGGAAGGATCGAGAATAAATCTACTAAAATTCTAGAACTACATAATGAAATATACATGCAATAACTATTGTAAGCAAGGAATCAGAACAAATACAAACTAAAAAAAATAATAACAGTAAGTACATGATAAACTACCCACGTAACAATGCCCCCTTCTTAGCTTTGATCGTCCCGATCAAATGTCACCTCAGTCCCTTTGTACAGTGAAAGTTTGTCGATATGAATAACTTTCATTTTACTGCTTGGGGATTTCTGTCTTCTATATACCACATCGTTTATCCTCTTCATAACGGTATATGGTCCCTCCCATTGTTTGTCAAACTTTGGAGAACGGCCTTTTCGTCTTTGTGGATTGTACAACCACACTTTATCACCAATTTGAAATTGTCCGATTTCTGCGCGAATATCATATCGGGCCTTCATTCAATCAATAGAAATCTTCAACTGTTTTCTAACCAGATTGTGTATTTCCTCGAGTCTTCGCCTCAAACTCTGAATGTAGGCATCTACAGATGTGGGAGGTTCGCTTGGTGAACCAAACAAGATGTCAGACGGAATTTTCATATTTCTACCAAGCACAATGCCAGCTGGGGATTCTTTGGTCGATTAATGTGTGGAAGATCTATAGACCAGTAGGAAGAGCGGTATACACTTATCCCAGTTTGTTTGGTGTTCATTGATTGCTGACCTCAAATAATTTTTTAGTGTTCTGTTAAATCTCTCTACCATTCCATCGGATTGTGGATGCAGTGGAGTTGTACGAGTTTTCTTAATCCCCATTAGGTTACACACACTCTGAAAGATTTTCGACTCAAAATTTCGATCTTGGTCCGAGTGAATCTCTAACGGCACACCAAACCGACTTATCCAATGTTCAATAGGGCATTGGCCACTGTTTTTGCCTCCTGATTTGGAATTGCGACTACCTCTGGCCATTTACTGAAATAATCCATGATGACCAAGAGATATTTATTTCCAGAGTTGCTTATTGGAAATGGCCCCATAATATCGATGGTTATTCACTCAAATGGGGCACCCACATTGTACTGCTGCATCCTATGGCGGGTTCTGGTATTTGGGCCTTTACTGGTAAAGCAGGTATCCCACTTCTGACACCAGTTGTAACGTTTAACCCTGTGCTAAACCTTGTGGGGTGAGTTAACTTTGACTATCGCGTTTCAACTACTGTCGACTTATGCCTCCAACTGACTGACACAATAAACTGAGGTGACATTTGATCGGGACGATCAAAGCTAAGAAGGGGGCAGTGTTACGTGGGTAGCTTATCATGTACTTATGTGTTATTATTTCTTGTTTGTTCTTCTAAAATTTGTCTTATTCTTTACTGTTTTTCTTTTTCTTGTTGTCTAATTCTTTCTCGTTCTTCTTTTTCTTGTTGTCTAATTGTTTCATGATTTTCTAGAAATTGATTAATTTCTGCTTGGTCTTCCTTTCTAATTATTTCTTGTTCTTCTTTATCTTGTTGCCTACTTCTTTCTTGATTTTCTAGGAATTGATTCATTTTTGTTTGGTCTTCCTGTCTAATTCTTTCTCGTTTTTCTCTATCTTGTTGCCTACTTCTTTCTTGATTTTCTAAGAATTGATTCATTTTTGTTTCTTGTTCTTCGTTATTCTTTTTCAGGAACTCTATCAAATCTTGAATATTTGCCATTTCGACGTAATATTTCGACCTGGTCTTCACCATATATTCTCAGCAAAATGCGATTATCCCTTTTTCTGACACCAACTGTAACGTTTAACCCTGTGCTAAACGTTGTGGGGTGAGTTCACTTGCGTAATACTCAAAGTTCGCCGATTGCTTCCAATGGTTTATTTCCAAACACTCTGTACACGACCTTCTGTTGTGGTACAACTTTCACCATTTGTCACCTTGACAAACTATACTGTCACTGTCTTCACCGACAGAACTACTATTAACATCTGATTCCACAGACTGACTGTTATCAACCGAATTTATCCCCGTGATCGACACGGCTTTATATACCTGAATCATGACATGACATTCATCAAGAATATTCTATGATTATCTAGGCGCACATAATTAATGTTCTAGATCCTTGTAAAACTGACAATAGTATGACAAATTGTACCTCACAAATTGTTTCTGGATGGATCAAGAATAAATCTACTATAATTCTAGAACTAAATAATGAAATATACATGCAACAACTATTGTAAGCAAGGAATCAGAACAAATACAAACTAAAAGAAATAATAACAGTAAGTTCATGATAAACTACCCACGTAACAATATTGAAATGTCGATCTTCCATGATGAGCATGCGCACAGCATCGATGTTTTCCTGGGTGACAGCCGTTTTTGGTGCACCTGACCTTGAATCGTCGGCAAGGCTAATTCGTTCACGCCTGAATTCTCCGTACCAACGAGAAACTGTCGACTGATGTTTGGTGCTTCATTACCGAAAACAGAAATCAACTCGGCAAGTTGGCCCGAAACTCGGTTTAATTCCATTGTTCGACTGATTTGTTAACTTGAAAAATTCACTGCAGCTATAAAACTATATGTAGGTATCGTACTCACGTTTTGAATTTAGGTTAAGTAAAGATTGAGGTTAAGTTTTGGTAAAGACATTCAATCAGTGTCGTCCTCTATGTTCCTATTACAAAACATAAAACATTATGATCATAACACTAACTCAGCTTTGTGTATTTTATTCAATTTTGATTAATTAAATATATCTGCTGCAAAAAGTGATAAGTGATGTTTCAATATTAAGCAATTTCAGATGATTTAAGCAAAGAAAAACCAAGTGGTTTTTGGATCGCTCGATATATTATGTGCAACTGCAGAGTGTTGTTGGTATTCAAGTAATCTAATCTACGTCAGAGGTAATATTGACTCTGTGTTAATTATAAAGTAGAAACACGTATGCAGAGCTGGAAACCACCCTACACATGAATTTCTAGAGTCATATATGCTAACTAGACGAATATAATATGAAATAACTTAAATGTAGCAAACATGCTGGCTGTGTCGACTCGAGCTGTCGCGGTATATTACGCCATTAAAGAAGCTATTTCCATGGAAGTAGCTCTTACCAGCTGGCATATATACTTGCTATTTGCTATTATTTAATCCCAGGCATGTTTCATACGCAACTCCACACATCCATGTACAAAGTTAAAGCTAGTATGGAATCGACACGCAACACGATTTTTCGATCGTCGAATATTTAGTTAGTACCTGTGTGTTTGAGAAAGTACAACAAAAAAAATAACACAATAAAAATTTGCATGCACAAAGCAAAAAAGAGTAAATACTGTGAAAAATCAATTGGTATGTAAGCGTTACCTACTTTTGCAGATTTGTAACAGAAATAATTGAATTTTGAATCTGTCTCGTTTTACGCAGTCGATCATGATTAAATCATAGGTTGAAAAAAACAAGCTTTGATAACAATCCGAACTGAAAAATTAAAAAAATAGTTTTGGAATATAAAGGGTTTAATTTGATTGTAAGAAACGGTTATCAATAGTTCACTGGTCACTATTTTTATGAACAAATTAAACTTATAAGTACCTAATATATATTCAAATTATTTTGAAATAGTTTTATTACTTTATCAGGCCCCATATGGTCTAGAGACTTGAAATTTCGAATTCGTACCTAGATCGCATACATCTTGCCGCCTGTTAAGCTCCAATATTGATTAAATATTAATTATATTATCTCATTCAAGTAAGATATCTTCGACATGGAACGACAATGTCGGACAATGGGATCCGTCACGAGCATGGAGCGTATCCAGTGGGTTGTCTATGGAGCATATATATACATCTCTGGTACACAGGTACTCTCTGGCAGATCGTCGTATATATTTCTATGGTTATGTTGCGCTGTTCACTGTCAGCTGTAGCAATTATTGTCAGACGTCAGACATTGATATAATACTAATTTCAAATTTAATTTTGTGTTTTGATCTGTGGTAGACAAACAGTAATTTGTTATGGAATTGCTGTTTCTGTCAAACAGATATACATAAGTATACTTCAAATAAAAAAGGAAACATAGCATTAGTACTCATCAGTACAGTTCAAATTTTAAATGCTTAATAAAAACATTTTTTTTTAAATTCCACTTGTTTTACTTTTTAGTGTAGATTGTCAGTTTTATAAAAGTATAATTTTTCTTATTTTTTTAGTCTCGCAAAGTTAAATTAGTTATAATCAAGATACTTGCTTCCTTATTGTATCCTATGTATGTCGATAACTCTAAATCCGTTTTACATTGCCAACTCATCCAATGCATCTCCATTACATGAAACTCGTCCTGGTTGACCGTTCAGGATACTAGGATTAAGTTATTAAATTATTAATTGGTTATCGGTCCTTGATACGATTAGCTTGAAAGATTTCCTTAAATAAACGTGTTAAAAATAATAATTGTGGATTTTTTTGTTACCAACTATAAAATAATATTTTTTTAGGAAAAACTCTTTATATAAAATTCATGGTTATAGGCAGACCTTAGGGAAGATTATAAATAAATGACTTACTTTTCCGAAAAGAACTGTGCATGTAATTAAAATTAATTCAAGGAAATACCTACAAACATTTCGTTAATTATTCAGATTATAACAAAGATCGCCCAGGCACAAAGAAATTCTTATTTTGGGTATAACTATATAATTAACATTGATAAAAGTAAATCAATGAACTTTGTAATATAGAGTCCTTGCAAAACTCCCCTCGATGGTGGGTGAAAGGTGGACGTTGTTGTAAGAAATTGAAAATTCTATATGGCAGGATTCAAGACAAGATTATTTTCAACAGAAAGAAACACAATGATTTACATGTTGGAACTCATTTGTGAAGTTATGAATTATTAAGATGATATGAGCGTTATTCCGTTAACATTATCATTGTCAACATCTTCATATACAATCGTTATTATGTTTGTCTGTGACTGTGAAATGATTAGTTTATTTACATAAACCAAGATAATTTCATTATGGTTCAATATTTATTATATTGGTGATAGAATTAAAAATTAAACTCATAAGAACTTTGAACTTAGTACCAAAAATCTACTTATAACTAATTCCTACATAATCTCTTGAACAACTTAAACATCTTTTAGATTCTTATATTCCGATAAATTTTATTTATATTTACAAATACATTCAACTTATTTAGAAAAGTTAGCTACTTGAATTTAGCGTTTCATAATTTTACATCATACAGCAGATATTTTTATTCCAATTTACAAATAGAATATAAAAACTCGATTTCGAAAATTCCATAAAATTTGAAAGCAGTGAAAGGACGATGATGATGCTAGATATTTCCCTATTAGATATTTTATTCTTTGCTAATTTAATAATGAATATAGGGCGATATAGTCAGAGGAAGAGCAAGAAAGACACTGAAACGTTACCAACATGTCTGAGAATTTAGTGCCACAATTTCAAAATTCGGAGTCTATCTACATTTTATTTAAAAAATGTAATTAAAGGCAGGATGGCATATTTGATACCATCAAATGTTCAATACAAATTGGAATTTACTGGAATCGGCTATAATCTGTCATAATTGGTAATTACGAGTATAAAAATCCACTGTCCTATCTGTAGAGATATGAAATATTTATTAACAATCAACTAGCACTAATTTCGATTTCGATATATGGGCAGGTTGAAGAGGCCAAATAATAAAATAAAAGAGAAGACTAAGAACGCTCCTGAGATTCGTGGGCGGTGCCTAGAGTTCTGGAAACGTGTTGTAGGTAGTGTGTATAGGTAAGTTGATCAACATTCTTCTAAACATCAGTTTGCTTGACTAATCATCATCAAAATGACCATTCAAGTTTGTCTCAAAATAGGTGATTGTATTTTAATTATTCTCGAAATATTTCCATATATATACCTATCTAACTATGACCTATGACAAATGTTAATAATGTAACGTGGATAGGTAGTCAAGTACTTACGGTTATTATTCGTTTATTAGTTATTTATTCTACTTTGTTTACAATATTTGTTGCTTGTATATTTCATTATGTAGTTCTAGAATTAAAGTAGATTTCTTCTCGATCCTTCCAGAAACTATATGTGAGGTACAATTTGTCATAGTATTGTCAGTTTGACAAGCCTCCAGAACATTATTATGTGCGTCTAGATAATCATATCATGATTCAGTCAGATTCAGATATATAAAGCCGTGTCGATCACGGGTAAAAGTCAGTCTTATAAAGTCAGTTGATAACAGTCAGTCTGTGGAATCAGATGTTAATAGTAGTTGTCGGTAAAGACAGTGACAGTTTAGATTGTCAAGGTGACAAGTGGTGTCAGTTGTACTACAACAGAAGGTCGTGTACAGAATGTTTGAAAATAAACCATTGTAAAATTGGAAACGTTACAATAATTATATTAATCATGAGATATTCCAATATTCTAGATAAATTAGTCATTCTGGCCGTTTCACAATTATTTTCAAGATTGAAACGTTCAAAAACCATCTCAATACTTATAGTTTTCAACGGGTTTGCTGAACCTTGATGTTGATCTACTGGGTTCATCAGCTTGGTTTGTGATATTAAAAAATAAGGCACCTATCTAAAAATTCAGACATAACACTATCTCTCAAGGTGTAAGTTGGATTATAGAGGCTTTCTAATGTAATTTTTAGAGTTCATTCCTATAAAAAGCTGAAGCATTATAAGATCACTTTGGTGAGTGTTTGTCTGTTTGTTTATCATACCAATTCTATCCGAATTTACAATGATAAATAAATAAATGATGATAAATAAATGATAAATATGAAATTTGGCACTGATACAGAACTAAGAGACCGAACATGGACGTTTAGTTCAAATAAACTGACTGATACTGGGGGTTAGTCTTCTGAAGCAAAATAAAATGAAAATAAAAATGTACAAGCACATGAAATGGCTCGTTACAAGTAATTCAAATTTACTCTTTCTAAAATGAACGGAAGATATAAAAAATATATATATACGAAAATTGACTATTCCTCCTCCTTATTTCCGAAACTAGTGAGAATAGAAATAGAATTAAAAAAAAACAGCATATTAGCCTTCATTGAAAGTTTACTGGGAAACCTATAGGGAACTATTTCCATGCAAACCCTTCGCGCACATAAACCAAGTTTGTTTGTAAATAAATAACATTAGGTACTAAGACGATAGATAAATTAATTATCACTTTAATTCATTCAACCGCAAGTTTATAAGCGCAATAGTATCCAGAAGTTACCTACATGCCCTCGAAATCTCTCAAAAGCAAATTCTTAGAATCATACTCAACAAACCTACAAGATATCCAAGCTCGCTACTCTATACTGAAACACAAAAATTAGATATAAGACAATTGTATATTATTCAGATAGGATGTCAGCAATATAAAAAAAATCCCGATGGCCTGTAGTCAGCGGAAAGGTCAATTTTTCAAAATTCATTGAATTGAAATATGAACAACCTCTTCATTGGTATACTTACATGTTACTACATAAAACTGACGTATGTATCATAGCCTTGCGGTTAGAGGTTTTTGTTTTGGCTGTTGTATATAAAGCAGACAGGGTTCGAGTTCCACTACAAGGCAGAATTTTTTTTTCGCCTATTTCTTTTCAATAAATATACTATATATATTTTTAATCAGGGTCTATATTAAGATCTCCAGAAAATGTAAAATTACATCAAATTTATATTGAGTGTTCATGTTTTATCAATATTTGTTATTTTTCTTTATTAATTTTTATTTTTTTACCTGTGTATTTTATAAAAAATTGCTTTGAACAAAAGTTGTAGGTACTGATTATATCTACAACCTGAAATTATTTTTGATGATATTTACACTACGGCTCTTTTTTGATAATTTTTTTAAATGTTTGAATGGTCGCCATTTTGAAACTACTAACCCGATATTGCCCAATAACTAATTCGACCGAGATATTTGAGGGATTGATTTTTGTAGCAAATTTGAACAGCTTTCATCAGCGCCACATAAATGGAAGCTGTATCCAACTATACAAAAGCAACTGGAAGTAGTCAAAAACTTTGAGACATTATCTACCAGTGGGACACAATTCGCGCCACCTAGGTATTGAGAGCAAAATTACGTTTAACGTAAGTATGTATAATAATTAAAGAAATTTATTAGTTCATTAATGAATGAGATATAAAATATATAAATAGGATCAAGCTCTACACCTTTATTCTTTTATTTAGTCGGATACAACCACCCACTAGAAGCGGATCACGTGATTTCAAGCTTGTTAGCTTTCATCAGCGCCACATAAGTGGAAGCTGTATCCAACCATACAAAAGCAACTGGAAGTAGTCAAAAACTTTGAGACATTATCTACCAGTGAACTAATAAATTTCTTTAATTATTATACATACTTACGTTAAACGTAATTTTGCTCTCAATACCTAGGTGGCGCAAATTGTGTCCCACTGGTAGATAATGTCTCAAAGTTTTTGACTACTTCCAGTTGCTTTTGTATAGATGGATACAGCTTCCACTTATGTGGCGCTGATGAAAGCTAACAAGCTTGAAATCACGTGATCCGCTTCTAGTGGGTGGTTGTATCCGACTAAATAAAAGCATAAAGGTGTAGAGCTTCATCCTATTTATATATTTTATATCTCATTCATTAATGAACTAATAAATTTCTTTTATTATTATACATACTTACGTTAAACGTAATTTTGCTCTCAATACACAGGTGGCGCGAATTGTGTCCCACTGGTAGATAATGTCTCAAAGTTTTTGACTACTTCCAGTTACTTTTGTATAGTTGGATACAGCTTCCACTTATGTGGCGCTGATGAAAGCTAACAAGCTTGAAATCACGTGATCCGCTTCTAGTGGGTGGTTGTATGCGACTAAATAAAAGCATAAAGGTGTAGAGCTTCATCTTATTTATATATTTTATATCTCATTCATTAATGAACTAATAAATTTCTTTAATTATATAAAATATATATATATATATATATATATATATATATATATATATATATATATATATATAAACTTTTGAACCAAATGTTTTTTTGGACTAACTTATAGACATATAACAACATGCCGTTGAATTTTTTTCGAAATTCAAAAGTGTGAACGATCGCAATAGGTACATTTCTATAAGAAATTTACCTAATAAAAACGAGCTTACTACTCTAAATCATACATATGAGACCAGATCAAAGAATACATATTCTATACCAATAGCATCCAAAACAATAGGCCAAGAAAGTTAGTACTATTTGGCACCTAAATTGTTCAGTCAACTACCACAAAGAATAATCGATGAAACTTCTTTCAAAGCTTTAAGACGCAGCTGTCAAAATTTGTTAGAGAAGCGGACAAAACAAAAATACACAGAATTATAGAAGGTTAAAGTATAAAAGCCCAACCTAAAAAAATCCTAACAATTGCACATAGTATTCAAAATATAATTATGTATTACTGTAGGTATTTGTAATATCTATATTAGTTATGTTATTTATTAATATTATTATTATACATTTTTACTCTCATTTATACTTTTGAAAATTGTGTTGGTCATGATTTTATTTTCTATATTTATTATATATTGTGATATAGAATAAGTTCTTTTATCACACACAAGTTGTGAAAACAGCTTCAGTGATTATTTCTGTTTATTCCTGGGTGATTTGCAAAATCGTCAATTTTATTATAAATCATATTTCTGAATAAACACAGTATTATAATATTATATTAACGTTTTAAAAATTCCGAACTTCATATAGGTACGCACCTGCTTTGAGAGCTTGGTGGAAGGCAGCTTTAATTCCGTGTTACTTGTAGCAAGCATGTTTACCGTTTTGCAATTTCCAATGACTATGCAAAATATTCAAGAGATAAAATCGATGAGTTTTCCCCACGTTGCAGCATTTGCAGTTCCTACAACTCCTGTTATAATAGGTATCCACACCATGAAATTACATATTTTTTTCTTTCTGTTCAATGTGATTCATTTATATATTTATTGTTCTTCATATTTTCAATCATCATAAAAATTATCCAACCACATCGGTTGTTATAAATATGTATATTATAAATTAGATTAGGTATTAATTTTTTTAAATTGCATAGTGTTGTTTTTACCATTATGCATAAAAAAACATTGTTGGCTAAATCCATCTATTTATAAAGTACAGGAAGAGGCCTTACAGTAACACGTAATTAAAAAAAGCAACAAACAATTATATGCAAATTCCTCTTTCTACAATCAAGTGTGCCGGAAACAGTTAAATGAATGTTTTTAATTGAATAGTGGTGAAAAACAACATGATCACTGTCAGAAAGTCTATTGTTTATGCTGATATTATTATGTCGAGATGTGGAGATATGATTTGACGGTTGGATTTAAATTTAAATAGAAAAAGTAGATATTATATTATTTCAGAAAACATCGTTAGATGATTAGCCACAATTATTCTGTTGTTTATTTCTAACAGATGATGTGATATTTGTCTATCCATGTAAGTTTAATCTAACTGTTTTGCCTAGACGTTCACATAATGCTTTGTTTGCTAGCTTTATTTTATAGAATTTGCAAGAATCAGTCTGTTCCACATTTTCGCAAGGTAAACTAGATTTCCAAATATAAATATGTCCCGTTTCCCGTTGAAACACTCAAATTTTCATATATCGAAACAAGTTTTTTGAAGATTCCAGTGAGCACAGAGCCGGTAATACAAGGAGATGCAACTCTCCAAACAATTCTGGTCACTTTTCGATCGTCTATCTATTTTACATGCATTGAGTCTGCAGCCGGCCGGCTACCTTAACAAGAAAGTTTCTTTGCTGGAAAACCTACGGTACCATTTGACTTTCTTTTAACGTGTAAGAGGATAATAAGCTACATGTGTTTTGTCTTATCTGCTATTTCAAGCTGACATTTTACTTGTGGCTGACAAGGCTAGTACAAATTAGGCAATCCAACGACCTGTTGAAGAAAATCAATATGGCGTCTGGTTGGCAAACAAGCTAAAACGTCGCATTTGTTTACTTGTGTTTCTTCTGGATTCGAAAGCTTTTTTTAAAGTGTTTGGGCATTATTTCTTTGAGATTTGTTTTATAATAAATACAGTGCTTTGATTTTGACAGAATAATGCCGGTAACATGCATGGTGAATGGTGGTTGGTTGTGGAAGCTGTGCGGATCAGGACTATTTGCTTCATGATTTTCGCATACTTGCTGTTAAACACTCGGAGCATTACCCACATATTAATGTTTTATCGAGAAAAGAAGAGACATGTTGATCACTGCGATCAAGAGGAAAGGTTTAACAGAATCGATTTACAAAATCAGACATTTCATTACTAGTAAACAAAACTGCAAACCAGGGCTCTGCCCAGTTTAAAACACATCATGTTGTTAATATAAACATATCCTATATTCTAACACTATTGTAGGAAAACCTACCGCTTTGAACAAGCGCATCTGAAGCAAAATTATTATGTAGAACGAAATTTGAGAACAGACAAAAGAAGTATATTATGTACGCATGCGAATAGAGAGAACTGGTAAGTACCAAGGAATATTTATTAAGAACTGGGGACTATTTTTCATTTATCAAGTCAAAACATTGTTGATAATTTCTATTTATATAAATAGAGTCAAAAGTAATGTTCTTAGCATCAGTATTGTAACGTTTAACTATAAGCTAAACGTTGTGGGGTGAGTTCACTTGCGTAATATTCAAAAGTTCGCAAATTGCTTCCAATGGTTTATTTTCAAATACTCAGTACACGACCTTCTGTTGTAGTACATGTGTCACCACTTGTCACCTTGACAATCTAAATGGCCACTGTCTTTACCGATTGAACTACTAATAACATCTGATTCCACAGACTGATATCAACTGACTTTATAAGACTGACTTTTACCCGTAATCGACACGGCCTTATATATCTGAATCTTGACATGACATTCATCGAGAATGTTCTATGATCTTCTAGACGCACATAATAATGTTCTAGAGGCTTGTCAAACTGACAATATGTTGGCAAACTGTACCTCACACATAGTTTCTGGAAGGATCGAGAATAACTCTACTAATTCTAGAACTAATTAATGAACTATACAACCAACAGCTATAGTAAACAAGGTAGTAGAAATAAATAGAGAAAAAACTTCACGTTATACTATATTAGCATACCTCTAACACATTCCATAACTACTGAAAAAGTGGTCAATTCCAGTTACCAAAATTTAGGTGCGTAGTCGAAAATAAATATCAAATGAAAAGACAAAATTTACTACAAGTGTAGAACAGAATTCTCCTGCATTTTTTTCTTTTTCTGTGTCTATTGTTTAACTTTGCTGCAGTAAATTCTACGATACAGTAAAAAATTTAGTGGATGCGACAAAAGAGCTGGAAATTTGAATATTTGTCTTTCTATAATGTGACTATACGTTATAATTAATAAACCAACTAACTCAAAACTGTACTACTTACACATTATAATTTTTCTAATTGATTAAACTTGCCTACCAAGTATAGTTGTTATTGTTAATTAAGATGAATTATTTGTAAAATACTTAAATTTCCTGTTTATAGTGTGACGAAGAATGTGTTCTGGAAGATGGAGGGCTGCAGCAAGGCAAGGCAAGGCTGTGCTTCACAAACAGACCTATCAGATCAGAAGTATCAGTAAAAATAATTAATTTGTATTTATTGATTGGCTTAAAAACACAGGAAATATTCACACATATATTGTATAAGACATTGAATGTTCAAGTATATGTATCTAATATATAAAATGTATGACATAATATAGATAATTGTTCCATTCCACGTTATTGTTATACAAGTGCTATAATAACGATTCCAATAACATACAAATTAAAACATATGTAAGTAATTTTATTTTATAGTGATACTCATAATCTTAGTTTCATATAACGTCTGGGTTTTCTTGCCATATTTTTTTCAAATAAGAACTCTACATTTTCAATCACTGCAATGACACTCAAGATTTATTTAAACAGTATATTTGCAAAAACGTCGAAAGGTAGAATAAAAACGAGAAAACTACGAGAACGCGATACTGAGCAATACAAAACAATAGGGAATTTCCAACCTAGTTTGCTAACCAGACGCCATGTTGACAGTTGAAAAGTCACGTGGTTTGGATTCCTTAATAAGGAATTTTTATGAACAGTGTATTCATAAGAAATACAGAATTTTAGCTGGATGAGCTTGATTTTTTTACTTTCCTACGCTACTATAGTAGTATTGTAATTGTGTGAAATTTTCGGTATCGAGATTTTTACAAATGTCAAATACAAAAATCTAATATGCATATTTTCAGCCATTGGTCTGTCTGTCTGTCTGTGACAGCATTATCTTGGGAACGGATCGATGTATTTTGTTACTTTCTTTTTTATTTTGTTTGGTACCAATATCACTCGCCGGTGGCATTGAATGTGAATCCAGTATACACTGGGTGTTGAGCTATAGCCAAAAAAGTGATTTGCTCAGGACTATAGCGCAAAAATGGCTCTAATTATTTTGATTAAACTTGCCTAAAATATTCTTTTGAGAGCCCTCTACCACCCACATATAGCGCCATCTCTGAGAAAGAGCACAAAAAAAAGTTATGCTTGAATAAAATTCCGTATTTTCCATATGTTTCTTCAGATTATGGCTAAACGTTGCATCTTGCGAAAAAATGTTACATGGCCATTGTTGTTTGTCTTGACGTGCTGAAAAAAATGAGTGGTAGCACGATTTGACCAGAGGATTTTTACTGTACTATTATCGTCGCTATGTTAGGAGAGTATTGTAATAGTGCAAAATTTTTCATTCACTGGAATTTGCCTGTGAGCGGTAGGAAAGTCGTGTAAGTGGACACACCAGATATTTCCCATAGAAATTATAGATAACGTTATCAGGATATTATCTACCAATACAAAGTTTGGTATTTCATCGGAAGCATCCGCAACTGGCGGATAGGAGAGTCTAGAGAGATCAATACTGGATATTTGGGCTACAAGAGTTACAAGTCTTTGTCAAGTTCTCCAAGTCGTATGGTGGCTATAAGACAAAGGACCTTGACTGAGAGAAGAAAACCTCAACAAAAACCTGAATCTAACGGTGGGAGACTAGAGGTGGAGTCAACAGAAAAACTATGGAGGAGCCAGGTTTTACTTCTCCTTCCTCTCAGGTCCATTTTAGTCATAATAAGATTGGTGCTGAAAAAAGGCGGCCAAAAGAAACCCAGATGGGGACTCGGCCGCTCCTGGGAGAGAATACACATAAAGATGATTTTCATAGTTCAAGCTCATTGTCAAGGGATGGACAATTTTGTTAGGCATAACATTATGAAATGTCACGAATGACATAAATCATCATCAACGCAAGACATTAGTGGCTTGAAACCCTAGGAATAGTGAATGTCTAGGGCACTAGTGAAGTAAAATTTTCTCATTGTGAACATCAGTGCTGGAGCTTTATCTCTGAGCTCACACACAAAGCCCGCCTTGATCTAAATATTAACCAATATTAAAAATACTAAGATTTTCAAAGAATACATTATTGTTATAAATGAAAGGAATATGGGCTAAAAACTTTTTCTATACGCGTATCCTGACTATTTTATTTCAGTAATTACAAGTTTATTCTGGTGACAGAACTTTATCGTAGGATAGAAAGTATTAATATTTTAATAAAAAATCATATTTGAAGAGCTCAAGCCATATTATTATGGAAGAAATTTTTGAGAGGCATGACGTGTTATCTCGCTTAATAAATCACTGTGTATAAGCATAAGCCTAATCAGATAATAGTGCTGTTCTACAAAGTTGTATATATTCATCCAGCAAAATCTCGAAGAACTCTACTACTCTCCTCTCTTCATCCAGTAGGGCGAATAGAGCACGAATGTCAGCAGCACTTAGGCAGATTAAATCTGTTGTGAATGTTCCGCATTTTACACTCTCCGTAAGACAATGAGTGATTATCTTCAAGTTCTAATAGAATGCACCTCGAGAAACGGTAATGGTACTTGTTCGACTAACCTATGATGGATTGTGAAATGTTAATTACGTGCACTCGGGTTTCAGCAGCAGTTGAGAGTGACTGAAAGGAGAAGAGTATTCGGATAATGGCCGAGCGAATGACGTTGTATGGTATTATCTTTATGCATATTTTTTCTATAGAAAATAGGTAACTTGCAATTTGCCACTTCTGCGCATTTAATTCGAACAAAAACGTAGGTATTTGAATTAGAACAATTTCTGGGGCGTTTCCCAGAGAATAGCTTTTAACGGGGCTAGATAGCCCTTAGGGAAAAAATAATCTAGCGAGTTTTGGAGCAAAAGTGCTAAGTATTCTAATTTTCGGCTAATGTGTCCGTGGGCACTTACACTATTCGAGATATCCTAACCAAATTTTGCACACGTGTTTATCATACCTTAGTAAAAGTACCGTCAAACGATTAGTGCCCGTGAGACTCTATGTCGTGGGTTCCGTACCTGAAAGTATACTGTATATTTCTGAACTTTATGGTTGGATTTTGATGGTCTTTTTACCAGGTATGTATTTAGAATGTTATTAGAATGATCTGGTAGTGCCTGTAAGTGTGACTGGGCCTCCTATGTTGAGGGTTTTATATCTGTAATTCCCAAAGAAGTATCTCTGAGAGCTCTATGGCAAAATTTTCGAGGATTTTTCGCTATAATTGTGTGTAGTATGACACTTGACTGTAGTGTGAGAGTCTGTCAGTGCGACTGGGATTTAAAAGTGGATGGTTCCATATAGGAAAATCCCTAATACAAATGTAGGAGAAATTATCATGCTGTTCTCTTTTGGTGCATGTATGTGGATGGATCTGGGTTGGTGTCCGGACTGGTTCTGAGGTAGAAGGGTTACATAATCAAAAATTTTGGTAACTTTATGTTTTCGTACCACAATCTAACAAAATGCTTACCCGGAAAGAGCCGAGGAAAACAGCTAATAATTAAATAAATCTTATTTGATTCACACGTTATTTATATGTTTATGATTATAACAGAAAACTATTTTATAAATAATTTTTCAAGAAGAATCGTTTCCCGTGACTATATGTTTTAAATTGCAATACAATTTAATATTAATATGTTGAATAGTATGCACATGTTTTCGAAATGGATAAAATAACTTTTCGACTATCTCAGAACTTCAAGTACAGAATCATTGATTTTAGGTATCAAGAAATTTCCAAGCACAAGTTCAGCAAGAAATTATATGTTCTACAAAATATGAACTAATAATATTTTTTTTCTTTTTCTTATTTAAAGTCGCTCAAAAATATGCTTGTGACGAACTCAAAATGTTACTTTTTTAGCAAGCAAACAATGTTATCATCTCTCCAGTGTAGAAGCACACCAATGAAACTTGTATGCCGATATAAAAATGCAAATGTGCAATTTCAGTTTTTCATTTCTATTTTGCAGCCCGTTACCGATTCGTTTTCTCTCATTTTGTGTGTTTGCATGCCGGAGGTTATGTCGGAATTTGGAATATCACAAATCAAATAAGAAAATTCGTGAACACAAAACGCGATTTTCGGAATGACCTTCCGACAATCGTTGATGTCAGAATGGATCCGGCCGTGGATGAAAAATATATATATTTTTCGTTACCATTGCATGCACACGCCTAATGTGCTGTTCCATTATGTATAAGAATTGTTTATTCAGAGATGAAGAAAAGCAGCTCTACGTGACCATTTATATATGTTCGCATAATATCCAAACAGATGTGGTTATGACTTTCACAATTGTTTTTGTGCAAATATATCATGATCCAGAAGAAATAAGAAAAACATTAAATACATTATACCAAATGATAACACAAGCAAAAAACAAATGAAATGTGGGTGTAATAGTCTACACATATAACCAGTAGATATAGTTTGGCATATTTGATTCTGTTCAAGTGTCTTTGTAAAACTGTTGATACCTACTATTCATTCATATTCAATATTAATCGATAGTAATAAATAAAATCGATTTTTCTGTTTGTGTTATCAAACTAACAGGTTTTAAGTGATTGCATATGGGAGTATAAGTGTCACTACTAACAAAGCAAACATTTTTATAATATTTGTCTGTCCCTCTTGTAACGATCTGCGAGGCTCGTTACATTTTCCTGTTTCACCTAATGGAATATTTTTTATCTTTCCATTTTCTGCCCAGATATCAATGAGTTGATTTTATATCCGTGTTGTTAGTTGTCTAACTTTCGCGCTGATTTTCGATCTTTCGTGTAAATACGTGCTGAAGGAATACATGCGAATCCTCGGCTCTGTATCGGCGGGGGGGGAAGACTGATGAAGAGAGGGTATTTAAACCCTTGGGAAGATGTCTTTAGCTCTCTTTTTACCGTAGCTCTTTTTACCGTAGCTCTTTTACCGTAGCTCTTTTACGGTAGATCTCTTCTACCTTTTGTCTATTACCGTCGATCTCTATTTGTTTCCTAGTGATAAGGATTCCGGAGTTGGTTCCGATCGTGGGCGTAGAGGAATGCCGAAATAAATAATGGCAAGTACTATTTTCTAATTTAGTTTCTTGAGAATTTGTTAATTAATTTCCGAAAAACGAATTGAGAAGGCAGATAGCCCCATTTGTATCAATTACGCTTCGAAAAGAATTCTTCATGTAAAATATATTTTATTAGTATATGCCTTAGAGAGGTGTAAATAGCTTTGAATTTTAATATTTTAAAAATAGTAAGCCATTGTTTATTGTGTGTATTCGCGTTAGCGAGCGGGATACAGCTGTGGCCAGGATTGAAAATATCTCTGGAATTTGTTTTCATATTTTTTTGTTACTTATTGTATTGCATACCTTCAGTTAACGTTTATTTTAATGAATTATTTGATATAAGAGAGCGATATAAAGGTCAATATATTGATTTTTTTTATTATTCCCTTCCCAATTATTACATTTAAAGAGTATCCAATCTACCATTTTATTTGTTCATTATATTCGAAGATCGAGAATGATCATTTTAAATAAATTCATGTACCTATTAAATTATTAATTAGATAGATCGAAATACCTGTAGATTATTATTATTAATTATTATATCAACTCCTTCATTTTTCTATTTTTTTTTTTGTTCAATCATTCTATATCTTTGAACCAGCTTAGATGAGTTAAAGCTGGATGTAATAGTTCATAGAGAGTATTATGTAATTGTCAGCTAAGCTACTAATAAGCTAATAATCCATGAATCCATTATTACATGAACGCTGGTGAACATCGAGGCAATTTGGCTTGCTGGTTCCACCTTCTAGTAAAGGGTGCCGAAGAACTCCAGAGCTCAAGTAACTGAAAGAGTCATCTTCTTTGGGTCCTTTAGACCGACAACCTGCTAACCTGCTAAGGAACGTTCAGATAGAATAGTAGCTGACGTCACCATTTGATCCTGACCGATTGAATTGTTCTGGGGTGATTCCGGAGTTGAACCTCATCGTAGCCACGGCGTAGACTGTAAGTCTGTTTATTTTCAAAGTCCAGCGTTCCAGCGATCATATTAGCAAGCAGCGACCAAATTAGCAAGCTGACCAATTTAGGCCCTTCAGGCGAATTGTGTTTAATTTTTATTATTAATAATTTAATTTAGGCCCTTCAGGCGAAGTAAATCCATATTTTTCTTCTATTCAAATTTAATTTTGTAAATATATATAACATTTTTTATTGTGAACTTGACCCTATTTAATTTCTAATAAATTGTACTATATTATCTATGTGTCTTGTCATTTGTATTGAGCCTGGCGCCCAAAATATTTGTTGTTAACGAACCTCGACCCACCGCCTGAACTGGGCAGCCGACAGGCAAATAAAAAAGATGTAGCGGAAAGTGTCTACGTTACAAATTGGCGCCCAACGTGGGGCCCTAACATATTTTTGGGGGTTTATCAACAAATTATATCGCTATAAATTTGGCTCAAATACAGGTGACATGTGTTTGTAAGAAATGATCATTGCTGGACTTTATTATTATTAACTTTATTGATTATCTTGGTGATGGGATATTCTTCATAATATTGTGGCTATATTTGAAACATTTTGTTTTTGCATTCGGTGTTATTTATTGTTTATTATTGTTGCCGCTTCCCTTGTTGCTATTTACGCTTCTCTCTTCCTCATTCGAGCTACCCTGATAAAATATATATCTCACAGAGCTTATTTCACTGTTTAAAATGGAACCGCAGGATCTTAAAGTCAAAGAGCTAGATTACGAATTAATTGTGAGGAAAATCCAACCCTCCGGAGATGTAAACACGAAACGTAAGGTTTTACGAGGCGCCTTAAGTCAGGAAAGCGCAAATCGTAGTTCGCACCACATTGCTATAGTTAGCCCTATCGCTTTGGTTTCTGACGTTGCCGAAATTCGGGAAACTATTCTTGATCTTAAAAAAATTATTGATGATTTCTCGGGTTCTAAATCAGATCCAGTACATCGACGAGTATCTTCTCGGTTAGCTCACCTTTCTGGTAGGATCCAGCGGCTAAATGATGCCGATGAACCCGACTCAAAGATTAAGGAGGATCTGCAATTGGAATTGCTCGCTTTAGAAGGTGATTTTGCTTTCAAACTTGTACCTTCCGCTTCTACCCCCCACAGATCTTCAGACTCCCAACAGCCCGGTATGTCTTTGTCGAATCCCAACTCAGTCTCTCCATACAAATGGAATCTTTATTTTACTGGTGAAAACCGAAAGGAATCCGTCCAGTCGTTCCTGGAAAAGGTGGAAATGTTGAGTGTAGCTAGGGGTGTTTCCAAATCCGAACTTTTCATTTCCGCTTATGACCTATTCAAGGGTCCAGCCTTGACTTGGTTTCATAGTATCAAGGATAAGGTCCACAGCTGGGATGAGCTAGTGGCAAATCTTAAAAGAGATTTTCTACCCTATTTTTATGAAGATGACTTGCAACGAGAAATTGACGCAAGGACACAAGGGGTAAACGAAAAAGTCACCCTATATATTGCTTGTATGCTAGGTTTATTTAATCGGTTGTCTGTTAAACCGGACGAGGAAACTATCGTTAATAAAATTCGTAGAAATTTATCTCCTTACTTCGTATCTCAGTTAGCGCTGCACGAAATTAAAACTGTGGACCGACTTTCTCAATTGTGTAGACAGTTAGAAGAGTCAAGAATGTGGACTGATCGATACAGACCGCCACCTGCCAATACTAACCATCTTCTCGAACCAGATTTAAATTGCTCTGTTACACTTCCGGGAAAGGGAATCAATGTACGTTTCGGCCGACATAATAATACGGGTTTTAATTCTTCTTATAATGTGAGTGCTTTTAACTCAACTTCCAATCGTTGTTGGAATTGTGATGTTACCGGTCATTCATTTTCTACTTGTAGAGAGCCGAGAACTGTATTTTGTTTTGGGTGTGGCTCCAAAGGGGTAACCAAGTCTCGGTGCGAGAAATGTAGACCTCGATATACAAAAAACGGAGTTCGTGGAGACCGTATCCTGGACGATGTCCCCAGTACCTCCAGTTCAAATCCAGGAAAACTATCCGGTCCCAAGGTGGAAAGTCAGGGAAAGAGCAAGGGCCCGGGAAAGGCGAAGTCCTTGAATCAAAATTAAAAGGTGGTTTATTCTTTACCTCTGCGAGTGAATGGAAACAGTGGCTGGAGAAAGTCAAAAATTTCTTATTGGAACGCCCTTCTTTATTATGTCCGTTACTTGTGAGGAAACCTAACGACAATAGACCCTATATTTCCGTTAACATCTTTGATCAAAATTTTTTAGCTCTCGTGGATAGTGGTAGCACTTCCACTGTATTAGGTTATTCTGGTTTTAGGATGTTGCAACGCTTCAACCTAAAACTTCATTATGACCATCCCTTAAATATAACGACTGCTGACGGGAAGTCGCAACAACTTTTAGGTCATATCATAGTACCCCTTACTTTAAACCGGATGGTAAAAAATATGAAAATATTAGTCATTCCTTCGGTTAAACATAATCTGATTGTCGGTATGGATTTCTTAAGATTGTTTAAGTTTAGTATCGATTTTGATGAGATGTCTTATCGAAAGAATATATCGAATCCTAAGATTTGTACCGTTAATACCATTCTTACTGTTGACGATCTCTCGACAAATAATAAGGTAGAACTAGAAGCCGTGAAGGAGCTTTTCAAAAATATCGCACCGACGAATAGAATAGGGCTAACTCACCTTATATCCCATTCTATCGACACTGGCAATGCTAAACCTATTGCTCAAAGACAATACCCATTATCGCCTGCTATGCAGAAGCATTTAAACAAGGAAGTGGACGAAATGTTGAGGCAGGGAATAATTCAACCCTCCAATTCGCCGTGGTGTAGTCCCTTATGGCTCGTAGAAAAACGGTCTGGAGAATATCGTATCTGCTTTGACGGTAGGAAACTTAACGAGGTTACCGTAACTGACCAATATCCAATGCCACTCATTGATAATATCTTAAATAAACTCCGAGATGCTAAATTTCTTTCTTCCATTGACTTGAAATCGGCATTCTTCCAAATCCCTTTGGAAAAGAGTTCCAGGCCTAAAACCGCGTTTGCTGTGTATGGAAAAGGCCTATTTGAATTTTGTGTGATGCCATTTGGGCTATCTAATGCTCCTAAAACTATGGTTCGCCTTATGGATCAAGTTATCGGCCCCTCTCTCGAACCTCATTGTTTTGTATTCCTTGACGACATTATTGTTGCTACCCCGGATTTTGAGACGCATATTAAGGTTTTGAAAATGGTCTACCAGCGATTGAAGGATGCGGGATTAACGGTCAATCTGGAGAAATGTGAATTTTGTCGTTCTTCTTTAAAATATCTTGGTTTTATTGTTGATCAGAAAGGTTTAAGGACTGATCCTGATAAAGTGTCTGCCATTTTAAACTACCCGACTCCCAAGAACACTACTGAAATTCGTCGTCTCATTGGTTTAGTCAGTTGGTATCGTCGCTTTATTAAAGATTTCTCTTCCATTTCTGCTCCTATCTCTAATCTGTTGCAAGGTCGCAACAAAAAGAGACCAATTGCATGGTCGTCTGAGGCAGAAACAGCATTTTCGGAAATTAAGAAGCGTCTCACTTCAGCTCCAGTCTTAGCGAGTCCTGATTTTTCTCAGCCGTTTATCATCCAGTGTGATGCTTCCGATTATGGTGTGGGTGCCGTTTTATACCAGGAATGCGATGGAATCGAACATCCAATCGCTTATGCTAGTAAAGCGTTAACCAAAGCTCAACGGAACTATTCTACGACGGAAAAGGAGCTCTGGGCAGTTATTTTTGGTGTTGAAAAATTTCGAGGGTATGTAATGGGGACAGAGTTTACCGTGATTACAGACCATGCCTCGTTGAAATACATTACTAATTTCTCTAATCCTTCGGGTCGATTAGCCAGATGGCTGACGCGGCTTTCTCAATTCAAATTTAAGGTAGTCCATAGGAAAGGTGCCTTGAATGTCGTAGCGGATGCTTTGTCTCGAGCTATCTCTGAAACTGCTGTGCTAGACACAATGAATTTCAAGCCGGATAAATGGTACCTGTCAATGCTGGCGAATGTTCGTAATTCACCCCAAAAATATCCTTCTTTTCGGGTGGAAAATAACATCTTGTTCAAGCATATCTTCCGTAATCATACTTTAGAGAGCAATACTTCCGAGTGGAAAATTGTAGTACCCACCGAAAACCGTTTAGAAATCTTCAAACGCTATCATGATGATGTCACGGCAGGTCACTTTGGTATTTCCAAGACACTGCATCGGATTTTAGAATTATATTATTGGCCGTCTATGAAACGGGATATTTATCGTTATGTTCGGCAATGTACCATCTGTGGAGCTAATAAAAGCCCTAATTTGCCGAGAGCTGGTTTAATGGGATCATATCGAGATGTTAACTTCCCTTTTCAAATGATGTCCGCGGATCTCTTAGGCCCTTATCCCCGTTCTCATAGTGGGAATCAGTACCTACTAGTAGTTGTGGACTGGTTTACTAAATTTGTAGTTGTTCATCCTCTGTCTCGAGCTACGTCCCGAAGTATCATTCAGTTCATAGAAAACCAAGTGTTCCTTATTTACGGTGTTCCTCAAGTGTTTTGTGTCGACAATGGTAGCCAATTCATTTCCAGAGAATTCAAATCTTTGATGGAAAAATATAAGGTGCAGAAAATCTTTTATAACGCCAAATACCATGCACAAGTGAACCATACGGAGCGGGTTAACCGATCGATTCTTACTTGTATTCGTAGTTATATTTTCGATAACCACAAAAATTGGGATATGAATATCTATCAAATCGCCCAAGCAATTCGAACAGCTAGGCACGATTCTTCTGGGTACTCCCCATCATTTCTAGTCTTCGCTAGAAATATTCCCCTTAGTGGTTACTATTACGGGAAGACAAGCGAAAATGACAAAAATTTTCCCCGAATTTCAGAGAATACTCGACTCTTATATGATATTCAAGAAATTCCCAAATTATATATCGATGTCCGTAAACGTCTGCTTAATGCCTACCGTAAGAATGCAAAACAGTATAACTGGAGGAAGAGGACCGTGAAGTTTCATTTAGGCGATAAGGTATGGAAACGGAACTATACACTGTCAAGTGCTCCGAATGATTATACCTCAAAATTGGCTCCAAGGTACATTCCATGCCTTGTGCGAAGGGTTATATCCCCGTTGATATATAATCTTGAAGATCAAGACGGCAATGATTTAGGTAACTGGCATGTTAAAGACCTAAAAACTTATTATGACGATCTCGATTCTGACGATGACCAAGTTTCCGAGGATGATACCGAGGCCGGTCAATAATTTCAATTGTAAATCGTGAGTGATGTACCTTGTCATCGTATTATTATCGCTATTAGTTGATAAATATCGTGATCAAAATGTTCAATCCTTTTACAGGATTTTGATAATGTTTAAGGTAGTTTAGTGGGAAGTCAATTCGAATAGAACTTATAGTAGTGATGACGCGACACTTCTGATAGATATCCCTTTAGCTTCTACCGTAGTGTAATTCCTAATGGAAAATTTGTGCTCGAAGTGATGCTTTCTGTCGTAACAGTGGAGGATAGATTTTATATCCATTTGTAGTATCTTCCCGTAAATCTGGTTGCTTGTCATATTAAACTATAAAGTTCTATTCAATATCGTGTTTCGGACTTAGAGTTTAAGTCCGAGGTGGAGAGCAGTTAGCCCTTGAACATATATGACATCGTGGTCATATATGTTTTATATCGTATCGTTGTTTCCTGGAAGGTTCCAGGAATGCGTTTGCCTTTCAGCAACAAAGAGGTTGTTGATTGTTGCCGTACCGTTCCGTATCGTTTAGGTTCCTAGATAGACTCTAGGATTAGGGTCTCCATTCTATGTCAAAAGGGACATAGAGTGTCATCGATTTATTGTGATGATAAAATTTTTCTGCTGACTTTCCACGATGAATACCGACCATTTAGTAGTTATATGTTATCTTCTCTATCTTTCTTTCCTTCCAGAGCAATTATTGTAAATATTTTCTTTAGTTATTTTCGTGGCCTCCAGTTAGGGCCGATAGAATACTACTGGGTGGGCGAAATCCAGCACGGAGGTAGAAGTCCTTCAACAGGCATTCTCTTGTAAATAGTTCCGTGGAATGAATTATATTTCCTTAGATTTTATGTAAATAGTTATTCTTAAGTAGGAGTCACGATTATTATTTTGCTATTTTAGGGGTTAGTGTTGCAAATAAACTTATTTAGTTCCGGTTGCTCTGGGTTAAAAATATTATTTTGCACTTCTCAGTACCTTTTGTCCTTAGGAGCCTGATTAGGTGCTGACAAGTAGTGATGTATAGTAGTATAGGTACCTCTCTTCACCTTACTGAAATATATATGGATATTTATGGGAATTTTGACGGCTTTCCTTATATAAGTGTTGAATATTGTTTAGAATATTGTTTAGAATATGGTTTAGGACCGGTTCCACTGGGTGCTTGTCGGTTTCAGAACAACTTTAAGCTTTTTCAGCTCCTCTCTTGTGGTAAACCGAGCTTTTGTCCAGGTACATCTGGCTGAGGTCAATATATCGTGCACTTTGGGTGCGGAGGGGCTCGGAGCTGCTCTGGAGGGTGTTGTCTAAGTGTCGGTCTGAGAGGCGGCAGGCGGTAGTGGGATTGGAGTATCCTCAGAGTCACAGCTACTGGAGTGCCAGAGTTCGGGCTACTGGACCGTTTGGGCTCGGACCGGGGTCCGGCCGTGGGTTCGGGGATGTGGATGTTGCGGATGGCCTCAACGGCGAGCGATGACTCTAAACGAGGATCCGTGCCCCGGCTCTGTGGTCGGGTGTCGGTTGGGGTGCGGGCGGATGCGGTGGTCAGGACGGTTGCATTCCAGGCTTCTTTTGGAAGTTTTAGGTGGGTACGGCCTATAGCGTACGAGGGTCCTTCAGATCCTGGGAAGATTTCCCGAAATCCATTTCTGTTTTTCTCATTTTAGGTGGGTACGGCCTATAGCGTACTAGGGTCCTTCAGATCCTGGGAATATTTCCCGAAATTGATTATCTTTTGTAGAATTTTAATTGAGTAGGGCATATATAGTCACCATTAGGTACCAGGAAACGGGTCTGCGCGTATACTGGCTTTAGAAAATTTGAAAACGACGTTTTCAAATTTTTACCAGGTAAAGGTGGTGTGTAACGATCTGCGAGGCTCGTTACATTTTCCTGTTTCACCTAATGGAATATTTTTTATCTTTCCATTTTCTGCCCAGATATCAATGAGTTGATTTTATATCCGTGTTGTTAGTTGTCTAACTTTCGCGCTGATTTTCGATCTTTCGTGTAAATACGTGCTGAAGGAATACATGCGAATCCTCGGCTCTGTATCGGCGGGGGGGGAAGACTGATGAAGAGAGGGTATTTAAACCCTTGGGAAGATGTCTTTAGCTCTCTTTTTACCGTAGCTCTTTTTACCGTAGCTCTTTTACCGTAGCTCTTTTACGGTAGATCTCTTCTACCTTTTGTCTATTACCGTCGATCTCTATTTGTTTCCTAGTGATAAGGATTCCGGAGTTGGTTCCGATCGTGGGCGTAGAGGAATGCCGAAATAAATAATGGCAAGTACTATTTTCTAATTTAGTTTCTTGAGAATTTGTTAATTAATTTCCGAAAAACGAATTGAGAAGGCAGATAGCCCCATTTGTATCAATTACGCTTCGAAAAGAATTCTTCATGTAAAATATATTTTATTAGTATATGCCTTAGAGAGGTGTAAATAGCTTTGAATTTTAATATTTTAAAAATAGTAAGCCATTGTTTATTGTGTGTATTCGCGTTAGCGAGCGGGATACAGCTGTGGCCAGGATTGAAAATATCTCTGGAATTTGTTTTCATATTTTTTTGTTACTTATTGTATTGCATACCTTCAGTTAACGTTTATTTTAATGAATTATTTGATATAAGAGAGCGATATAAAGGTCAATATATTGATTTTTTTTTATTATTCCCTTCCCAATTATTACATTTAAAGAGTATCCAATCTACCATTTTATTTGTTCATTATATTCGAAGATCGAGAATGATCATTTTAAATAAATTCATGTACCTATTAAATTATTAATTAGATAGATCGAAATACCTGTAGATTATTATTATTAATTATTATATCAACTCCTTCATTTTTCTATTTTTTTTTTTGTTCAATCATTCTATATCTTTGAACCAGCTTAGATGAGTTAAAGCTGGATGTAATAGTTCATAGAGAGTATTATGTAATTGTCAGCTAAGCTACTAATAAGCTAATAATCCATGAATCCATTATTACATGAACGCTGGTGAACATCGAGGCAATTTGGCTTGCTGGTTCCACCTTCTAGTAAAGGGTGCCGAAGAACTCCAGAGCTCAAGTAACTGAAAGAGTCATCTTCTTTGGGTCCTTTAGACCGACAACCTGCTAACCTGCTAAGGAACGTTCAGATAGAATAGTAGCTGACGTCACCATTTGATCCTGACCGATTGAATTGTTCTGGGGTGATTCCGGAGTTGAACCTCATCGTAGCCACGGCGTAGACTGTAAGTCTGTTTATTTTCAAAGTCCAGCGTTCCAGCGATCATATTAGCAAGCAGCGACCAAATTAGCAAGCTGACCAATTTAGGCCCTTCAGGCGAATTGTGTTTAATTTTTATTATTAATAATTTAATTTAGGCCCTTCAGGCGAAGTAAATCCATATTTTTCTTCTATTCAAATTTAATTTTGTAAATATATATAACATTTTTTATTGTGAACTTGACCCTATTTAATTTCTAATAAATTGTACTATATTATCTATGTGTCTTGTCATTTGTATTGAGCCTGGCGCCCAAAATATTTGTTGTTAACGAACCTCGACCCACCGCCTGAACTGGGCAGCCGACAGGCAAATAAAAAAGATGTAGCGGAAAGTGTCTACGCTACACTCTGTCTGTCTATTTGTTTCGGCTAATCTCCGTAACAGCTGAACCGATTCCAAGGGGATTTTCACTGGCTAGTAGCTAATGTTATAAGGAACAACTTAAACCGTATGCTTGTAATTTCAAAATAACAGGTTTCAACTAATTGCATATCCAAGTATATGTGTCACTAATAAAAAAAGCTATTTTTATATTTTTTGTCTGTTAAGGTTAAGACGAATCTCCTTAACTAGTTCGGCACTAGCTTTGTTTGATATTAAACGTATAACGTATAATAATACTGATAACAAATTAACAAACTAAACTAGTATCGATCTCAAAGTTGCTATGAATATATATATATATATATATATATATATATATATATATATATATATATATACATATATATATATATATATATATAAAGATGTTCTTGGGGATGCAGTCATATATTCAATAAAAAATTTTGATTGATGCCGAGCTTTCGAGAATATTTATTCTCTTCTTCAGGGCAAAAATCGTGAATTTGAAATAAATTCGCCAAAACAGGAAAGATTTCATAGCCATCAATTACAAATGTCATTATTTATATTTTTAAAAATAGCGTATTTAATTAGATGACTGAGTTCCTCCAAGTGCCAATCTTGACAAAGGTGTGGGCAATTATTTTTGAAACAAATTATTTACGCTTATGGATCAATCAAATAACATTATTCAGCATTTTTCTGCATCACCACATTCAAATACAGCAAATTTCGCCGGAATAGCAATTTTGCATAATATTTCATTGATTAATGAACCCATCCAGAATCCAGACACATACACACACACTAATACAAGCGTTTCCGATTCCCCGACCACATTATATTATGTGGTTTTATGTACGCCAAATGTACCAGAGAGTAATAACTACTATGCCTCCATCAGATGTCAATTCATTGTTAACAAGCTGTGGTAATGACATAGTTGGCAGCATTGTTATATGAAGCTGATTCCGGGGGCACCTCCTGCAGCAGAATTCAGCACACCAACATACAACACCGCCGCGACGACGGCTAACGCTTCGCCTCAACCCCACCTTGAATGTATAATAATACTTGAGCATCGTCTTACTAATTGTATGTGTAATGTCAATAATTAATTAGTTCTTAGTGAATGCACAATAATGTCATGTAAAGTGATAGGGAAGCATTTCACCGAGTTTAATTGAGATAACTTTAGAATAATTTTTTGTAATAAATTTTAAACAGCTCATATAATTTTGCTCATATGCACGTTAACAAAGTTTATTATGAAAACATACACAACCATAGACGTGAAACTTACATTTATAGTGAAAATTTTGTAAGTAGTGGGCTCAAATATAAACTTTAGATTCAGCAACTTATTTTCTAGAAAAAATGTAAACTTGCAAAATTCGGAATCTTATATTTCGCGGAGTTTTTATAATATAATATAATGGTGTAGGGCTTACAATCTTCTTATACTTGCACAAATTTTGTCCAATCCTTCCTGTCGTATGCCAGTCCAGTTGTTTCTTTCCAGTTCGTCCCTCTCTTCTCCAGCATTTGCTCCCAGGTGTTCCTTGATCGGCGCCTTCTGCGATTCTTCTGTATTCTAGCTCTCCATACTTTTTTGACTGGTCAGTTTTCATCCATCCTCTGCACGAGTCCCCTCCAAGGTAGCTGCCTATCTTCAACTTATTCTAGGGTTGGCCATATTTCTAGATCTTGTCTAATATTTTTAATTCGGTCTCTTTTGGTGACCTCACTAACTCGTCTTGAGTACCGAATTTCCGCCGCATATATCTTACTTTTCTGCGGCTCTGTCAATACCCATGTATCGCAATCAAAAGTAAGTACTGGTCTATATATTCTTTTAAAAACTTTGATTTTTTTATCTCTATTTATGTCTTTTTTGTTTATGATATTTTTGTTCAATGCAAAGTAGAGCTTATTAGCTTTTTGTATTCTGGTGTTGATATCTGTTTTTTGTTTCCCTTTTTCGTGTAGAGTTACTCCTAAGTATTGGAAATGAAAGGAAGGACAAGTAGTTCCATATGGTCTCCATCTATCACTATCCTTAGATTTTCTATGACCATCATGACATTGGTTTTATTCTTAGTCCATTTTCTTTCAATGCCGTGTTCCATATGTTTAAATTGATTTGTAGGTTTTCTGACATTCAGTCAGTATTACCACGTCATCTGCACATGCTCCTTCGCTTATTGATATTCTTTCTAGTCGAGTATGTCCTATTTCTAATTTCTTGGATCTGGGCTTGCATTAATTAATAATATCATAATATAATCCATGAATATGATTAACAAAAGCGGACTGAGCTTGCTCCCAGTCTTAGTCCTGCGCTGGTAGTAAATATTTCTGAGGCTATATTGTTTCTAATTACTGATTCTAAGTTGCCTTCATATATTTGTTACTTTTTTCTTATAATCTTTCCCCTTACTCCTCGTCCCTCAAAATTTTCCATATTTTATGTCTTTGTACCGAATCGAAAGCTTTTTATATTTTTAGAAATGCCATATAAACTTTTCTTCTTTCATGGGTTGCTTTTTATGTGATTTGTTAAATCGTGAAAACATGGTTCTTTTACATTTTCATCGCTTTACATAACATGATTATTCCTCTGTAGTTATTGCATCTCCTTTCTTATGTATGGTGATAGTGAACGCTTTCTTCCAGTCTTCTGGTAGGTCTTCTTTGCTCCATATCTTTTTGTAGATATTTAGAAGTCTGCCTTTACCTCTTTGCTCAATATTTTTGATAATTTCCGATGTTATATTGTCATATCCGGGAACTTTTCCATTCTTTATTAGGCCTTTATTACTTGTTTCAGTTCTACCATAGTTATTTCATTTTCCTCTTCTCGTTTTAGTAGTTCAGTTTGTTCTATTTGTTCCACTTGTGTTTCATTGAGTAGTTCCATAAAATACTCTCTCCATCTTTTCATAACATCTTTTTCTTCTGTTATTATTTCGCCGTTCTTATTTCTGATGCTCTACGTATAATCTTGCTTCGCTGTTTAATGATTTAAGTGCTCGATAGAATAGTTATTGATTCCCTTTAGTATCTTGTTCCGTATTATTTCTTCTAGCATAATTTTCTTTTGTCTTGGCATGGAAACATTACTTGTCATGTTATGTTTCCATGCCTCCTTCTTTTTCTTTCTTGATTTTTAACCTCGTCCGTCTATCATACCGTTTGCTTTTTATTACTGTTTTTCCTATTCACTCCACATACTTTTTCTACTGTGCTTAGTACTATATATTTAAATTTTTTCCAATAATTTTCTTTGTTTCTACTTTCTGAACTTGTATTATTAGGTATTTATATATTTTTTGCATTTATCTGCTACTACTCTAGTTCTTAATTTATTAGACTTTATTACCTTGATGTGAGTGCATTTTCCTTGCGTCTTGTTTGTTGCTGGGTTCTGTTTCTCGATTTACTTGTTCATTTATTTGACGAAAAAAGCTGAAAAGTACCTATACTCTACTACATATTATGATAATGAACGAATATCTATTGAATTATGACGCAAATAAATTCTCAGGCTAAGGCAATTTATACAATACAGTGTTATTATGAACCATCGAAACCCACGGACGTACATAGAAGAAGGAAAAAATGCAAAAAAAGTTTTCTATTATTTTCTATTTTTTGAGTATTTGAACATTTCCGCAACCAAATTACAAGCTAACACAAACTATTAAGACCATCGTTCAAACCATGCGTTTTACGGTTGTCACTAACGTTTTGTCATGGACTGACATCATCGGAGATGCACTTGAACGTGTCTTGTTTTCCTAGAATAATGACTAGTACCGAACTAAGATTTGTTTATGAATTGACTAACTTTTTAAGTTTGACAGCTATGGTTTTAACAATAATAAATCTGCTCGTTTTTTATAGAATTTTCTCGAAGCATCCTAATGTAATGTAGAAATTACTCAAAAAGCATGTTGTTGTTGTGTTGTCAAGAGTAAATTTTGTTTCGTACAGGAACTAATTGATCAACATTGACTACACCCATCAACCTAGAAACTAGAAACATTAATTTCATTAAAAATAAAAGCTCTGCATATATGAAATTTAGTTCAGACAAATAGAAATTATAAGTAGTAGATAAGCTTAATAAAGTTGTATTCACCTTTAGAATTTTAAAAAATACCTCAATTTCGATTCACTTCGGATGTTATATTTTGCTAATTTTCATTTTAATGATAAATTTTGGTTTAATATTGTAACGTGGATAGTTTATCATGTACTAACAGTTATTATTCGTTTTAGTATGTATTTGTTTTAATTCCTTATCTGCTATAAGTAGTTGTTTCATGTGTAGTTCATTAATTGAGAGCTAATTAATTAATTAGTAGATTTATTCTCGAACTTCCAGAAACTATAGTGAGGTAGACTTTGTTACAGTATTGTTAGTTGGTTAGCGTCTAGAACATTATTACAAGGATCTAGAATGATCATAAAATATTCTCGATGAATGTGATGTCAAGATTCAGGTAAAGCCATGTCGATCACGGGTCACAGTCAGTTTATTGAATCAGTCAATTGGAGACATAAGTCGATAGTAGTTGAAACGCGATAATCAGTGACAAGTTGTGGCAGTTGTACTACTACAGAAGGTCATGTTCAAGGCGTTGGAAATGAACGTTTCAGGAGCAATGTGCGAACTTTAAAGTATTACGCAAGTGAAATCACCCCAAAAAGTTTAGCACAGGGTTGAACGTTACAATTGGTGTCAGAAGTGGGATAAATGTATACCGCTCTTCCTACTGGCCTATAGATTTGCCACTCATGAATCGACCAAAGAATTCCCAGCTGGCATTGTGCTTGGTAGAAATCTGAAACTTCTGCCTAACATTTTGTTTGGTTCACAAAGTGAATCTCCCACATCTGTAGATGCCTACATTCAGAATTCGAGGCGAAGACTAGAGGAAATACACGGTCTTGTCAGAAAACAGTTGAAGATTCCTAGTGATCAAATGAAGGCCCGATATGAGCTTCGCACAGAAACGGGACTTTTTAAAACTGGTGATAAAACTCACCCCACAATGTTTAGCACAGGGTTAAACGTTACAATATCATGAGGGTATGGTACTCATAAAGAAAACGTCTTTATAGTTCAAAAAAGAATTATCTCAATATTTTAACAGTAGTATGGCTTATACGAATATATAGCCAAAGAATATATTTCTTTTTTTAAAACAGAACTGTTTTTCATATATATAAGGGAGGAAGTAAATATTTATAATGAGATCATTGAATAATAATAAGCTGCCAGAACATAGACTTGGCTTATCAGAAAAAGGGGTGACATAATAGTGCATGATTTTTTTATTGCCCTGTCTAATAACATAAGAGTGTTTAAATTAAAAAAAAACATTAAATTGCAATTTTATGAGTACCTCGTAGATTTTGAACCTTATGTATTCAAGGAGTATCATAAATTTTAATGAATAATTTTTTTCAATGTTTAATTATATTTTACCTATCATCAATTTGTCAGATTCTTATATTGATGGTGTTTTTTTTAATTCATAACTTGTTACTATTTTAGTCAATAAATAAATCTATCTATCTGTCTATCTATCTATTGTAGGTTTTGAACGTTACGTCTAATTACACTAGTTCATTCAACGGATCAATTCGGTGATAAAATCCTCTTTTCTTCAAGTCATGGTAAAAAGGAATAATAAATTAGATCCTGAAGGGAGCTGGAGTAAGATAATCGAGGAATGCTGTCATCTTCAGCTAACCATCACTGTGGTTCGTTAACACAGCGAGATGGCAGTGATGTGTCTGGATTTGCCATCGCTGCATTTGTCTTATAATAACTAACACACAAGGATTAATGTAAAAAAATGTTTTGCTCTTTTTGATATCTATTCATTTAATGCGTATCACTCGCACATGGGGACTATGACAAACGGTACTGAAATAGACAAAATAAATAGGACATTCCATTCAGACGAGATCGATATGAGAGAAATGAATGTGGTTGGTTGCCTTTATATGCCAAATGAAACAAACAGTGTGAGTCGGACTTTCATAGTATTACATTTCATATGGCAACTTTAAAGAAGGATTTTTATCAAGATTTTCTTGTAGACTATGAGATCGCCCCCAGCATGCTGGATTATTATTACGGAACACATTCCATATGTTTCGAATTTTATTAAAAATGTGAGGCTCTGTATTTTTGGAGATTAATATAGGATATATGATATATCGAAATCAGTTTGTTCATCTGTCTTTTTATAACTCTTTCAAGTTCACGTCAATGAACCACTTCTGATGCAACTTGCTATGGAGATAGCATGAATGTAACAAAATCGTTCCAAATATTTATATTATATGTACCTACTTCATTAATTCGAAAACGTTTCTGGCTGTATTTTACTCATTGTTTCATTCCAATATCAGTTATGGTGTAATACTTTTGGGCAACTCAACGTCTGCTCCCCAAATATTTAAAATATAAAAGAAAGTAATTAGAGTTCGCGCTAATGCTGCATATTCAGAGCATTGTACGCCTCTATTTAAAATACAGGGTATTATGCCTCTTCCAACACTTTTTATATATCATCAACTTCTCGACATTCATGAGCGGAAAAAAAAACTTTTGACCTAAATGGATCATCACATAATTATAACACAAAAACATACAATAATTTAAAGGCACCCAAATATAGATTGAGTAAATTAGATAAAAATTTGTTGCATCTACAGCTATATAATTCATTACCCGTGGATCTCCAGAATTTTGAATGAATAAAATTTAAGGCTAGAATAAAGTCATACTTGCTGATAATATTCCTTAATGTATTTTTTCATTTCGTTTTTTTTAAATTAATTTTAATGATTTTCATACATTCTACTTTTAATTGATAGCACTGAGATAATCATGTTTGTTCATATTTGTCGAAGTTGTGCAATCCTATTGACGTACTACAATAATTATGTATGTAGGTATCTACAATAAATGTTTTAAAAACATTGGACCGACGTTACTAGTTTGTGCTCTGAAAAATACGAAATAATTTTAATTCTACTGGTGCTGTTACTTTTGAAGTTGTGCAGTTGCAGTTAGACTGATAACTTTTGGTACCAACTTCACAAGTACCAGCACCAATAGAATTAATATTATTTTGTATTTATCAGTTCACCAACTAATCAGATATTTTTTTGTAAAAAATATTTATTTTACAATTTTTAGTGTAACATTAGTCACGAAAATCGTTGAACGTTCGCTAATACCAAAGAAGATAGTACTTATTCTATTAACCACGTATATTATTTGCTTGTACTTGTTATTATTTAGAGATCTTCAAACATCGAGGTGGAAATGCGCATAAGTATTTAGATTTTACCATTTTACCACCGCGGTAACTCGAAAACCGTTACTCTAAGAAAAAAATGTTCATCATAAATGTTGCTAAAAATAATCTGGTCTTTCATGTAGTGCCCTCAGATTTTCAGTTTTCGAGAAAAATTGCCCCATTCACCCCCTGCGGAGGTGTTTTTGTGAAGGGAAGGAGATTTTGGATTTGAGTTTTTACGAATATGGGACCATTTCTTAAGTCCCCTCTTTCAAATGAATCAAAAATTATCAAAATCGGAGTACGTTTACTATTTAAGACGCGCCCACGAACCAAAATAAAGAACAGATATTAGAATTTTATACCTCCTCCGTTTGGGTGAATATAATTATCTATCTATCTATCTAATTTATAAAATAAATAAATGGTCCCCGCAATTTCGGCTGTCCGTAGATATGATTTTATAATTATTTTTTTCTTAGGTAACAATCATCCCTAATTACCTTGAGGAACGTAAAATTCAGCAATAAAAATAAAAAATGGGGAATCACATGTAAAAAATCGATAACATCATATCTCTAAATTATGAAAATAGAGAGGTTGGAGTATTTTTTTAATTTCGAAAAATCGGAAAAAAACTACTATACAAATTTCATTAATTTCGGCTGTGTGTTAATGAGTCAAATACCCAACGGATTTTGATGCAATTTTCATCGACAAACAGTGGTCAAGAGGAAAGTTTATATTTGTATTGTAGTATCGACAAGAATTTGAAAGATTTGTAATGTGTTGTCGTAGAAAACATATTTGTGTGCGCTTACATTGCAAACGCTGGCTAAAGAGATAGATCAAAATAATGTACTGAATTGTATATCTTAAAGAGATCTACAAAAAGTCACCGATGGTATATGTCTTAAGATTCCATTTTAGTGCTAAACGTGCGAAGCATGAGCAGGTCTTTATAGTATATTATATACAGGGTGTGGCAAGAACGAAACAGATCGAATATCTTCACGATACTTGTGTTGTAAAAGAAATACAAAAACACGTCGATTTTTATTCCATGGGGAACATCTTTCTGTCATAACCTCAACCATCGTACCTATATGCCTTCCTACCCCTTGGTCCGATAAAATTTAAAAAGGGAAAGTACTATGTGTGACACATCATTGAAAAGGTAATTTGTTTTGAAATTTAACCATGTGACTGTTTGTTAAGTAACTCTTTATTTTGGCGCCCTCTTGCGGAAAAAAACAACTATACTTTATGTGAAAGCTACTTCAACTAGATTCATAAAAAAAGAAAAAAGAAATAGTCATTGTAAATTGGAAAACCTTGTGATTTTTTAATTCATTTCAAATTTTTTATTCAAAATTTTTGTTCTTTTTATTGAATTGTTCAAATTAATTTTCAAATGAATTATCATAATTTGGAAAATAGAACAGTGGTTTTTCCCGCAAGAGGGCGCCAAAATAAAGAGTTACGTAGCAAACAGTCACATGGCTGAATTTCAAACCAAATTACCTTTTCAATGATGTGTCTCACTTAGTAATTTCCCTATTTAAATTTTATCGGTGATAGAGACCAAGGGGTGGGGAGGCATGTAAGACGGTTGAGGTTATGATAGAAAGATGTCCCCCTTGGAATTAAAACTTTTTGCATTTCTTTCACAAGTATCGTGAAGATATTCGATTTGTTTCGTTTTCGGTGCCGCACCCTGTATAGAGATTAGTTTACATAATTACTTATTACCTGAATCAAGCAAAGACTTATCATTTTAACTTTAATTACGTCCTTTTTCTAGTTTTATATAGAGAATTAAAAGTAAATGTGTAGTCGCCCTAAATTATTATTATTAAATTCTTCTCGTTCTCATAAAATTCCAAAGATGGGCGCCATCAAACAATGTTCTAGGTCCATTTCTAATAAATATCAACTAGATTAATTTTCAAGGTTTTGTTTCACGTTCTTCAAAAATAGCGATATATTTCATTCAAAATATTGTTATTTCTTCTAATTTTATAAAATAAATCTCATTAGCAGCACCATAAATATCATCAGACGCGTTATCTATCCAATTAGACCGAATGATGTCTCCAATTTCTGCTTTGCCGCAGTTTGTCCTGCAATCATGTCGCTTAATCAAAATGTATTAACTCGGGGTGAGCCCCAAAAAAAAAGTGGTGGTGGGCTTCAGGTTTTTCCCGAGTTTTCCCGATCCCCAATAGACGATGTTGGTTCACCTCAAGAGATTTAAGATATATCACCAGCGTTGTTGGAGTTGTGGGTTATCCGTTCAAGTTCGTTCGGAAGATTGTGTGTGTGTGCGTTGTCTTCTGTCTCTTTCATTCTTATAGTCTTGCTATCTCTTACTCTGTCTATCTGATGATTCAGTAGTTCCTTGGTCCTTAGATGGAGAAGACACGTTCACTATTGATGCGGCATATCCTTCTGATTAAATTGATTGGGACATTGTATGGAAAGACAGATTTATCGGATGAAAAACTTTTAGCATGGAGAGCCATTTGTGCTATTAATTAATATTCCGTCCATATCGGCAGCAGTATTATCTCGACAGCATAGG
This sequence comes from Crioceris asparagi, assembly GCA_958507055.1. Lineage (NCBI taxonomy): Eukaryota > Metazoa > Arthropoda > Insecta > Coleoptera > Chrysomelidae > Crioceris > Crioceris asparagi. The sequence continues at coordinate 74,560,336 of OY293828.1, forward strand.
TAACTGATATTCCCTTTGATGGAACTTAAGATATAGGTATAGATAGGTATACAATCAAATTCAGAAAGCAGCTAGCAGATAGTTTAATAAATTTGAGTTAAGCTCATTCTTCGATGTTGATCAAAGACAATGAAAATAATAGATTTCACAAAAAGTTAAGTTTTCAGTAAAAATATAAAATCTATACGTATAATAAATGTGTTGGGTTTTTTCGATGTTCGGTTATAACTACGTGAAAAACAATTCATATATTTCATTGAAACTGGTCACAATGATAGATTATATACTTGACTACCGTTTAGGATTTATTTTAGGTATCCTGGAAAAGATGTTTTTTTACAGTCGAGCTCAAAAATTATCTGCCCAGGTACAGAAAATAATAAACAGCTAAATTTGGGTTCATAGCATGAATTATTAACTAAGTTCACACACTTCACATGCACAGGCAATGAAATTGACAGAATGAAGTCGTACATAAGCGATAAGTGCTACAAACAATATGCGTTGACGAAGTCAGGATCATATTCTGGTAATCTTATATAACACGAGAGAGATGGCTAATTGGATTCGTCACATTCAAGATAGCTATACCTAGTATTCTTAAACAACAGATGATTATTTCTTCTTTCCGAAAAAAATGTCTAATTTCATTTTACTGCTTTTCTTATTTCCTCTCCAATAATTTTACAATATCATCTTTCCAGTCTCTTATCTGTTTCATATCTTTTATGCTTTGTTACGAAGTGATGACATGCGCGCAGTGGTCTCAAAAACATTTACCAACTGATACATAAAACATAACTTGTTTCTCCTAGTTTCATGGTTTCATATAATAATAACTCGTGTGGATCCGTACATGTTCTTTACAAAATAATGTCACCTTATCATTCTGTATATTACTGATTGATTTTTAATTAAATACTATTTATTATCTTTTTTAAAAAAATATGGTTATCCAACCGTACATGCGATAATTGCAAAATCATTTCACACCAAAATTAATCGCGTTACAAAACAATAGTATATGCCAAAATAAAATCAGTATATTAGTTTAACTGACGGTTGGGATACTGAAGGTTCTTTCCGTTTACACTCCTTCCGCTAAGACTCATCGGATTAGAGTCCTCGAGCCCGGTATCCTTAAAACCAACTGCACATTTATTGTGTTTAGACTCCTCAAGTTATTAACTTCAATTCCATTCAATGTAATACAGTATTATAGATTTATTCTTTGTTGTTTTATTATTTGCAACTTTCATAATCAATATGCCGCTAAATAGTCAGAGAAAGAACCAGAAGAACACTGAAATGTAATTTCTGTGATTGTAGTGGCTATTTCCGAATTCGACTATAACAGTGTTACACTCATAATGCTGCGGAACGTTTCTGAATTACCTACCTTAAACCCGATGGTGAATTCTTACAGCCAAAAAATCATAACTACACAGTTGTAAATGTTTGTGTAAAAAGCCTTTGATTGTCAGTTTTCCAAGATATCTGAGTAAAAATAGTGTAGTTGTAGTGAAAGTGACAAGACATATTTCTTGTCATTGGGGTCACGATGGCTGAGTGCGCTAAGGCGCTGGAAGTGCGTTCGTAGCTTGCGGCAGCTCATCGTGAGCACGGGTTCGAATCCCGTCAGAGCCGTGGTTGTTTGTATAGTGGACCTGTACACAGGTAACCTTGTATACCTTCGGGAGTGTATTCCAGATATTAAAAGAATTATAAAAAAATCAATAGAAAGGGGTTGTGTCATCAACACGGTCGGGTGTTGTTGGGCGTGACAACATCTACGGTCTGTTTTTACAGAAAATACAAAGTATTTTCCTGTGAAATAATTAATGTCTTCTTATTATTCGTTCTATATAGGTTTGTTCTTAGATGCATAGAACAATAAATTTCAAGTACTTTGTGAATAAGTAGGAAGGGTTCAATGGCTTGCACAATTGTTATTTTATTATGAATTTTCAATTCTCTGAACTTTCTATATAAATAACCCACATATATTCCTACGAAATAATCTATATTTTTCAAGATGATAGAATATGTAACAATAGCAATATTATTTTTGTGGTTCGTGTTAAATCTGCATATTTTGAGTTCAAGGTTTACCAGTTAACTTATTTTGCCGCAGTTATCTCTCTTAGTTATATTTTTTTCTCATCGTTTCTCCATAATTCATTTATTTATTTACGAGTACATACATTACAATAGTTTATAACAAAGAAATAAAATTACTTTTGAAATAACATTTTTCTTTACACAGATAAGGTCTTAGTCTACATAATAATTTAAAGATATTGATTGTATTAAATTTAGTTTCCAAAGGTGATGAGAGACATGTCATCATTATCACGTCAAAATTCATCAGTAAAGATATTGACCCATATGCTCATAACTAGCATGAAAACATGCCACTACCTACTGATCAACTGCTAGTGGCATAAGTGTCCATATCTTGCTAGTAATGGACATGCTTATTTCGAGCATTCTTAAAAATCACTTGTATTTTTAATTATGTTTCTATTTTAGTAAAGAGCATTCTGTTAAACAAAATGTGCGTATAATTGTTTGCTTTTTAGTTTTGAGCATGCTCATAAGCATGATTATTAATAAGCATGAGTGTCAGTACCATATTAGAATTTAAACAATAAGAGAGAGGCTAAAATGCATCCCATTTAACTTTTAAAGAGAGAACCCTAGTGATTACTTTTAACAGACTCCATTCTAAGGCCATTTGTGATCAAGAATAAATTTCTTCGACAGCAATCAACTACAGAATTTCAGTGAATTTGCGCTTAATTGTGCGCGTTTTAATTGAATGTCTATTCCACCCGGAAACACAATGGCGCCCAATTCTTTTCGGAAGCTTTCACACAGAAGCATTAGACAGAAAACAGACACACACACACACAGGCTTACTCTGTGAGCGATATTTGCTCAAAATTAAAATCCTCTCATCAAACGATCCTCGTCACACGAAAAATGTACAATGGACACTTTTCCCGAACTGTTTGTTTTGCTTCTAGAAAGCACACAAAAGGCGAAATTTTTGTCTCTTCGTATATATATATTCTTCACTTCCGTATATAATTCTGTTTGTAGCAGAAACTGAGATGAGAAATACACAGCAAACAATTCAAGGAGCCGTTATACTTGGGCGTTCTCTATTGGAACAGAATGAATTCGTTCGTATATACCTATATAGATAGAAGGCATCAGGTCCGAAGGAGTGCAGAAAAATACTTCACACAGATAAAAAGTATACGATAGAGGATATCGATGGACGAACATTGTGATGGAAACTGTCAGAGGGAGTTTAGGAGAGCTGCCAGAATGGGAAACGTTTATGGAACATTTGAATCTTTGTTCGGACCAATTGAAATATGGTTCATAACATCTGGATAGAAAGGAGGTCACTGTTGACGGGCGAAAAAATAATAGAGAGCTCAAAGGAATAGAGAAACGGGTATTCAGATAAGACATTTCAAATTTAAATAAATAATTTGTAATATGTAGAAAGAACAATCTATAATAGATAAGATTTTTTTTAGTTAGTTTTTTGACCGAATTACCATTCATTGAAATTCAACGCACAAAAATTCGTTCTGGTTTCCACAGACATTGTTCTTTTTGATCAGATATTATCACTAGGAAAATACTACAAAAGTGCAAGACTGTTGACGCTGTTATTTTGAACCCAATGAATATAAGTAAACGTTCAACGATTTTCATGACAAATAAGCCCAGGGCCTACGTTTATTCAACAAAAACCGCACTTTCAAGACTTATATACTTCTAGTAACAATTTCCACAGTAAACTATTGAATTCCTACTAATGCATAGTCTATATATACGCAACTATACAAATTCCAAGTATAACAAATTAACAGACGTACGTAACTACAACATTTCTGTACAATTTCGTCATGGAATGTAAATGATTAACGTGACTTTCTTATCACGCAAGAATAGGTACATTTTTGACCTCTTAACAACCAGTGCAATATTTTATTCTGATAAAGATAAAAATTCTGATATACTGTGTTGTTTATAGTTCAAAATGCAAAATATATTTTACATGTGCATGCTTTATGTACTTTGCGATGACAGTTTTATTATGATTTGTAAATGTGGACAAAATGTATATATAATTCTTCAAAAGTAAATGCTTCCAAGATGATATATTATATGACTTTGAAGTAGGTACATAACAGAGACCCAAATTTGAAGTTTGGAAAATTTGAAAGAGGATGAATATTAAACTTTAAAAAAAATCCCGATGGCCTGTAGTCAGCGGAAAGGTAAATTTTTCAAAATTCATTGAATTGAAATTTTAACAACTTTTTCATTGGTATACCTACATGTTATTACATAAAATTGTCATAGCCTTGCGGTTAGAGGTTTTTGTTTTGGCTGTTGAATATAAAGCAGAGAGGGTTCGAGTCCACTTCAGGGCAGATTTTTTTTTTCGCCTATTTCTTTTCAATAAATATACTATATATTTTTTTAATCAGGGTCTATATTAAGATCTCCAGAAAAAGTACAATTACATCAAATTTATATTGAGTGTTCATGTTTTATCAATATTTGTTATTTTTCTTTATTAATTTTTATTTTTTTACCTGTGTATTTTATGAAAAAATGCTTTGAACAAAAGTTGTAGGTACCGATTATATCTGTAACCTAAAATTATTTTTAATAATATTTAAACTACGGCTCTTTTTGATAATTTTTTTAAATGTTTGAATGGTCGCCATTTTGAAACTACTTACCCGATATTGCCCAATAACGAACTCGACCGAGATATTTGAGAGATTGATTTTTGTAGCAAATTTGAACTTGATACCTTCAAAACTGCGACCTCTATCGTGTTAACAAATTTCGTAATATCCCATATATATATATATATATATATATATATATATATATATATATATATATATATATATATATATATATATAAACTTTTGAACCAAATGTTTTTTTGGACTAACTTATAGACATATAACAACATGCCGTTGAAATTTTTTCGAAATTCAAAAGTGTGAACGATCGCAATAGGTATATTTCTATAAGAAATTTACCTAATATACTTATTTGATGGTGACTATCAAAGAATAGCAACACTAGCACAGACAATTATTGCAATCGATTGCAAAGACGAAGAAGGAAAAAAATATATTTTTTTTAACAAAAACTAGGACCGCCTTTTTCAGTTAGTGCAATGAAAAATACAAAATATTATGTAATGTGCTAGTAATTTCGGAATAGTGCAGATACAGGTAGACTTTTGGCACCAACTTAAGAGTACCAGCACCAGTACAAAATTAACATTATTTTGCATTTTTCAGTATCAAAACTTTGAATTTCGAAAAAATGCCCCCTTCACCCTTTCTTGGAAAAAGGATATGTCGAAAAAAATCAGACAGTCGAAATGTATAGGTACCTTTTCTCGTTCTGGGGAGTCAGTCAATAATTGGGATAATAATTATTATAGGCTATGCTTTTCTAAAAGTTTTCTAGTTGTTCTAACTGCACTATCCCAAAATTATCAGCATCAATAGAATAAACCTTATTGGGTAAATTTCTTATAGAAATATACCTATTGCGATCGTTCACACTTTTGAATTTCGAAAAAATTTCAACGGCATGTTGTTATATGTCTATAAGTTAGTCCAAAAAAACATTATTTGTTAACACGACAGAGGTCGCAGTTTTGAAGGTATCAAGTTCAAATTTGCTACAAAAATCAATCTCTCAAATATCTCGGTCGAGTTCGTTATTGGGCAATATCGGGTAAGTAGTTTCAAAATGGCGACCATTCAAACATTTAAAAAAATTATCAAAAAAGAGCAGTAGTGTAAATATTATTAAAAATAATTTTAGGTTATAGATATAATCAGTACCTACAACTTTTGTACAAAGCAATTTTTCATAAAATACACAGGTAAAAAAATAAAAATTAATAAAGAAAAATCACAAATATTGATAAAACATGAACACTCAATATAAATTTGATGTAATTGTACATTTTCTGGAGATCTTAATATAGACCCTGATTAAAAAAATATATAGTATATTTATTGAAAAGAAATAGACGAAAAAAAATCTGCCTTGAAGTGGACTCGAACCTTGTCTGCTTTATATTCAACAGCCAAAACAAAAACCTCTAACCGCAAGGCTATGACAATTTTATTTAATAACATGTAGGTATACCAATGGAAAGGTTGTTAAAATTTCAATTCAATGAATTTTGAAAAATTTACCTTTCCGCTGACTACAGGCCATCGGGATTTTAGGTAAATTTCTTATAGAAATATACCTATTGCGATCGTTCACACTTTTGAATTTCGAAAAAAATTCAATGGCATGTTGTTATATGTCTATAAGTTAGTCCAAAAAAACATTTCGTTCAAAAGTTTATATATATATATATATATATATATGGGATATTACGAAATTTGTTAACACGATAGAGGTCGCAGTTTTGAAGGTATCAAGTTCAAATTTGCTACAAAAATCAATCTCTCAAATATCTCGGTCGAGTTCGTTATTGGGCAATATCGGGTAAGTAGTTTCAAAATGGCGACCATTCAAACATTTAAAAAAATTATCAAAAAAGAGCCGTAGTTTAAATATTATTAAAAATAATTTTAGGTTACAGATATAATCAGTACCTACAACTTTTGTTCAAAGCATTTTTTCATAAAATACACAGGTAAAAAAATAAAAATTAATAAATAAAAATAACAAATATTGATAAAACATGAACACTCAATATAAATTTGATGTAATTGTACATTTTCTGGAGATCTTAATATAGACCCTGATTAAAAAAATATATAGTATATTTATTGAAAAGAAATAGGCGAAAAAAAAAAATCTGCCCTGAAGTGGACTCGAACCCTGTCTGCTTTATATTCAACAGCCAAAACAAAAACCTCTAACCGCAAGGCTATGACAATTTTATGTAAAAACATGTAGGTATACCAATGAAAAGGTTGTTAAAATTTCAATTCAATGATTTTTGAAAAATTTACCTTTCCGCTGACTACAGGCCATCGGGATTTATTTTTTATATGCAAATAGGAGCGGAAAATTAAAGTGTTGTGAAAGTATCAAAAAATTCAGCTTCTTTTAAAAGATTTTTGAAAAGAAAAAAAAAGATGCCCTCGTATTGAGAAATAAGAAATATTATTTAAATGAAATAGGCCTAATCGGCATAAAATTACTTATTAATAATTCATCGCAATTAAATTCAATTCACGATTATACATAGTTGCCTCATTAACTAAGTTAATAGTAATTAATTTGTAACGTTTATTAATGCACCTTAATGAAAAAAAAAATGATATTTAAGGAAACTGGTCAAAACATAAACAACATATAATTGGCAGTTTAACAGCAACCCCAATTATAAAAAAAATCGTTGCCAGACACGGATGGTGTCAGTTAGTCCAGAAGAAGAGGAAGTAAAAAGCTTCAGTCAAGAATTAGGTGCGCACAGTTTTATTTAGTCCATATTCTTATTGAAGTTTCGGACTTGATTAATGTCTTCAATTGCATGTATTAGCTATTTCCTTTTTTCCTGATCTATATTATATTGTGGTTCACCGCTGAATTTTCCTAGAAACAATTGGATTTCCGATTTTGCCGGCTTCAATCTGAAAATAAGTGACATATAGAATGCCGGTGCCTGAATGTTCTAATAAATTTTATTTCCCGCTACCAATCCTTGACAGTTATCTTGAAGGCAATCTCACTCTCATCCTTCTCTTTCTCTCTTTCGATAAAATGATTCGAGAGACAAAATTGATCGAAAATATTAAATCTAGCATTTGTTGAGAACGTTGAGTAATATTGGCACATGTTTCCTGCCGAACGGAATGAATAGTGTCGCCGGATAAAAAACTTGTTTTCCTGGTTTTCCACTTCGACTGTTGGAATAGAATTATCCTATGTAATTCTCTATCATAAATCGGAGATATTTAAAATTATTTTTCATTAAGATTTATTGTTTAAAGTTTCAATGTGAGATTTTAAGTTTCCAATAACTCACAATGCGAATCATAGTAGCAACGAACTAAAAAGTTTCTATTAGTTTTTTATGGAACTTTTTCTTATTGCATTCCAAAATAAATAAAAAATAATGATTTGTTTTCTTATTTAAGCAAAAGACATGGTTTCTAATTTACAGTTTCCCAATAAGCTATTGTTGCATAAACAGAAATAAATATCCTTAATTATATACGAAATTAATACTAAACTGTATTTGTAGCTTTAATGGAAATATAGGTATAAAATAGGATTTTTATTATTAATTCTGATTCTTAGGCTACTAACCAAAAATGCTAAAATGTAGTAGAGACGATTTCAGCATTCAATAAAAATTCAATAATAAAGGAAAATTAAATAGAAATATTTTGTTTTTTTTGCTTTTAAAGGATTGTTTATCCATAACTAATAGCAAATATGGAACCCATATGAGCGATTGCATTTCTCGAAGAATTCTTGTATTAGGTTGAAAAGTCAAATAGTCTATCAATAATTTGTATATTTACAAAGAATTAGTTATAACAAAATATGTTTTACTAATAATAGGACCGACTTTATTAGTTACAGAAAATTTATAGATCAGATTTTTTAAAGTGCCTTTATCCCAGAAATTCGATGATTAATGGGGAAGTAACTACTCCATATTTATAGCTTTTATATTGAAAGACAACTCTATTGCAAAAATATTTTAAATTAAAAGCAGCTGTTTCTGAGATTAGTGAAATACATTTTCGATCTTCTTAGAGCCCTACCTACAAAACCCTAAGCTTTATCGAGAAGGTTTCGAATACAAATATTTCAATAAATCATATTATGTGCTATAAGATCTAATCGAGAAAGTCACCATTTTTGATTTGCTCTATAGCATTCGGAGCCTTTACGAAGGGGTTGGCTTAAAGAAACCATGAAAATTTTAAAAATGTAACATCTCCTAATCGTCCTCTTTCAAATATAAAAAAAGGAATCATCAAAACTGGTCCACGTTTAGTGTGCGAACCGAGGTTACCTACATAAAAAACACTCAAATTGTATATCTTCTTCTTTTGGAAGTCGATCCAAAAACGAAAAGTAGTTTTTTTACAGCAACTCTTCCTGTTCCACAAAATGGCGATTACAATATTATCATGCGACTTTCTAGAATATATCATGAACATTGTTTTATTAAGAACCGAAACAGCGTAGAATAAGTTAACATTGGCCGATTTCGATAATCGAAATTAAGCAGTGCAGTGCGTGGCGAACAGTTTGGACGAGTGATAGGGGCGCGAGTTCGAATCCCTGGCTGTCTCATTGGATTCTCATCCTGTCCCAAGGCAAAGATTTTGGTGTAACGAAAGAACGAAAAGACAATAAAGGTGTTTCTTGATGAAAGATATCTTTCAGGGCATCTCAGTACTTTTTTCAGTATCATCAGTATTTTTTTGTGAAACAAAGCCTCCTAATCTCTCAACATACCATCTCTCTTCTTAGTCTATGTCATTCGAGTAAAATTCTGAATCTCATTTAAAAGAAATGGGAACGACTCGACTTTTCTATTTAATAAAGTGGAAAGTCTCCTCCTTAGGGAAAATAGTAGAAACAAAAACCCCAGCAGAGAGAGAGAGAGAAAAACCGAAAAGAGAAAAATAGAAGGATTGGGTTGTGTAGAATATAGAATATTGTTAAGAGGTCTCCTTTCTGCCAGAAGCAATGTGTTTCTGGCGAGGTCCATTAGCTTAATAATGTATCACTCCGTGGAAATTCTTGAAGCTCTTAATACAAAATATACCCCTATTTTACTGTTGTGATATCGAGCCATTCAAAGGAGATTTTATTGTTTAAAGTTTCAATGTGAGATTTTAAGTTTCCAATAACTCACAATGCGAATCATAGTAGCAACGAACTAAAAAGTTTCTATTAGTTTTTTATGGAACTTTTTCTTATTGCATTCCAAAATAAATAAAAAATAATGATTTGTTTTCTTATTTAAGCAAAAGACATGGTTTCTAATTTACAGTTTCCCAATAAGCTATTGTTGCATAAACAGAAATAAATATCCTTAATTGTATACGAAATTAATACTAAACTGTATTTGTAGCTTTAATGGAAATATAGGTATAAAATAGGATTTTAGGTAAATTTCTTATAGAAATATACCTATTGCGATCGTTCACACTTTTGAATTTCGAAAAAATTTCAACGGCATGTTGTTATATGTCTATAAGTTAGTACAAAAAAACATTTGGTTCAAAAGTTTATATATATATATATATATATATATATATATATATATATATATATATATATATATATATATATATATATATGGGATATTACGAAATTTGTTAACACGATAGAGGTCGCAGTTTTGAAGGTATCAAGTTCAAATTTGCTACAAAAATCAATCTCTCAAATATCTCGGTCGAGTTCGTTATTGGGCAATATCGGGTAAGTAGTTTCAAAATGGCGACCATTCAAACATTTAAAAAAATTATCAAAAAAGAGCAGTAGTGTAAATATTATTAAAAATAATTTTAGGTTATAGATATAATCAGTACCTACAACTTTTGTTCAAAGCAATTTTTCATAAAATACACAGGTAAAAAAATAAAAATTAATAAAGAAAATTAACAAATATTGATAAAACATGAACACTCAATATAAATTTGATGTAATTGTACATTTTCTGGAGATCGTAATATAGACCCTGATTAAAAAAATATATAGTATATTTATTGAAAAGAAATAGACGGAAAAAAATCTGCCTTGAAGTGGACTCGAACCCTGTCTGCTTTATATTCAACAGCCAAAACAAAAACCTCTAACCGCAAGGCTATGACAATTTTATTTAATATTTGTAGGTATACCAATGAAAAGGTTGTTAAAATTTCAATACAATGAATTTTAAAAAATTTACCTTTCCGCTGACTACAGGCCATCGGGATTTTTTATTATTAATTCTGATTCTTAGGCTATTAACCAAAAATGCTAAAATGTAGTAGAGACGATTTCAGCATTCAATAAAAATTCAATAATAAAGGAAAATTAAATAGAAATATTTCTTGATATTTTTTTTATTATTTTATATTATATTATTTTTATTATTAATAATAATGAACTACAGTTTTGCCTTAAGTTCACATTTACTAATGTCAATAACAATTTTATCATGAATGGAGACAAGTAACATGAATTTCTTCAAATAAAATGTTTGTGTTTATTGTGTGTAAAATTACAATACTAGGTTTATATACAATTCAACAATGAAGAAAGTTAGATTTTTTTTCTATTCTAATATAGTCATTCATTTCCAATGATGAAATCCATTAATGAAATAGTTTTTTTAACACATTTATATATAATTGATTTCACATTCAACAAAAAATGACCTTTTCTCCATTTCTAAGTGAAAGAATAAAATTTCTGTTTTTTTTTAAATAATTTATAAAACAATAATATAATTAACTTTTCACAACAAAGTTGATGATTCTTCATTCAATTATAGTTTTACAAAAGAAAAAATATATTCAAAAGTTCCTGCTTTTATGCCTCTGGCCATGTTTTCTTCATTTAGGACTGACTCAATATTGCATTACTTATGAACTTGCATGGCTCCTCTATAAACTGTTGATGTTTATAAAAAAATAATCAGATAAAAATATTTTATGCTCGAGAATTACCAAGTGGTCGAAATGCAACTTGTAAGTTTCTTTCGGTAAGTTATGGGAAGTTCTACTTACCTGAAAACATTATGGAAATATTGCATGCACCGCTTACCTAAAACAACAAAAAAAAATCAATAGAAACAGGCATTTATTGTACATTGTTGTTGTACTTGAACATTAAGTTTATATAAGTGTTCTCAGTGGATTGTAGGAATTATTTCTAGTATGTGTCATTCCTTAAACCGAAAGAGACTTCAAATATTTAACGCGTCTGAACTAGTTGAGATCATGACAACAAGAGTAGGTAATAAGTAAAAAATACTTCATTCGTTATTATAGCCATAGTTTAGGCATCTTTGAAGAATATATTGTTATTGCTTTAGTTACAGATATTGCACTAAGGTAAAATATTATAAAAAAAACTACAATACAATTTTTCAACGAGCTTTGAATTATCTATAGCGTGCTTATATAAGTTTAAGAATACCTTCCTTAATACAGTAGAGATGCCTTCATGAATTTATTACTCTCTCTCTTTTTTAAATCGAGTAGAGTTATAAAATAAACTACTATCTATCTATTATATACAGGGCGTGGTACCGAAAACGAAACAGATCGAATATTTTCACCACACTTGTGTTGTGAAAGAAATGCAAAAACACGTCGATTTTAATTCCAAGGGGGAATAACCTCAAATTTAAAAAGGTAAAGTACTAAGTGTGACACATCATCATCAATTATGATAATTCAATTGAAAGCTACTTTGGACAGTTCAATAAAAAGAACAAAAATTTTGAAAAAAAAAATAATAAAAAAAATTAAAATTAAAAATGCAAAGTTTTCCAATGTACAATGTCCATTTTTTGTCATCTTTTTTCTTTTTTTATGAATCTAGTTGAAGTAGCTTTCACATAAAGTATCATAATTTGGAATACAGAACAGTTGTTTTCCCGCAAGAGGGCGCCAAAATAAAGAGTTACGTACCAAACAGTCAAATGGCTGAATTGCAAATCAAATTATCTTTTCAATGATGTGTCACACTGAGTACTGTCCCTATTTAATTTATAATCGGTGATAGTGACCAATACGGCTGAGGTTATGATAGAAAGATGTCCCTTGGAATAAAAATCGACGTGTTCTTGCATTTCTTTCACAACACAAGTGTAGTGAAGACATTCGATCTGTTTGGTTTTCGGTGCCGCACCCTTTATAACTATATCATAATAGTGAATACTATGGCGTGAATAAAAGAAAATATCAGCAAAAATAAATATCCGCACGCCAATGTTACTGCTCCACAGCCATCATGTCTTCTCTGCCAATAATGATCGAGATGACGCTCTAGAAGCGCATCGAATCCAATAGGCGCTTCTCGAATTTTCTAGAAACGCCCATCTGCATCTATTTAATAGAGAAATAATTTTCTAGAACGCTGGAGACAAACATTCACTCTCGGATGGTCCAAAGAAGTAACAATTGGCTAGAATATATATATATATATATATATTTCGTGAATATCGTGGGTTTAGGGCTCTTTCAGTGATTGAAAAAATTGAAATATACGCACATTTATTTCATGTCATAATGTTTATAGAACAAGACGTTTCGACCCGCTTTGGGGCCTTTATCAATCGTATAAAAATTAAAAACTAAAATATTATTCTGTAAAATAAAAATTAAAGTAAGGAAAAATGTTGTTAGGACAATATCATAACCTACCTAAGACATAAAGTACAAAAAATCAGCTTCCTCCAAAAAAAACATATAAAGGAGGAAGCTGATTTTTTGTACTTTATGTCTTAGGTAGGTTATGATATTGTCCTAACAACATTTTTCCTTACTTTAATTTTTATTTTACAGAATAATATTTTAGTTTTTAATTTTTATACGATTGATAAAGGCCCCAAAGCGGGTCGAAACGTCTTGTTCTATAAACGTTATGACATGAAATAAATGTGCGTTTATTTCAATTTTTTCAATCACTGAAAGAGCCCTAAACCCACGATATTCACGAAAAATAAATCCACTAGGCTCAAAAACAAATAGAAACGAAGATATATATATATATATATATATATATATATATATATATATATATATATATATAGCGTGTGGCCAAGGAGGATTTATTCAGTATTCAGTTTAAATCATTGGTAGCTGTAGCGAGCCCAGGGACGTACCAATCCAAGGATCAACTGTTGAAGTATATCAATTTATTACGTACAAGTTAGTTTGTTAAATTATAATCGGTATGTGAATTTATTTAATTGGTTAAAAAAATCAGTCAGAAATGTTTTTTTAGAGTTAAGACTTTACGGAAATTCGCCGTAACAGACACACAAAAATTATAAAACTAGCTATTTTTGACCGACGAACCCAAACGGAGGAGGTATACAATTCGACTGTGTGCTTTTTTTTCTTTTTTTGGTTTGTGCGCCCGTTTCATATAGTAATCGTACTCCGATTTTGATGATTTTTAATTCATTTGAAAGAGGAGGCTTGAGAAATGGTCCCATATTCATAAAAACGGGAATCCGACATCTCGTTCCCTCCGAAAACCGCCCCCAAAGGGGGTGGATGGGGCATATTTTCTCGAAAATTGAAAATCTGCGTTGGTATAATTAAAGATAGGACAATATCCGAAAACGTTTAAATTGAACATTTTTTCAAAAGAGTAACGGTCTTCGATATAGAGACATTTTAAATTGTCAAATATACCTATTTTCGCTATGTGGAGAGGGCGATTTCTGTCGAAAATTGAAAATCTGTTTGCAGTACATGAAAGACATAATTAATTGTAGCAACATTTATAAGGAACATTTTTCCCTTACAGTTACGGTTTTCGAGTAAAATCGGTGTTAAAATGGTAACAACTAAAATATTAAAGCGTATTTCCGCAGCGATGTTCTGAGATCTCAATAATAATAACAACTACAAACTACAAGCAAGGAATATACGTGGGTAATAGAATAAGTACTATCTTGATTGGTATTAGTGAACGTTCAACGATTTTCGTGACTAATGTTACACTCAAAAGTGTGAAATAAATATTTTTTACAAAAAATTGGACCGACGTTATTAGTTGGTGCACTGAAAAGTATAAAATAATATTAATTCTATTGGGGCTGGTACTTGTGAATTTGGTTGCAAAAGTTGTCAATCTACCTGCAACTGCACAACTTCAAAAGTAACAGCACCAATAGAATTAATATTATTTTATACTTTTCAGTGCACCAACTAATAACGTCGGTCCAATTTTTTGTAAAAAATATTTATGTTATTAGTGACACACATACATCCATATGCAATTAGTTAAAACCTCTTATTTTAAAATTACAAACATACACTTCGATTTTATTTATTTGCATAGATTTTTTCGAAAATAAAAACAGCCTAAGTTATTTTTTTAAACATTACCTATCTGCCATTGAAAATCCCGCCGGAATCGGTTCAGCCGTTAAGGAGATTAGCCGGAACAAACAAACAGACAGATAAAAAATTAAAAAAAAGGTGTTTTGTTATTAGTGACAGATATACTTCCATATGTAATCAGTTATAACTTGTTATTTTGATATTACAAACAGACACTTCGATTTTATTTATTATTATAGGTAGTTTTTATTGTTAATACCGGCCCTGATGGCAAGGATAATATGTACGCACTTGGAGGATGAGGATTAACATTTTGAAAACGAGAACAGAACGTTCTAAAATATATTAACTCCAAATCAAAACTGCCAAAACTGGACAGTTTCCAACATTTAATATGCAGGTGCTTACGCCTAACTTCTTCTTTAAAAAGGATACCTTCTTTCAGCAATATATTCGCTGAAAATACTGAATAAATCCTCGCAGTATGTTTTTTTCAAGAACAGGAAAAAGTCAAGCAAAAACATTATAGCTTTTTTATTAAATGTTTAATAGCCAATTTGATGCCTTTTTCTTATGTATCATCATCATCACGTAAAAGCCGAAGCCATCAAATTAATTATACTATTATAGATACAATAAAATAAGAAATAAACTAAATTTTGGTTCATCTCGGAAACAAAGGTTGACAATTAAAATTAAGTACAAAATATATTTTTATGCAGTTCATATAATATCTACCCAAATTTATTGCATAATTTTGTTCTCAGTTTTTGATTTTTGATTGTCTCTAACAAATTCTAAATTAATAATCATGATTGTGGAGTAAATAGTGTATTTTTGGTACGAATTTAACCTAATATAACATTTTCTTAAAAAATTATTTAATCCAATCTAAATTAAGCTCGATTCAATACATCACATGAATTATCATGACGTCACACTGGAGGCAATCGGTAACGCTATCAATCACATACTTATTATGTTTTCTTTGTATCATGATTGGCGCTTGTCTATGTTTGTCGCTCACAGTAACTTATCCCGTCTTCCTGTTGTATAGAAAATTCTTTGAAGTTCATGTTGCAACGACACGATTGTCAAATATTGCATTCTTCAAGGCATTTCAAGCATAAACAAGTAACACTGTCTTCATTCAGCACTTTAGAAATTAACACTCAACTACAAAGGGCAGAGTTTTTCGAATATTTTTATTCAAATTTAGTCATATCTACCCATATATTCGCAAAAGGTTGCTACCAGGCGGATCTACTTCAAATTACGCGCTACCCTTTCAGCGTTGATAGAGGCCGCCGACCAAATATACGTATATATATAGTTGGCAGTTTGTGTAGGGCCTTAACAAGGCCCAAGAGAACGGTTCGTAGTGTTCTCGCATGTCGCAGTGCGTTTCCAATTCCGTCGAAATTTATGTCCAATATCTCCCTCATTCATATTGAATTACGGTGACATAAATTAGAGAGAGCTAGGCCAATATCTGACCGCTTTCACGTCTTAATAATGTAGGCCATTTTGAAGCTGTACCATCTACCCTGTCCAATTATTCATTGGGTTCACTTGATAAGAAAGAAAGAGATAACATATTGCTCTGGCAAGATTATTTTAGATCATTCTTAACACGTTTCAGTAGACTGGTTTATCCCCAGGCATTGATTAATGACAATAGCAGCTTAATATTTCGCCCAATTACATTGTAAAAATAATAATACCTCAGTTACTTAGTATTTCTTCCTATCCTTCGTTGATTAGGAACATGTTTCAAATCAAATTAGCGGGGTTGTGAAATGGTGGAATGCTAACTTAATTGATAATCAATAATTGTTAGAGAATAGTTGATTTGACGTTCCTTTTCCGGTTAGTTTCTTGACTTCTTATGGTCAAAGAGTTATGAGTTATTAACAGCGATCACTAAAAATTATGAAATAAATAAATTTTGAGAAAAAAACTAGGACCGAATTCATTAGGTATATGATGCACTCAAGATTGTAAAATAACAACAAATAATGCAAAATTCTTTACGTTAGGCTCTCGATATCCATGCCTATACTCTGTTCGATGACCACATCATCTTTTATACTGTTTGTATCTTTGGTCCAGTTCTCGATGCCCATCCCTACCGTCGGCATCTTCACGTCGGGCACATCTCAGAGCGATTTCTCGGTTGCACCCATAAGAATCTTATCAACAAGTTTAGCAAGCTACCCTGTCATCTGTCATCCGAGCATATAACACAGCTTCCAAGCTTAGGTACATCTGTACCACTAGATGCCATCCAGGACGTACTAGTCTACACCTTTTGCCTTACACCCACAGATTCTCCACGTCCTCCACTATCCAACAGAAAATTCTTGGTGACACCCACAGAAAACTGGTCTGCAATACTCAGCAAGTTTCCACGCCACCCGGCACCACGTGCGGGGTTGTATCAGCATCACCAGATTCTTACCCTCGTTCCATGCCCAGCGTTGATAGTCTACACCGTTTGCCTTATAACCACAGCATCTCCACGCCCGCTAACCCGCTGGTCTCCAACGTCCCGCTGGTCTCCACCATACCGCCGGTCTTCACCGCATTACCGGTCTCCGCCGTACTCACTCAATTACTGCTGCGGAATGGGACTGAGTGAGTGACTATTTGACTGATTTCGCATTCTGCAGCAAATCCTCTCCAATATATAGGCAAGCCCACTCCATCTAGATGCTTCCACCAGCATCTTCCAATAACCCGAATGTTCCACCATTAGCGCAAACTCACTTGAAGTATCGGATTATAATCTTGACGAATCACAAATCGCACATGCTTTCTCGTAATGGCGTCCATACTATAACACAAAGTCGTTACAATATTTAATATCATGAGATTTCAAATAACCAGTGAAAAATACTATAACAAGAGGTAAAGAGACAGCGCAAATAAAGTGCCTGATGTGCCAATCGAATGGAGAAATAAAATGATAAAAATTATTAAGCAGCGTAGAAGTAAAAATACTGAAATCTATAAAAGATTGAGAAACTAAAAACGAAACTATAGCATAAGGTAGATCACAACTACAAATAAAAAACTGATAAACATATGGACAAGAGAACAAACCTGTTAGCAAAAATATTTAGAAACTATAAACTTTATAGCAACAGACCTGGGTGAAGACCACTGAAGCAGTGATTGCAGAATAATTTAAAGTCAACAACAACAAAAACTGATAAGAGGCAGACAAAAACCAATAATAGTTCCTAGTCAAGCGTAGAAGAAGATGATATAATGCTCTCATAAACAGCAGTAACATTTTTCTCAGCCGCAGAGGTTCGAAAGTTTAATTGAGGTTCATGAAATAATAATTAATGGTCAACTCTTACAATTGTAAAATAATTCTGAATATTGAATAAGAAATCTCTAGTCTGAACAGTTCACATAACTTTTCCACGACATAATAAAGTCTGCGATTACTGTACAAATACTATTCTTGCAACATGTTATTCCATTGTAACTGAATTTTGGAATGCCACTTAATCCAGACCAGAACGTTGTCTAAAGACGTAAGAGTAACTTGAGGAGATTTAGCGAAACTCCCGAAGCTGAGCGCTCAGCCAGGAATTTGGTTCTAGATTAAGGCATCCCGTCAAACGACACACAGAGAGAGTATCTTATAGATCAACGCTCGAGGGGGTATAAAACAGCGGATTCAAAACTTGATGAAGTTATTTCATTATCGACAAAGTTTCATGTTTAATATTCCATGTCGCTACACAACATCTATCCAATTTATTCGAGAAAGGCACAGGCCGGGAAGTTGAATGCACCAGAATATGCGAAAGGACTTGCGAAGCTTAGTGATGAACTTTTCCAAAGACCTACGAACTTTCCGACATTGAATTATTCTATTATCACGTACAAATGAAATTTTAAGTAATTATGAAATATAGAGGATTGAATATCAATGTCAATATAGAATGTTTGCACAAGTAAAAGCTAAACTTATGCTGAATATAAGAAATAAAATCAGTAAATCAATTTGTTCTGTTTCTAATATATTCTTGAGAATCAAAATCAGTCCCATACCTACAATCAAAAAAAAACATGACGAAAGCAGATAGCTGAATTCATAATCAATTTTATTTTTGGTATTATTTTCGTCTGTCCGTTACTTTGTTTTATTAAACGTGACAGCTTTAGAATCAAACTAAAAGTAATACCGAACTAAGATTGATTATGAAGGCAGTTGATAGTCTCTATGTTACGCTCCAAATTCGACCATTGACAGAAATTTTGACCCAGAACGCGACGTGGTCAAATGATAAATATTTTTTACAAAAAATTGGACCGACGTTATTAGTTGGTGCACTGAAAAATGGAAAAGAATATTAATTCTATTGGTGATGCTACTTTTGAAGTTGTACAATTCCAGTTAGATTGATAACTTTTTGCACCAACTTCACAAGTATCAGTACCAATAGAATTAATATTATTTTTTATTTTTCAGTGCACCAACTAATAAAGTCGGTCCAACTTTTTGTAAAAAATATTTATTTCACACTTTTGAGTATAACACTAGTCATAGTATACACTATACACTATAGTATATTCTTTGCTTGTAGTTAGATTTTATTGAGATCTCAAGACATGGCTGTGGAAATACGCATAAGTATTTTAGATGTTACCAGTTTACCACCGCTGTAACTCTAAAAACGTAACTCTAAGAGAAAAATGTCCATTATAAATGTTGCTACAAATAATTAGGTCTTTCATGTAGTATCCAAGGATTTTCAATTTCTGAAAGAAATCGCCTTCTCCACATAGCAAAAATACACATATTTGAGAATATAACATGCCTCTAACTTGAACACCGTAACTATTTTGAAAAAAAATCAATTTAAACGTTTCCGGATATTGTCCTATCTTTAATTACACTAACCACCTCAGAGTTTCGATTTTCGTGAAAATTTGCACCCTCCACCCCCTTCAGGGGCAGTTTTCGGAGAGAAAGATATTTCGGATTTGCATTTTTTTATGAATATGGGACCATTTCTCGAGCCTCGTCTTTCAAATGAATCAAAAATCATCCAAATCGGAGTACCTTTACTATATAAAACGCGCGAAGAAACAAAAAAAGCAGACAGTTGAGTTGTGTACCTTCTCCTTCTTTGGGGGTTCGTCGGTCAAAAATGGGGCAATTCGGGCTTCGGAGATAACTAGTGAAAATGGAATTGTGATACTGAAGTTGTTACTTAGTAGCTTTGTTTGCTTTTTGTAAACGGGCATTGAATAAGTACTAATGTTTCAGGTACAGCTGAAAATCAGAAAAATTTAAGATATTAAACATTCAGAACATGCTATTAGCAAAGATTAGAAATACCCCGATAGCTTATTCCAGTCATATTCTTGGATAATTTTTATATCGAAACAAATAGAGGTTTCTATAGAACCATCCACAAACTATTTCTGAAATATTGTTAAATGGACAAGTTCACAGAGACACAGAGCGACTAAAGTATGGCAATAACAATGGAACCAATGAGACTTACAGATAAACCTGGCTCATAATCACTACAAAAAGTGTTTTTCGTGTAGATTTGATCATCATGATTTTCGATCTAATGACGAACTTTGGTATAAATTAAATTCTCTTTAGGAGTGATGTATAACCTCCAGCAAAAACTAAAATTATTGATTCACGGAACTGAATCATATAATTGCAGGGTATAGATGTATGTAATTTTAACGGAAATTAAATTGAATTTTAATTAGCACTTGAATATAAGATGGTTTATTTCCACGTTTTTCAATTCAATTTTGAATGATTCACAAATATTATACTTTCATACAATTAGTACTTATATAAGATACACATACCATCGCCAAGTCCTACTCATACGATAGTAGAATTTAATGTTTTATCATTCCTGATTTTGTATTTGATATGAAGAGACACAAAATTAGTCTCTGATTATGATACATTCGAAATTTAGATGACCTATGTTGCTAGTTCGACAAAGCTGTTTACATCTTTAGAGCATAAATTATTTGAAAGAACTTGGTTTTAATATAATTTTCTTTCTCTTTTTTTACAATAAACAAAAGTTGTTTATTTTTCAAAGATGATAAAGTATATTCTTATTTCTTAATTAATCTCGGCAGCAATAAGGGAAAATGGAATGAAAAGGAAAATCTTTGGACTGAACGTCATTGAAGAGCAATATTAATAAATCGTCTCATACTCATATATTTCAGAGATTCAAAATGAAGACATTTCTCAAACTTTTCTTCCAATAAAGTAACATTATTACCTATCAACGCAATAATGGCTTTCTCTTAAAAATTCATAAGTATGAAATTTTGTTTGAGAACGTTTCATGGAATATTTTCCTCAAATAAATGATATGATTGCCATAGTAGCGTCACTGTTCTTTTGAAGAGCGAATATCGATATCAAATATTTATCAATTTAAAAATGTATTTCTGCATTTCAAATTAGCATGACGTCTACACGAAAATGTTCTCGCATAAAAGAGAGTGTATATATATATATATATATATATATATATATATATATATATATCTAGAGCAGCAGAAATTGCATCGTTTCCACAAGCCGTAAAAGGAAATCATTAAAAAGAAAAATGATGTTCGGTGGACATACATTTGTCATAAGCATGAAGGAAATATACAGAAATCTTTTTATGTTAGTGCAACGTCGCTGAATAGAGGATCGTAAATCCTAGAGGAGATTTTCTAGAAATGGTGCTTGATATATACCATTTGTAATTCTAACATGGTCACATGATTTTCTATGTCTATTTATGAAGTGGTTCTTGCCGGCAGTCGGACGAAAGAGAAATCTAATAAATATATGGAGGAAATGCGAGTGATAGGTGGAAAGAAATGGTGATTCTTGTTTGTCGATTTGCACTTTTGTTGTGTGAAGGGTTAGATAAATATTAGGTTGGTCTGGGTAATATACAGGGTGTCCCACTATATGAATGCCATAGCTTGGGAGTACGTTGCTGTGGTGATTTCAAGTGAAAAATGTATAATGAACATATACACGGAACATTAGCCTGAGCTACAAGCATCTGAAATTTTAATAAAGTAGTAGTAGGAATTTCCTACTAATTTAAAGACCATTTAAAAAGAAACCGCTTTAGAGAATTAGTTGCTCAGAATAGCTCTGTCAGCAGTCTCAGAATCAGCACGGATAGTTTCTGCGGCATCCATGATTCTAGCTACTAGGTGTTGTCTGTTTGCAATATTTTCTGTATAAACTAATCTTTTCAGTATTCTCCATAAAAATAATCTTGGGGATTAAAGTCTGGTGACCTTGCTGGTCAAGGAAATGCAGAACCTCTTCCAATTCACCGATTTGTATAATTTTGAATAAGAAATTCTGTTAGGTACTTGTCGACCAAAGTGTGGACGTCCGCCATCGTGCTGAATCCACATTCGTTATCTTACACTACGAGGAACAACATTCAGTAATATTCGAAGATGATTCTCAAGCTTGTACAGTAAGACGTGGTACGGGTACTAACCGAAAATCTCTAAAGTTCTCCATACTTTGATCCGGCCTACGTTACCTAAGTGTGGTTGCTTCGGAGACAAACATAAGGTTAAGCATCAATCGGATTAAGTATTGCTCCTTCTTGAGCAAGTTCCTGTAAAACCGGACGTTCAAAAACAGCTGTAGGAAATTTGCCTGTTTCTCTTAAACATCTATGAACATATCAAATATATGCTAAAAACAGTTCTATAAGGCACCCTACAGTGGGAAATCGTCGACGATATTCATCAACTGCTGCTCATCCGTTTCCATTACACAATCCATAAACAAAATGAATGTCCGCGTATTCTTCATTAGAAAAAATAAACATACTTTCAAGATTATTTTAATGTAACACATGAAAATAAACACGCAAAATTGTTTTAATTGACGTTTACTATCACAATAAATAATAACAGCCACCTGGTTTTTTAATAATACAAAATCAACAGTCGAACCTAATACCTACCTGCATTAGTGGACTTATTTGAAATTTCAAATGCTTTCAGTTCAGTTTGGATAGCGTTCCGGGTATACATTCATTAGACATTTTTTACTTGAAATCACCCCAGCAACACACACTCCCAAACTATGGCAGTCATGTCGTGGGACACCCAGTATATAGATATCAATTATTCATACTCAAAAAATAAATGTTTATTTGCCTATTTGAGGGCAAGGCAAATTCATATGAGCATGTTGTGTAAATATTATTCTTTATTATATTATTACAAATATATAGTTTTTTATTAAATCAACAACATCGGGGAAATTACTATAAGTATCTGTAGCGTTTTAATTGGCAGCAGACCTAGCCTAATCTAACCTAACCTAGAACTCGAGAAAATCGAAATTAAAGATTAATATTTAAATAATACTTATGCTCTTCTGACTTTCAGAAGAGGTAAACAATGATTCGTCTGTGTGCTTTTATTTATTTTTTTGTTCGTAGGTACGCCTCGGAGTTGAGAATTGGTCCGATATTAACCAAATTTAAAGTCCAACATTTTCTTCCCCCAAACAAAATTCTCGCAAGAAGAGACTATATCAAGCAACATTTAAAGTAGAATGTAGACATTTACAAAAAAAACTGTTTCCGAGTTACAGTAGTCATAAAATCCGAAATATGTTTTTGTTAAAATCCTAAATTCGATACGGCCAAATTAGTTTACCTACTCCACTACATTTTCGTCTCCAAGTAGATATTGAATATTATTGGGGATAAACTACATCCCTGACGAACACCTTTAGACGTTGAGAATGAAACGCGTAAAGTATTGGTTTTAGAATGGAATGAACGGAAACATATAAATATAAATTTACTGCCTGTCTGTTTTCTAGAACCATTTGGCACAATTTACACCGTCCTCGACAAAATAAAGTACCTTGAATGCGAAAGGTAAGAATTCCGTTTGCAACAGTTATTTAAGACATGGAATTTCCAGTAATAATGTTACCAGCTGGTATTAGTGAAGCAACATTATTTTTTCCTGTTTTCTCAAAGATACGCGTTATAGCTGGTGGTAATGGGTTTGAGCAGAATGTTGTAGGTAAGATTCATCAAAATCGTTATAGCAGTTTTAGCACTACAGTCTTGCGTAAAACACCTTGGTTAGCTATTATACAGTAACCAGAGCAAGCAGGTTGCCCAATGTGTGCAACGGCGAACGGTATCGATGCCATACAAAACAAAAAAGAAAGCAACCAAATTGGTCTAGGCGTTGCCGAGATAATCTAGGCACATATATAGACCACTGGCTGAAAATATGTTTTTTTAACTCAGGCACCTCTGAAACGTTAACATTTGTTGAAAACCGGAAACCAAAAAGTTTACACTATTAGAATATCTGCTAAGCTACTTAAAGTAGCGATAGGAAAGTAAAAAATCGGATGATTCCGATATTTATCAATTTATTTCATCTTCAGCTGGATATCACGTACGTTTCTAGAACGTTTTCGGTTTCATTAACTAACGATAGTAATCGTCAGATTTACGAAATAGGAAATGAAAAAATAGCGGCTTTACGAGATTAACGGCGCGCGTGAGAGGCGCAGATTTGCGCGACAGTTTTGCGCCGACCCATTTACGAGTTTCTGATTACGTATCGCGCTTTTTTAATCGACAGCGATTAAAGATTATGACGGTTAGGTACTGCGACTGTCAAGATGAAGTGATGCGGAATGTAATAAACCTTTAGAAGAAGAGGTTCAATAATTTGTTACGAATATGAATCAACCACAACAATTTTTGAAACGTATTAGTTTAATTCTTAATTTGTCTCTTCTGTTAAGACGACTGAAGAAAATATATTCACGTCGTCGTAATACGTATCAAAAAACAAAAACAAAATAAACTAAACCAAAACTGCACTTTATAATTTCGATGAAATCTAATCTATAAGCCAAAAAAACGAATTAAACAAGTAAAAATATGCATCAGACACGATAAAATTAACAAACAATAATTTTAATTCATTATGACTTTTGACAGCACGACGATTTTTTTAATGCATAGTCGTGATTGGTCCCTGTTGTCGCGTTGTATTATTTGTCTGGGGAAACATTTGACGGTCTCCCCGTGACCTGCATCTCAAGTAAGCTGACCGTGACACCCGCCAATGACACGTAAGTGATCCTATTTGCCACCATACGTTTTATCTGATTGCGTGCGCGAAGCAATCTGCTTGAGCCAGCCTCTCACGCGCGTCGAGAAACTCGTAAACCCGCACTAAGCCTTTGCTCTTTCGAAGAGCAATTCGGCCCCCGTATCATGTAAAATTTAGCAACCAGTTCCAATCGGGTTGTTGTCTCAGTGTTGCCACTGTCTACATGTAGTCCATTAGACCTTCTCTATTAAATATTGGAAAAATAAGTAAAAATAGCTCTTTTATAATGAAGATGTTAAAAAAATCCTCAATTATTCACAAATACATGCAATCAACTTCCCTTCGATAATTTTATTCGAGCATCAATTTAGGCTCTACATTGAATGAGCGGCAACACTGTACAAAATCGACGTTTTGACAGCGACGATTGTGCAATAGTCGCGGTCGCATTGCAGTTGCTAGTTACATGATAACCCCCCGGAAGTATAAGTAAAATCTTTTTCAATTATTCTTTATACATTTTGATTATAGATAATCTCACATTAAGTTGGACATGAGTAACCTGAGGATAAGCAGTAGATAGTAGGCGAGACATCATGTTGTTGATATTTAATTCTAGTCTATGGTATAGTACACGGTAAAATCATCAAACTGCTCTTCCGTTCCGGACTAAGACAAAAACAAATAGGTTCTTTGCACAGGAACTCAAAGAACAGATTAAACTGAACACTGACAGTATTGGAGTATTTTTAGTAAAATTGCATTTTTGTTCGCGACGTGACTGTCAATTCGTGACAAATGTCAAAAGTAGCTAGTTAAAATTATATGTGAAATGTTAGCATCAAAATTTTAGTGATAAAATCAAAATGGATTTATTCAAATCCGATTATGAATCAAGATTTATGGGTAGCCCAGCTCACACATCATCAATAAATTATACAATTGATCGGTTAGATCATTTTCGCAACTACAGAAATGAAAGAATATCTCGCATGATAGTACGAATCCTACAAAACAATTAATATCTTTTAATATTGAAGACATATTAAACAAATTGTTCCAGGTACCTTCTAATGAATATGGAGCGATGCATTCAGATTACAGTCCCAAGCCTGACACATCTATGTATAGACAAGCAGAGGATAAACACCTGAACATTCCACCTTCAAAATTTAGTATGATAGATCGTGAACGACAACAGGAAGTTGACGATTTCTATATTGTACGTTTTACAAAATTACAGTTAGGAATCTAATATTTTATCTGTTCATTCAGGCTTGCCAACTGCATCGTGATCAATACCGCGACGATTCAGGATCACTCCACCCATTGGACTATTTCAAAATCCCAGAATATCAATTCCAATGCCCAATCGATCCAACATCGTAAGTATTTGTAATGAATTCATATAAGAAAAATTACATTGTATCAAAGCTACCTTTTATTTGGGTGTGACTTTAGATATTCACACTATGCACTTCACAGTAAATCAATATTTGATGAGGACAATTATTAATCATCTGTTGCGTAATCTAGTGAAGAATTATATATAATTTTTAATTTAAATGTATTTATGAAGAAGCTATACTTGCAAACGACGGCAGGATGGACGGGGGGGAGCATTTATATGCTCACGTGATTTTTCGTACTTGCACATAAAGAACTGCGTATCCAAATTATCTCGCTTTCTCTTTTGACTTGTGACAACGAGAGTTACAGAATATTAAAGGTTAGGTTAGGTTAGGTTAGGTTAGGTTAGGTTAGGTTAGGTTATCAATGTCAATGGATAGTCAAAGTCAGAGTGACTGCTCGTGATGCGAAGAAGAAGAAAGTTAGGGATACTAATCTTAATAATATGATCCAATGCTCAGTAACGAATAAAGACTGGTTTATTTTTATATACAGTCTCCCAGATTGGTGCTGCATGTATTGCTATCTCGGTTATTATAAGAGCTATAAAATCGGTTAAATGAGAAATGTTTCGCAGGATCCTACTACCATTACAGAACTGCTATTACATTTTGTGAATTCTATTTGGTTTTTGAATAAATAGCGAAAAACCAAAATGGTGAGTTTTTGACAGTCCCCCGTATCTCCATTATTTGATAACATAGGGTATTTTGGATTAGATATTTTATGGGCACTTTTCTAAGGCCTTCACTGTAAATAATAAAACAGAAGAATATCTCTGTTTTTGAAATAACCACGATAACATTGTTTTTTCTTATGGCCGCCATATTCGATTTTTATTGCAGTAAATAGCATTATTAATGCCCTTTCCAAAGTCCAAAGATATATCACATCATGGTATTTTCTTTCCAAATAAGGCCAAAATAATTAGATCAAAAAAAAATCTAATTAATTTTGCTGCTCTGTTCAATTTAGTCTAGTAGGCGAGCCAACAATATGTGTTAGAACTGTCAAATTACAGTTTGTTTAATTTGATCTGTGTTGTTCTCATTAGATTTTATTAATTGATTTTCATTTCGTTAATTGCTTTTTGTTTGTTCAATTTAATTTCTTTTAAATTGTTATTATATTCAAATATGGCTATCAATTATACCATTATTTGTTCTTGTGTAAGCTGAAGATATCGTGCTTCAATTAGTTGATTTCCAAAAAATAAAAACTCCAATAATTTCATATTTAAATGTAAATTCCTTTTAAGTGTTACCCATTATACTGCACCAAATATTAAATCCAAATTTTGTTTGAAACCTTCTTTGTGTGTTGAGTTCTGGGTTTTCTGTAATCCAGTGATGGGGATTATGCCTGTTGAAAATTCCGCAATTGGTAAAGCGAGTTTCGTCAGTCTTATAATATGTTTATAGAAAAATTGGCATTTTCTCACATATTTTGAATGTAACATTCACAAAATCTTCATCGTTTGCCGATAAACTTGTACTATCGTAGGCTTGTATGGATGATAAATGTGCCAGTATTCGATGAACGGATGACTTAGGGCTATTCGTTTCACTACCTGTGGGATTATTATTAGTGCATTGTAACACAACATCAATTCTCTCCTCATTTTCAACAGCATATTTAGGATTTCTAGGTTTTGCAAAACTAAAAGTACCAGATCCCTAATATTTCTTGCGTTTGGTTGATGCGGTTCTGAAAAATCGTTTTCATAAATTTCTGCAGACGCCGTAGTGTTTCTGTGGGATACTACGAAGTAAGTTTCTATCATGTCTGCTCTTTCTTCATTCGTATAATCAACAGCCATATTTGAAAATAATAACAACGAAACGAAAATTAAATTAAACAAACAGAAAGCAATTAACAAAATGAAAATAATATTAATTCTATTGGTGGTAGTACTTTTGAAGTTATGCAGTTGCAGGTAGATTGATAACTTTTGGCACCAACTCCACAAGTACCACCACCAATAGAATTAATATTATTTTATACTTTTCAGTGCACCAACTAATAACGTCGGTTATGTAAAAAATATTTCACACTTTTGAGTGTAACATTAGTCACGAAAATCGTTGAACGTTCACTAATACCAATGAAGATAGTACTTATCCTATTACCCAGGTATATTCCTTGCTTGTAGTTGTTATTATTATTGAGATCTCAGAGCATCGCGGCGGAAATACGCTTGAATATTTTAGTTGTTACCTTTTTAACATTGATTTTACTCGAAAACCGTAACTCTAAGGGAATAATGTTCATTATAAATGTTGCAACAAATAATTATGTCCTTCATGTACCGCCAACAGATTTTCAATTTTCGACAGAAATCGCCGTCTCCACATTGCACATTTGAGAATTTAACATAAGTCTATCTCGAAAACCGTAATGTTTTTGAAAAAATGTTCAATTTAAACGTTTCCGAATATTGTCCTATCTTTAATTATACCACCTCACATTTTCAATTTTCGAGAAAATTTGCCCACTCGAACCCCTTCGGGGGCGGTTTTCGGAGGGAAGGTGATGTCGGATTCCCGTTTTTATGAATATGGGACCATTTCTCAAGGCTCCTCTTTCAAATGAATCAAAAATCATCAAAATCGCACACAGTCGAATTGTATACCTCCTCCTTTTGGGGTTCGTCGGTCAATGAATGAATAAAATCTAATGAAAACAACACAGAAGACAGTTCAAATTAAACAAACTGTAATTTGATAGTTTCAATACATATTGTAGGCTCGCCTACTAGACCAAATTGAACAGAGCAGCAAAATTAATTAGAATTTTTTTTATTTTGGCCTTGTTTGGAAAGAAAATACCATGATGTGATATATCTTTGGACTTTGGAAAGGGCATTAATAATGCTATTTAATGCAATAAAAATAGAATATGGCGGCCATAAGAAAAAACAAAGTTATTCTTCTGTTTTATTATTCACAGTAAAGGCCTTAGAAAAGTGCCCATAAAATATCTAATCCAAAATACCCTATGTTATCAAATAATGGAGATACGGGGGACTGTCAAAAACTCAACATTTTGGTTTTTCGCGATTTATTCAAAAACTAAAAACAATTGACAAAATGTAAGAGCAGTTCTGAAATGGTAATAGGATCCTGAGAAACATTGCCCATTTGATCGATTTTGTAGCTCTTATAATAACCTAGATAGTAATACATGCAACACCAATCTGGGACACACTGTAGGTATATGCGAAAGATACAAACATGATCAATAAATAAATATGCCGTATATTCGCGGTGCCTATTATAAAAAGTCTACTACATATCTACAATTCTACAATATTATCAAGTATTTATTATAATAGGGTAGGGACTCATTTTTCCTTCAGCAGATATGTTAACGCTTCTTGATATCTTTGTTCTTGACGGAAATATAGACTAGATTTCTAAACTTAACGTAACGTCAAACACGTGTAGACATGACATTTGTTCAAAAATACACAAAAGCGCATGTGTTCGGAGTCACTATGAGTTTCACCCATTGGCACTTCACAACGCCACATATTGGCAACTTTCCTATGATTTACTCTTTTTTTTTATTTTGATCAAATACGATCAATGAAAAAATTAACTTGATCTGTATACACAACAATTTGCTTAAGTATTAAATTTCGTCACGTACATTTTTAAATGAAAAACTTATCTACAGACTTTGATGAATTAGCACGATACTACATAATTATCAATCGAAAGAAACTAGTTCGTTGTCGATATGGTTTATTCTTGCATCTTGAGATAGTTGAGACCAAAATGCATACCATAAGATTACATACAAACAAAGAGACGTATTTCTAAACAAAATCATTTGTTCCGAGTCTAGGGACCCTAAATCGTGATATTCTAATTTAATATTTTCTAAAATCGCACCCAGTACACTAATTTCCTACTGAGAAGTTAATGAGTAATTCAAAAACAAATAGAATACATGCTATAATTATTATTCAATGGAATTGTAGGAAAAAAAGTATATTTTCACAAATTAAATGGTTTTGCAATTATATCAGACCTGATTTCAAATTTACAAATTGAATATTAAAACAATATGTATTTAAAATTTGGATAGCTCGTTATTTCATTAACATATCATTTCACAGAATTAATTATATCTACCTATATCTATACTGAGAGTTATATACATAATATGTACATATATTGATTATAAATTTATATCTAATTGTTCTGTTGCAGGCGTTATTTGAAATACCCCGAAAAAACTGTTAAATACAAACATCCCATAACGTTTCCCGTCACATTGGAAAGATCACTTAGGGCACCACTATTGCCCCATCGAGTCCTAACTGGTGTTTATTCACGTTCAAGTGATAATACATATAAACGTTAGATTTAGGTACCTACTCATTATGCACAACTCCCTGTCAGATACATATATAAGTCTGTATTCTATTCTCTTAATTATTTTTAATAAAATAAAGTTATTTCACCAATAGAAAGCTCTATCATCAGTGGGTAACAGGGGCTAAATTTCATTTTCCAAAAAAATGGATATCCCCTTAGAGCACGGAATCACCAAGGAGACATTGCACTCGGAGAGCAAGTGAAGCCAAGTCAGTGCTAAATCAATAGCCGTCAATGGACGTAACACCGTTTTTTTTCGACAGCGACTCTTGTATTCAAAAGAATCGCATTTCACATTGTGTTAAGATGAAAAAAATATCGTTTTCATTAAAAAATAGCACAAAAAATTTAAATCAAAATAAGCTGTAAACACCAATGAAACTAATGATGGCCTATGAAAAATTGGCTTCACTTTCGTTTCACGGCGGCTATACAGAGCAGCTTCTCCTCTCGTGGACGCACGACTTTTCCCTACTCTAAGGATATACCTATGAAAATTGTAGTGATATAACCCAAAATAGACAAAATTGCCTATAAAAATAGCTATTTGAAAGCATTATGCAGACAAGTATCGTAGCGACATCTAAATGTTTTTTTCAGTTTTGATAAGGAACGATAGTGTGTTATATATCTCTAGAAGACCCCGGGTTCCCAAGGGAAACGCATATGTAGTTTATTTCACGAATGATTGCTATTGTGTGTAATGGTTCACGAGCTACGTACATCACGCTATACGCTCATCGCATCTCATAATCATGAATTTCTCTACTACGTTTGTCCGTCTAAGCTACGATATTAGTATTTCAAGCTTATCTCCTTCAATTCCATGATAGGGCGCTGGTCTTATTTCGTGTGTCCGAAGGCCACGCAATTTTTATTATATAGGCGTCACAAAGTCAAAGTGACATTTCAGAGAATTCAGATGAATAATTTAAATTTTTATAGTTCAAGCAATAAATTTCTATTTTATGTTTCTGCATTATTGTTAATAATAAATCTTTCATATCATTACTTATTTAATCAATCGATGTTTTTTTCTACCTAATTATATGAACTTCCTTGAAGCGTATAAAAAAATTAAATGTTATCTCGAAATCGTTACGCCAATGATTTACTCCTGTCATTTGAATTGACCCGTTTCTCGTGTTTTAAGGCATCATTCGTGAAACAAACTATATTTTGTTTCGCCCCTTGCGAAGCGGGTAGAAGCGTTAAGCGTCAAGATCCACATTGTGATCTTTCTCGATACATAATTGCAAATTTTTACATGAGAAGAATAGTTCTTATGCGAAAAAAAATACGAGTGGGGTTTCCATACAACTGTAATACAATGAAAAATTAAATTCCATAAAATAGATGAGTGTTCATTATAACTTAATTTGAATCTATAGTGTAAAGTATTTGTGTTTTTCAAGCTTACCATTATGTAGACACTTGTCTGATTTCTTACCTGTAATGAGAAAATGCATTTTAAAATAATATATATATATATGAAACGAAAACGATAACAAACATCAAGAAATCAAACAATAAACACAATCAGCTAAAACCTTTCTGTATTTCGAATTTTCATCAAGTTTTTATCGATGCGATATTTCAATCAAAAATGACGGACTTCAAGAACGTAATCAAGCGTTCTGTTTAAATTATAATAACCGTCTTTTAGAACGTGTAACATAAAAAATACAACAAAAATACTCGACTAGAACCGCTACAACGAAAAAGAATCCCGACGGCCTGTAGCCAGCGGAAAAGTAAATTTCTCAAAATCTCGTGTTAACAAAGTTTGTAATATCCCATATAACAACATGTCGTTGAAATTTTTCCGAAATTCAGAAGTGTGAACGATCGCTATAGGTACATTTCTATAAGAAATTTCCTAACATGCAAGAAGCAATAACGTTTCCGCTCCTACAATCATGTTATTTATGTTCAATAAATACGATAATTGTTATTCAACCAACACTATGCAAAATAGTATCGAAATGTGTAATCTGATTAAACGAGAAAGAAGATAATATTCTTCAAGGAGAAATATATATCGGTAGACCTGAATAATCTTCTTCTTCCAATGTACAATCCTAATGTACCATGACCTCAATTACTTTACGCCTTCAGCTAGAACGATTTCTAGGTGCAGTTTCCCAACACTGGATTTCTCTTGCATCTTTCTGGACATTATATTGCGATCTTGCTTTAGGTCTACTTCTATTTCGTCTTCCTTCTATATTTGTCCTTTCATCAATATTTTGGGAATTCTTTCGTTTTCCATTCGTTCCACTTGTCCGGCCCACCTTCTTTGCATTTTAGACTTGAATGATATCATAATGATCATAAGTATCCTGGTGGGTCAATACCTTTTGGACAGCCGGCGAGACACCGTATTGTTGCTTGGTTTTGGTTAATTTGGTTAATTATAACAATAGATCGACCTGTTACGTATTTTTTAATCCCCGAAGCAAACAAAGGGGTGTTATAAGTTTAAGTTTAATGGGTACCTGTGAGATCGATTTTAATTTAATCTATTTTGTTTGAAAGTTGAATTGATCCAGAATGTTCTTAGCTAGTTTTTTTAATCGTAGCTCTCAAGCGGATGTGCCGATTTTTGTTTAGATTTTTTTCTTTGAAAGGTGACTTGACTGAGAATGTTCTTAGCTAAATGTTTTGTCGGTTTTTTTAACTAATATATTATTTTCTGAAATAATGGAGATTTATCAATTTACTGCAATGAACATGGAACTGAAAGAATGACAAACCCACTACACTACTCAACCAAACGAAACATGTCATATAATCTCTACTTACTCGTACATAACATAAGCGTTTACAATCAATAATAGGCGCTATTGGTTGTAGGCATTATCCCTGAAGATTTCGCATCGAAGTACGATTAATTGTTTTATCTACTGTAAACTGGGAGCGACATGCTGCAACCCAGATCCACTACTACTATCTATTGTATTCTGGTATTGTCTGATCTAGGATCTGGCTACGAAATTTGTAATTTATTGTAGATTTCACCGTAAATAACTTCGCACAATGTATTATTGTTCAGGAATTAATGGTCACAGACAAAAGCCAAAGTTTATTTAGGAGCATTTCATATCGACATTGTCTGACCGAACGATTTTTCAACTTTTCCACCAATCGAAATAAATTTTGTATAGTATTTATTCTATTTTGGTGGTTTCAAGCCAAACAGTCAAATAGCAATTATGCCGCTGAATGATATTACTCATTGTTTTCACACTAATTAGTTTGAATTTTAATATGAGCTCACTGATTATAGAGATACTAATTAATTAAAATGGAAATATGAATAGACCAAATTTGATAATTGTAGTTTCTGTAAATATTAATTAATATTAACATCCAATGATGAAAAAAGTTCTAAATGTGTTTGATCAATTAATTCTCTGAATCAAATATTTTTTAGACCCACTGCTACTGACGTTAAGGATTAAGAAAAATTCCGTATAATATATTTGCAAGATCTCATATTTTCCCGAAAAGACATAAAGCACATAGTGGCAAAAATTTATCTCTTTTCTTGAACATACGCCCCAGGTGTTCTTTTCTGTGCAAAAGGAATAATTTTTGACCGACGACCCCCGAACGGAGGAGGTATACAATTCGACTGTCTGCTTTTTAATTTTTACTTTTTTGGTTTGTTCGCGCGTTATATATAGTAAACAAGCTCCGATTTTGATGATTTTTGATTCATTTGAAAGAGGATACTTGTAAAATTGGTCCCATATTCGTAAAAACTCAAACCGAAATCTCCTCCTCCGAAAACCGCCCCCGAAGGGGGTGGAGAGTGCAAATTTTCTCGAAAATTGAAAATTCGAGATGCCAGAATTAAAGATAGGACAATATCCAGATACGTTTGAAATGAACATTTTTTCGAATGAGTTACGGTTTTCGAGCTACATTCATTTTAATATGTCACATATGGGTATTTTTGCTATGTGATAGGGGCAATTTCTTTCAAAAACTGAAAATCTTTTGATGCCACATTTATAAATAACATTTTCTCCTTAGAGTTATGGTTTTCGAGGTAAGAGGTGGTAGAATGGTTAAATCTAAAATATTTGAGCGTATTCGAGCAGCGATGTTCTGAGATCTCTGCATAATAACAAGGACAAGCAAAGTATATAGGTGGGTAATAAGATATTAGTGGTGAACGTTCATTTTTGTGACCAATGTTACACTCAAAAGTCTGAAATAAATACTTTTTTACAAAAAACTGGACCGACGTTATTAGTTGGTGCATTGAAAATTATGAAATAATATTAATTCTATTGGTGCTGGTACTTGTGAAGTTGGTGCCAAAAGTTATCAATCTAACTGCAACTGCACAACTTCAAAAGTAACAGCTCCAATAGAATTAATATTATTTCGTAATTTTCAGTGCACCAACTAATAACGTCGGTCCAGTTTTTTGTAAAAAAGTATTTTTAAAAATTATTTTTACAAAGAAGAGTTAAAATTTGACTGTAAATTTGATTTTCTATGTAGATATCTAAGTTTATTTTCGCGTTTTGCATTGTAGAAATGGTCTGATTTTGATTATTTTTTGCAGGACTTTTTAGAGAATTTCTTAAAAAAATGAGAGAAGCAACCTGTTCTTTTCCCCAGAAATACTCTTTAGATTAGAAATGGTACTTTTTCCATTTAGCAGATTCGGCAAAAGCAGGCTGAGATAGATGGACAGACTGGTAGACCCTAGAATGATCTATAATATATAATAAGGGTTATGTTTTTCCATCTGATGTACAGAACCCTAGGAAAGAATAGTATTTTGGTTTATCGCCTATTAATGTTTCTATTACTTCGATAATAACCATTATACTACCTCAATCAACAAAGTTTCAGAACATGAAGAATCTCTTAAAACGGCATCCTAGATGTCGCTATTGGATCATCCTTTATCGATAAAACTTAAAAAACTATCTAACATGTGAGCTATACTAACTATTCTAGAAATTCTTAATCAATTCTTAATATTTTCTTTAAAATTTGTTATGCTACTATTAATAGAGTCGGTCCATTTTTTGTAAAAAATATATATTTCACACTTTTTGAGTGTAACAATATTCATGAAATCTTTGAACGTTCGTTTCAACTGAGAACGATATACGTCATAAACCTGCGCAAAGACGTATTTTCATCAGTGCTTACAGGCGAGAATCGCTTCCTACGCATCGTTTTAGACACTGAGGCTTGCGTACTTCGAACATAAATCTGGGGTTTACTAACTCACTTGTGGAGATTGACCGAAAATTTGGTAGACATTTTTTATAAATATAATTCTAATTATGCATCACAACTAATTAAAAAATAATCACAGTTTTAATAATAATTTCAGAGTTTTATATTTCGAAAATAAAAGATTAAAGTTAAACTGACTTGAGTCATTAGAGCGTAAACGTAAGGGTAATCTCATCGATGGAAATCCCCCTACTGTATACACAGTTTCTTAATTACTTCTCTCAACCATCTTTAATATATAAACTAGACATCTTTTTCTCTTAGTTAAGGACTCACATTTGAAAAAGGTACAGTGTCTGACATGTGTTTAAATATTTAAGTGGAAGTGTTGAAAATACACTTTGTTCGTCTTTTTATCCAGTTTTATGTACAAATTTGTGCTGCTGAATGAATGTATTAAATTGCCCACTATCCCGCCACTGGTAGATACATATTGAGTATACCACTTACCGTATTACCCGTGTATTCTTTGCTTGTATCTACTTGTTATCATTCAGAGATCTCAAAACATCGCGGCGGAAATTTGGCCGTCTCATATTTTTAATTTTCGCAAAACATTACCCCCTGCACATAGCGGAAATACACAATATTTCTGTCTTAACCATTGCTGTATCTCGAAAACCGTAGAAAAAATGTTCAATTTAAACGATTCCGGATTTGGTCTTATCTTTAATTTTGCCCTCTCAGATTTTCGATTTTCAAGATAAATGTGTAAGAAAATTAATAGAACAGTGGAAATACACAATCCTGAATAATTATATTTTCGCGGATTGTCTGCTTATCATATTTCAAAGGTCTTGATAAATTTCATAAGCATGACGGTATATTTTCCTCCTGAGGAAACATCAAAGACTTAATCAGACTTGACGTTTATAATCATTATAATGTATACACACATATACAACTACATACACATCGACTTTAGCTCTAAAAGCAAACCGCACTAAAGATAAAACTCGGAGGAAGGGAAATGGTGGCTTTCCGAGGTCAGATGCTAAAACAACCAACACAACAAAGTTTATCGAAGTAGTTTAGCAAACCGTGCGCATTTCTAAACTATTAAACTGTAATTAAGTGGCTTATATCATATATAAACTTTACTGCCGACATACCTGTCAGAAGTCTAGTGAGCTCACAACTTCTAACAGGATAAAGCAGTATTATCATTCAAATTCTTCACAGGATTCTTTCCGATCTTCTTTATGAAGGATTTGTGAAAAAATCGATTCAACATATGTACAATTTGAATTATATTGAAAGCCTCGCCAAACCATTCATCTGAAATGATCACTCCTACTGTTATAGTTTGTTTCACAGAATGATTGCTATTGCGTGTAATCATTCACGAGCTACGTACATCAAGTTATATGTCTCATCGCATTTTATCTTGAAACTCTCCACTACGTTTGTCGATCTAAGCTACAACATACGTATTTCAAGCTTATTTCCTCCAGTACAATGAAAGGGCGCTGCACGTATGTCCAAAGGCAACGCAATCTTTATTTCATAGGTGTCACGAAGTCAATGTGACATTTCAGATAATTCAGATGTATACATTTTTATTTCATAACTCAAGCAATAAATTTGTATTTTGTGTTTTCGAATTATTGTTAATAATAAATCTTTCATATTATTTGCTTATTTAATCAATCGATATTGTTTTCTACCTTTTCCTTGAAGCTTATAAAAAATTGAAATACCATATCTGATCTCGAAATTGTTACGCTACTGATTCACTCCCGCCATTTGAATTGATCCATTTTTCGTGTTTTGAAGAAAGATGTCAACATTCGTGAAACAAACTATATATAAATACTTCTAAACATTTCAAATTTTACCGTTTGGTAATTAAAAAATTCGATAGTAAATAATGCACAGCATTATTTATAATTAATAGATGTGCATTTAATGATACAAGGAAATAGAAAATATAATAATGTATCTGTGGGCAGAGCTTAGCAGAGCGGTGACCCAGATGAAAAAAATAAGAAATCCTCAAAATCAAATAACGTGAACAGTTGAAGACATGAAGAGCAGTAATCATTCACTCTGCAGATGTTTGGACTTACAGATTTCTTTTAAAAAAGATATCCTCATTCACCAACTTTCTTATTAAATGAATATAAATCAGTGCCTTTCGTATGGTACTTTTCCAGACATACTGAAGTGTTCCAAAGTAACGCTTGTAGGTACATAAAAAGGGGTAGCACATCGATTGTAATAAATTATCGACCGACATCTCTATACAATTTATTCTGTACTGAACCATTTGGTTTCAGAGAAGGAAAATCTACTGCAGCAGCAATGGTTCAATTATTGAAACAGTAACTCAGGCACTTGGAGAAGGTACTTAACATCCATGCGACCTGAGCAAGGCATTTGACTGCGTAGATCACACAATATTATTAACAAAGTTGGAACACTATAAACATACAGAGTACATAGCTAAACATAATACAATCTTATCTATCAAATAGAACGCAGTTTGTAGAAATTGATGGAAACAAATTCAATACAAAAGATATCAAATATGGTATGCCACAGGGATCAATTCTGGGACCTTTTCTTTTCATTATATACATAAACGATCTACCGTATAATATGAATGGTGGTAATACCACAGAATATATAACTATATATATATACTACATGCAGATGATGCAACTTTTATTCATAGTTTTTCAGACAAAAATTTTTCTGAAAACAAATTAAATAATTGAAGATTTTACAAAGTCATTGGGTAGATATTTTAACACAATAAAACTGAAAATAAATGTGAAAAGAAATCAGAATTTAATAGTCACCACTAAAAATAATGATAATAAAATTAACCCTGTTAAACTTTTGGGTATGAGAATATTGAGATCAGCCTATTTTGCTTTTTTCAAAGCCACCTTACCTATGGTTTATTGATATGAGGACATGGTTCTAATGTTATCCGATTATTTAAGCAATAGAAGACAGCTATTAGAATACTAGGGGGAGTTGAGCACAGAGCTCATTTTAAAGATTTATTCATTAAATATAACATTCTTAGTTTACCATGTTTGTATCTATATGATTGCCTGTTGTATGTTAAGGAGAATCTCAACAAGTATAAATGCAATCGAGAACTTTCTATAATACAAGAACAAAATGACATTTGTATAGAAGCGTATCGCTCAAGTAGGGCTAATCAAGGCATAAACTATCATGGTCCTACACTTTTAAATAAATTGCCTTCACATATTAGAGTTATGGATGTAAAGCAATTTAAAAATGGAATAAAATATATTTAATTAAAGAAATGTTACTATACCCTATCCGAGTTTGTGGAGTATGAGCATATTTTTAATTAACTATTGATTGGTATATTGTAGATATATGTAATTGTTTTCCAGTTGTCCTATATATTTTCATTATTATTTATATCTATACTTGTACATGGTTATTTATTGAATATGAATATTGACGAGTGTAAACATTTTTTTAAATGTAATAACGCAAAACAAATAAACAAATGTAAATCGAACGCAATAGAAAAGTCATATTTGGACATAAAATGCAGTATTACCTGCATACTTGCAAATACGAAACTATTCTTCCTTAATGATAGGCTATAAAACAATGCCTTAGCAAAGATTAAATACACCTACAGACGGTTTCACAAAGGTCTTGTTGACAGTTCGTTAGCTAACGGATTGTAAATTTGACCGGTCGTCAAAGCTTCCTCGCGTTTCACAAACAAAAATTAAGTTCTCGTTATCTAACGACCCGTTAACGAAGCGTTAACAATGTGACAGTCGGGCAACAATGCACAATCACAGATAAATTACTGAAGAAGTACCATAGAGTACAGACTGAATAGAGTTCTTATGTAAAGATTCTGTTCTGTGGTAGTACAAGTGGCAAGTGTCATAGCTAGGTTAAATACTTCGTGTTTTGTTATCTGGGAAATATAAATAAAATTCTAATAATATTATTTGTACGCATTATTACAGTTTGGTGAGTTGGTACAGGTTAGATAAACAAGTAGAATTTTCGGCGTATTTTAATAAAACGTAGGTATAATGGACAAGAAAAGAGTTACTTTCAGTGAGCGGGAAAAGCACTTATTACTAGATTTAGTTGAAAAGTAAGTAGGGTAGCTAGTACTCAATCAATTTAAATAAAAACCTATTTAACTGAATGCTTAATCACTGCTTGTCGACTGATTAATCTGACAGAAGTTTGACGGATCGTTAACAAGCCGTTAGAGCTTTGTGAAACCGAAGAACTAGTTAACAGAGGTTTAAAGGCTCGTCAGTCGTTAATTGTTAATGGATTCTTAGCGGATTGTTATCATTCAGTTGTGAAACTCAAATTTAAGATAACGGACTGTTAGCGGTTCATCAACGATGATGAGCTGTTCACAGATCTTTGTGAAACCGGATGCTAATCTTTGGCCTTAGTTCACCCAAGCCTACTTGGAATAAACTGAAAGAAATATTTTATTTATGTACATAGTGTACCTAAATTTAATTGATGTCTAAAATAAGTAATACTTTCTTACTGTCCTATAAACTATATGTATTTTCAAAACGAGGAAAAATATTTCCAAATAAGCTAAAATCAACTACAGTTTTTGTTTGAAAAATACAAGTTTATGCCATAACCTGAAATTTGAGAAGCAAATTTAAAATCCATCTACGCTACTGGATTCTACTCAGAGAAGAACATCGATACCTTTCGCTCGAATTGGTTTCTAGGGTATAGCTAAAAAACGTGTTTCGCTCAAGACTGTGGCGCACAAACGGCTCTAAAGATTCTGATGAAACTTGTCAAAAATATTTTGCTTTAAGCCATCTACCAGCTGCTATAACGCAAATTTCTTACAAATAAACACAAACAAATGCTATTCAGAAATGAACTGACTAATTTTTAAACTGTTTATTCGTAATACGTTAGACATAATATAAACAAACAGTTGGAAAATTTGACATGTTAACTTTTTTCCAGCTTTCTCTCAGAGATACGCATTATAGCAAGTGGTAGATAGCTTTAAGCAGAATGTATTAGACTTTTGATATTTTCATAGCCACAGTAGCGTAAATAAAGTCAACTAACATAATATGATAGCATGGCTAGCATACATGAGTTTTTGAAAAGTGTAATAAGTATACAAGAATTATTTCCTGTTCTGACACTCAGTGTCTTTCATGGTAGGAGTTGGAAAAAATCTTCCATTTAAATAACCTAGGGACACTCTTGTTTTGTTTATAATCATGGATGAATGTTGTATATATTCTGGTACTCAAAATCAGGACTACTGTGATTATTGACTCTCTTATCAGATATTAAAGTTCAGGTGGAAAGTTTTTTATTTTTTTAGGAGGATGATGAGTTTCTTCTCATCAAGAATGCATCATGATCGTGAACAATCTAATAAATTGACTGGCCTCAATGTGCGCAATTGTTGAAGTGAAAAGAGAATCCGAAACCATATGGTACACACATCATTTTAGGAACAAACCTTTGTCAGTTGCTCTAAAAAATAAGCAATAAAGAGTTTTATGCTGTCGGAATGTAACTTTATTGTATGGCACGAAGCTAGAAAAAAAGTGGTGGCTTTGAGGTTGGGGGGTCAAAATGAAACTTGCACAGTGGCGCAGCCTCGGGTTTCCCTTGGCTTCAGGCCAAACTGACACTAGTGATTTATTTGCGGCACCGTGCTACGGTGGATACGTTGCTGAACGAAAAAAGCTTCATATAAATGTTAAACAGAACACAAGTTGCCTTTTGGATGGCCCCAACAAATAAACAATTTCATAGCTGGCGGAATATGATATATTTGAAAGCGTTGGCTAGCTCGCGACATCTTAGAGGAAAAGGTACAAATGGCTTCAAATAAACATTCAAATGCATTGAAGAGGAGGAGTTAAATTTTAACAATGATAGAAAACTGCACAAGACTATTTCAGAATTTCCATGAATATTAAATTTAATAACTAATTTGGGCACCTTAACGTTTCTGAATGGTAACAGATGTAATTGTATATTTTCAAAAAATCTGGACAAAAAGATGTGGAATTAAGAATTTCATGATATTCTCATTTCTTTTGGAATGTAAGTTTTTTAGTGTGATACATTTTTGATGTTTAAAGTCACGGTTTCTACTGTAATAGAGCGTGAAGAAATATACTTTACAGTATTGTATATAAAGTAAATGAATTTGTACTTTCTCGGGCAGATAAACAAGGACTCAAAGACGCGCTGTAAAAACTGACGAATCATAGAGATGAAGTTAAATAGATTTTTGGGCGTTGTCTAGAATGTTCAAGAGTTCCAACGAAACAATACTATTTATAAACTATATAGCAAATGCCCGCAATTTCACACGCCTTCTTCTGAAAACATTGTAGAACCTCACTTCTATAGGGTTTTAATTTTATATAATGTCCACAATCTTGGACTTCAGAATAAGTATCATTTTCGCAATCAAAGTTCAAAAAACTTCAATAATGACAAACATATCATTTTTTCAAATTTATAGAAATTTCAGCTTTCTAGGTCCAAGGTTTTGGGCGGGGCGTTGATAAGTTACTTCGTCAACTCACATAAACTACTGAATGCAAACCAATTTAGATTACTTACAGACTCAACACTTATGTGAATCAGCGATCATCGACATTCTTTATGATTGGGAAGAGGCTTTCGATGGAACTAAAGTCATCGTGGCAGTGTTCCTTGATTTCAAAGGAGCATTTGAAACAATTGAGCAAGATATTCTGCTGCGAAAATTAGACAAATATAGTGTAAGGGTTGTAGAAAAAATATGGTTTTCCAGTTACCTTAGCAATCGTTAACAATTAGTTAAAATTGATGAGAGCATATCGACTGAACTAGAAAATAACCTAGGGCTCAATTTTGGGTCCACTTTAATTCAATTTATATGTAAATGATTTTCCAAATATTTTAAAACATTAAAATGTTAGCTGACGACAATTTAATCTATGTAATAAAAATTTAATTGAAGAACCTACCTGTAAGATTAGACAAGACAAAAGTATTGATCATCACAAAAGAAAATATGAATTGAACAACAAAATATTTCTATTAATGGCTAACAATTAGCAATTGTAAATCAAATAAATTATTTAAGTATCATTATCGACAATAAACTTAATTTTCAAAATAATATTGACCATATTTGTACGAAACTTGGTCAGAAACTAAATGTATTTGGTAGATTAAGAAATGATAAATTGTTATTAACTATTATGTTTATATAAGTCAATTGTTATGCCACATTTCAGTTATTGTGCATCAATTCTTTTCCTTTCTAGAAATGCTGACATAAGGTTGCAAAAAATTCAAAACAAGTTCTTGCGCCAAATATTGAAAGTAAATAATTCTTTTAAAGAGAACTTTAGTTTAGTGAGTGTAAACTGCAGACAAAATGTACTTTTTCATAGGGGAGTGCAACAGTTCAACTTTCAATCCAGCAAAATTAAATATGCGGGTTCCTTGTTCCTTGAGACTATTT
Source organism: Crioceris asparagi (assembly GCA_958507055.1). Classification (NCBI taxonomy): domain Eukaryota; kingdom Metazoa; phylum Arthropoda; class Insecta; order Coleoptera; family Chrysomelidae; genus Crioceris; species Crioceris asparagi. The sequence goes on from OY293828.1 coordinate 74,604,132, forward strand.
TTATCACTATTAAAACAATTACTATTGAAAATTAACCAACCAACCAAATGTATATGCTGTTAAATGGAGAAATAATAGTCGTTATTTTTTATCGAGAAGTTTTCTTAATCCGGGCCATCCTATTATATATTAGATATTACACTGTCCCAACAAAACACGATCGCGGTTTAATCTCTTCATGGAAAGAATTAATCCATTTTACATTATTTTCGTAATCTCTTATATATACGTTCCAGCATCATAAATCATATGCAAATACCTACTGAGTTGGCTCCCAGTAAAGAATGTTTCCCAAAAAATCCCTTCCACAGCAATGCACTTAATTTCCGAAGATTAATGTCCAAATTAGACACGAACGTTCCAGATATATAAAAAAAACTCTTGAAACAGTGGAGAAATAAATTGGCTGTAAAGTGTTTCAAATTACTCACAAAAGGTCATAAAGTGTTTATCGTTAAGGTGGTATATACGCTTATATTGTTGTACTTATTTTATCTGTAGATGAGTAAGCCACTCAACGGATATGGATATAAAATATATTTTGATTTACAAAGAAAATTTTACTACATTAAAACTCTTGTTTTATAGGATTAAGTTGAATCTAGATGGTATGGATGAAGTAATGGACTTTCTTATATTTTCTAGCAATGTTCTTTATGCTCACTTTATCAATAATAAATAATCAATCAATTGGGTTCTATACTGCGATTCACACTGAGAATGCAGTGTAGCCGGGTATAGGCAATGTATTTTAAATCGGAAAACGTTCTTTACATTTACCTGTAATATTGAAATTCATTGTTTAATATCATTATTTTTTGATCATAAAAATATTGAGATAAAATTTAAATCCAAATGACAAAATTTACCAGGGACAGGACCAGATGGTAACTACTAAACAATGCTAATATCTACAAGGAGCAAAATATACTTATACAATCCGCTATTAGTTTTGATATCAAAATTTATTATCAATTATATTGAAAGAATCAAAATATAAAAAATGTTTATCTGTTTATCAATTTACATATTTGTCCTTTTTTAGAATAACTTATTAAATCATTGGATGACAGTGTATATCTTTGAGATATCAAATTACGAACAAAGAAAAAACTTTTGATGGTTCCTAGCAATTCTGAACCTTTATTTTTTTTCTATAAGATTTCTTTCGAAAAATTCTTATTATACAAAAATTGCAATTACAAACCAAACCCATGAATCTAAGATATTTCTGATAACATTTACTGAATGACGAATTTTTTTCAATTTTTGTACGGTCGCCATTTTAAAACTATTTATCCGAGCATGCCTATTGACGAACTCTATATTTTGTAAATGAGAACTCTATAAATAAATAAATAATCATGTTAACAAGTTTGCGTACACATTTTATATCAAAAGCTTCCTACGCTAATTTCTTATATGTAGATGTATGAAGTGCCCTTCTAGATCCCTTGTGCTTGCGAAATTTCATTGTTGGGGGTACATTTTTTTGTTAAGTTAATGACATGACATGACATCAGTGTCCAACAAAGTTTGTGACTAACGATTAAAACAGATACTGATACTACATCTATATTAATAATTCCGTCAAGGGGTACGGTAGACTCGAATGAAACCTTACCTGAATAATAAAGCATAAAAAATTATGATTTAAATACCTACATATATAATTTTGAATACCCATCGAGTGAGGTTTCGTCAAGATTCCTGACGTCATCTGTCATTTTACGCATGTCGTAAATAATTTAAATTAAATTTTAATTCCTAACCCCAAAACCATGTCACTGACATTTTTGTAAAGGAGCTAAATCACTTTCAAAAAGAAATGTTTGACATTAAACGTCAAAGAGAAAAAGAACAAACGTCAAAATAACAGTCAGCCGATCTGATCGAAGACATATGTTTATGACCTTAAAATTTTATTTCACCTAGTTTACAAACGAAAAAAAGAGATAGACAAGGTATGGCGAAACCCCATTCGATGGGTAATCAAACTATAACAGATATCCGCAAAATTCGGATTGTCGAGTATTTCGTGAAATTCTAATGGTTTTAACAGCTCAAACAATGTCACATGTACTGTCAATCCTCCAATGATTTCCGATATAGATTTTACGCTAAAAAATCATAGATCATAGGGCCTCAGGGAGCACAGAAAGCACAGGTTAACAATTCACTACATACGCATTTCCTTGTCTAAGGCAGATACCATTCGCCACATACATACCACAAGCACGCTAAAGTAAGTATTCACTGTATGACATATACATATGGTATTTATTCTATGCGTATGACGGATAACTAGAAAAATATCTACCTATATTTTGTAAAAGATTGTGTTTTATGAGTCACAATTCACCCAAGCCAAGCCCGGTTTTCGTCTAGTATTTCTAAAAAATTCTAATATGCCCTTGAAGATCTCAAATATTTGCTCTAATGAGCTGCCTCAATTACTAATATCTTATTTGTTTATTTCGCGTATGGGCTTAATTGCCGGGTAATTCTGAGGATATTCCGAGCCAAATGCATCTATACCCTGTTTAAATTAGTTAGTAACGATGCAGCACATCAACCCAGGGCAACGATCGCAAACGTGCCTCTCAAGCACTGAGGAATATACCCACTTGTACCGGAGTCGACCGACTGAACTAGCACCCGCCTTATGACCTGTCACTCGTCCAAACCATGATTGCCATGTGTGCTGCTTAACTTCGATGATCAAATTCGGCCAGTGAAAACTTTGCAACAACGAGTTTCCCTCATTTTTATGATAATAACCTGGTAGGTACCGTTCATTTGATTCCATGTCTTTCCCAAATAATTAATAATCACAATAGGCACCTAGTAGGCAAATGCACTGGCATTTGGCAACTGCTATTTTATTGCCACAATTCGCATTCACACGAAAACTCATAATTCATATTCTGTAGAGAGAGAGAAACAGTCGCCATGATTTATATCCAAAACCCAGCTCAAAGTCGTACGCATATCGTTCTAAATTATGAACAACTTGCGTATTGGGAATTCAAACACTCTTTGGGCCATAATTTCTCGGTGAAATGTAACAGTTGCATCCAATATGAAAACAGTCACTTGCAACAAAATTGCATTCAGCTGGACTATGGTTGTTCAGGATGTTTTATTTGGAAATATATATGAAATTTTCGCTCAGGATGCTACATGTGATATATATCTACGTTCTTTCAGCGTTTCAAAATCTATATGTATTCGGAATAACTTGGTGAACAACAGTACGTAGGGTAAGATAGTAAGCAGACGAAAAAATGATTAAGTATACTTCTTGATTCATAATTTTTAGACGATATTATAAATATGATTGTTACATCAGCTGTGATTTTTTTTAAGTTAAAAATCTACTTAGGCGAAAATATGTAGGTACAATTATGTTTGGTTGAAGAATTTAGTAAAAAAAAATAATAATTTGTATCAACAATTTAAAATATTGATAAATTTATGATAACTACAATTGTGTAGCAAACACTCTGCAGATCTATTTATCGCAAGGTTAAACAATAAAGACACTGACTTAAAAGTCATAAACCCAATTCAAGTTTAGACCTCCGCACTTAATTTAGTAGCGTACTAAGTTTCGGTTACGCCTGTTTATGTTTAAAGAATTCAAACCAGGGATTATATTCTTCAAACTTTTCACGTTTTGTAGGGTCGACCTATTAGATATATTATTATTTCTCATATTAATAACAGAATGAAACTGAAATAAAACTTTTTGTTGAATTTTATGCGAACTGTCGTTAATAATCACAGATAGCTTGATTACGAAAAAAATCAGTATTTGGTTCAGTAAATGCTTTAACCCAATTTAATATAACATCGGCCAAGGAAATCGATTTCCTTACCAGACTCTTGATAAATACTATAAAAGAAATGCAGCTCCAAAAACACTTAATGCCTATCAAGCCGGAGTGAGAGTTTACGAGAGTAACCCCAATGGCAAAGTATAGAGGAGACTCAACGCCATTAAAAGCAGCATGGCTCTTTGTTGCTCCAAGGGATTGAATTACGTAAATATTCGTGAGCATACTTTGGCTCGTGATATAATCACTAGAGCCAGGCAACCCATATAATATATAAACTACAACCGACTGACTGCGTTTCTTGAAACTGTTCTGTGTTGAAGGTTGAACACACAAACAAAGGATGGATAACGATCTTATAGGTTTGGCGCTTGTGTGTTGTAGCAGTAGTAGTCCACCATGAACTCGAAAACTCTTCTTTCGTTCGACAACACATGTGGTGTGTGAAATAGCGGTGATTTTTGTCTGTTTAATATGACAGATATTTGTCTGTTGAGTTCATAGCTACATAAGTAGCGTGATAACTTTGTTTCAATCATAAAATGAAAAGAAGGAAAAGTGATCTCTGAAAATAACCCTAGGAAGGAAGGACAGGAGGTGAACAAATATAAAAAATCCTGACAAATAATTGAGAAAATCAATAAATCTGAGCGGAACTAAAAAATCAATAATTTTGAAATATGATTCAAGACTTCGGTAAAACAAATAAAAACACAACTACATTGGAGTGAAAGCTAGCAAAAATTGTAAAATGCAAATATAACGTTAACTTATTTTGTTTAAAGTGAAACACCCGAAATTTCTTTAAATAACATAACACGTTATTGCAGGAATCATAAAACAGTTGCGTCAAGAGAGGAAGTATAAGTTATAAGTACTTTGAATAGGTACTTTTGGCAACAAATTCAAAATACTCATGATCCATAATGATAAAGAGTGCAGTTTCTGTTCAATGTTCAATTTTGAAAACTGTGTTCCGCTTAAAACTAATTTTAGAATTCAATCTTAACTGCACAGATAAGCAAAAACAGGCACATTATTACAATGATCAAAACAATCCAATATTGATCAACTTCTTTACTCTGTCCTAAGAGGCTTAGTAATTATTTCAAAAACTACTTCAACAGAAACAATAATATTATCAGATTTATAATTGGTTTTATTCCAACAAAAAAAAACATAGCACAGATTTAGGTCTTTGTAGTACACTGAGAGCCAAATTTAGGTTATACACTTTTTAATCACTGCTTATTTGTTAATTGTTGCAAGTAATTCATTTTAGGGGGTCCATATTCTAAATCGGGAGCTGAGATGACAAAATTAAAGATATGACAATATCCGGAAATGTTTAAATTGAAAATTTTCTAGAAAGAGTTACGGTAACATAACAAATACAAGCAAAGAATATAATGGAAAATAGTATAAGTGAACGTTCAACGATTTTCTTGTCTAATGTTACACTTAAAAGTGTGAAATAAATATTTTTTTCAAAAAATTGGACTGACGTTATTAGTTGGTGCACTGAAAAATACAAAATAATATTAATTCTATTGGTGCTGGAACGTGTGAAGCTGGTTGCAAAAGTTTTCAATATAACTGCACCTGCACAACTTCAAAAGTACGAACACCATTAGAATTAATATTATTTTGTATTTTTCAGTGTACCAACTAATAACGTCGGTCCAATTTTTTGTAAAAAAAATTTGTATCTAAAACTGAACTAATTTATTTTTTGTTTTTTTCTTCAAGAATATATTTTCATAGCAAAAATATCTATGAATATGACCGCCGCGAGTGTTAAACAACTGCTGGAAGTAGGAATAGGTAAAAAATTAATAGTAACTGTGGAACTTTGAATTGGTTCACATGCTCTTTGTTATACATACTGTATCTGTATTTACAGTTCACATCTTAACAAATTCGTGATATGTGTTCTGTGAGCTGAATACCACGAAAGACCATGGGTAAGCAACATATAATGCCGAGATCAAAGTTCATTCTAAAGAATTTTGTTTTATAGCCGCCTGTTGTCATATATGCATATGCGATAGCCACATTTTATGATAGAAAAAATTAGGTACTGTCTGAGATTTTATGACGAATCTTTAAAAGCATTGTTTTTTATTAGAATTTTTAATAAAATAACAAAGCACTTTTGACTAAAATGAAATGTATACGTAGTATTATGACACAAGTAGGTAATGCGCTATCATGCATGATACAATATATTGAATAAAATTATTTTAAGTAACTTAATCAAAATTAGTTTGTCCGATTGGAAGCTACACTGCAGAAACAAACGTGAAACACATCTTTAAGAAAAACTAGAAAAACACGATAAACTCAACTAGCTAGAGAACACGCTTGAAGAAGCAACAAATAAATATTTTTTACAAAAAATTGACCCAATGTTATTAGTTGGTGCACTGAAAAACACAAATAATATTAATTCTATTGGTGAAGTTGGTGCCAAAAGTTATAAATCTAACTGCAACTGCACAACTTCAAAAGACAGACAGAACTAATAGAATTAATATTATTTTCTATTTTTCAGTGCATCAACTAATAAAATCGGTCCAATTTTTAGTAAGAAATATTTATATTGTTGAAAATTTCATCAAAAATGACGAGTCTATTGTCCTTACTCGGCGCCGATTTCGCACAAGACTGAATTTTAAATATCCGTGTAGAAACACAATTTTAAAATGGGTTTGTCAATTCAGCACAGCATCGTCTCTAAATAAGTGACATAATACCCTGTGATTTTTGTTATGGGGCTATTTAAAATCCAGGGTTTACATCAATAATCCTCAAAGTATCGACGAATTAAAAGAAAATATTCGAACAGAAATTCGGAATATTTATCCAATAATGTCGCATAATGTAATGCGAAATTTGGTCCCTAGAGTAGAAGAATGTTCAAGAAGAGAAGGTTATCATCTTTTAGACACATTTAAAAAATAGGCTAGTTATCACATGCTTTCTCAGTTCCCTTGTTATTGTTATTGTTTTTATAGTTTGGTGCACTTACATATGGGCTTTTCAGAGGCAAAGTTATTACACTTCAAAATGTGTCACTACATTATGGGCCACCCGTTACAAACATAAAACGCCCCCCTGTTTGCGTCGGGAGATAGTAAATCAACATGCAAGTTATAATCCCTATGAATACGTTGTATATCCGGGACTATCCAGGTCAATTTCATTATCAAAGCGATCTATCTAAAACGTAAGAAATACATTCAAATTATTTAAGGGCTTTGCCTTAAATTAAATGCAGAACCAAAAGTAAGTATTATCATCAAATATTATTCTTATAGTTATTACTTTTACCTAATATTATATGATGGAGAAATAAAACGACTATTCTATCCACAAAGAGTTCTTTCAAGTACCAATAACTAATTGGAAAAAGAAAGAAAAAGAAGATCAGTTTGCAGACAAATTGAAGTCTGGAGGGTATTTGTTAGAAAGTTGAAAGCATTTTTATATCATGAATCATGAAACCAATATAAAATAAAATCGAGAGACTTGATCTTGACGATTACGATACTAGTCTCTGGAAAGGACGTCTGTGTTTTATTGGAGAAATTATTTTTATAAATTCGTCGACGCCATCTCCAATTTAAATATCCCGGAATGCTGTTAAACTTTCCACAAAGGTTGTAGGTACCCTTTTGTTGGTTTTATTCCTTCAAATATAGATATAATCAAACACTCCCTCCAGGAACAACAACGAATATCCCTTCACTTGTATATAACAGAAAAAATGTGGAAAAATATGCCAAGAATAATTGGTGACTACCAGGAAGAAGCCATATAGAAGAGATTCAGCGATCGAAGATGAACTCATGTACATAAAATACCTAATCTTAGTCATAAACTGAGGTTTAGTAATCCAATTTCAAGACAATTACGAGGAGAACTCTTACAACTTAATATGCCATCACTTGGCACAGAAGGTTCGGAGAGTTTTCGAAACTTTCTAAGGAATCCTGCTACGAATATAAGTGCTTCCATCTTTTAATATCTCATTATATATCAGGTAAACAGTGTTTTGTAGATATCATCTTTCATTTTATTTAAACGGTTGTTTAAGATTATCATTTTTATGTGATATGTAACTATATAAACATAGATACAAAAATTAGCTTTGATAGAAGAATCACTGTTGCAGAATATAAAATTTTAATTAATATTGGTTTAGTCAATTCAGGCTTGGATGCAGTTTATATTTATTTAAAAATCTAAAGATATCGAATAAATTATGAGAAAAGGTTGTTATGTTAGATTATCTGTTTGACAGTAAAATATTCAAAGGGATAAAAATTCTCTCCAGGAAATAGCGTCTCGAAGATATAAGATTATTAAAATTAATGAGGTGAAGTTTAATTACTATAGAAGGTGAATCCACCTCTAAATTATAGGGGACTGATTAGTTTAATCAAGCTTCCATTCGAAAAGTGGGGAAAATCCAAATGGCCGAACAGTTTTCCCAGACTAATCCACTTCGTTAAACCAGACATGTTCTATCAATGTTAATCTGAAATAAATCCAACTTTTGCAAAAAGAATCGGCGAACCGAAGAATAAGGTGACGAGTTTCCACCTTGGTAATTAAACAAAAAGTTTCTTACGAGTCAGTTAAGACAAACAATTAAAGCAATTAGTACAAAGCATTCGTTCCGCGGTTCCGAGGGTGAACTTTCTTTTTTCCTTTAGAGTAGTAGTTCAGAGCTTAGCCAGATCGATCATGGTGTCTCCTTCTTATTTATACACTCGCTGTCTATCTCACTCGCTCGTCATCCATCTCCTCTCCGTTCCTGAAATGTTCCAGACTCAGAATGGGGTGGCGCTCGCAGTGTATGTCTGGATCATTATGCAGCTTTGTTTTATTTAATAAATGAAATTCTGCAACGAAATATGCCAGAAAAGAAGAGGAAAATAATAGTCTCTGGCCTTGAATATACTGCAGATTTCATCTGCCAACAGACGAGGTTTTTTTTTTCATGGCCGTTTTATGAATAATTGTGGATAGTCTACATGGTGGGGACTTTGTTTATGTGTATGATTATATGCACAATATTGCTGCGACGGAAGAACATAAAGAGCTCAAATCGTGCAGATATTCTGATAAAAATATATCGAAAAATTTTAATCTTCACTAGCAAGTCAGCTCCGTATTCTTTGGTATCAATATGATTACTTGTTTAAAATATTCAAATCTATCTTTGATTCTGCCATCTGGTATTTCCGGATTTTAATAAGAAACATTCTCTTTAAAGGGTGTTTTTAAAAGGAAGAGCATATTGAATTTTAAGATCCTAACTTAGCAGTCCTCTATCGAATGAAACAAAAATCATCAAAATCGGAGCACGTTTACTATACAAGATAATCTAAAATCTTTGAGAAACAAAAATACAGTCAATTTATATAACTTTTTCTTTATGAAGCCGGTCAAAAAGAATACAAAATCTGAGTAATAAGAAAAAGGGGATTATAATTTCTGCGAAAGTTTAATCATCTGTATTTTGTGGAAGAACCAACTCACGAGTATAAAGACTCAAAAATATAAGCTCTTCCTGAAGACAGCAGACAAACTGCTAGCTTTTTGAAAATTTCAAGTAATATAGGTTGTTGGAATATTTTTGTGAAAGATTCTTGATAAGTTGGCATCCTCTGAATAAATTCCTAAATTTCAATGAAAACATGTTTTTTGTTGTTAGAGATTTTAAGGATTTCTCATACAAGCATTTTCTATATTCATGTTCAAAGATTTATACAACAGAATACATAACCATTTTATATCCATATTCATATATTTTTATTGAACATCACAAGAATGAACAGAGAGAAATAAGCATTCAATTTGATTTAATTTCCTGCAAAAATTATACGCCAAAGAAACATTTTGAAATTATGGTATTACTGACAATTATTTCAATTTCCAAGAACGGAATTAAATTTTTATTTATCTATTTATTTAATTCAATGTAATCACTCTAGATACAATCCTCACCAAGATGTTATGAGAATCTGAGCATAAGCCTGAATATCTAGTATTATTTCACTCATGGAATTCCTAAGCTTTGTACCACTGCGATGCTATGGTGGTGCAAGTAAGACTATCAAGATTAATACTAAGTTACGCCTCTGAGTGAATCTGGATCGCAATGCAATTAGAGTCAATATTTCAAGAGGCAAGGAGCCAGTCGTGGCCCATTAGAATGGATCGTGCACACGATTGCCAGCGATCTCTGCGCGTGATTCTTGTATTAGGTATACCTACATACCGTCCTCTCTTAGTTGGTCCGAGTCACGTACCCCTTCTCTCTCTATTCACTGATTGTCTGTGATAGCGATCAAGACGCCATGAACAAACACACAATAATGAATTAGTATTAATAAACTCCTCAGCACTCAGATTTGTGGGAATTCAATTTGAATTCAGATTTAAGTTTAACCACAGAAAGTCCTTAAAGCACCGAACCAATACAAAGTCGAGGGCGTTGTTAAGGTTGGAAATAACTATATTTATTAATCATGTCCTCTTTTTTAAGGTAAAAACAGATATAATTCTAATCCGACAACAAATAATCTTGATCTTTTTATTAAAAAATCAAATTCATTTTTGACAGACTGCAAAGAAGGAGGAGGTATACAATTGGGTTGTATGTTAGGTTTTTTTATGGTTGTTCGCGATTTCTGCATGGTAAACGTACTCCGATTTAGACAATTTTCGTTTCATATTTAGAAAAACTCAAATACGAAATCTCCTTCCCCCTAAAACCACCACCGAAGGATTAGAGGGAAAATCGAAAATCTGAGACGGTAGATTTAAAGATGAGACCATATCCCGAAAAGATTAGATTGAATATTTTTTCAAAAGATTTACGGTTTTCAAGTTTCATCAATGGTAAAGTCTGAAATATGTGATATACGCGCTATGTTAAAGGAGCAATTTTTTTATATTTAGTCAGATACAGCCACCCACTAGAAGCGGATCACGTGATTTCAAGCTTGTTAGCTTTCATCGATACCTAGGTGGCGCGAATTGTGTCCCGCTGGTAGATCAGGTCAGAGAACTTTGACTATCTTCCAGTTGCTTTTGTTTAGTTGGATACAGCTTCCACTTATGTGGCGCTGATGAAAGCTAACAAGCTTGAAATCACATGATCCGCTTCTATTGGGCGTCTGTATCTGTATACTAAATAAAAGCATAAAGATGTAGAGCATCTATTTATATATATATATATATATATATATATATATATATATATTCAATAAAATTCTTTGATTGAAGCCGAGCTTTCGAGAATGTTTATTCTCTTCTTCAGGGCAAAAATCGTGAATTTAAAATAAATTAGCCAAAAACAGGAAAGATTTCATAGCCATCAATTACAAATGACATTAAAAATAGCGATAATGCAAAAAACTATATATTTTTACAACGAAACCATATGAATTCGTCATATCTGTTATCGAAGTAAAAGGTCCGATTAATTTTAGAGTAAGTCAACCATAAGATTGTTAGAAAATTGACAAAGAAAGTGCTAACATGGATCACAGAGAATTCTACGAAAATCGATCGACACACGAGAATAAGGACCTGATATCGACCCCTAGAAGTGTAAAAATAGCATTTTGGACCACTCATGTATGTCATGCTCTCCAAATAAAAGTTCACAAAAAAAAAGGAAGCGGCAAGCATTCGGCATATGTATATGGCGAGGAATAAGGGCTTAAAAGTTATCCATATATATTATTCATAGGATCTTCATACCTGCTGCTCTTCCTGGACCTCAAGGGGCAGCGATTTTCTGGATCAACCTTTCCAGCTGAATTTCTTTGCATTAAGAGTTTCTACTGTAATTACTGCTTTTACTGGCATTCGAAGTAGGCTATTGCAAAGGAGAACGATTTCTCAGCATGTCCTTGCTAGAGTCAGATGGGAACTGCTCATGTCATAAACAACGAATATGTTTGGAGGAACAAGTTATACGGGCCGCACACAATCAATATATTTACCATGTGGGGACGTACTTTAATATTTATTTGACAGAGATATAGGTTCATACTTTTGTAACCAAAACCCATGACTGAAGATCTTTCTGGTTCAGTTTTACTTGTGTCGACAGCTCTTGCTTAGTTCAAGTTTAATTAATATTATGCAAAAATGGAATATGTTGATGAGCAAGGAGTGCTTCAATTAATTAATTGAAGCTTCTCAAAGGAAGTATATATTATAAAATTCTTGAAGGTATTGCCTTTCTCTAAAATATAGTTGGTGCCATAACTCTTCTATTTACCTAGAACTGCACAACTTCAAAATTACCAGCAACAGTACAATATATTATTTTAAATTTTTCATTGCTTTTTTCAAATTTCTTTCTTCTTTCTTATTTAAGAAATATATATTTTTAAAACCATTTCTGTAAATAATATTTCAAGGAAAATGGATCTGAAAGACCCCAATAATGTATTTATTAACAGTTATAATCAAAAATGTTTGACATTCATCTGAAAAGGATTCAAATATACCAATTCAAATAAAATCCGTATAAGTAGCAGAATGTTTAGAAAAATTTAGCTTTTTTCCAAAGCTTCTAGCTAGAACAAGTATTACCAAATGATTCAAATGAACTGAAACTGAGAATTAATTAATATTGCGGAAATTATCAAGTACATCGTATAAATGAAAAAAGATATTCAAATTTAATATGTGATTTTCAGCTCCTCTCAAATATATATAAATAGAATTACTGCCTATCAATCAACTATTATTGCTGACTCAAATTGAAGCTGATCCATTAAATTACAATTTGAATAGGCTTTAGCTAGGGCGAGAACGCTTTGCCAGAACGATTTATTTTGAGAGGCGACTTCTTCTCGGAATCGCTGGCAAAAGAAAGTATTGTTTGGCAGCGAGTTTTATATTTGAAGTTGAAATTTCACCAACATTGTCAGTTACATAAATCTGATGTGCATTGTGTGTGGGAATCTGAAAGTTCAGCATTTTACACATCCCCTTTGTGGTCGGCTGTGGAAGCCAACTGAGGCCTGACATTTATTACGTATTTCTTTTTCGTAAGCGTACGGCAACAGTGACATAGCTTAAATATTTTAGTGGAAGGGTATTATGAATGACAGTAATTTAATCCAATAAATCTAGACCAAAATGATTTTATGTGAAAATATGTTCCAACAACGGAATTATATTGTTGGAAGAATAATATCTCTCTGCAAAATATGTGATATGGAAGAATTTTTAAAGTAAATAATCTAATCAAAACAGAACTGTTGTATTACTTGAGATTGCACTGTCACGAATATTTATTGAAGTTTTTGAAGACGTGCTCTAAAAGGAGTACGTACCTATTTGTCAGAAAAAGCAGCAGAACAAGTTTAATATTTTTTTACCTGTTTTTTTCCTATTCTGGCAAAACGTTCCGTCCTAGTTCAAAACCGATTAATCGTTTGAACACTGAGAGAATAATTAATAACCTTACAATTTTTTTATTCGTTGGAATTCACTTGAGATTGGTCACACCAGAATTTTATTAATTGAAAAAGTGGGTGAATTTTAAAACTCATATACCATTTTATCGTGACTAAAATTGTTACAACTATCAATCATATAGGTATAGATCAAGGTTGATGAGGGCGATCGTTTTTAAAATGGTGAAATAATAAAAAAAAAAAATATGATAATGTTAATCATTCATTGATTCATACATTTTTATGTCAAAATAAATAAAAAATATAAAAAATTACAAAACAGAAATAAGAAACTACAAATTTATGCACACATAAGATACAAAATCTTCCAGGCCAATTTTGGAAAATCAAACTTTACAGACTACTTTTTTACATTTGCAAGTCACAATAGAACAAGTGCTTTGACTGATTTCCATTTGGATTTGAAAACAACGATAATAATATATTTCTTTGATTGACATTTGACCATCCCTACAGAGCACTTCGTACATAAGCAATATATAAATATTGATTGATATTTCCGTACTGAAACTGCATTATAGATATTTTTTTTATTTTCCTACCGCTATAAATATATACACATTGTTACGTGGATCAAATATCCCGTACTTACGATTAATATTTACTTTGGTAATAAGGTAGTTGTTGCTTGTATATTTCATTAATTATTTATGTAATTAGTTGATTTATTCTTGAACATTCCAGAAACTATATATAAATATATATTGCTCAAATAACTCAGGATTTAGGATGGGTCAAAGTTACTATGAATGTTTAATCTCAGTTCAATAATGTTGCATATTTCTAGTTATAATGTATCGCGCTCGGTAGATCGGTGAATATTGGTTTTATCGTTTATCTCATAAGTTATATATACAAGACATCAGCTGAATCACCAATCGCCTTCTCGACCCCCCAAACCCCATAATGAAATTTTTTCGCATTTCTGAAAATGCTAGTGTGGAACTGGAGGGTCACACCCATTCAAGAGGAAAGTATTGTCAATCGATTTCTCGACTCCGAAAACCCCATTTTGCAAGTTTTTATCGCAATCTATGAACCCTTACTTGAAATAGCTAATGGGGACCTCGACGGTCACAACCATAAAATATGTGAGTATCACTAAATGATTTCTAGGCTCTTAAAACCCCTTTAGTAGTGTCCATAAAAAAATCCATTCTTAAGCTTATTTAGTCTCAGGGATATGATTTTTTTAATTTAGGTTATTTATCTGTCAAAATTTTTATAGTCATAATAATAAACTGACATTATTTTTTCTTTTGATCTGAAAAATAAGCTAAAATTATAAAAATTATACACATTTCATAAGAAAACACAAACTTGTGTTCAGTGTTCCAACTATTTAGAAACATCCGGTACCACCAATAAAAAGTTCCTAGGACGTTATTTAGATGAATATCTACCTTGAAACTGTCACATAGATTATGTTAGCCGCTAGCAAATGCTGGATTTTACGCGATTTCTCAATCGGGGACTTGTGGACCTTAATAAATATTTATTATTCGTTATCTTATTCCCATATAAGTTAAAATATCGTTCTATGGAGAAATGGAGAAAGACATATTCAAAATTAATAGAGCATACAGCTTTAGACCCGTTTTTATCCATGCCTTCCTTAGATTCTCAAAAATCCAAAATCTAAATAATTGTAGAACTGACGCCGACTTTCATTCCTACAATACTAGAAATGTGGATTTAAACAAACATGTAAAGAAAATTACTGAAAAATCTCCCTCCTCCGTGGGTTTAAGACTATATAATAAAATAGCATCCAAGATAAGTTTACTTAGGATTTAACAAAAGTATACATAAAGAATCACTGGTTAAGAAAATGTTGACTATTATATAGGAGAGTATTTGTCAGACACATTTGAGTGATTTTTTTAGCTTTAAGTGTTTTAATGATAGTTATTTTATTATTCACGTTTTCTAATACTTATTTACATATTATGTTTTATTTTTCTTCTAATTTGATGTACATCCATGTATCATAGCTTACGTATAAATAGATGCTATCTATCTATCTATCATCATTACTAGAGATCTGTTTATAGTTCTCAAGTAAGGATATAGCATGCTTCTTTAGAAACGATTTAAAATTCTATCTTTGGAGACCTATAGCTGGGAAACGACGATCTGTTTAACAAAGACATGTTTACTAATATTATACACCCTGTAATATAAAATAATATTATCTTTAATCACAATTCAAAGATAGTTCAACAATTAGACTATATTGTACACAATCAAATATTGTATCAAAGAAATAAATTCAAGTTCTGTCGACGATAAGTTACGTGACTGTTCTTCTTATCTACATAATAATCGCGTTGCTATTTTTTCTGAGTTACAGCTAAATTATTAACAACTTAATATGCAAGTTGGGAATATTTCAATTTGAGTCTAGACACGCAACTTCTTATAAGTGGCAGATTTTTTTTACATTGGGAACTCAGTTGTACGAACAGTATTTATAACAATTAGATTTATACTATGAGAACAGGAGATTTGTATAGCAAAAAAATCTTAAATATAGCCATATATCGATATAAGGGTCAATAATAGGATCCGATATAACTGAAAGTCAATTTCAAGCTGTCGACTAATAAGACTTTACTCCGACCAAACTAGAATAGTGACGTATACATTTCACTGGAAGTATATTTCTTATCACTAGAAGAAAAAATATATAATATGTTATACATGGTGTTTCATAAAGAATGGTCATACTCATAATGGTATATTCTATGGTTAATTTTAAGTCGATTTGACAACATTGATCTCTATACAAAAACGCACCCTTAAAAAGGTTACAGCCCTTCAAAGTTGCATTACATCGATAATTTTTTTGGCTGTGAAATCACAACAGTACAAAATAATAGCATGAAATTTTGGTACCTACCATTTTTTGGGCTCAAAATCGACAAAAAGTTTCTTAGGGAATTATTCTTTTCGAAATTTATAAAAAAGTTTGTTAGATATAAAGAAAACTAAAAATATGGGGGTTGAAAAGGGCTGCAATGTCAATTTCACCCCCTTGTCTCCACTCGAAAGTTTCAACTTTATTCACAAACGAGTTTTAAACCTAAGAAATGGTAGATACCAAAATTTCAAGCAATTATTTTGTGCTGTTCGGATTTTACATCCAAAAAATTTATCGATTTAATGCAACTTTGAAGGGCTGTAATTTTCATTATATTATTTATATGTATATAGATAAATGTTGTCAAATCGACTTAAAATCGACCACAGAAGACGCCATCAAGAGTATGACTATTTTTTATGAAATACCCTGTATTGTCAATTGTGTGAGTTGAGTGAATAATTAAACTGTATGTATATTGTTCCTCCTTAACTGTTTTTTTTTAAATTAACGAATGTCACAGAAGCAGAGAAATGTATTTTGTATTAACTGAATGTCCATCAAACTAATAATAAAATAACTTTAGAAAATCACTCAAATGCTCATCTTGAAATATAAAATTATGAATAAGGAATAGAAATTCTGCAATTTTTCCAGGAACTCTTATTAGAAAGCAGTATCACACACTCAGTCCCATTCAAATGATGATCAAAGTATCTGAGATCCCTATCAGAAGAAGATAACAATCGATTCGTTGAATTAGAGCCCTTGCTCGGAGGCAATTGAGCCTTCTGCCCTCTATGGTGATTAGTTTCTTGTTAAGTCACCCGTCCTCAAGTGTATTAGATAACACTATATTGACTGAATCTGATGCTGGCAATCCTATAAAACTATATATTGGGTTCCAGGTAAGTAGGAATAGATACTACGAATATTTAACACAGACTGACGGACTGACAGACTTTCAGACTGATATACAGACTGACAGAGAGACACGCAGGCAGACAGACCAATGGCTAAACATATAGTTTTTGGATTCAGGGACCTCTGAAATGTAAACATGTCTTGAAAACCCGACATCGAAATTGTTTAAACTATGACAATCCTTTCCTTACTAGGACACTTAGTGTAGCGGTATGAAAGTAATTAATATTATTCAGCCATAGCTTTTACAAACATTTTATTATTTCAATCTTATCTGTTTCATAACCATCGGTTAATCGAATATATTGATATCATTTTAATTTAACTTCTTCCTTGCACACTTTATATACATTCTGAAGCATATTTCGACATTAAATATTGACAAAATCCTCAACAAAGCGAATCCTTTCGATTATACCGAACTATATATTGCTTACGTGTTTCCATGTCCTACTGCTACTACATACAATCCATCGATGGCACCATCGTCTATTTTGGTGGAAGCGGCGTTCCGATAGGACTGACAGACAGACTGATCGCGTGATGATGATATCGCATGTAACGGCGATCGTCTCTGATGAAGTTACTGTCTTTAATCAGAAAACAGTTTCTGTGTGATCGATGACTACATGACGGACATCTTATCTGCTCGATAAGATATATTTATAGCTTTCTATTCAGTTTATGCGTTTCGGCGTATAAACAAGGGGGAGAATGTGTTAAAGCTGAAAATTTTATTATGTCATAATTAAATGCATTGATTCAGATGCAAATGTTATCATTTTCTTTAACAAGATAAACGCGCTTCTCTCAATGAGAGCAACAAATAGAAAAAAATAAATTATTGTACGACTGGACTATTTTGGATTGCTTACTACATTCTCTACAACGATAAGTTAGGTTTTACCCCTTGTTACTTCATCAAATCAACAATGTATAATGATGTATATTTTATTTGTGTTTTACTTAGAAAAAATAGGATATGTCAAACGAATTCCATTCAATATAAACATCGTCTGAGTGGATCGTGTTACAATTCTTTTTTTTTTCACCTTGTCAAGACAGTGAATACATAATAGTATATTTTGACTGGTTTTTGAATCTGATGTAGTATACAGGGTGTTACAACTAAATATATAAAACAAAGTGGTGTTAGTTACACCATTTAGGTATAACTCAAGATTGGCAAGACCGATTTTAAATATCTCTTTTTTTTTGGATTCCTCTTCTCATAAAACAACAGAATTACTATTAAAATATCAGAAAATTAGCCGAAAAAATGTACAGGTAATTAATTCATATATAAATTGAAATTGGACATCCGCCATATTCCTTGCCGATATGTCAAACAGTATTCTACACCAATACTATATCGGATCGTAAGTTTCATCTAATCTTCAAAAGGTAGCGCTACCAAGAACAATATATAAGATTGTACGATAATAAATTAAATTTAGCTAGTACTTTTGAAGCTATGCAGTTGCAGTTAGATTGAAAACAGTAGGCATCAACTTCACAAGTACCAGCACCAATAGAATTAATATTATTTTGTTGTTCGCTGAAAGAACTAAAATTTCCAAAGCATTTCATCCTGTTACTTGATCGGCCAGGTTTTTTGCACTCATATCTTAGAGTGTAACCGATATCAGAAAAGAAAGAGTTTACCACATCAACAGCATAATGAAAGACGAACAGCAGTTCTCTTTTTTCTGTTGCTTAGACGCTGTTTAATCACGTCGTTCACCTATATCTTTCAACAGACTGAACCTCACTGAAATAACTGAAACTGTATTTGATTTGTAACTGAGATAAAAATTATCCAATTTCCTTTATAAATAAGCTTCTTAGAAATTCTTTCATTCATCCAAATGAATAGCACATATATTACTTGAGTGAATTTTCTTCTCATTTTCTACTGAAGTAATCTGAGTGCGTTGTTATACTAAAATTAGATTTATTGAATAAATAAATGGAAGGCCTTGCCGAGTCAACCCCTTGATACAATAGCGATGTAATACGCCCATGTTCATTTTCATAAATCCAAATTAGATCATGAATTCCAGGAGACGGCTTGATTAAGTCGAATGACGGAGCTGCTCTGTTTATTTCTCTGACATTTCGAAATGCTTGATAACATTGATGAAGTGATGCACAGACAAGGTAAATCTATGTTAAAATATACAGTGATAATAGAATGAAATGTATGTATTCATTAAGTTTAATTATTTCTAAATTAGAACTTTACTTCCTTTGCCCTATTTTAAGTCTCAACTCTTGAATTTGTTTTCGAATAGATGGCCGCATGTCCATATGAAATTAATAAATAATTTATAAAAAATAGAATAACTGCAGAAGAGAATCCCATCATTCTCAATTCAAATTAGATGTTTGATATTTTTTTAAACTTTAATACGGTTTATAGAAGGAACTGAGCATTACAGGTCATAAGAATAGATAATGAATGAACTCAAAAACAGGATAAATATTTTAAAAAATCCCGATGGCCTGTAGCCAGCGGAAAGGTAAATTTCTCAAAATTCATTGAATTGAAATTTGAACAACTTTTTTCATTGGTATACCTACATGTTATTACATAAAATTGCCGTATGTGTCATAGCCTTGCGGTAAGAGTATTTTCTTTTTGCTATTGAATATAAAGCAGACAGGGTTCGGATCCACTTCAAGGCTGTTTTTTTTGCCTATTTCTTTTAGATTCATCATATCTCCGAGTGTAAACGTCATCTCCTTTTTTATTCTGATGATTTCAAACTATATTGCACCATCAAATCCACGGATTATTGTGAAAAAATGTCTTTTAATTTAAATGATGTAATCGACTGATGTAAACGCAATAATTTTTCTCTCAATCCAGCTAAATGCAATGTGATGTCCTTCCTCGGAAACAAGTTGCATTAATTCGAAATATGTATTGTTCCAATAATGTTGTACATCAACATAAAAGCTATGAATCTGAGGAAACTATTTTTGCATAAATGCATTGATTTATGAGTTAAGTGACCGTTTGTATAATCAAGACTTCTGTGGGACATTCTTTTTAATTCAACTGATGATCCGCGAATTTTTCATGCGGCCATAGCCAGGCGATACTGCATCTGGATTGTGAGCTGGCTATGAAGTGTGATTCACGAATCAAATCCCCGTTGGGTACATACAATGTTTCTCTCAATCTTTGTTAACTTTTGCTTATGTTCTAGTTTATCTGATCACAAAACAGCTTCTAAATATTCTTTATTGCAGAACTATTTAGAAAACAAATATTTTTTACAAATTGTTACAATTATATAAGGGTTTATCTAAGGATCATGCCATGAAACGTTGCATACTCAGATACCCAGTATTTCTTAATGCACTCGGAAAGCTCATTTCCCTGGCCTAAAAGTACATACAAGGGAAATGAGGGGATAACTCATTATATGCAGGAAATTGAAGTCGACTAAGGTAAATCACTCTGCTGCCCGCCATCGTTATACTGATGGTCCATAACATCAGTTTCCGGAATATTTTAATTATCTTGATAAATGTATTTAAGGGTATATTATTAGCAGAAGCTGTGATGGTTTTCTAGAGTTTGGAAGAAAATTATCCGTTTTATTTGGCATTTTTAATAACATGTTGTCAAAAATTATCATTTAATGAGACTTATTTTATGATAATATAATATTGATTAAATGAAACATATATTAAAAATCAACATTTGCCATTCTCTCAATTTAATGATTTATTAAAGGAATTTGGAACTAAGCATTTAGAATATTTTGTAAGAATACAGACTGTTTCTTCAAATCCATAATAAGATTATTGATGTTTTGGTTATCTTCGACACTCTTTGTATGGATGAATTTACCTAACCAACGAATTTTGGATAGTTTGATAATAGATTTTCCATTTTACTCACTAGTGGAACCCGGCAAACGTTGTCCTGCCTCAAACAACTACGTATATCGGATAGCGATGGGTTAAATATTTTAAAAGATGAAGTAGTGCAGCGCCATCTAGCTGCAAGTTATTACAATAAAGTGGAGTATTAAAACATTTCCAATGCTCAAGCATTTTTGTGTGTAAATTTTCATGGTGATCTATAGAATGGTGATGAAGTCAATGGGTTGTAATGCTATCTAGCGGTGAGTTACAAAAAATGGACAGCACTAAAATATTCTCAATACTTAAACACATAGATAAGTAGACCTACTTATTTTTATGGCGATCGGATAAACGATGTAGAAGTTGGTCATCTGCAGCTCCATCTCTTGGCGAGCTGTGACAAAGTATATAGCATATAGAAACCTTCTTTTTGAAGAATTACATATATTTGCCGAGTTTCATGTTAATCGCTCAAAAGGGTGTGGGAAAATACTGAGTATAGATATAGCAATATCCATTTTTGAATTCCTACCTTCCTCTAAGTAAAACAAGTGGAAAATCTAACATGACTTTCCTACCACTCTCAAACGAATTCCTTTGATTATAAAAGTCTAATTAGTTTGTGTTACTATTGATTTTTTCAGAGTGCTAAGAGAAAGAACAATGGTCAAATTCAATTGTGACGTTGAAGGAACCGTTTAGCCAAAATATGAGTGAAGAGTTAAAAAAGTTGATTTTTCATTTGAGTATATCTTTGTTTTCTGTATTTTCTTAGGCCTACACATTATAACAATTGGTAACGAGCTTTAATCTGAATGTTATAAACAAGTTTTTTCACTATCTGTAAAAGTCGCTTTTGCGCCACTGTCTTGAGCAAAGCACATTTTTCAGATATTGCCTACCAAACAATGCAAGCAGGTTGCCCGATATGTGTCAATGGCGGGCCTTTTCGGTACCTCACAAAACAAAAAATAACCGACAGGCAGACAAACAAACAAACAGATCAATGGCTGAAAATTTGTCTTTTTTGGACGTGAAAACCTAAAATATTACAACATTACAATTATTTCCTTATTAGCCTACTTAAAGCTTAGAGTAGCGGTAGGAAACTAAAAATTACAGTAAATTGTACATATTTGTAGTTTTGGGTAATCATATTCTCACTAGTAGAGAGAATCCTTTTCTAGCAGGAAAATGGATTGAAAAAAAGTCAAGATTTAAATTTGCACAAAAGACCCCGCTGAGCATATAACCCGAGCTTCCCTCTAGACTCTAGACGTATGCAAATAAATCAAGACGGGCGAGGCGAGGAACACACCCAGAAAATTCAACATTGAATAAAATATATAACGGTGGCGTGGCAGCGGTTCAGAGGCTTTGGAAAGCAGTTTCCAGATAAAACTAATCCGCCTTCTCGGATTTATTGAGTCACTATTATGCACTAATGTGTGAAAACTTAAACATATCGTCTCTTTTATTGCGATCGTCTGAGTTGCCCTTCACTCTCAATGTGCTATATTGAGATAAAAGTGTTACCCACCTATATACTGTCTGACAGTATGGAAGAATAATCCTGATGGAAAATGCAGCTCGATGGTTTATTTATACAATGTTGAAATGAAAATTTACCTCAAAGCATCCCTATACCAACATAATATCATAGATAATCAATCAGTCCCGCGCTATTCAGCTAATATGAATAAATAGATACTCCCCAATAAAAAAAATCTTACGATCATCTTGAGAACTTCTATTTCTGTTATCATCATTTAAATCTGGGATTAGTTTCGACTGATCTTGCTCTATGAAATGTTCATATGTAGAAACCTCCCTTAACAAAACAGCGCATCTTAACTGGTACATAGACTGCCGGCTCCGAAACTGAAACTGGTGCAAAAGCCAGACTATAGGGGTACAAGAGATGATTATGATCTATCGTAGCTTAGGGACTTATCTCTTTCGGCTAAAGATAATAGCGATACAGTGCTGCGCCGAGTAGTTGCCAAGACGAAAGGTAAATTACCAAAGAATCGTCATCAACTTAGATTGAGTCAAAAGCCGACAAGCTTGCAAAATATGTAGCTCAGTAGGCTATGATAGGACAAAGGCTCAATGTGAAATTGCTAGATACTGTTAAGGGAAATATCCAACAGTGGATAAATAACCATGCACATGAACCCTAAGACAGAGACAAGCTAAATTATTCCCAAACAACCCTTCTACTAAACAGTCGAAAGAATTACTTGATCAAAGCCGTGAAACGCAAGGTGGGGACGCCGAATGAGCACTGCATACCTAGAAAGAACATCTGTAATATTAACCTTGCATATGACAGCCTTTGTAAGCTTTGCTAGGAAGTAAAAGAAACGTAGTACACATACTTTATGAGTGCTAAGCCCTGGCAGGTGAGACGTAGTTACTCGGAGAAGAAAAACTGAAGGTAGAGAGTTACGTGAATAAGTCTGTATCAGGGCTAATAAACCTGATGAATGGGATAGAACTAGAAGCTTAGCTCTAATTTAATAGAGACCCACATTAGATTTAAGAAGGTCGCAGTGGGATATGACTAAAAAAAGCCACTCCATATGTACAAATTACCACAGAAGTAATATTTCAGGGCGTATATTAAGAGCAGAAAGTAAAATAGAACAAATTAACGCATAGGGGTTAAAGATGAGTCTCTGATAGGAAGGATATGAGGGCTAAATCCAAATACATATTGGTCATATATTACAGCAACATATACATATATTAGATCCTCCAGAAAATTCAATGAATAGTCTGCTTGAAGATCATGGTGGCAATACATAAGGCAACAGTGTAATTTATCCTGAACATGACTCAACATCTACTCATCTACGGTAAACCGTTTCGAGAAAAAAATCAGACTAATAACCATTAAAAAATCTGATCTCAAGGAAATACCTTTATATCTAAAGAAAATAAAAATCATCTTAAGCAGAAGTGTTGAAATTTGTAGTAGAACTACTCATACTTGGTAAATAATAATTTGAATTATTCATCATCTGAAATGATATACAGTTCCCAATCGTTGGTGACTTTCTGTCAATTTCTCTAAAATCTTTTCCTATTCAAAGTAGATGTAGATACAATCAAATCAATTAATAGCTTCAAAGTTTCCAAGATCTTATTCATCGACGGAGATCTTTAAATATTAATTAGTGCATTTATGTGGTCCGTAGATTCTTAACAATGGCAATAGTTAACTGTGAAGAAAAAACTTAAATGTTCAGTAATATGTCACTGTTATTCTAACTACATAAATCTTTTTTATAAGTCAAAAGTTAACACTAGTGGATGACACGAGACTAGCACTGCACCGGAGACCGCACATGAATTACCATGAAAATAACTTCATTTCGAAAATGAAATATTCCCAGATGATTTGTCAGAATAAATCAGTCGGCATAGGCAGGCACATACTGAACTACGCGAATCGATACTCAATAATTCATACAATATATTTGTAACAGTAGCAACATAAATTAGTTTATATCGAGACGATCTGCTAAATGTAATATTAAGCCAACGTTGAACATTCTGTAGACGCGAAACGTGGGATTATTTATAGCTTGGATTAGAGTAAACGTTAATGTTATCCATCTAAATTTGTTTTACCCAAGAGTACTTACCAGCAGCTTTAGAAGCTGGAAGAGGAGATTTATGTTCCAGGAATCATAAGCTCAAATATACTTAATTGAACAGTTTTTGTGACAATATCTTCAAAAGCAAAGATTTCAAATATTTCAATGGTATTAATTTAATAAACCGATCAAGTGCGAGTAGGACTAGTAGGTACACGAAGGGTTTCGTAACTATCATCGTACAAGAACTGTCTACATTTACGGTTAAAAAGATACAGCCATTATTGAGATTGAGCAAAAACAATTAAGTATTGTATGAGGTTTTTAATTTATTTCATTTTCTTTATTTGCTATTACTTATAGTACAAAACACCGAGATATCACGTTGTTTTTATTATTTCTTATATATTTTTATTATTTGTTGTATATAGCGACCATAGAACTGTGTACCTATTACAGTTCCTGAGATTACACCCGTGGCACCCTTTGGATATGGAACCGTAGAAAGCACCAAATTTACACATAAATAGAAATTTTTATTTGAGCACGATAAGTTTTGGTTTCAAAATATCAATGGGTCTACCCTCAATACCAATTTGAGAAAAAGGATTGCGAACTTAAAAAGGAATTTATTATGAACTCCTGTTTAGCTCAAGCGTATTCCAGTAAATATAAAAATTAGCCGATCAAATCTTGGGAACGTTCATTTCCTACACAGATTTTATTTGAGTATGACATTTTCTTTCCAACTTTTTTTTCCGGATGCGTCTAGAGAGGGTAGTGAAAGGCCTCCAGAAAAATAACATATACAAATTTTATTAAAATCCTTGTAGCCATTTTCGGGCTACACTCGGCTATTTCGCAGCAACTAGTACAGACCGGGGGGTTATCATGTAACTAGCAACTGTAATGCGACCGCGACTATTGCTTGATCGTCGCTGTCACAACGTCGATTTTGTACAGTGTTGCCGCTCGTTCAATGTAGAGCCTAAATTGATGCTCGAATAAAATATCAAAGCGAAGTTGATCGCATGTATTTGTGAATAATTAAGGATTTTATTAACATGTTCTTTATAAAATAGCTATTTTCACTTATTTATCCAATATTTAATAGATAAGGTCTAATGGACTACATGTAGACAGTGGCAAAACGTCGATTTTGTACAGTTTTGCCACTCATTCAATGTAGAGCCTAAATTGATGCTCGAATAAAATATCAAAGCGAAGTTGATTGCATGTATTTGTGAATAATTAAGGATTTTATTAACATGTTCTTTATAAAATAGCTATTTTCACTTATTTATCCAATATTTAATAGATAAGGTCTAATGGACTACATGTAGACAGTGGCAACACTGAGACAACAACGCGATTACAACTGCTTGCTAAATTTTACATGATACGGAGACGGGTATCCATTCTGTGCGGTAATGGTACCCTACAGGCATACAGATGGACAGGCATACCGACGATCCAATGGATAATTTCAAAATCCTACATACCGAAAAGAAAGGATTAAAATTGAATTTACTTCAGTTGTTAAATATTAATAAACATTAAAATTCGGGTAATCTCCTCAATGACCAGATCGATGGTATCTCGAGCCCTTTATTGTATATTTAATTGTTACCTAAAAGGTTTATAATGTAAGTCATTAAAATTTAAGTTAATCAGCCTTATTATTTATGTAGGCACTTATCCTCTTAGACTTTAGTTAATACTCACATTTGAAGAAGGCACAGTGTGGCGAAACAATAATTGTCATGTTTGAACAATATATTATACTCCATTTGAGAAAGGTGTAGAGTAATAAGTTATGATAATGAAGGGATCTCTATTTCATTGTAGTGCATATATGGCAGAATATAATAGTGATCCCTTGATTATCATAATTTATTACTCTACACCTATCTCCTAATAGAAACATATTATATAGTGTTTTAACTCCCGACTGCAGAACCTTTTTTCTTCCATGAAAACTTCACATATTAACTGACTTTTCAATTACGACAATTTTATTAAAGAATGTATACTATATATAATTTTTTTTATTTCGTTCATTTGTTCTGGACGAATGAAATGTTACTTATTTCACGGATAAATGTATATACATGTATTATATTTTTCACTCTTTCTTTTTTTTCAATGCAAAATTTTAATATATATGATTTTTAATCATTAGAACCACTGAAGTTATTGAATCGAATTATTCTCAACTACTCCGAGAATATACAATTTTATACCGCCAGAGTACAAAAACGAACCACCTAACAAACCTGTTAAAATTTTAGAAAATTACAGCTTGGTTGGTGGACTGAAGCATACAATGTTATTGATAATAGTTACTTAAGACATGTGCACTATAATTAGAGAAGTAGAATGGTAACATTAACAATCAGACGTAAAATAAATGAAGAATTTTTTTTTTTAATCATACACATTCAAGTGAAACAGTATTTCAATGTTTATTGGTTATATTTTTCTTGTATTTTGTAGAAATGAATATCCCTCATCCTACAATCATTTTATCAATTACATTTATCATTGATTTTCCAACTCTTTGAAATATCTAAGTCTTTTTTGACACTAAAATAATAATTAGGCATTTCTTACAAAAAAAGCTTCTTGACAGTGTTGTGGTATCATCTCTCAAAAGACGCCAACATAATGATTTCCTTGTGTTGCTAGGGCAATTTAGCTGGCAAAAATCCTTCCGAGTATTTACGACTGCATTGTGGCGGAATATAGAAGAGACAGCAACCCCACAGAGTCGCAGTCAAAGCATCAGAATAATAACGGCGGAAACTGCATTAACGACATTTAGTACTAGACGCACGATGACAGTTTCTCGGGGCCTCATAAACCATGTCTCCGTTCACCGTATCTCCTGTCATTCCTATTAATAAAGCTATGCAGCACCATTGTTCCCGCAAACCATTCTGGATAGATAACAAACAATGAATAGCCAAGTGGATATCGTATCGTTGTTCAGCTTATAACTTATAACAAGTAATTTGCAGGGTTATTGGTGACAAAATGATCATGTCGTTTCTGTTTATCAATATTGATGATACTCAAATTGAGCATATTCATAAGAATATATCTGTTATATAGAGAATTTGTATCAAATAATTGGTTGATAGAACAGAAAAAAAATGCCTTTTTACAAAATAATTTCATAAGACAAGTGAAAATATGAATGACAATAACGTTATAATAAAAAAATCATCAATATATAGTCAAAACTAGATTTATGACCGACGAACCCAAACGGAGGAGTTATACAATCCGACTGTATGTCTGCTTTTTACGTTTAAGTTGAAAATTTTTTCAAAAGACCTATGGTTTTCGAGTTTCATCGATGTTAAAATTTGAAATCTGTGTATTTTCACTGTGTGGAAGAGGCAATTTCTTTCGAAAATTAAAAAACTGAGAATGAATAATTAAAGACCAAAGTATTTCTAACAACATTTAATTTTTCATTAGGGTTACGGCTTTCGAGTTACAGCAGTGGTAACGTCTGAAATATGTGTACATAATTATTTTCACCGCGATTATTTGAGATCTCCAAATACCTAATACTCGTAACAAGTACAAACAAACAATATACATGGATAATGGTATAACTGAACGTACAGCGATTTTCGTGACTAATGTTTCATTCAAGAGTGTGAAATAAATATTTTTTACGAAAAATTGGACCGACGTTATTACCTAGTTAGTGCAATGAAAAATACAAAATAATATTAATTCTATTGGTGCTGGTACTTTTGAAGTTGGTGCCAAAAGTTTTCTATATAACTGAAAACTGCTCAACTTCAAATGTACCTTAACCAATAGAATTAATAATATTATTTTGTATTTTTCAGTACACCAATTAATAATGTCGGACCAATTTTTTAAATATTTATTTTTAAAAAAATGGACCCACGTTGTTAGCTGGTGCACTGGAAAATGCAAATAAATATTAATTATATTGGTGCTGGTACTTGTGAAGTTGGTGTATGTAATTTCGAACAAAAAAGGTAAATGTCGCAGCTTTGACATATGTCACATAAGATAAGTTTATAACCGTGTTTACTAGAGTATAGGAAACAAATGGATAGGGTTTTTTTGTTGAAGTAAAAAATTACAACAATTTTATCATATTTAACCAAATCTTTTCGTTTTCTTAAATGTCTACACTATTATAAAATCGCTGAATATAGATAAGAGAGGCCTACAAGAATAAGAAGCAAAATGTTTAGCATGTCATTTCAAGAGATAGATATCGTGGTTTTGACATATGTCATCGTAGAGATAATTATTTGTCTGTATTCAATAAAGGAGCAATTTAAAAATACATAAAATACTTTTTTCTGCACTTTTTTGTTAAGAAAATGTTACATGGGTATTATAACCAAAGTTTACATACAGAATGTTATTATGTGATAGCAATGAAGATAAAGACATCATTAAACACTCATAGATTTATCCTTATCATTGCTTATTATTCCGAGTTGTATTTAATTTTGAGAGAAAGTCCGTACTATGGCACTGAATTTTAAAGTCAAAGCTGAGCAAAAGTGGAGACAAATTATGTATGAAGCTCGGTCGATGGATATAATAATTTCTGAAGAATATTTCTCTTGATATCAAAAATTGGCGTGAAGGGTTTCGTACTTGAAGTTTTTGTAAAGGTTAGGTTAGGTTAGGTTAGGTTAGGTTACGTTAGGTCACTAGGAGTGAAGTAGTTTAAGCTCAGTACCCTCTCCCTTTTGTAGATTCGGTGAAAATAAACTGAGACAGATTGTCATCTCATAATGGTTCTATTTTTTCATCGGTGAATAGAAACCAAAAAATTATAAGAAGGGATGAAAGAAGTATGAAGAATCTGAAATCTCTTTTCAAACCTGATTATATTTTTGGTAAAGTAGGTTGAATGGTCAAATCACAATTTCTTTTCAAAGATAGTCTATATTTTGAGTTTTCCATAAAATTAGAAAAATGTGAGTTTTATGTTATAGCTATTTCAAAGTTAAAAGAATTACATGCTGGCAATAAGAAATGAAATAGCTAACTAATTTGAAAACAATCGATTATAAAGGTTTCTCAGTCGTTAAATCTCGCCCCCACTATTGCGCATCGATTGAAATAGAAAAGAATGAAACAATTCAATTTCTTTTCCATCTTTTAGACATAAAAACAAAAAAAATACATTCGAACCAGTTGCGTTGCACTAAAGAGGTTACTTGCTATGCAGTAGATGGAAGCTAATATAATAATAAGTTTCACGCGGATATGCCAAACAATTTAGACGCAACTCATCCACTATCCTACACCAATATGCAATAATGAAGACAAAACTGAGACATTAAGGTCACTCAATCTTCTAATTCCCAATTCCATGAATATACGAACAAATAACTAATAATTTAATTGAATTTACATATCTAATTATTTTTTACCGATCATGATTATCAACAATTCTACCAACCGTGAATACGAAAGCAAAACAGAATACCGAAACATAGCAGGCCAGCCACTAATAATTTTGTTTCTATAAAGTTAAAAACTCAGAAATGTCAGAAAAACGTACCTATATTTCATTATTTCCGTT
Source organism: Crioceris asparagi (assembly GCA_958507055.1). Lineage (NCBI taxonomy): Eukaryota > Metazoa > Arthropoda > Insecta > Coleoptera > Chrysomelidae > Crioceris > Crioceris asparagi. The sequence continues at coordinate 74,634,362 of OY293828.1, forward strand.
CAGAGGTTTTAGCTTGTTCAATGTTCTGGCTCAAACAAATATTCGGTAACATACATGGAATATTTTCTAGACATCAAACAATAAAACATGCTCCAGGCTCTCCATATTATTCAGAAATAAGTTTTTTGTTTGGAAGTATAATTTACTTGGTAACCTTTGTTCGCTCTGGTATTATTAGCAAAACGCGTTTCTTGTAAAAGTTTACGTTTTCGTAAATATTTCATTGCTTTATGATCAATGAGCAGTGAGTATATTCCCTTATGGAATTTAGATTGTCGTTGTGGAAATCACGAATAAAACTTCCCAACTACCAGTAGTTATAAAAGAAATTGCAGGAAACAAGCGTCGACAATAGCAAAATTGTATTTGAGCGTTTCCTGGAAACTTCCTGTCGCAATTACTGTTTATTCCAGAGAGTGATCGTGAGGGATTTTACACCATTTTTCAGATAGACGTGAACTGGGACTTAAGCAATGAAAACTTTTGCATTACAGGCAATAGCAGAAGCTATGCATCAATAATAATCATTTGTGATAATAGAAGTGAGCTTATCGTTTGTTCTTTGAATCCTGATATCTTATAGAATTTTTGATTATAAGAATGCCTGATTAACAGGTTTTAGTTAAAAACTAATTTGTTAATATGCGCATTTATAAAAGTATCTATTTCAAAAATCAGTCATGTGAATATCTCAGTTGAGTTAATTAATGAGTATGATAGAAAAAATAGTTTCAAAATAAGGACAATGAAAACTTGAAAATATAAAAAAGTGGCTACTAGGTAAATGTCATCAGAAATATTTTTAGATGAATTGTAACTACAACTTTTGCTTAAAACATTCTGCGTAATAAAAAACGTGTAGTTTGCCGTCGCCTGGCTATGAGCAGTCGGGATTCTTTGAAATCAGCTCGTTAAGGGAAATCCTAGAAGGGTTGAAATTACAGTATAAGGTTTTTCTGATATGTCTTAAATATCTCGGCCGAGATCCTTATGGGGCATTATCGGTTAAGTAGTTTCAAAATGCTCAAAAATTAAAAAGATATACCAAGAAAGGGCCGTAGTATAAATATCCTCAAAAATAAGGTTGGGTTATAGATATAATTAGTATCTACATCTTTTGTTCGAAGCAATTTTTCATAAGATGCACAGAAAAAATAAAAAAATGAATAAAGAAGAAATCTATAGCTGTTCAAATTTCAATTCAATGAATTTTCAGAAATTATCTTACCGCTGGCTACAGGCCTTCGGGATTTTTTTTAAAGCGGGAAATACTAGAAGAGTAAAATGAACTTTTAAAATCTGCAAAATAAAGATCGATAATGCAGAAGTTCAAAGTTTAAATTAATTAGGTAATTTACCAGAGTTTCTTCTCTAATCATTGACCAAAAAATTGTTTTCTATCAATTTGCTGTTTGGTTATGGAACTGCGAGCGTCTTGCAATTCTCGCAAGTCTTGTAGCAAGACCTAGATCACGTTAGTCTTGGTTGTGGTCTTGCATCGCAGTATTGGTCTTGGATCTTGGTCTTGCATAGACAGTCTTGGTCTCGGTCTTGCAATTTTGCCAAGACGCAGAGTGCATGACCAAGATCAGTCTCGCAGCATCACTAACTTTGACAACCAATCGACTATAGGTAAACGTTTATTATGAAGTTAATTAGGTGGAATAGTATAGTGATATTACAATTACATAGTTGCCAAATCTATTCACCAAAAACGATTTCAGCTTGTCATGTTTTTAGGTTATTTTTGAAGTTTTATTACTATACTGTGTTTCATAGTGAGAATGCAGTGTGGCCAGGTATAGGCAATGTATTTCAAATGGGAAAATGGCACACAGTGTTGCCGATTTCTAAATTTACCTTTTTCTTATGTAATAATCAAATTCACTGTTTATTATTATTAGTAAATATTGAACATTAAAATATTGAGATCAAATTTAAACCCAAAAGGCGAAATTTGCCTGAGATAGGAGCTGATGGTTGATCCAGCCCTTCATAATAAGGCGCTGGCAACGCTAGTCTCCATAAGAAGCAACACTGTATTCTCAGTTTAAAACGCACTATAGTACACATGTTTTTATCATACAATATATGCTAGTAAATTTATGTACAGCTAAGTCAATATTTTCTAACCTATATGAACATGGCAGTAGGTATATATAACATCCAAGATCCAAGTATGACAGGTAATCAGCTGATTCTAATCAAATCCAATTTGGCAACTTGAAAACATTTGAGGGTTGCCAACCGCACTGTTATGTAATGCAATGCAATAATAGACTTATATAAAACTGCATTAAAGAAACTACCAAATACTCAACATGTAAAAGAATTAATTAATGCCATCATTTGCAGCTACTCCTTACCTACTCTAGTAAGTCTCCATTGGAAAGAGAGAGAGAGAGATAAAGCGAGCAAAAACAAGTTCTTCAGCGACATCTTTCCAAACAGTTAATTAAATTGGACTTAATCTCACAGTAAAATACAACGCACCATTTAACCCCAAAAGCAGTTAAATGTGCTGCAGCATAAAACCGCGCATTAAAGTTCTTGCTCGATCTATTTATTTGGGACCACCACCTGCTGGCAAACGTAGCCATTAACCCTCTCGAACTGCGTATATTGTTTCCTGTAAATCGCAGCACAAATCATCCCCTAGCCGGAAATTCAGTTCTAGATTGCTTCCATATATAAATAAAAAATAACATTCGTTCTCAGAAATCAAATAGGCGATTGCACAACCACATCTCTGACCAAATCTGAAGCTATCATTCAAACATTGGAGTAATTTTAAGGGTTTCAAACCATGAATTCATTATTTTAATCCATACCTAATGAATAAAAAATAACTTCTGGATAGAGCATTCGACTCGTAGTTTACTCCTGCAATATAAGTTTACCTTCTTTTCAACCGTTGATTTAATTTCGCTTATGAACTATAGTATAATGTAACACCTATAGAATGTAAATAAAAGTTTACTCTCTTGAATAATTAACCTATTAAATTTGATATTACTATTCAACTTACGCTATTCACTATTATAATTTTATTAGGTAATCCTAAGTAAGTATAAAAAATGGATCAACTTCATCAGATGCACTGAAAAGAAAAAATAATATTATTCTATTGTTAGAAATTACAGACAATGCAAAACAACTAACATAGAAATCATATCTGGAGTTATGCAATAAATGAATTATAATCATTTCAAAACATAAAACGTCAAGTACAATCGTTAGAAGGTAATATGGACTTGACACTTTTTCACACTTAGTGAATCTCCTCAATTAACTAATTCAACATTTTAATGAGAACAGAATATGGGCCCGGTGGTCTAGTGGGCAAGACGCTATACTTTCATCTATAAATTTGTGGATTCGAGCCCGAATAGGTCAAGGACTGTTGCGTTTCATAAACATTTCTCTTGCCCCTGACCAACCCGCATTAATACAGCTTGTGGTGAGATACCCCTTACAGCCCCTTCATCTTGTAGAATGGTATGTCCTTAGAGAAATATCGGTGGTTCACTGTCAAGACACTGAAGGGGAGGTCTGTTTTCAGTAAAGGACATATAAAACGGCTGAAGACAATGAAATCTCAAAATGAGAATATATTCACTACTAACCCTTTCCCTTCGGGATGCAGATTCATGATATATAGGGTGTCTCAGAGTGAATGGATTTAGCAGAACTTATGACCGTACTAAGAATGAAACAAATATTCCAAGTAGCACTCGAGACATGATTTTTTTAAATACTATTTTTTTACTTATTTTACTTTTAAATATTAATGGCAATAATTCAGTAATGCCATTAAATGTATCAATAAATTATACGATTTTGAAATCTTATTGATACTATTTTTTACAACAATGAGTCACATAGGTTTCCATACACTTTTTCAACCAAAGATGCTTAAATATTTTTTAAATTTTGCATTAAAATGTCATTTTAAGTGTGTTTAACAAAAACACAAATTTCTCAAACTTTTTCGTGCACAGAGCTGACCTCTCAAACACTTTATTATATTTAGAAATATATTTAATGATAAATTAGGAAGAAAAAATATAATGATTTTCAATCATAAATACTCATAACACACTCGTGGAATAATTGATGAAAATGGATTCTCATCAAACTTCGAATAGACACCTATCACTTTTCATAAACATCAATTTACAAATAGAGAAAATGCCAGTCATGCTCACAACAAAATGGGCCTTTCAACATTAATAGACGATTGACTAGCTTAATAGGTATGTTGAGTGTATAAACTTGATAATACTGTAGGGAAGCATTAGAAAAGCAAATAGAATGAATTGGCATAAATTTCCCTTGAATATTTATATACAACTTATAACAATCATAAATGTATGATTATGATTTATGTCTAGAAAGTAAGAATATGGCAAGTTAATTTCGATTATACATTCTCTATAAGTTTTGAGAGAAAATTTTATGAATGACGTGAAAATCCCAAACTTTGAGTATTTATAAATTCCAAATTTAATACAAGAAATAGTTTTTGTCGTTGGTAATCTACATGTTGCTCTGTTCTGTGCTATAAATTTTTGCTGCTAGCGCGTTTTGCATAGAAAACGTGCTAAGATTTTGATGATTTTTAATTCATTTGAGGAGAGAAGAGGAGAGTGGAGAAATGGTCCCATATTTAGAAAAACTCAAATCGAAAATGTTCTTCCCTCCAACAACCACCCCCAAAGTGGGTGGAGGGGGCAATTTTTCTCGAAAATGGAAAATCATATACAGAAACATGTGATTTTAAGATTTTTTCAAAAGAGTTACGGTTTTCGAGTTACAGCAATGGAAAAGACTGAAATATGTGTCTTTCCGCTATATGGACGGGGCAATTTTAAATGTAGCAACATTTAAATTGGAAATTTCTCAAAGTTACGGATTTCGAGTTACGTCAGTAGTAAAGTCTGAAATATGTGTATTTCAGCCGTATTGTTTTTGAGATCTTTGAATAATTACAAGCAAATAATATACATGGGTAATAGGATAAGTACTATCTTCTTTGGTATAAGTGAACGTTCAACGATTTAAATGACTAATGTTACAATCAAAAGTATGAAATAAATATTTTTTATCAAAAATTGGACCGACTTTATTAGTTGGTGTACTGAAAAATACAAGATAATATTCATTCTATTGGTGCTGGCACTTTTGAAGTTGGTGCCAAATGTCTTCTATTTAACTAAAATTGCACAACTTCACATCCATTCACGAAACAAACAAAGTAGATGAAATTCGCCGTAAATATTGTGTGGAATTCCGTAAGCATATATGGGTAAGCGATGGTTTTTCAAATAATAAAAAAAATAACCTTGTAGGAGTAATATAGGTGTACTAGCAGTTTTACCAGACACTTCCCGGGCAAACACTACAGTAGATTGTGGTACGAAAACATAAAGTCATAAATATTCATGAGTATGAAACCCTTCTACCTCGGTGTCCTACTCGCACGTAGAACCACTCCAAACACCAAACCAGATCTATCCACCCAAAGAGAACAGCATGAGAATGTCTCCTACATATGCCTTTGGGATTTTCCGGAATGGAACCCTCTACCTTTAATCTTTAAGTCTCAGTCGCACTGGCAGACTCTCACAAAACAGTCCAGTGACATACTACACACAAACATAGCGAACAATCCACGAAAATTCAGCCATAGAGCTCAGAGATATTTTTTTGGGTATTACAGGTATAGAACCCTCCACCTATGAGGCCCAGTTACACATACAGCCACTACCAGATCATTCCAACAAATTCTACAAACATTTATGATAAAGTCCAGCCATAGAGTTCAGAAATATACAACTTTCAGGTACGGAACCCACCACATAGAGTCCCACGGGCAATAAAAGGTAGCCTATGTTCTTTCCTAAGAGCAAGTCTATCTCTGTACCAAATTTCATCAAAATCAGTTCAGTGGCTTAGGCGTGAAAGCGTAACAAACAAACTTACTTTCGATTTATAATACTAGTTAGGATTAGGATTTATGATCTAACGAAAAACCAATTTTATCATAGTTTTATTTTATCAGTTCCTTGACATAACCAAGGTATAAAGAGCTAATGTTCTACAAAAACTTTTGTTTCGATATTTTTTTAATATAACGTAGGTATATTTTAGCCAGAAATCAGGTGTTTCCAGACGATCTAGCCACCCTGTATATGTTAAATTCATGACGACTTGCATTCGCTCGTCACATAAAATAAAACACAGTTTTGATATTACATTGAGCCCTAATTACAAAACCGTCACATTTATTGATACATTTTCAACTGCAAATCATATGTTCTACAAGATCTAATAAAGAAAGTTTTTCTTTGCTAGCATTCGAAGGGCTTTTACGAATCGTTGCACATTTCAATCCAATCCAACTGACGGGAGTAAATCAGTGGCGTAACGATTTCGAGATAAGATATGGCATTTAAGGAAGTTCATATAATTAGAGAAAAAAATATCGATTGATTAAATAAGCAAACGTAATATGAAAGATTTATTATCAACAATAATGCAGACACACAAAATACAAATTTATTGCGTGAGTTATGAAATATAAATTTATGTACCTGAATTATCTGAAATGTCACAATGACTTTGTGACGCCTATGAAATAAAGATTGCGTTGCCTTCGGGCATACGTGCAGCGCCCTATCATTGTATAAAAGGACATAAGCTTGACATACTGATGTCATAGCTTAGATCGACAAACGTAGTAGAGAATTTCATGATAATGAGATGCGATGAGACAGACGTATAGCGATATGTACGTAGCTCGTGAATGAGTACACACAATAGCCATGATTCGTGAAACAAACTGTATGTAAACGAAGGTTAAATACATTGAAAAAACAGTCGAATCGTATATTTCCTTCTTTTCGGTGGTCGATCAAAACCGACATTCATTCTCTTATGCCATTTACCATTTTGTCATTTTACCTACAAAGCAATTCAGGTAATGCAAGTTGGAATTTGTAATAAATCCAACTGAAAGCATGAAGCTTGTAAAGTAGGTTGTAGTAGCGACTGGTTAATACCTGTTTATATATCATGGAATATAATAAAATATGCCGTAGGGTTATGTTCGAAATTAAACAAAGTTTAGTCGACATCATCGCACGTCGACCAAGCTATCTCGCACTCCCTCACTCGAGCTAAAGCTCTCGTATCGTTATTAAATTGTAAATTCAGCCCTGAGGACTTCAATAAAATCTGCGCAACTAATACAAATTGTCTGGAGATTATCAAGATGTGGCTAGAATGCTATATCACTGTGCATACTTGCAACTTGGTGAGGATTCTCTCACTGCATCACACATCAATGGTGAGACTGATTGGGGTTTGATTTATGAAATGAGGTGTAATTTGTAAATAATTATATTCTGAATAATTGAAGAGAATATACAAGACCATCAGCCGACAGTATAAGAAATGGACAACTCGAACTTAGATAGTAAATACAGTGTGGAACATCCAAATGGAATAAATTCATTATTACTGTTATTGTTATTTATAAAAAGTCCTGAGACACTTTTTAATCCAACTGAAACCAAACATTTTCAACTGTTGCAAAGCAGGAATTGTTCATTTATTCAGTAGATCCATCTAAATATTTGTCAACTTTCAAGTTTCGCTCAATAGAAAATAAGCCTATTTTCTATAATACCTATCCAAACATTAAACTTTTGGGGATGTTGGATAGGGTTTTTATGAATTCAATGTGGATACTCATTTGACCAATACCTCCAGTTATTGCGATTAATTTGTCCCATTACACAGAAAGCCTCGTTAGAAAATATTCATCGATATAACAGTTGTCCATTATTCGGTCGTAAGACTATAGCAGTCACTCAAAATTGTCATTCGACAGTTCCTGAATCAGTTATATCGTATAAGGATAGTACTTTTCTCTCTTCAATAAATATCCTTCTTACAAAGCGTCCACTCATAACTACCATGGTTTAGTGCCAAACTGGTGTTAGAAGTTTGATGGGATTTCTCAAATTCAATGGCAATATTTTGTACGTTCATTAGGGTACGCCGTGCTCCAGTTTTTGGCATTTTTTCACCTTCGCAGCATTCAAATCATTAAAAATAAGACACACTTTTTCATGGATCGCCAAAACAAACTATCATTAATATTTCAATTCGATCTTCTTCAGTTAAATGCATTTTTTAATTTATTTTTGTAAATGAATCAATGACGATTTATTTTTGAAAGTTTGTCAACAATTTCCGACTAGATAGTATGCGGCTGTTTCTCCATTAAATAAGTATTAAGAAAAAGAGAGTGATTCCAAATAGCTGATTGAGGTTAAAAGCACGTAGCGTGGTCTGTCGGAGACAAGTAGTGGATAACCTCGCGGATAAACTCAGAGACGGTCAAACTCCAAATGGAGGAAATTCCTGGCCTTACAAGTGCATCACATTCATTGATGTGTTTTGTAAATTTGTTATTAATGTAAAGAAGAAGAATTGTGACTGCAGATATGGTTTAGATCACACGTACAAAACTTCGATTACGTTACGTACCCAACGGAGTGCTGAGTAAAGGCAACATTGAAGGAAGCTACGTCCAATAAATACGTAAACAAGAAGTTGCTCTTCTCCAACCAAATTTGTCCAAATTAAAGGCGCGATGGGTTTCGCTCGTTTGAAAAATATAAGAATTATAATATCTCATTAATGATGATTTCTTTAGATTCTTCATTCATCCTGTCACCAGATTTATGTCTGGGTTTTTAAAAGGAACCATGCTCAGCCAAATTCCTATACAATAAGTTGAATAAAGTTTGGTGGGGTTGTCGTCACTCGGGATACATGTTAAGATACAATTCCAATGTATTCACACTATTTCTATCATTCTTTTAATAAAGTTTTATCATATCTCGTTTTTGTTCATTGGAGAACTCCATTTTCAACGAATCAGCAATTGACAATAATACAGAATGTCATTTACGTGTCACCGAATGGAAAAGTCAAAGCCAACTTCTTTATAAAAGTAATTTCTTTATTTTCTTGGATTTTTAGGACAACAAGGGCAACTTTTGATACATGGTCAAAAAGGTGAGAAAAAGGGCTATTAAAATTTGTGGATAATTTGTGCCATAAGAAAAAAAAAGTTCATGATAGGTACATATAGACGAAATGTCAGGTTACAAACCTATGAACATTGGAAAGAGTGGGAAAACTGGCCATGAAAATGTGCTATTTATTTAGAAATTCATTAAGAAATAAAGCCAGGTAAAAATAAAATGATTTTCCGGAAATTCGTTTTTTTCCGGAACTACTCGAAATTTCCAAACTTTCTAAAGGGCGTATTGTTGAGTAGGTACATAAATGCGCAACTTTGTCCCAATTTAACCATCTTCGTAAAAGTTGGGGGTAGGTATTTCCACTTGAACCAGAAGTACCCTTATAATACAAGAAACCGCATTATCAGATATTTACTTGGTGCCATACTTTATCCCAACCCTGTATACTGCAACAATCCATCGATTATAAATAATGGTTACGATTAATCGATAAAAGAGGTAGATGTGAAAGCAATTTGGATCAATCATATCTCTTATACCTACCATGTCTATGTAATGAGATTTCATCCAGAAAAATACAGCGAATAACAATTGGCATAAATGTGGGACGATATAATAGGGCTTGTATTGGACCTTTATATATGTTAAAGGACAAATAATGTATTATTGGCCTGTAAAATCGATAAACATTTCTGAATAAATACCTACTAATCTTTTATCGCCCTACCCCTATGTCGAAGACTTTCAACTGTGTCTTTGTGTTTATGAAATATTATTTGCTATGTAGGTATGGCATAACACAACTTTTTGCACATACAAGGGTCGTTATGAGCCCTTATAACCCATCCTACATGTAGGCTTAAAGCATTTGGGCTGCGATTGGTCAAAAATTCTTTTTTTTACTTTTTGTACATAATAGACCAAAATTAGCTATCTATAATTCCTATTTTTTCCAAATTGACAGATTGTTGATGGAAACAAGCCTCACTTATTAATGGTAGGGCCCTATAGGTCTTTTATACCATCCCTTGGTTATTAGTTGTACCACAACTGAATCAATATCAAGCCTATTCAACATAATATGATATTTTTCTCCCATTAACCATATCTGAGAGCTAAAAACGGCGGAGATTTTGAAACGAACACATGATTCGGAAAGAAACCTGATAACTATTTTTTTTGTCTACAATAAAAATTAACCTAGATTACTTTATTATTACTTAAATTAGTAACGTGAAAATTACTACATTAGTTTTGGAAAGTATCATCTAGTAACTATTATTCGTATTCATATGAGATTCCAAGTTTGACCCATGGTCTATAAACTGAGAGTTTGACCAACTTAGACTAATATGTCAACGCATAAAATGTAAAACTAGAATAATTTACTTGTTACCTTCAACATCCATTTTTTTCCAGCTAACATATTTTAATTCATCATAGAGCTTACCTGAAAAAAATAAAATAAAATTAGAAATGTATTAATTCAGTTACGGGATAAATTCACAAAGAATCTTAACTATCAAACAAAATATTCATATTGATACTATAGTATTTTTTGTTGTAGTTTAAATGGCCTGTTTGATTAAATTTATAGAGATTATCCAGCTGTTGGTTGCGCGACGCCCATGCTGAAAATAAAACCCCACATTCGAATAATAAATTCAATTTGTAAACGGTACTGTCAAAGGGCTAAGCTACAAAACCAGTTTGCCTGAGTTACGATCAATGTAAGTAACATCGTAGCGCACAATCGCACCACTATTCACAGAGAAAAAGATGGAGACAATCCGCATAAATATATTCACATAGTATGGCATGTACCTACTTATAGACCAGGCTACAAAGATTTGAGAGTACAAAAATCCCGACAGCTGTCCTATAATTAAGAAAAAGTATTCGTAGAATTAAATCAATAAGTTTGTTCCCACGATGCGACCGTTCTCATCACGCATGTCTGCATGATATATATGATTTTGACCTCTATAGGCTGTTTCAAATTTGACTCTCACCATTGGGATCTTGAAAACTATAGGGAATATGAAGATGGTTAAATTGGGGCAATGTTGCGCATTTATGTACACAACAATACGCCGTTTGGAAAGTTTGAATATTTCGAGTGGTTCCGGAGATATTCGGATTTTTTCCCGGAATTTTCGGAAAATCATTTTATTTCTTCTTGGCTCTATTTCTCAATGAATTTCTAAATAAATAGCACGTTCAACTATCCACTTTTTTCACTCTTTCCATTGGTGTTTATAGTTTTGAAACCTAACGTTTCGTCTATGTGTAACTATCATGAACTTTTCTTTTCTTATGGGAGCCGTAATGGCATTCCACAAAGTTGTCCTTGTCCTAAAAATCCGAGAAATTAAATAAATTACTTTCATAAAGTAGTTGGTTATGATTTTTCCATTTGGTGACACGTAAATGACATTCTGTATTATTTTCAATTGCTGAGTCGTTGAAAATGGAGTTCCCCAATGAAGAAAAACGAGATATGATAAAACTTATTACGCGAATGATAGAAACGGTGTGAATACATTAAAAGTGTATCTATCTTAACATGTGTCCCGAGAGACGACAGCCCCACTGAACTTTATTCAACATATTGGATAGAAATTTAGCTGAGCATGGTACGTTTAAAAAACACAGACAAAAATCTGGAGACAGGATTGATGAAAAACTAAATAAATCAGTATTAATGAGGTATAATAAATCTTAAGATTTTCAAACGAACCAAACCCATCGCGAATTCTGTCCATTAATTTGGACAAATTCGGTTGAGGTTGCCGTCTCTAGGGATACATGTTAAGATACACTTCCAATGTATTCACACTGTTTCTAAGTTTTATCATATCTCGTTTTTCTTCATAGGAGAATCCCATTTTCAACGACTCAGCAATTGACAATAATATAGAATTTTATTTACGTGTCACCGATTTGAAAAATCAAAGCCTACTCTATAAAAGTAATTTATTTAATTACTCGGATTTTTAGGACAATAAGGGTAACTTATACATATAAATCGTAAAATAGGAAGCGCTATTCACATTTGTGGAATGCCATTAAGGCTCCCATAAGAAAAAAAAGTTCATGATATTTACATACAGACGAAACTTTATGTTACAAAACTCCTAACACCTTTGGAAAAAGTGAAAAAAATAGCCAATGTAAATGTGGTATGTTTTAGAAAAGCATTAAGAAATAAAGCCAGGTAAAAATAAAATAATTTTTCAAAAATTCGGTTTTTCCGGATATACCCGGAACTACTCGAAATTTTGTTGAGCACATAAATGCGCAATTTTGCGCCAATTTAACCATTTTCGTATTTCCTTTAGTTTCCGAGATGCCAATGGTGAGCGGTGAGCGTCGAACAGCCTGTATATGACCAAGAACAACTACAAGAAAATAATAGAGAGGGTCATTAGATTTTGAAAATGAACTAAGATTTTTATTAATTTAATTATTTGCCCCTCAAAATGGACCCTTAGTACTGATACGCTATATGGCAGTGATACGATTTCAGTATAAATACCAAATTTTAACATTTCTCAAGAACTCAAAGTGAGTAAGATATAAATCGCGGATTTTCAAATTCAATAATTGGACTTCAAAGAAACATGAATATATCCCGAATCCCTTGCGCAAATCATCCTTAGAAAGTTCATCCAATTATGACATTTTAATGATATTGCATTTCACAAATAATATAATATATAATATCTACGTATCTACCATTGAATTAATTTTACAGTGAATTCATAATAACCTTTTGAATTTATTTCCTGGAATTGTATCCTACAAATAAAATCCATGTCGTTTTATAAGATACTTTTGTATTATGTTGTTTGTTGTATTGTAAGCAATTGATTATCCTGGACAACAAATTGTAAATTGACGAAAGTAATACGAACTATTGAGGAAATCAATAAGGACGGATTTACATTGCAAGTCTCTCTGTCTGTGTTTTATAAGCCTGTTCCAGCTGAGTCGCTTCAGCACGTAAAAACATCCTCATTTGGCATTCAGAGTAAGCGCTGGATCCCCGAGAAAACCAAACATTAGATGTTAATCTTTCCGATTCAGTTTGCGCTTGGGAAAGAAGCGTATCGTTTATTTTTGGTACATGGAACTCTCTTATATTATTATACAGTACGGATGTTGAAAGATATTGTGCTGGATCAAAGTAGGGTTAATAAAATATGCAGAAAATATTATCAATCATCAGAATCTTTATATACATAGGTATGTACATACAAACAAATTTCAGCGAATAAAAAAAACAATCTTACAACCGAATTGTATACCTTCTCCTTTTTTTGAAGTCGGTCAATAAAAATCATCCAAATGGCTCGTGCAACCATTTTTTTCAATTTTTATGCTTGACAAATTCTAAGATTGTTTATAAACTGCGCATAACTGTTTTCGTGTTAAACACAATGCAACTGTTCTTGGAAGATTTAAGAATTTGATGAATTGAGAATTAACCCGAATAATAGCCTGTCTTTAGCTCTTTGTTTTCTGATAGTTGATGTTAACGTCAAGTTACTTATTTCCCGGTTATACATTCTTCTTAAAAATGTTTGTTCTAGCTGGCCAGCGTCATCCAATTTATGGATTCTATCTCCAGTCTTCGTCCATAGATAAAGATACGAGCCCGTCTATCCAATTAATCGAAAATACAATAATAACATATATACCTATATAAATTAGAATAAAAAACGGCCAAGTACTATACATCCAAAACGAATCGGAAAACAGTTCTTGTTCTACACCAGGGATCGACTCTGATAGTTCTTGGACCGTCCCAGAGTAGTTCTGATTTTAACCTGAATGTGAAACTCATGGTTACAGAACTGTTCTACATTACTTCGATAAAACCTGAACATGTAAATATGAACAGCGTACATTCATGATTGTTACAGGACAGTTATTATACGAACATGACAAAATACATCCTCCTGCGGATTTAAAAACATACCTCATTAATGGACATCTACAACAGTTGATTAAGAACACCACAGGACAGAAACAAGTTATTCCTAAAAAGACCCTTAGCCAAAATGTCCCGCGAAATTAATTAAAGTCGGAAAACAACAAGGACTTTGGTAGGGATTGAGACTGTTATGTCTGTTAAAAAAGATAAATCTAGATATCGAGCACTAATGCAATGGAGAACCACAACAGACCAAAACTGGTCGCAGTAGTTTAGGACGCGCAGCAAATAATCTAATCTAACAAGGCCGCGACGATCGGAAATTATACAAAATAGGAAATAGGAAAATAATAGTTTAACTATGTGATTGACAGTAAATGTCAATATTCGTTAGGCACATACTTCGTTAGAGGTTAGAATTTTGACCAGACAACACAGATGTAGTTATTATTTGTATAATCACGTTCTGATTTTGATTTGAAATTAACTTTAGTCTCAAGTCGCTCGTATTATTTGTAGAGTGATTTTGCAATTCTGCTCTTTCGTTAACCCAGTTGTTTACATTTTCAGCATTCAAGAAGGTCTAATGTCTCCCTTTGGAAAACGAAACTGTATTTCTTTTATGACATTTTAATCAGTTTTTGTAGTTGAAGTTGTCTACTAGCTATCGGTTTTCGGAATTATGGAACGATGTTCATATCCACATACGAGTATTGGCAACCATGTATATGGACACATGTATACATTTTCCGAAAATTTACTCGCGTAATATGACATCATATTTCATTGCCTTTTAATAATAACTACCGCACTGGGCGGATTTAGAACAAGCTCCACTGGAAAATCAACTAAAGCGGTTATAAACTTGCATCCTGTGGTTGCAGTAGAAATTACAACAGTTACTGAAACCACTATTTCTCTCTACCACATATACACAAACACGATGAAATTTTTGTTATAAATTCACTGTTCGTAACAATATTATAACAATATGTTTGTGGGCAACTGCGACTTCTGGAAATCTATACTTACCAATACATAGCGGTGCTAGTGGAAATTTTTGGTAGATGATGAAATCATGTTACGTAGGCCCAATTCCCCTTCAGTGTTTATATAATGGGTAATAAAATTTATATTATATAATTTGCAATTGTGAGATAACAATTGTTTTGGCCTAGTCTATATATAATTTTGGAAACTATATCTGTAGGATCTGTATATTTTACAAAAAGAAAGAGTGAGTCAATAGATTTGCCAAAAAGATTAATAAATATGTCTCAGGTTTAATTAACGGCGTCAAAATTATAAATTTTATCAAATATTCTAGGAAATGGAAAATGCAAATATAGAATAGATTATAATGAGTGTGCCAAATATATTATAAACCGCTTTTTATTTAGGATGTCATGCTATCTATATTCCCTTCAATTTTACGAACTTACCTAAAGAATTAGTCAAGGATAATCATCATTAGTTCGATACGTTGCTATGCATAGATTAAGTGTTACAACATAAATATTGTTGATAATAAAAAATAGACAACCAATTCATATTAATATTGGACCATGTTCGACTATTGGGCGACCTCTAGTTTATAAAAATATTCCATGTACCTATAGAACTAACCCCACAATGATTTTATTATATCAAGAGATTCGGAAAAAAACTCATTCGAAGTGTGTCATTTAAATATGGGAACATATCTTCGCAGGTCGTTATTGAAATAATCTAAAATTGCTTAATATAGCATAATGATCAAATTAAAAATTATCATAGAAATATTTTTGAACTTACTTTGCAGACCTTAACAGCATTTGGAAATGATTAAAGTGATTGGATAATTTTCGCACTGTTCTCAGATTCAATTCATTTTATTGATTTGGTCATTCTTGTTTTCAACGCTCCTACAAAGAGATACATTGCTGCAGATGTAAGCAAATCTGTAGTTCATTTTAATCCAGTTTAGTATCAATTAAAGCAAGTTATCTAGTATTCTACCTTCCAGACTGATATTCTTTGAAATATTCACAAAATTGTTTTAAGAATAGATTCATCTTAAAATTGAATCTAAATCATCTTCCAACATCTTCACGCTATTATGGACACTATAACACTCAACATTATGCAACAATGACATGGACATGACAGTTACGGATATTGACCAGATTACAAAAAAAATCACAATAGCGCATTTATCATTTTTTATGATGAATTCATAAGAAATTAAGCAATATTTCAACATAAGACGCACACATGCTGTCGACCGTGGGCTCATTTAACTGGCCATCCGAACACAATCATTGTTTATGACGACAATTCCGATTTGACTCTAGCACAGACATGTTGATAAATCCTTCTAATTTGAAATAGTCTACTTGAAATTACTCTTTTTTTATCATTCGATACATATGTATAGATACACTTAAAACATGACGACAATAATAGATGAGGAGAAACGAGCACTTTCCCAGAATTTTTCTTCCATTACTTTATATTATAATATTGAGTAGTCTTGTAAAGGAGATTCGTTTGCATGACTAACAGCGTAATATGTATATATCTCTACTTATGAAATGCAAACATATGCTTATATATACGTAACCTAGAGGCACGATACCAAACAAAGTAGAGCAAATATTTGAGCCTGTGCTCTCTATCCCATCCATATTTTCAATGTTATCACAATATTAGCCAGCGCGTGCTTCTGTTGCAAGGGGGCACTACAATAAGAAAGCCTCGTCCAACAAAAGAAATCCATTATCTTATGCTAAAACTTCCAAAGGAATTGTCATTCTGGGAAATACAATCATTTCCTCAAAAACAATTCGAGTTCCAACTAAACGAGCTTTATCTTCTTTTGTATTTAAAGCCGCTTAATTATTAAAACCGAATTTTTATTTTTTTTATTTGGATGGTGGTATTCATCGTTAGTAATTTCACTGAATAATTGGATATTTGAACAATGAGGATTTTTAATATTTCTTGGTTTATGTCTTAAATTTAAAAATTATTGTTGGATTTGCATCTAAGCTGAGAAATGATTTTGCCGGCAAGAACATTTGATTTTGTATAATAGTTTCCTTTTATAAAGCTCGAGAATATATACAGACATTCAAGATAGATTTCAGAAGTAAATTTATTGAAAAAAACTCTAGATAAAGTTTAAAAATATGCTTTCATTGCAATCTCCAAGAACAGGGCAATATTTTTTTAAATATAAAGATAATAAAAAAACGTTGGAACTCTAAATCAGTTTAATTCATACTTATGTTCCTGTGGTCTAAAACTATTCAGTAATATGCAGTGTTAGTAGGAGCTGGTAATAGAGGACGAACTTTTCTTTGTTTCTGACAAACTTGAATTATCCTCTGTGATCAAGAGACCACAATGGATAACAATTAAATGAGGGATTTAATGAACCTCGCCCCCTTACATACTCTTATTCACTACATTAGGTCGTTTGTTTTTGATGAATATATTGCAACTTATAACAATATGTATCCCAGACATTTCGGGCACTTGGACTATAATAATTAATATAATATTTGGGATCTTAAAACGTTGGTGTAGAACAGATCACTGAAGTAATTACCAGAATAAACCTGACAATTGTATCGATATCTCAGGATAAGCCTGTTTCTAACTAAATTTAAAAATTTTCATCTTCGCACGAAATGTTTTATCTGTTAGACAGTTTTTCATAAAAAATCAATTTCCATTAAAATTGCTATGTTTTCTGTGAACTTAATCTCAGAAGTATAGAATAAATAATCGAGCTGAGATTCTGGAGATTAATTTTGTTAGATGGGACTATAGACATGATAGTTTTTTCCTTCAGTTGACCTATCAAATGAAATGACTCTTGTTTATACCTAATCCATTCAACTATTATTCTCTTTCTACCGGTATTCACTGCTTGTCTATCAATCAATTTATGTTAATTACTAATTTTCAGTGTATGAAATAAATACATTTTCCTGAAATAAAAACAAAAAGAACACCCATTTATGAATTAACTACAGTGAAAATCCATTCGTATTAATTCATTTTCATCAAGATGTGGAGATAGAGGTTAAGAATTCAGGCAGCAACAACTGGCAAGGAAACTGGAGGCTACAAAGTACAAGGTTGAATACAGTTTGCCTTATAATTGTCTCGACCCAATAATCGACTGATCGACGAGAAGAACTGATTCTTCGAAGGCTCAGAATTCGACAAACCTTATTTAGCCAAAGCTACCTGTTAAAACGCGAAGAAAGACTCCTTTGCGAAAGAAGTGACTAACTGTACAACATGTCCTAGTAGATTGTCCAAAGTATACCTTAGACTGCAAGAACGCAAAACTGGGGAATTTACTCGAGGATATTCTGAAGCTTAATCATAGTGCTGTTAAAAAACTCATCAAGCTCAAATTTGTACAGACTCATTTAAATAAGATAGAAATGTAATATTGAATTAGACCTAAATTCTATTTTTGTGATGTCAATGACCAGAAGAGACATTTTTTTTAAATAAAAAAATCCATATTTGCCTATATATTGTGAAGCAATATTAATATTTGGACATGATGTTGCTAAAGTTTAAGCGAAATTCAACTACACCAATAACTAATTCATTTTCACTTAGTATTAGAATATAAGATAGTGGACTTCACAGGGAATGGGTCGGACATATAGCATTAGTTTATTTTATTTTCATTATTTTTCATGAAGGCAGCTATAATATTACATACTTTTTGAAAATGTCATGTGTCTGCCAAAATAAAACATTTACATTGGTACACAATTACATAGAACATAACCTCAAATAATTTATTCTTATGTTTGTATTTTCAGATTTAAATGTTGACGGTTCTAGTTACTTTTAATTTTAATCTTGTTTTCTTTTTTTCTTTTCTAGAAATTTTGTTTCTTTCCATCTTCGGCAATATCTTATAAATGCTAGTTCCAATTTGGTTTTCTCTTTTTTCCTGATCCAATTCCGCTTCACGGTCTTGGGTTTTTTACTTTTTTACTTTTCCACATTTAATTTTAAATTGTACAACCTAGGGTTTTTAGCCTCTTAAAATCCAATTTAATTTTATTTTTTCCAATATGCTTTTTCAATTAGGTAAGATTATATTTTAACCTTTATCAACTTACTTTCAGTTGTTGTATACCTTTTGTATTCGTTTTTTGCATCTATCTCGTTTTTCTATTTTAGCTGATAATGACCTGAAGGGTCGAAACATGTACTAACCTTTTTTAATATTTTTTTTTGTGGAAGTTCGACTTTGATTTTTCTCCAATTTGCCTACTTCACACCTTCCACTTTGAGCTATGGATCTCTCTTCATATTTAAAAAATAAAACGCTGAAAAAATCATATAACCATATTTTTATTTTATTCAATTTTTTAACTTTTTTTATAGCGCTAATAGAATTACACATTCTGTGAAAATTTCAAGTGTCAACCTATCACGGATAATAAGATACAGCCCTCTGACAGACGGACAGACGGACGGACAGTGGAAACTGAGTAATAGAGTCCCGTTGGCAACCTTTGGGTTCGGAATCCTAAAAAGGAGAAATTCCCTTTTCAGTTACTGTGTATGTGAATCTGAATATTTATTTTTAATAGAAATGCTCTGTAAAATATAGAAAGTATAATTTCTTAATTAATATTACAAAATGTATTTGAACGACCTTCCCAATTCCGTTGCCCAAGGGCCTCTGCATTATCATAAACCGGCCTTGGTATCTACCACATATCAGCCGTGAAACAGCAAATTTTCAGAATATTAGATCATTTCTCATAAACATAAAAATACGAAGGAAATAAGTCTAGTATTAGTTTAAGATACAAAATAATCGTTTTCTTGATAAGGACTCAAAATGCAAATAGAGTTATTTTTATACATTTCTACTGAATAATCATAAGGCATGGTTGTTGCACGATACTACTTTAGCAATTATTGAAACTGCAGGTAAAAGGCTATGGGTATATTTATGTGACTTCTATTGAGAGAATACTACAAATTTAATGAACTTCGCTTTACAATGTAGCACGAGGGAACAATTTTCCTGAAACTTATTACAGAATTGGAAAAATAAGAAAGTGCAAAGGTAGACAGTGGTGAGTGCATTAAAGGCACTTCCATTAAATTACTATGTTTTGGCTTCACGATACGAACACGTATTATGACTAAAATTATTTCTACCTTTGTGAGCCATACATTTACACAATTGTTCACTTAGGAATTGAGTTGTATATTTTCCATATATTATTAACTTGATCAAGTTGAGAAGATTATTTAGGAAAGATTTGTTATGGTTTTATCAACATTTTAAATAATTCTACCATTGGTTGAGAGGTCGTTTAGAAGTTGTAAAGATCAATACATTCATGTAGATGAAGAATGTTTTGAAAAATAATATAGCAGTGGAATTTTCAATTGCATGATATTGTAAAATTTAATGTGTAGTTTCGAAAGGCATAAAATATTATTGGACATTACAATACTCATTCGCAATTTGCAATGGACCATAGGAACAAGTTTTTACGTGAATCATCTGAAATTGCATAATATTGAAAGAACACTTATCACTTCTTGGAGCAGAAATATTTTAATGAGCAACATTGGAAGAAATACACAAACCTGAACTAATGTTAACGATTATAACAAATATTTTAAAAGTTTCATAGATACTTTTGATCGTCACTTTGGATACTTTAATAACTTAAAATTCGGAAATGATTGTTATAAAAGCTCTCTAAACTGTATAAACTTCTGTAGATGCAAGCAAAGCTTCTGTAAATATTCTGTATCCTATGTGAATTTCAAATGAATCCTTTTCGGTTCACTATAACTTATTTAGAATTTCATACTGCACCCAAGCGATTCGTAAGAGGAATTACAGAGGCGCTAGAATCTATATAGCAAGTGATTGCCAGAACGCCATCAAAGCAATGGCAATAGTTGCTAATAAATCAAAACTACTACAGGAATGCCCTAAAGGTCTTGTACAACTGGCAAGAGGTAACAATGTATGCCTCAAATGGATACCAGTACATTTATGGCAACGCAAAAGCTGACTGTCTGGCTATAAAATACTTCCAATAGGCCCCGAGCCATTCATAACAGATACAAAAAAATAAGAATCAAGGCTGGAAACCAAATACTGGAACAACCTAGAGCAAGCAATCAGGCAAAACGCCTGCTAGACAGGCAATACTCAAAGGAAAATAACATACTTCTAAAAAGAAATTATTTCAGGAACTTGTATGGAATTACCACAGGTCATTATCCCATCAAAAACCATTTGAAAAAATGGGTTTTGTTGAAGATGATTCTTGCGGATTTGTCACAGAAGCAGTAGAATCTGTAAATCACTTAATGACTGAATCAGAAAACTTAGCTCATAAAAGACTTAGGGTCCTAGAAAGGGCGTTTTCCAACTATGAGAACCTAAAAGCCTGTGATACAAGAGCACTAATTAATTATTTCAAGGAGCTGGATTTAATGCCACAAATAACAGTACTATAGTACAACATCACGGGATAAAAACCATATTAATAGTAGTAAGAGAATCGTAGGCAGCCTAAATAGCCTGTGGTGGGATCGACATCTCTCTAGCACGACTAAAAAGCGTTTAGAAATAGCACTGACTCGACCAGTCAGTGCTTCTTTATGGGTCAGAGCTATGCACTATGGGAGCTGATATAAAACGAAGAATTATGGCAGTAGAAATGGATTATCTTAGAATGAGTACAAGAATTTCGCGATTAGAGAGAAGAACGAATGAAGAGGTGAGACGACTAATGAGAGCAAATGAAACCGTAATTATAAGAGTAGCCTGAAATGGTTTGGACGCCTTCTCCGGATGCAAGATGACCGATGGCCAAAAAGAGTGTATCAGTGGGCACCACCAGGTAGAAGGAAAAGGGGAAGACCGCGAAGGTCATGGAATGGGACAATAAGAGAAACGATGGCTACGCATAATGTACAGGAAGAAGACCTAGTGGATAGAGTCGTATGGAGACGGGTAACAGGGAGTCAGCAATAAGCTGTATTTTATTCTCAAATACTACAGAAATGTAAATTAAACCCTGTAAAAATAAAATAACATTATTTTAAAGGATTCCGAAGATTTAGAATGAAACTGGGAATGAGAGCAAAGTGATATCAAATTAAAGTATACCTAATTTAATCAGCAAATTTGAGCTAAAACAATCTGTAACTGGCATACATACAGAAATCAAGAAGACCTGGTGTTGGAGAAGTTCTTGGAAATTGAAGCATAGACAACACTATTAGGTATCAAAAGGTTTGGAAAACTGCAAAATTGTATGCAAAATGCTAAAAATGTATGTATCCCTATAAACTGAAACAGATTATCCTCTCATACAGGGTTTTACTGCACAGATGGGAAATGAATCCAAATGGTTATCCACTATTTTACGGACAGATTTCTCTCTAAATAGTCAATACTCAATAACTGGTCATTCGAACACATCTACTGCTTATGACACGACAACAAATTCTCATCTGACTCTAGCAAAGGGATGGGTGTCACTTGCAATAGCCTACTTCGAACGATTTTTTTTGGATCACTAGATTCAAAACCGTAAAATATGGTAAACAGGTAATCCTTATGAAATCATTTGGATTCACGGAAAGAAAGTCACCATTTAGTATATTTTTATAAATAATTCTATCATTGGGTCTCACTTTTTGAGGTGATACGAAATGGAGAGGCTATAACTGTAACTATTCCTGGTGAACTGCTGGTAAATATAATAAGATTATACCATTCCACGGATACAAAACAGGCACAAAGGATTAAAAACATGATCTTTAAGCAGGATGAAGTTTCTCCGCAAATTTCCAGGCCACTAAAAGAATGTTTAACTCCTGATTCTCAACATCGTGGTATTATAAGCAGATATTTTGTAAATTTACGGTCTGATCTCAACCGAGAAGATTAGTGGCTGCGGGGCTATTAGAAAAAAAAAGGTGTTTATAACACGACTAATAACGATGAAAGATTAAGAAGACTACTAGGGAGTAAGTTGCAGCATTTCAATGAAAAAAGTTGTGCAATTTGGAAAACCAGTTACTGATAACACAGCAGTAAAACTGACGTTAAATATTGACATATCCGATTATAACTAAATAGTTGCTATTCGAGAAATCACAGCTTTTACAGCAAGGACTCGTAATAATGATTCGCCTCATCGTTTATGCAACATCTGCATTCAAAATTCAAACCATTTACGATGTTTAAAATGTAACAACCAGCGCAACTCGAATCTGAAGTTCTATAAATTGAAATCACTAGCAATGCCGAATTGTTTGATTTGTAATGTAATTACGATAACCATTTGTGAAATATTTTAGGAAGTGAATATTCTATTCGAGTGGGAGAAAATTGGATTGAATGCGTTGAGCGCTAAAGATTTGAATAAATACAAGAAATGGAAAGACCAATATATTTTATTATGGATGATATATAATACATTCAAGTTTTCAAATGATAAATCATTTTGTTTCTTTCCAAATATACTTACTAATCATCATCAACAGATGACTAAGGTCCATATAATGTTATTTTCCACTACATTCGGATAAATCAAATCGTCCAAATGCGAGGTCTGCAGGAAACATTGTAGTAGTGACCCAGAGCATACAGGATAACCAAAGTCCTGCCACACACCAAAACTTGCCTTTTTGCGGACCCAGAAACTGAAGGTAAGTAACATGTTTGTCGCATTTCCGGTTATACCGGAAGTAGATGCCAACTTTGTTATTTTAAATGGAATACCCTGTATATTACCGCATTTTTAGATTTCTCATCTGATTTAGAAAATATTTTATGTACAATGTCCTATACCAAAGTCTAACCGTTTTTGACATATTTCAAATTTTATGTCATAAATTAAGTTTCCAGTCCAAAATATAATTATGAATCTTTCATATGAGAAAGCCTTTAATACTTATTTCATTTTGATTGATTTTCTTGTAGAAGAAGATCTACTTTATCAGTATTCTTATGATATTTTGATAATAATTTATCCAGTGATAAAAAAAGAAGCTTGAAAATTAAATCCAAAAAACGTCAAAAGTCAATTTTTCGAAATGGGAGACCCCGTTTTTATTATTTTATTGTATTAAGCAGCAAAAATAAGGTGAACTTTGTATAAGGTTGTCTATACCAAAAATTATTAGTTTTAAAAATAATTGGCAATTTTCCGTTTTTCTATGTAAAAATGCTTCACATCTTTAAAGTTGTGTTAGAAGTGGGCTATGATTGCATTATAAAATAATAACAAACGTCAATAAAAGTGAAACATGCGTAAAAAAGTCAATAAAATACTTTTCATTTGCAAATTATGAGTAATTATCATCATAATCATATTATTATTATTATTAGAAAAATAATTTTTACCAAAACTTTTTTCCTCGGCTCCAAGCGGAGCTTTTGAGAAAATAGGATAGCATATTTCAAGACAGCAGCAAAAACTCAGATTTAGTACCTATGTTTCTACATGTGAGATAATGCTAAGTTTCATTTCTTTCACATTTATAGAACTCCATTTCAACCTTCCTACGGAATTGGCTGTTGGTAAGATAGAGAATGAGGGTTTGAATGAGGCTTCCACAGTTTTCCGTATACGAATCACGGGCTAGAAGCAAGTCTTAAATAAAACTAATAGCATTAACGGTGCAGGTGTTGCATTGAAATCTCCTAATTTCTTCTTTTTTTTGGTTTGTTTTGGTTCACATTTACCTCTTTGTGCACGCCAATGTTAATTTCAGGTTATTTGCAATTATTTATGTGCAATTTGCCCGAATGGGCCGCATAATATGTATGTGGGACACGTCGCAAGAAAGTCGGCTGTTTCTACTGCACACCCCGCGCCACGTATACACAATAAAACAGGAATGACGTGTGACGCTTGCAGATTGCAGCTGTTATATCATAACCCGAACCAATATCGATATCATCTATACAACTATATACAAAAGCTAGATGCTTTGTAGCCGGCGTATAGTAGGTATATGACGAAACTGTAAAATTTCGCCTGTATTTGACTGCATGTAAGTTTTTGGTGGACTTTTTATTTGTGGAATTGAATTCGGTTGTTTATATATCCGGTAACAAAATCTTCTTGATGTTGTGACGGCAATGAGCAAGTAGATTATTTACGTTTTTCTTGTGACTCGCATTTCATACACTCCAAAAATTTGAGTAGGTACCTGAAATATTATTGTTTAGTACACTGAATTAACCTATTTTTGACCGACGAACCCCGAACGGAGGAGGTATACAATTCGACTGTCTGCTTTTTTTTTTTTTTTGGTTCGTGCGCGCCTTTTATATAGTAGACGATCTCCGATTTTGATGATTTTGGATTCATTTGAAAGAAGGGGATTGAGAAATGGTCCCATATTCATAAAAACGCAAATCCGAAATCTCCTTCCCTCCGAAAACCGCCCCCGAAGGGGTGGTGGGGGCGAATTTTCTCGAAAATCGAAAATCTGAGTTGGTATAATTAAAGATAGGACAATATCCGGAAACGTTTAAATTGAACATTTTTTCAAAAGTGTTACGGTTTTCGAGATAGACGCATGTTAAATATGTATTTTTGCTATGTGGAGAGGACAATTTCTTTCGAAAATTGAAAATTTTTCGATACTACATGAAAGATATAATTATTTGTAGCAACATTTATAATGAACATTTTTTCCTTAGAATTACGGTTTTCGAGTTAAATCGGTGTTAAATGGTAACAACTAAAATATTCAAGCGTATTTCCGCCGCGATGTTCTGAGATCTCAATAATAACCACTACAAGCAAGGAATATACGTGGGTAATAGGATAAGTATTATCTTCATTGATATGGTATAGTAAACGTTCAACGATTTTCGGGACTAATGTTACACTCAAAAGTGTGAAATAAATATTTTTTACAAAAAATTGGACCGACGTTATAGTTGATGCACTGAAAAGTATAAAATAATATTACTTCTATTGGTGATGGTACTTGTGAAGTTGGTGCCAAAAGCTATCAATCAACTGCAACTGCACAACTTGAAAAGTACCATCACCAATAGAAGTAATATTATTTTATACTTTTCAGTGCATCAACTATAACGTCGGTCCAATTTTTTGTAAAAAATATTTATCGGCTTCTCGTTTCATACACTCACCCACAGGTAACATTTACCACTTTTCTCTTTTTTTTGAACGAATGTCCAAAAGGTATACAATTCGATTGATTGTCTGATTTTTTTTATCTGCTCGCGTATTTCTCATTGTCGAAGGGCTCCGATTTTTTACATTTCAAAGAAGAATGCTGAGAGATGATCCAAACATTCCCCAAAGGTTGTAGAGGAACGATTTTTCTCGAAAGTTGAAAATTGTATTTGGAAGGATTAAAGAAATGATCATTTCCGACAACGTTTAAATTGGATATTAAAACACACACACATCAGAATTAATATTATTTTGTTTTTTTCAGTACACTATTATGTATCACGGAGTTAATTATGATAGAAGGCTCTAAACTGTGGAACCATATATTTTGGAGAATCATTCATTTAGTGCACGCATCATTAGTTACAATAACATCCAATGTTAAATGACCCGTATTCCTAATTACAAACTATTTTATGATTGCCGCTGCATTGTATTTTACTCATAGCTAATTGGTTCATGTATGTAGGTGCTATATAGCATTTCCATAGCTCAAAAGCTAATAAACAATGCGTAACCATAAACAGCCCGTTATTATATTAGAGCCATTCATGGACTTTTTAATCGAACGAAACTTTCATATAAATGATTTAATGGATGGAACGCAATTGATGGACGAAATTCGAATCTATGCACTTAGCTATCGATCCGAATACCATATGTATGTACCTACCTATCTATGTATTGCTGCCTACAAATTGGCAGTTGAAATTTCAATATCAGAATAAATTATTCTGGCCTAGATAGCGAGAAAAAATATACAAAAACAGAATGTTGCATATTTTGTGCATAAATCGATTCAATTGGACAACTAGAAAACAGTTACATATAAATTTGTTTGAATTGGGAGAACACCTGATATTTAACTATTTTAGAGGCTTCATATACTTATCTCTACTACTACTTCCAATAGTATATCCACCATTAGTGATCGATGACGGTTGAACCCACCAAAAGGACCGATCAAGGCCAGGATGCTTGGTATTCTCCATTTCAAATACAGAGAGAGTTATAAATTATGATAATCTCTATTTGAGATTGAGTATAGTAATTTATTATTGGTTATAAAGTCTAGATGTATATGACCTGTTTTTTTAGGACAATATTTTTTTACAAAAAATAGAACCGACTTTATTAGGTGGTGCGCTGAAAAATAAAAAGTAAAAAATGAGCTAAATTCTATTGGTGCTGGTAATGTTGAAATGATCCAGTTCTCGGTAAGACTTTTGGTACCGACTTCAAGAGTAAAATAACCTTATTTTCATTTTTTGGGTGCACCAATTGACCTTTTTTTCTTAAAAAATATCTATTTCACATTTCTGAGTTGTTCAATTGTCATGAAAATTCACGATCACGTATACTTATATTCAGAGATCAAAAAATACAGCGCAAACAATATTATACTTGCCTTGATAATTTATTATTATTTTGAAGAATGTCTATATTCAGCATTGCTGGAAATCATCTTTTCTTTAATAGTATCACATAAAGTTTTCAATTTTCGAAAAAAATGCCCCCTCCACGTCACTTGGGGGAGAGTTTCAGGGGGGGAGCAGGTGTTGAATTTATTTTTTAAGTGGTAACGTCTCTCAATACTCCTCTATCCAATCAAAAAAAGGGGGACATGTAAATTCCACCACGCATACCTGTATTAGAAAAACGGACGGATTAGTAGTACCTGTAAATTCCGCCACGCCACCGCAATGAAAGGGTGAAAAGTTTAAATGAAAGTAAATCTGTTTACTGATGATACAATTTATTAATTTGGAAAATATTTACAAGACATAATTTTTACAAATTCAAATGCGGAAATAATACAATATTTATAATTTTCAATAACATTTTGTATAAAAGCTTGTTTTTTAAATTTAAATTTAAAATTTTTCTCTTACCTACATTAGCCGAATTAATTTTTATATCAACTCAACAATGGCACTACAGATTCCATTTTTAATGGAGCTTTATCTACTATTGTTTTTTCAATAATGAAAAAAGTCTAAGCATGTCCCAAATATATAAGATTCTGCCAACATCAGGTGCGCTAATTAGGTAATTAGGTTACTATTGAAAAAATACGTTTAAACAGGTACCGAACCCGACATACTCCCTTAATCCCTCCAGAGCACATTCGTGGTGGAGTTTACTTGTTTAATTAAGTTTATACCTGCTTCGTGGTGGGATTTACCAATCCCGAAAAAAATAATTATGAAAATTAATGCACACTTACTCTTTCCGTGCTTCCAGATCGGTCGAAAAAGCATTTGTTTGTTCATTTGCAAGACACAACTTCATTTAAATTTATGTAATAAGATCGATATAAGCTCTAAGGAATAGCTTACTCTACGTGTATGTCAATTGTTTTTTGCTGAATCGGTTTTGAAAACATTTGATAATCTTGGCATGCGGGGTAAGACTCTCACATTTTACTTACTTACATTTTTGTACGACTTCAAAAAACGGAGGCGGTATACAATTCATCTGAATATTTGCTTTTTTATGTTGCTTCACGCACTGACTAATAAAGTCGGTCCCATTTTATGTAAGGAAATATTTATCTAGGTTTATTATCTACACTGCAGAGCTTAAGGTCTCATAAAATACTAAGAGCGTTAGCATTTATGAATAATACCTACTCTATTAACAATTCAAACAAGTAATCATTATTATGAATCTAGTTTTTCATAATAATGTTCATTTCCTAGTATTTCATACAACTTCAGTTTTAATTAGTCCACAATGGCTTACCTAGAATTCAGAACATAATCAAAAAAATCAAAACACAAAAATGAATTGATCTCCGTTTTTTCGAAGTCGGTAAATAATTTTCACTATGTATTTTATTCAGATTATTCCTTTGAATTTAGATCCCATTCAGTTGTGGCAGCATTCAAAGAAGAAAGAAATATATTTTTCCCAGTATGGCAGTAACATTTTCGAATCATAAAATAACTCTTCACTTATACAGAAAAGTAAAATCATTTCGAATAGCAATAAAAAAACCTTATCTCTATATTTTAATATTTCTGTTTGGAAAAGAAGAAATGTTTCGACGGGAAAAGGCCGGTTCAAATATCGCAAAAGTAAAATATACCATTGATAATGGTATATAGGCATAGACTTTTATGTTGATGGGTTGTTGAAATTCACATTGAATAATATTTTTCTCTCCCTAGAAGAGATTCACTCTCTTTTTTATATCAGGTCGTTAGTTTTTATACGGTAACGTTCTGTTCGTCATTTTGGATGGAAGTTTAAATATTGCTTGCACATCAATACTGTTTTTTTACCCTTGCACAAAACGATCGAAATCTAAATATAAAATAATTTATAGGGTGGAAAGCGATCAAAAGTGAGATAAAATGTTTTTCTAAACCATATAAAGGGGACTGTTTTCTACTGTAAAGCTGCGATATACTTTATAGAAGTTTTAAATTTGGTAGATTGGGTACCAAGCTCAACCAACGATAAATGGATAATTCTTCTTGATCTTTTATTTAGAACTTTTCATTATAAAAAAACTCAAGCGAAATGAACATGAATTAATGATAATTTTTGGGATAAGTCAAAGTAATATTACAGGAGAGTAAAATCAAAGCTTCATTAACTGCTTAATCTGAAAAAAGTGCGGTCCCATTTCATATTTAAAGAGCGTCCTGAAAATTGTATTAACAATCCTCGCAAAGTCCATAGGCGTATCAAAAGATGAGACAATATTTTTTTATTTTTAAAAATTATTTTGATGTGGTTTGTGGTTATGGGGACCGAAAGACGATTCTCAAATTTCTGTGACCATAACAGGCCTAAAAAAATGCTCACTGATGCAGATCCGATGGCTTTATACTGAGAACGAAATTAACGTTCCAAAATTATTTTCTTTTTGTTGTTTTTGTTCAGTTTTGGGGGGTTGAAGGCTATTTTATTTTCTGATTAGTCTACCTAAGTTTAGATGAAAATTGCAAATGTCTAAATTATTCAAAACAGATATTTTGAATTTAAAATTAAAAATAAAACTGCTCCGATGCTATATATTCTTCATCTTGCTATATGGAGTAGAGTTCTGGACCCTAACGGAGGCAACAACACAGAAATTGGAAGCATTCGAGTTATGAAGATGCAGAAGAATCCTCAAAATATCAAGGACGGACAAAGTATCAAACGCCCGGGTACTCCAAGAACTAAATCAAGAAAAAGAAATAACGTAGGTACACAGTAAAACATAGAAAATTTGAATATCTGGTTCACCGTAACTCGTCACCAGAGTATCTAAGCTTCACCAAAAACAATAGGGCTCTTCCTTGGTCCGATACCAACGAACAGCAAAAAACCTTGGTCGAAATTCGGTTCCGTTCTTGAGTTATCGTGCGGATTAACTAGCTTGCTTGCCTACAGACTCATGTTTTTTCCGAATATCTCTAAAGAGAATCACGTGATTTTTTTTGGGTTTTTACAAACGATAGATAATTTCAGGCACAACATTGGGTATATTCAACGCTTTTTGATTGGAGTGGTTTTCGTGGGTAAAAATTCCAAAAAACTGGTTTTTCATAAAACTAAAAGTAATATATTCACATCGTGAAACGGTGCATTAACTGCATCATTACTATCATTATTTTTTCTAACAAAACCGTTAAACTTGAAAAAAACTTTGTACTAACTTTATTTTCAAGTTTTTAGTTTTTAATTTTGTAATTCAATACTTCTTATTTTATTTAGTTCATTTAGTGCCTCATTATTACAAGGTTTATTTTGTGACAATTTGTTGCAATCTAACTCCTCAATACATAATCGTTCCAAAAATTTTACTCGACTCATAGCCACGTACGCTTGTCCTTCGAGCCTAAATAAACAACCGCGTGGTTTACAGCGCTGCCTTTCATTTTGAAGAGAGCAGAAGTCCATGACAAAATTAAGGACAACATGCTTCTTTCAGCTGTCCCATTTTTGAACTTCGCTGACAACTGACTTTAGGATGAATAAAATGTACGCCGTTTCTTCCAAAGTCGATCCGAACTGACGGTTCATCTGTTTGGAACATTTGGGATCGAAGAAACTGAGGCCATACAATTTCAGTAATCATATAGTGAGCTATGTTCTACTAGTCAAGCCCTTTCATTGGATACCCATACTGAAGAGGTTGTGCAACAATATATAATCCGCCATTTTGTAGCGGCGACCATCTTGAATTTACAATGATACAGAATGTGTTAAATTGTATTGTCATCAGAACTAAAGCTATGTACTAAATTACAGATCAATTTGTCAACAGGAAGGGGGTCAATATTAATTAATAGATTTGACCCAAATAATGAAATAAAAAGCAAGGCAAGCTAAATAAAACCGTTTGAAACATACCTAAGTATATGTCTTAAAATTAAGTAAAATTATCCAGAACAATAAATCAGAATCTCCAGATAGTTTTAAATCAGGTATCTAAGATCTCACTTGCGGTGATTGCTCGAAAGTACATTTAATGATAATTTCAAATATCATACATACCGAAAAGAAAGGTTCGAAATGGTCATTAAAAACCAACTTTAACATTATAACAAAGTAGATCTCCATATCAAATGAAATTCGGAATTGGAGAAAAGGTGTAAGTAACTTCTTTCCTGACGGTGGTCCCCCGATCGCACCACTTTTTTAATACATTCTATTCAACTTAAGAAATATGAAAGAAAAAAATGACTTGTCTTATATGCCTGGTTTTTGAAACTATCATCAAATTTCAAAACGGTTATATTTCGCTCATAGTCAATCAAAGACAGTTGACAACTTCAAGCAAAAAAGTAGTGTGATTATTATTTTTCAATATAGTTTGAGCTTCTCTGTAGACTCTCTCGAGTTACATCATTTGATGGAGAAAATGTAGTGATGACGAGATTATTGCTGATATACGCAAATGATGGGCTATCAAAATGTGACGAGCAGCAATGGTGGATAAATAAAAAAGGCAATTTTCGCATGATAGCTTATGTAAACGATTCGTTCTGCATTTGTCCCTGCAACGAAAAATGACCATTTGTATATGTGTATATAAAGCGAATCTGCGCTCAGATCCTGTGTGGACATACCGCTATACATATACGGACGGCTATTCAATTTGAATGACATCATTAACGTTATCATTTGAATTGCAAAGCTTCCAATGTTGTATTTATTCGGAGTTTATAGCATTTCCGTCCATTACTGTCGAATGTGTAAATATTTAGTGTAGTGCAGACCTGGCACCATTGCACAACACCGCTATCCGCTACTAACTCTATGGTTCTCTCTGCAATCCCATTGCTGATTTACTGGAACTGAATTATCATTCGCACCTGACATAGAGAGTGTACCTACTGGCGCTACACATTTCTTGTTTATTGCTCCAATATTTTTCAACGTTAAATTTATCGAATGGCTGCAATAAATGTGAACAATGCACCATTTTACGATTAATTCATAATAACATTATTAATAGAGAGCACGAAAGTTTATGTTACGCCTATGGACCTCATCCTAAATCTAGATCATTTGTTTCGATTGAATTCGTGTAATAATGCAGAGTATTCCTCAAGTACCATGAGATAATTTAAGATAGTAGACTTGGCAATATAGATATCTAAGGCCCCGGGTACGCTAAGAGCAATGTAATCGGTGAGCGATTGGCGGTAAAGAGCAAAAATAGTGGCTATATTTTTTATCTGTTTCTTAGAGCATCTCCCAATAAGAAACTCAGGCTCCTAATTCTTTGTAAAACCAGCTAATTTCGGAAACAAACATAGTTGAATAACTAGATGACTATGGCGTTCATCCTTTATAAACTATTACAACTATTTTGGAAGTCACTATGTTTATTGTTCAACAAACGAGACCTGGACTGAACTCCAGGTCTGCCGATTTTCATTTTTCTGCCATTGTTTACCAAAGAAAATCTTCTAAGCAACAAGTAATGGGAGGACACCCTCTATATATAAGTATAATATGAAAACATTATTTCAAATTTCCTTTAGAGTATATAAGATATTCTCAAACTTTTTTCAGCCAAAACAAAGAACAAAAACCAGCTTCAACGACAAAGAATATTTGTACTTTAAAGGTGCTACTAATATTTCATGTAATGTAAGAAAATAATTCATGAAATCTTTGTACAAATAGAAGCGCTACTCTTTAGAATGTTAAGAAATCTGTTCCAATCAGGAGCGTCAGGAGTATCCTGAAAACGAAGGACCTCTTCTGTTATTAATTTCACAGTTTCCATATTTGTTAACGAGCAGTCTTGTGCAACATACGTTTCTAGCCTTTTCTTTTAAATAATACATAAGTAAGAATATCTTACTCAATACGTATATTCTTAACAACTACAGTAGATTTGAAAAATTGAAACTTTTGAATTGTCCTTAAGATTACATGGTCATATTATGGTCAATATTTAAAGAAGCAATCCGAAAGACAAAATATTTAGGAAGAGGAGTTTGAAAAATGCCACCACGTGCGACTTTACATCGCAGAGGAAGGGTTCCATAGAAGAACAATTCTAGAGTCTACCAATTACGGTTTATTAGATAGAACCCGTTGACAGACGGAACAGGCAACGAAGTCTTAGTAATAGGGTGCCGTTTTACCCAATTTGGTACAGAATCCCAAAAATAACTCGGATAGGGTCTGTTTTTTTATCATGCCGCTGTATAATCATTTTGAAAATATCTCACGCTATAAAGGTGATGAAAATTGGACAATATGTCTATGTCGAATAAATAGAAAAACAATAAATGATATTCACGTCGAACTGGTTTCATTCAAAGCATAGATAATTATGTATTTAACTTGAATCGGATTTTTTTTAATTGAGAAAGATGCTTGATTTCATAATTTATAAAATCCGAATCATTTACTCATACGGCTTTCATTGTTTAGAAATATAAAATATGAAGAACCTTTTTCTACCAGAATAAATAATAATATAGATTATTAAAAGCATACTCAGCTTTAAGCAGTATAAAGATAATTGAGTCGAAGATACTTGAAT
The DNA here is from genome assembly GCA_958507055.1 of Crioceris asparagi. NCBI lineage: Eukaryota > Metazoa > Arthropoda > Insecta > Coleoptera > Chrysomelidae > Crioceris > Crioceris asparagi. The sequence goes on from OY293828.1 coordinate 74,668,610, forward strand.
GGATTAGAACATAGTTTATAACAATATCATAACTGACAATTATAACTGACAACCATATATTATTTATAATGGCATTGTTATTCATAACTTAAAAATATTTTTCATTAGAACTAAATAATGTCGATAATAATAATAAAATGTTGCTAAGGGTAATTATATATTTTAATGATAATTGAATAATTATTGGGCCATTTATATCATATATAATTAATTGCGCCGTCAACTAATTTGAAAATTAATTCGAGTAGAAAGTTTACAGAGTGAACTTCGTGGGGTGAAACCTGTACTGCTGGTAAACATTTCGTTGAGGTATATGTACTTTAAAGGGGAAAAGACCTAATAAGCCTAAGCGTACGTTAAGATTTCATTAACCATAAAATGTATATTTATGAGAGACAGTAATGTAAGCGTTCAAGAATTTCTGCATTAATTTGAAATGCTGCCTCTCATCAGTATGTTGCAGAGTAATAAATAATCAATTCCTATTTGAGCTTATACCATTACCTAATCGAAATCAATAAATATGATTAAGCATTATACAGGTAAAGGTCTAATACATGCAAGAATGCCCATGTCGATGGTGTTACCAATAGCTTCAAAAAGTGGCTGGCCTTTTAGTAAATTTCATCGAAATTAGTTCCTATTCCTAGATATTATTTAAACAGTTATCTTTTCGGTAGCTACGGATTGGATGGTCTTTTTGTGATATGAACAAATTTTTATATTATCAATAACACTCAAAAGTGTTATTAGAAATTTCATGGAGCGCCTCATGAAAATTTAAATTTAACATTTCCGGATGCAAATGAGCTTAAATAAATATTTTTTACAAAAAATTGGACCGACTTTATTAGTTGGTGCACTGAAAAGTATAAAATAATATTAATTCTATTGGTGCTGTTACTTTTGAAGTTGTGCAGTTGCAGATAGATTGGTAACTTTTGGCACCAACTTCACAAGTACCAGCCCCAATAGAATTAATATTATTTTATACTTTTCAGTGCACCAACTAATAAAGTCGGTCCAATTTTTTGTAAAAAATATTTATTTCACACTTTTGAGTGTAACAGTAGTCACCAAAATCGTTGAACGTTCACTAATACCAATGAAGATAGTACTTATTCTATTACCCACGTATATTCCTTGCTTGTAGTCGTTATTATTGAGATCTCAGAACATCGCTGCGGAAATACGCTTGAATATTTTAGTTGTTACCATTTTAACACCGATTTTACTCGAAAACCGTAACTCTAAGGGAAAAATGTTCAATATAAATGTTGCTACAAATAATTATGTCTTTCATGTACTGCAAACAGATTTTCAATTTTCGACAGAAATCGCCCTCTCCACATAGCGAAAATAGGTATATTTGAGAATTTAAAATGTCTCTATGTCGAAAACCGTTACTCTTTTGAAAAAATGTTCCATTTAAACGTTTCCGGATATTGTCCTATCTGTAATTATATCAACGCAGATTTTCAATTTTCGACAAAATTTGCCCCCTCCACCCCCTTCGGGGGCGGTTTTCGGAGGGAACGCGATGTCGGATTCCCGTTTTTATGAATATGGGACCATTTCTCAATCCTCCTCTTTCAAATGAATCAAAAATCATCAAAATCGGAGTACGTTTACTATATGAAAGGCGCGCACAAACCAAAAAAAAAAAAAAAAAAAGCACACAATCGAATTGTATACCTCCTCCTTTTGGGAAGTCGGTCAAAAAGAATAGAGTTCGGATTTAACAATAAGAAACTCGTCTCGTTAGGCACGTACCTATAATATATAGGGTGGACCTCCAGGAACTTTATCGATCGATTGCGGAGAAACAATAATTAGAAAAACTATCTGAAAATTTGGTGACAGTCTAAGGTCTCAAGTTATTTGCTCTTCCGGTGGTACCGGAAGTAGATGACAACTCTGTAATTTTAAATAAAATGTGCATCATATTAATATAGTTTTAGATTCTACCTGTACCCAATTCTAAAAATATTTTATATATAATGTACTATTTAGAAGTCCAACCGTTTTTGACATATTTCATATAAATTTAATGTGAAAAATAAGTTTTGCAGGTCAAAATATATTTGTAACTTACATTTTTACAATTTGTAGTATTACATATTTACATTTTCATAATTAAATATGAAGACCAAAAGAGAAAAATAAAGAAAAATAAAAACTTGACTTTCAAAAACTGCAAATGACATTTATTTTCAAATTGAAACCCATATTTTTATAGTAACTTTATCATATTAAGCAACAAAACTAAGAGAATTTTTTTATACGTAAGGTTGTCTGTTCCGAAAATTAATTAATTTCGAAATAATGGTCAATTTAACATTTTTCTGAGTGAGAATGTGTTCAACTTTTCAGTTGTACCCTTAGAAGTTGGCTATGATTGCTTTAGAATGTAACCACAAATATCAACAAAACTCAAACAAGTATCACACAAATGTAAATACATACTATAGGATTTTTTGGTTTGCGAATTATTAAAAATGATCATGCCAGGATGTCAAAAACTGGTTTATTTCTATGTACTTTAGCATTTACGGTTCCAAAATTCTTGAAGTTTTATATATTTTTAACAGCCTTTGATGTTGTTTTCTCAAAAAAAAAGATTATTATTCACACATTACATGTATTTAGAATTATATGTAGAATCTAAAAACTATAATAAACAGGGCCTTCAATATAACAAAACCAAAATATAACCCAATGTTGAGATGGACAATTAGTCGCTGGAGTTTTAGACAACCACCCTGTAAAGTAGTAGAAGGCGTTTTCCATTTTGGAGGAAACTCTTGTTACATCAATGAATGTACGTGTGTGTGTGTGTGTGTTTTCGAAGGAGATGGAAGAAAAGTCACATCAAGAGAATGACGAGAGCCTGGCTGGCTAGACCGTCTAAAAAAGCAGATGAAGTTGATGATTGAGTAGAATCGTTATATAGAGGTAACAAGCGCGCAGGTCATCGATCCAGCGAATAATAATAAGTAACATGCGATTCATTCAACCTTGCACATTCAATGATGCCCTATCAATTTTCTCTTCAGCATAAATCAGTATCAACCAATTAAGATTGCAGAAATACGAAACATTGTTATAGTCATGAGTAGAAGACGTGAATATATTCGCTATATTATAAGATTTTCAAGTGAATTGAAACATTGTATATATTTTACTTTAATAACATATTATAGGCTCCGTGGAATATTCATGAGATTTATTGAATTACGGATCGTAACTATGCACGGATTCTAATAAATCGATATTATTATTTACTTGATTTATATCCTCTTCGTATAGAGGAAGACATTATATATAACCAAAACTGTGTCAACCGATTTCTTTCTGGATTAGCTATGTGAGAAATCCGTTGTAAACCACTGAAATAGAACATAATTTGTTTCTATGATTTTTTTTATTTTTAATTGCCAAATACAATATAATGAACGTGCAGATACATATTTAATATTGCACTCAATGATAGTCCTGAGAGCGTGGGTACGTAGAAAAAATGCCACAATATACACTTAATATTTTTATAACCATATAAAATAATAATTAAACATAAAAAAAAATATCTCAGAGAAAAAACAATCGGTCCTTATACGTCAATAGAAATATATATTCTAAAACTTATCCAGAAAATAATATAGCCCAGTGTAAACTATAAATAATAATTCTGTACTAAGCCCTTCGCAGAAAAAGAAAACGAAAAAATGTTCCTAAACTTATCATTAATAGGTACATCTTAAATGTTCATTTATTTTATTTCTACAACTTTTTATTTTCCATTTTCCAAAACCTGTATAAGAATTTTTTTTATTATTATTTTAATATCAGCAGTAGCAACCCCTCGAGCAACCCTAGTTGTAATCCTTTTAATGGTTGAATCTCTATCTGAAATTTCTTTCATTTATTATCATTTATTATTATCATTACTTTTTCTTTTGAAAATGCTTTTATTTACCTTCAATAGTAGTAGTTTATTCCTTGTGTTTGTCTGAATATTATTAAACATAAATATTTTTCTTATATTAATAACATTTCATTCAGTGAGCTGTTAGTTTTGATTGGATTTATTAATATAACAGAAATTCTCTGATGTACGAATAGATGCATGTACGCAGAATCATATTTCCAATTGATCGGCATCATTAAAAGGACTATGAGTAGATTTTATCTAAGTTTGCACAATTTGTAGAGAACCGATTTTTTCCCACAAAACTAACATAGTGCGAATAGTAGAGCAGATTTTACAATGTCGAAACTTTTGTGTAGTAAAATTAAAAACGAGATTATTTCCAGTGATTCTTATGATAATTTTTCAACAAAAATCAAGGGATTCCTAGAATGCATCAGATGTGCGAGGAAGATTAGTGAGTTGAGAAATTTAAGATTCTAGTCCTTATTAGTTAAATATCTTCCATCATTTCAAAACTGAAATGCAATATTTTCTAAGGACGAAGAGTTTTTCAAGATTTGAAAATGCTGTTGACCAATTACTAAGAGGTCTATTTCAGGGTATATAATTCAGATTACTGAAAAAGTCAGAAGTAATCTACTTGTTAAGCAATGAGAGTCCAAGATATGAAGGAAGTATTAGGTACCTACTTATATGACGACAGGAGATTTTAGACACCAAATTCAAACAATATAAATATTTTTTAAATAAAATTGGACCGACTTTATTAGCAGGAGCACTGAAAAATACAAAATAATATTATATTATTGGTGCTGGTACTTTTGATGTTGTGCATTTAGATTGAAAAGTTTTGGCACCAACTGCATAAATACCAGCACCAACAGAATTAATATTATTATAAGTCGGTCCATTTTTTTGTAAAAAAAATATTTCACACTTTTGAATGTTGAAATTCACGTATATTCTTTGCTTGTACCTGTTACGAATATTATTAGGAGATCCCAAAACATCGCGGCGGAAATACTTTACTTTACTTTATTTACTTGTTGCTATGGTTAATAAGGCACTCACAGTATAAACAGCCGACTGAATTAACGTAAAGGGATCGAAAATCAGATCAGTTTGGTTTAAATTTTTTTGGGACTTGCTTCAACTTATATAGTATAGTAAATGATGCATGAAATCTGCTTATATCTAATAATATACTAAAATAAACTAATAAGTCAGTGGGCTTTTTTGAGACACCCTGTATAAGTTAAAATTATGTTACTGAAAAGGTGAAATGAAACCCTACAACTTATGTATTCAATATTTTTTTGGAATATTGAAAATAAATAAGTTACGGTGGGGGAGCGGACTTTTAGTCCTCACTGTGTAATTTTACTTATATCTAGCGACTTTTGAAATATAGCGGCAGCAATCTTGAATTTTCTATCTGTTTTATTTCGGAAACATTATATTTCTTTACATTTAACATTTTTATATATTTAATGTGAATCATCTAATAGAGGCATTATGTTATAATTTCTTTTGATGAACTGGAAGATTAACCGACTTTCCCCAATGTCATAGTTATCTACTATTATTCTGGACTGCAAGATATAGATTTGATATCTATAATAATTTTTCTCATTCATAGAAATATAATCGTGTTTGTGAGCCACTGGTCTCGGCGTATACTGTTTTATTTCGATCAAAGCGAATTAATGTGGTTTATTTTTCCTGTTCTGAATGGAGCAGAATCTCGTAAGCAGCGCTAAAATATCCCTCTTGCACAAGACTCCATGTATAGCCTTAATCAGCATTCTAATGTCTTTTCAACTCGATGGCGGTACTTGGTATTTGTGTGAACTTTAATGTCCTTCGAAGATCTAGTCGCACATAAAGCGGCTAACGAGATGGCATAAAAGCAACTGAGTCGATTCTCTTTCTCCTACTACTACCTACTGGTACTGTCCAGGGCCGGAGAGAGAACAGCTTTCAAAATATTCTGCATCACTATATACGTGTGTGGAAGTTTTGCCTTTTGGAAATAGGACTTTTATTACGAAAAACAAGCAAAAAGCATTCTGATAAAAATGGACTAATTCTATCAAGGTCGTTATAAAAATAATTTTATGGGCTTTTTAGGATTCTGTACCAAGTTGGTGAAAGCGGAACCCTATTAGTGAGACTCAGCTGTCCGTCCATCCGTTTGTCAGTGGGCTCTATCTCCTAAACAGTAGAAAGTAGAAAGCTGAAATTTTCAGAGAATATGTATTTTCATTGCCGCTACAACAGGAAGTACTAACAGCCGAATTGATAGTCCGTCTTTATCTTAAGTGCTGCGGAAGCCTTCATTGAGGGTTTCTCGAATTATAAAGGGAGCCTCATTTCAGAGTCAAAAATCTCAACGCTTCCTTCCAAAAGATATTTACTAAGGATTTTTGTAACTTTGTAATGTCAATATCGTTAATAACCAAATAGATTAGGACCCGTGTTCCGTTCATTTCTCATTTGTGAGGTTATTTGTTAGTTGAAAATTGATTTTTATAATTTAAACAGTAGAAAAATGTATATGGACAGCTTAGTAGGACGCTAAAATGGTATGAGAGTGCCGAAGGAAGCTCAGTGAGCTAGGCAAGACCAACAGGATCTACTTAGTCTGGGTTCCCGGCCACTCGGGAATCAAAGGCAACGAGGAGGCCAACACACTTGCCAGGAAAGGAGCACAAACTCCATTTAATGGCCCAGAACCCTTCTGTGGCACAGATAAAAGCACCTACAAGAAGGAGTTTCTGGAGAAGGAAAAAACCGTAAGAGAAACACTCTTACGCAAACAGTGCCTTGGACTAGCAACCTGCAGTAGTGAGAGAGAGAAGTATCCTCCTTGAAGCCAACCCAGATATTGGAGTTCATTAGAACTCTGGAACTGGAAGGCGAGTTGTAGACCGCGTATAGGCGAGTGCAACTCAGGTGGGGGGCACAATAGACCTTATGGTCGCAGTGCAATGTAACCCCCTCTTAAATCTAATCTAATCTAATCTAGTAGGACGCTAAAATTTTGGAAACTCGAGTGACAATTCTTGACACTGATGCTTGGCTGTAATCACGCAAATCACCACTAACCACATATGAGAATAGATTACACATACTTAATTATGTGATATAAATACAACATTGAAAATCTACAAACATGAAAACTGCATGTTGCATCATAGAACCGTAACTGCATAACTGCAAGGGCGAAACAGACAGACCTTAATTGGGCATTGACCATAAGTACTATTTTTTCCACAAGTTCAAAACGTTCTGTTAGAGGTTATGATCAGAGACAATTTGTTTTGTTATTATACCTTCTCTCTGGTTTGAGGTTTGGTTGGCTCCCTCAAGGAACCTCGAGAGCTTCCTTGAGATAAGGAGCCATTAAGGTTCCTTATTTGATGAAGGAATGTTTATGAAACGAGAAATAAAGAACAAGGAATACCCATTCCTCAAGGAAGCTCTATGAATACGGTTGTAAATCCATTCATCCGTATATCCGTCAGAATGGTACGAAACGATGCGTATGCGAGTTCGACTCACACTTGGACGATTTTTCTTTAATATTTTCCTTCCAAACACTTCACTTTATACTTGTGTTCCTTATTTGATCTAGTCAGTAGTGGCTGACGTCATCAACTGACACCGTAATACTCTTCCGTTCCAAAACATAACTTAAGAATTTCCCAGGAGCTTCTTAATTAAATTATTTTTTTTAATATTTGGAATTACCGCCGCAACACAACACGACATAGGTATATAGCTCCAATTGATGACGTCATTTCATACTGGTCAATATACTGGATTGAATTGAAAGACACTGGGAATTATTTAAAATAGAATAACCAATTATTTTAATGTTAAATATTTAGATAAAGTGATCAAATTTTAATGCTTTAGGCGTAATAAGCATCATATATATTATTTCTTGGACTAATTTTATAATTTGTCTATGATTATATTGTATTTGGAGTACCAATACCTGAAGTTACTCATCAAATAAATAACAAAATACAATTGATTAAAGAGGAATTATTGATGAAAAAGTCAAAATAAAATGGATAATATTTTATAGCTTACCACAGTTAGAATTCATGGCTGGTATCTCTTACCTGTAATGAAAATATAAAAATAAATTAAGTGAGTATTAGAACAGGTATTGATAAATAAGAACTATTTTCCCTGAAGTTGAATGCCCAACATGTTTCTTCATTGTAACCCCTCTCCCATAACTTAAAATCTAGTAAGTATTACTATTCACGAGATAATTATGTCTGAAAAACATTATTTTTACCACTGAAGACGTTGTTGAAAATCGGTAGGTTAGGTTAGGTTAGGTATATATAGAGAAAAACAAAAAATCATCAAATTTAGAGTTGATATTGTTCATACAGAAGACAAATTTATTAACGCAGCTACTTTCAAAAATTATGTAAGTGTTACGATCAGAGTCATGAATACGCAAAATGATGTAAATGGCAGGCCATATACGTCAAATCCCATGCACGTTGGCCGCTCACCTCATTCACTCATATTGAAATAGACCATGGCAGCTGAAAAAACATGGTTGCTGAGTTAAAAATATATGCATAAAGAAATTATAATGTTATTATTAAAACTTCGATCAAATTCAACTACTTGGAAAAAATTGTTTCTAAGCCTGTTTTGCACTCTCATTTTAATTCTCCACCTCCACTACTTTTACGGTTGGTTTTGGGGAAAAAATAACATTTTAAAAAGATCAATATGACCCATGTATCAGCACTCCTCACTTCCACAAATATGAAAATCGGTGTACGTTTACACGTAAAAAAACGTGAAAAAAGCAAACATACAATCGAATTGTATATATACCGCCTCCGACTGGCAAGTCGGTCAATAAAATAAACCAACAATACTGTAGGCAATCGTAAAGTAGCTAGCTTCCAATTCTAATCTTATTCGATAAAGATAAGTACAATTTTGTTATAGTGTGGTTCCGTCATCAGCTTTAAGAATAATTTCTGCATGTACCAGATAGACAGAGCAGTCATAAAAATGCTAATAAATCATTGTCTCCTAGCATGTCATTGGCTATTACTCTCTTCGCTCCGTATAAAAACCAGCATTAAGCCAGACAACAATAAAATCCAGGAAAATACACGCCTGCTTTATCTGCAACGATATAAGATGGAGGACAAAAAGGACAAATAGTCATTTTGCAGATTGAGACTTCAAAGCGCTCTTAAACATAAAGTTCCTTCAATAAAAATTGATGCATGGGTGCTTCCAGATTAGTTCTTGTTTGTTTTACCCTTCTTCCTATATTCGAAAAATGGATCCAGAAAGCTGCCCGAACGGTCTCTAAAGTATAAGCGAATAAGAATCGACAGAAACAATGAAACTTCGATAACTGAACAGCAGCAATAAATGCTTCCCGAGGCTTTGAAATACTTTTCAATATAAGTCGTCCATCTCTTTACCGTCGAATGATGACAACCATATTCCTCGTTTTCAGTTTTCCTATAAGTTTCCATTGTCAGATTGAGCATTTCAGAAAACAGCTGCCAATACAAAGTATCGTTTAAAAGTTGTCTCGAACATCTAGACAAAATCGAACGTGATTTTAGTGACATTTATTAGAAAAATAAATAAAGAATAAAACTTATAGAAGCTATAACAAATAAGTTCACCAAACGAATCAAAAGATGATATTGGCGAATACTGTATAATATACGAAATAAGGAGATCAATCTTCTATTATGAGTAAAGTGATAAATATTTTTTTTATTCTAACCCAGTTCTATGAGAGCTGCTACAAAATGGAATTCATGGAAGATTTTCATATTAAACAATAAGATGAAGACAATCAATTATATAATAGAAGATCCGAACCTAAATTGACCTTCACCGAGCTGATAATAAAATAAAACTTATTTAATAATAAAGTAAGTATATTAGAAAATATATTAAAAATGGATTGTCAAAAAAATCCTGGACAAAATATTTCTAATTATTAACGCAGACAACCTTATATCATCGTGTTCGCAATAAAACAGCGCTTATGGTGATATAATTCTATTATCATAACAAGTGAAAGTAACTGGCATCGACATACCTGTTTATACCTGGCAGCCTAGTAGTTTATCCAGGTAAATTATAGACAACCCTACGTCTGCACATTCTACACACAAGTCCAGTATACAATTTTCTTATTAACTTGATATTGCAACATTTAATGAAAAATCTTTTTTTTTTAATAATTAAAAATATTTTGTCCAGGATTTTTTTTGATAATCCATTTGTAATATATTTTCTAATATATATAATTAATAAAAAATAAGTTTTATTCTATTATCAGCTTGGTGAAGGTCAATTTAGGTTCGGATCTTAGACTAATACATCTTCTTGTGTCTCACTCTCTGAGTGTTGGCGACATCTCGCGTATAATTGTGAAAAATATATGGGACCTACATTTTATCGCTGGTTCCTACCTAATGGCCCGAAATGGCCACATCGTTCGTGAAAAATCTTCACGCCTTAGCCGCAATTGAACCAGGAGCCCAATTTTTTAAACTGAAACTGAAGAGACGATTTTTGACAGTTTCCAAAGCAGCATTTATCTTGACATTATCAGTAGAACTCACAGAAAATATATCATAAAACTGAATGATCAACTTAGTCATGGATAGATTAGGTATTCTTAGTTACATTAGTTACATGAATTTCGATATTTTTCTAGCCTTCGGAAATGTCTGGGATAATCGCTAGCTTCCATGCTGTCGATGTCAATACCGTAAGGCAGACCTGATAATTGTAGATATAATAGAGGGACTAGATTTCGATTCGGGAATATTTCCGTATTTCAAAACCGTAAAGGGGAAAACGCTTCCCAGAATTGAGCTCCGAGACTCAGTGCGTTGGCTTCCGATATGCAAAATACCACGCCACGGTTAAGATAAATTACATAAGACAATGCTACTTAGAAAGCCATAAATGTTGATAAACATGAATAAATTAATTAAAAAAACTAGGAGCAACTTTATGAGATGTTTTAGTAGAAAGTATGAAATAACAGATGATCTAGGAATCATAAGATTTTGAAGTTAATGCAATAGCCTTCTATACCTGACACATTGTCTTTTTGAATCTCTATGATTCCTACATTGTGTCGTCATTTCATAATTTTTAGCGCAACATCTTTTGAAGTTTCTTTTCCTAGTTTTTTGGAAAAATTATTTATTTCACAATATTTAATGATGGCAGCGTATAACTCACAAATAACTAATTTTCAAGCCTCTTATCAATAAACTCACTACTCAAATATTTCATACCAAGTTATTATTTTCTGAAAATACCGACAAGAAACAATATTTTATAAATTATGTGGACTCTACAAAATAAGAAATGCGGCTAAGTGAGAATCGAACTCTCATACTGTCTGCCCATTATTGTTCATGACATACCGCCCGCATACTGACAAACGTACGGACGGATTTAGTATTTGTTTTTATAGTGACAATACAAATACACATTCAGTGAAAATCTCAACTATATACTTATTACGGCTCATAATATTCATCCTGCTGACAGACGAACGGACAGCGGAGCCTAAATCTCGCTTGTCATGGAGCAATGCAACGGTCAGAGTGTTGCCGATGCTAATCTTGCACGTCGTTTGACATTTTGCAAGTCTCTCGCCTCTTGCTATTGAAACATGGCCGCCAACCCACAAAAGAATATTGAACCGGTGGCCGCCGCGCGCTTATTAAAATTATTCTAAAATGACCGATGCGGCGGTTCAATGGCAATTTTTCTAACCTCAAATATCTTTATTTGTCTTTCTGTTCATTACCCGTTTGTATTTTGTGTTGATGACCATTATTTTTTTTATCCGTTTCACACCCAAAAACACTGGACCACAATGAAAATAAACCAAAATGCTAAAGCTATCCCAAATGTGTCAAATGACAACCCTGAATCCTGACTGACAAGGTGACAAGTCACATCTGGTGTGTTGGTAAACCAAAAGTAACTAAATTTCTCCCTAGAATTGCAACCTTTCACGCAATAGAAATGGCACCAAACCGATATGCAGCAATGGCAAGGACTTGCACAATTCGATCAGCTGGGCATCAACTGCGCATGCCTGTGTGCAAGACATATTGTGTCTTGTATGGCGTTGCATGTTCTAATGCTTCATGTCATGCGGGCTTTAGTAGTTTTCACCATTTTGGTATGGAACACTGAAAAATAGAGAACCTTGAAAAAATAGTTCGATGCATCCTGCTTCTCAGTAACTAGCTTACTGTGAGATCATTATCTCATTATTTCGCGGATCACTGTGGACTTGTAACAGGTTAGACAGGAGTTGTGATCATACAAAAAGGTCTTTAAACATAAATCAGAGTATTGATCAGAAAGCATTTGCATTCATAACTTTTGTATTGATACACGTCATTATTGTGCTAATATCTAGAACTACCACCACAAGTCTCCGAAATAAGTATGACAATTTGTTCACTTTCTCAGAGCCTTAGCTACAAAAATGTGAGATTATTTGAGAAATTTCTAAGTACAGCAGTTTCAAGAAATTATGTAATCTATAATAAGAACATTATAACATTTGAATGTTTGGGATTTTTTTTCTAACATTCGAAGGGCTTTTGCGAGGGATACGCTTGATAAAACTCTGAAAATTTCAATTTGGGACCATCACCATCTTTTAGCAATCCTCTTGCAAACAAATCCATCAGCATAATCTGTGCAATTTAGTATGAGTAACAAGAAAAAAAACAAATATGGTCAAATAAATGTCAATCTAGGTCTTTTTTATTTTTCTGGAAAAATGTTTTTCGTTTGATATTATCTATAGAGCTCTAAAATTTTAAAATTAGAAGTGGGTAATCATAATTGATTTTGATTAATTGTTGAACAGGGTCGAACGGTGGTGACCAAGTCATTTTCAATTTTACGTATTGTGAGGTCAGCTTCTCGATTATCTAGATACTTATGTGTATAACAGTTGGAATCTTCTAGAATCGAAATCATTACAATATTTTTTTACAAGAACCTTAAAAATTGAATATAAGAGTTATTGCTTGTCACTTGCCGAGGATGTAACAGTCGATACATTCCGTGTTACTCATTACATTTTTCCCGCTTCTAGTAATGTAAATAATAATTATTTTCCTAGGAATGTAAATGACAGTATTTAGATTCCGTCGTCTAGGACACGAAGGATATTTGTCATTTTTTACCGACGAACCCAAACGAAGGAGGTATACAATTCGATTGTCTTATATAGTACATCTACTCCGAGAAATGGTCCCATGTTCATAAAAACTCATATCCGAAATCTTCTTTCCTCCGAAAACCGTCCCTGAAGGAGATGAAGATGCAAATTTTTTTGAACAGTGAAAATCCGAGATGGCAGAATTAAAGGTAAGAAAATATCCGGAAACTTTTAAATTGATTTTTTTTCAAAAGTGCTACGGCTTTCGGTTTTCTAATAAAATATGTGTATGTGTATTTTCGCTACGTGGAGGGAACAATTTCTTTCGAAAATTGAAAATCTGAGGCAACCAAATTAATGACCAGATTATTTGTAGCAACATTTATATTGAACATATTTTTTATAGAGTTTCGGTCTTCGAGTTACAGCAATGGTAAAGTTTATAATATGGGTATTACCGCGACGATGTTCTTAGATTTCTGAATAATAGCAAATACAAGCAAATTGGACAGACGTTATCAGTTGGTCCCTGAAAAGTACAAAATAATAATTCTATTGGCGCTGGTGCTTGTGAAGTTGGTGCCAAAAGTTTTCAATCTAACTATAACTGTACAACTTAAAAATTACTGACACCAATAGAACTAATATTATTTTATACTTTTCAACCAACCAACTAATAAGGTCTGTCCATTTTTATGTAAAAAATATTTATTATGTTTTGTATCTGAGCATGTAAGAATTATTTACATTACCGGCAGTGGGAAATATTATTTTTCAGTACCCACTTGCCTTGAATGTTAACATGTCTTTACATTCCTTGTTACTTAAATAACTATTATCTACTCCTATTAAATTATATTTTCATTAATCAATTGCTTTTGAGCAATTAATAGTATTCATAAACAAACAGCGTGAGTTATGATAACTCACGCTGTTTGTTTATGTCAGTTTTATTGTTTTAGTCGTAGATAAATTCAAGTTGCCGTAGTTGTAACTTGATCTACATTACCGTTCGTTAAATAAAATAGGTACTATTAATTTTCATAATAGTTATTGGATTATGAATGAAGTAGGCAGGTTGTTTTCTATTTCATATTATTCATACATCCGAGGTAATGTGAGCTAACGAAGTGTACCTGAAAAAAAAAGTACAGGACAAAGGCGAACGATTCCACATTGATCTACATTGCTGGAATTTCCATGAGGTACCTCTACCTACTTCCGAGCTATCTGCGCTACCGAGTGCTGAATTGAAAAATAAATAAAATGAGAAAGGCAAATCGGTTTGGTGCTCTGAGATTTTATAGTGTTTGAAGTAAGCCATTTTAGAGGGAAGCCAGAGAAAAGGACGCTTAACAGTTCGATTCGACATGCCAGACACAATCATAAATCCGCCTCTGGCTCGGCATCCGATTACCAGACTTTCCGATTTAGACATTCTTGGATAGAGCAGATTTAATTAAAATGCTAATTTTATTAGTCTGCCAAAAATGCCACTCGAATGATATCTATTATTTCGGTCGGAAAGAGCTTTGTCCATCCGATGACACCGAAATTTAATAAACTAATGGCCATTTGTTAGAATTATTAATTTGGCGAGCAAAAGGGATACGCGTTGAATATGCCATATACATAACACATATATAGATTTCGGAGGATTGGTTAAATGGAATTCGTTTGACGAATTCATGTATTCAATACGAGGAATCGATAGATATTGACCTGGTTGTATGTTAAACTGGAATTAGGATTAATTTGTTCCATCGAAATGACGGTTCCAGTTATACTGTTTGCATTGAAACTGATCGTCATAATTAAAACTATCAAATATTATTTGCTAAAACTCAACATCCGATCAAAGCTTGATCAGGTTTCAAATAAATATTTTTTCTATACCCACAAATATCAAACCTAATGGTCTCAAACGAATCCAAGCGAACATAAAAATCGTATGAACAGGCTGTGTGACCATTCATTTTTTTTCAGCGTGACGAGACAAACACCAATGATGATCATATAGCAGGAGCTGAAAAACTGATTCGCAGTGTGCATGGATATGGGAAACATGTACATACATAAAATTCAATAAAAATGATTAATTGGAAACAATTAACTTAACTATAAGTTGGTACAATGAGATCTATTCAATATATAAAATAGTCTACGTATTGATTCAAGAAAGCCCTATTCTTATATAGTGAATAATTAAATATTCTATATATAAATAAATATTTTATCGAAAATTTCTATGACAAGAGATGTGACAAAGAGAAGTAAGGAGTTATGAATTGAAAAGCAAACAATTTGAAAAGACCTTGGTTCGATTCCCTATAGAAGTTCTTGGTTAGAGTAAATATAAAAAACATTGAGAAACATCATTTTTCTATTAAATACGTTCAAAACGCGTTAGTGGTGTTGAAAAGTTCTGAACTAATTCGGTGGTGATAGAATCCCGAACTACATTCTAATTCTGAACAAGTTCTGAATTAGTTCGCAGCTGACTTCGCGACCATGCGATCATCAAACTGATCTACTGAACACACCCAATGTTTATGAATCAACAATAATAAACACAAAATTACCACATTAAACATCAACACTTTATTTCGTCAAACCCGACAATGGTTTTGCCCCTGTTTAACCCCTGAAGATGCCAACCTTGTTGGCGGAACAATTGTCGGGTTGGACAAAATAAAGTGTTAGTGTTCAGTGTGGTAAATCTGTGTTTATTATTTTTGATTCTATCTACGCCAACGGTTCCAGAGAGTATTTACAATGTTTATGAGATGAAAACTAATCCCAGCTGAATCTAGCAACGACACGTTCTCATTTTCAATAACTTACTGCGACTGCTTTTTTTAATAGCTCGGTATTGAAGGTGGTAGAACCATAGGAGGAGGTCAGAAAAAATCCAGATTGAATTTGATTTACATATTCTAAAATCTCCAGACTCCAAAACTAAAGTTTTTGAATATTCCTCCAATTTCATGGCCTCTTTTGTTCTCCTAATAGAAATAAATCTAATTATATCTTGAGAAACGCTTTGCATATGTCTAGGTATTAACTCAAGTACATAAAACGAAAATTTATTTCGTCGCATAATAAGTTGAGGATTATTGATATTTTCAAACTTATGTTGTTCTTCCTAATATGATTCAGATGTAAACGATAGGAAAAGTATACAATTTGTGTGCTTGTTTTTTTCTGTATATTTTTATGTATAGTTTGCATAGTAAACGTGCACTGATTCTGATGATTATTATTTTTTGTATTTGAATGAGGGCCATTAAAAGATGGTTTCATATTCAACTTAGAAAAGGAAAAAAACTGCTCTACTTTTGAATGATAGCGAAGTAGAATATTATTGTTGGCGTAAATCAAAAGTTTATTCCTTGTTATTGAAAAAAATTAAAACATTTAAAATTCAAAATACATGTCAACCATCTTTTGATTTCTACCAATTTATATAAATAAAGAATCATTCTCTAAGAAACAAAAATATGGAAATCAGTTTAGATTATTTGCAGAAGTGTAATTATGTACCATACCTTTTAACATAAAATCCAAAACCATGGTTTTGCCAAATATATATATATATATATATATATATATATATATATATATATTTATATAAAATTAATTATATTATTATTATATTATTATATTATTATTATTTATATAAAATTAACCATATATATATATATATATATATATATATATATATATATATATATATATATATATAACAATGGAGATGCTCTACACCTTTGTGCTTTTATTTAGTTGGACACAACCACCACTAGAAACGGATCACGTGATTTCAAGCTTGTTAGCTTTCATCAGCGCCACATAAGTGGAAGCTGTATCCAACTAAACAAAAGCAACTGGAAGATAGTCGGAATTTACCAGACCAGATCTACCAGCGGGACACACTTCGCGCCACCTAGGTATCGAGAGCCTAATTACGTTTAGCGTAAGGATATATGTAAATTGAAGATTTCTATTTCATAAATGAAAGAATATATAATATATAACAATGGAGATGCTCTACACCTTTGTGCTTTTATGTGGCGCTGATGAAAGCTAACAAGCTTGAAATCACGTGATCCGCTTCTAGTGGTGGTTGTGTCCAACTAAATAAAAGCACAAAGGTGTAGAGCATCTCCATTGTTATATATTATACATTCTTTCATTTATGAAATAGAAATCTTCAATTTACATATATCCTTACGCTAAACGTAATTAGGCTCTCGATACCTAGGTGGCGCGAAGTGTGTCCCGCTGGTAGGTCTGGTCTGGTAAATTCCGACTATCTTCCAGTTGCTTTTGTTTAGTTGGATACAGCTTCCACTTATGTGGCGCAGATGAAAGCTAACAAGCTTGAAATCACGTGATCCGCTTCTAGTGGTGGTTGTGTCCAACTAAATAAAAGCACAAAGGTGTAGAGCATCTCCATTGTTATATATTATATATTCTTTCATTTATGAAATAGAAATCTTCAATTTACATATATCCTTACGCTAAACGTAATTAGGCTCTCGATACCTAGGTGGCGCGAAGTGTGTCCCGCTGGTAGATCTGGTATGGTAAATTCCGACTATCTTCCAGTTGCTTTTGTTTAGTTGGATACAGCTTCCACTTATGTGGCGCTGATGAAAGCTAACAAGCTTGAAATCACGTGATCCGCTTCTAGTGGTGGTTGTGTCCATCTAAATAAAAGCACAAAGGTGTAGAGCATCTCCATTGTTATATATTATATATTCTTTCATTTATGAAATAGAAATCTTCAATGTATATATATATATATATTATACACAAAAGTGTTCTCATGTTGATGTCTATTTCATGTTTCCCTTTTTTATCTATAGTTACTCCTAGGTATTGGAAATGATCTACTTGCTGTATATGGTCTCCATCCCTATATTTGGCTTTTCAATTTTGCCTTTTATCATCATGAATTTATTCTTAGACCCTTTTCTATGATATATTGCAATTTATTTGCGAGTCTTTTTCACTTTCGGCCAGTACTACCACTTCGTCTGTAAATGCTACTTCACGTATTGTTATTCTTTCTAGCCGCATGTGTCTTATCTTTTATATGATAAACAATAGTTTTTTTTAAATAAGTAAATTTACTCCAATCTCTAGAAAATTATAGTTTTCACCAAATGTAATAGAATAAAATATTGTAAGAGAGTCGGTGGAGTTTTTGCCGCTTCTAAACTTAAATAAGTCATTGTTTAGTGTTCAAAAGTCATATAAGCATATAAATAGAGCAGGTATTGGGTAGGTATTGAACAGCAGGCGAGGCACGGCAGCTGCTTGTTATCATATTCAAACAAAATCTTCGCCTGCCTTAAAGCTTGACAGACTCGCTCTCCCTCCATAGCATGTAAGTGATTCTAACATTGTGAAAATGAGAAGCAAAAGGGGATTTAATATTGTCTTTCCAAACTTTAATATTTCCATCACGTCCGAGAAAAAACTAAATCGTAAGACACTTCAGCAACATTCTATGCTCAGGCAATCAATCACTGCTCAAAAGTTCCTGGGCGCTATTATTATTTTTTCCATGTATTTCAAGTAGCTCGAAATTGATTTCCAACCACGCTAATTTCCGCTTTCCGTTTATCCTCATCCGTCTCTGAGTGGATGTGTCTGTGAAAGATGGTCTAGGAAAACCTTTCTCTCACATTTCACCAATTTTCTTATTTGTTTAAATCTCTTCTGGTCTTAATTTCTATCAGGGTTACAAGTAGTGGTAGCTTTAAAGTTGTGCTAGAGGTCTGAGGTCACGAGAACTTGCTAAGGCGTCATCAACGATAATGGTTGTGTCCACAGCAGTGTCTGATTACCAATCGCGAGGTAATCAGTAATCAGAAAATTGATGTCTTTAATATGACAGCTATCAGTAGGTAAACAAGTGAGCTAAACGATGCATCAGTAATCAGTGATATCCACAAGAGTATAATTAGAGATTATTGATTACTAAGCGATTTGTAGTCACTTACAGCTTGTGAACACGACCATTGTTCCTAAAGTAAGTCATTTTTTTTGTAGAATTCTACGAAATGACATAAATATATACATATCACAAAAATAGCTACTATAAAATAAATTGGAATCTGTCACATGGGAGAAGCTTTAAAATCACAGTGGACTTGGACTGGGTAATATTCAAAAGTAGGTTATTGTTTGACGTCTATTTTATGATTAAAATCAGATGGTTGTTCATCCTTCCAAATATTGATATAAATAAAAAAAGATCAAGAACTTGTATTTTGATTGGCTTGGTTAGTTGTCTGAATGGAAACAGAATAAGCGTTGACCAAATATAATGTATCTATTCCACAATTATTGGTACATTTGAATGTTGGGCTAGTTTTGATTGGTTTCAATAAAGAAAACGCTTGTCATGTTTTTAATCTCGAAAACAACATCTATGACATGGCCGTGTTCTCAGCAGCACAGAAGTCGGAGAACGCTGAAGTTTTTGAAATATCTCGCAAATGATCTCATCTTCAATTTCACCATATCATTTTTTTATTCAGATAAAACAAGCGCCCTTCGGAGGGTATTTTCAGGAAGAATGTAACAAGATGGATTTCTAAAATTCCTCTAGGATCTTGGAAGGAAATAATCTGAATTCTAGATATTACTTATTTGATAAGGAAATTTCGAATCGAATCACTGAATTGATAAATGTTTAACCAAATACAAGAAATGTTGAGGTTTAAGGCCTCTCTCCATGCAGTTAGTTAAAATGTCAGAATCCAATGGCGTTATTGTTTTGGCTTTATTCCAATTACAGTTTAATATACTTTTGGAAATGTTCCGCAAACTTTTCAGCTTGCACCCGGAATCTCTGCACACCCTTTTATTTAGTAACGGAAATGGGTGAGGGGTCACCGAGAAAGTTATGTCAGTTTCACACTCGAACCTTCAAAGTTTTCAGTGGAATACAAATATTGAGTTGAACGCTATTAGCAGCTCCAAGCTCTAAGGCAATTATATGAGAATTATTTTATTTTTGGTAATATCCATCTATGGTATATTTAAGTAAACATATACCAGTTATATGATAAGTGGATGAGAATACCGGATTTTTAAATTTTTGTTTAATTTTAAAAGCGAACTTGGTTAGAACCAGTTGATCTCCTGTCATAGTTGGTATTATATATTATACTGTCACTTTCATTTGATTTGATCAAGAATACTAGATACGACAGGCTTCTCTAGGTAGTCAAATCAGATCACAGAAGTTGCAGATCAAAGGCGTTCCTTGCTGAAGGTAATCTATCGTGAATATTACTATGTTAATTATTTGGCAAGATATATATCTATTACCAAAAGTATTTACAATGTTTTATATTCTTCTAATAATGTGCTCAACATCGTGTCGTACCAAATGTGGTCAGTGGGAGATGCGTTCAGTGGGATATGCGGTAATCCCATTTTTCTTATCTCAAAATATCTTTATATTTAGCAATATCAGAGTCTATTATAGAAAGCTGATTTTGCATTAAGCCATTGCTCATTCGTTATTCATCGGAGAACAGTGATAAATGGAAATGTATCAACCTCCAGAAGTATTATATCGGGCGTACCACAAGGGTCTATCTCGGGGCCTTTGCTATTCATTATGTACACTGCCGATTTGCTAAACAAAACAGAACATACTTCTGTACAAAGTTTGGCTGATGATACTCAACTTCTTTATAGTTATCCACCATACGAGTATCACATAGCCGAATACAAGATTAATACAGATCTGGAGAATATACCTACGATCACTGTCTGATAAACATAACCTGAAGCTGAATGCAGCAAAGTCCGTGTATATATTATACTCTTTGGTAATAAACAGTCAAGACAACTTCCGGGGATAATCAATCAGAAGACAGGCAAAGATTTAGTTCCCTACAAAAAAAATGTGAAATCAGATGGTGTCTTAATTGATGATGATTCGAAATTCTGGAGCCAGGTTAAATCCATGACCAAAAGAGCATTTTGTATTTTGAAACTATTATATGCTAATAGATCAGTTCTGAATAAGAAGATGAAAATAATGCTCTCTGATACTCTCGTGCTTTCTTTCTTTAATTAGTGTTGCTATGTATAGGGCCCATTTCTAGATATGACACAAAAAAAATTCAGAGAGTAAAGAACTCTTGCTTCAGGTTCATCTTTGGATTGAGAAAATATGACCACATTTAAGAGAATCTTAAAAGTCTAAATTGGTTTTTGTTTTTTTTTCTGGAGTGTTAAGCGTCATATATATTTCTATATTCTCTTAGAACTTATTTTCTTAGTCGTATTTTTTCTTTTATGTAATACAGTGATTATTTCATAATTTGCACTAGGTTAAGTCTTTTGTATCCATAGTATGGTGGTGGTGTATATTCCGGTTAATGCCAGATATGTTAAAATGTATATTTGTAACTGTTGGAGGTTAAGTATAAGAATAGCAATCATGCTAAACTTCGCCTCTATTTAATTTTGTAAAATCATTTGATTAACCAAATAAAGACGATTATTATTATTATTCTATATTATTTAATTGTTTTTCAAGCGTTTTATATTTCTAAGATCATCCATATGTTCAAATTTTGTTTTGTAAACGATGCTTTTGAGGTATCCCCGGAGAAAATAATCTGATAGTGAAAAATCGGGGGATCTTGCTGGTTACACTGTTTTTGTGCGTCTTATCCTGACTATATATAAATAATCTCTTAGTTGACTTTTTAGTTTCACTCATATCATTTTAAAATTAATAATAAAATAAAAGGGTACCTTTCAGTATTTTGGAGGTCAAGGTACTTTTTGTACACAATGGGGGACTCTGGGGACTTCCAAAGGTAAAAATATGGTCAAATAGAGTCAAATTGAATAGTTGGATATAACCTACATAATGGTGTTGAAAAGATTTTCGTAAATCTCTTTTTCACGCAAGAACTGGCCACAATCTGTATGATTATGTTATTTTTCTCAGGAAATATTCCTTTTTTAGGAAGATTAACGTTATCCTTGTTATAAGTTATAGACCATATAATAGGTCAGCATTCACAACGTCCAGAAAAATGCGAAATACGAAAGGACAATTTGAGAACAACAGCTGAAAAAAAATGACTGGGCATTATGATTAATGCACTCATTAAACACTTGGTCCATAACATACATCTACATTTGATCCTCTTTTTAGAACCAGCCATATGCAGAAAGTTTTATTTATTTGGAATAATATATTTAACCATTTTTTTTATTTCATGATATAGTATAAAGTTCAATATAAAGTGCAAGTCGATTATTCACAAACATGTACAAGGATGCTGAAACATATAAGAAAAAAGACTAAGCTGAAAGTATACCATATTTCGCAGCGTTTGCGAAATAACAGGATTCAGTTGATTATCGATTGCAGTTTATACATCAGAAGTAACGTTACATCACCTCATAAAAATGCACTGAAAATTTATTATCTACAGTACACAACGGCGTCCAAGACATTTTTCAAACTCGTATAAGATAGAGTGTGCCTAAACAAAAACCGAAGCAGAGACGAATATTAGAAGCTGTAAAGAAGAAGCTCTGTATACTTTTTGTGGTGATAAATCTTTGGAATTAAAAACTTCACAAGCATTGTCTGTCATTTGATAAAAGTTTTACAATGACTACACAGGAGTTCGAGCTTGCTCATTTTTGACGGACACCCCAGACGGACGAGGTATACAATCCGACTGTATGCTTTTGTATGTACGTAGGTACTCCAATTTTGATAGGTAATTTGTTTTTCTTTTGAAAGGAGAGCCGAAGACCATATTAAGAAAATTAACAAAGCCAACTTTTTTCCCCTGACATTTTTGTTAGAAAATCAAAAATTTGAGAAAGCAAAGTCAAAGAAAGGACCATGTCCTGCTACATTGGAATTTGAAATAAAAAATAATGGTTCTCGATCTACAGCAATAGTTAAGTCTGAAATATGTGCTTCACCAATATTTTTGGAAATATATCAATATAAGTGAAAGTTCAAAGATTTTGAAGAGTAATGATAAACTCAAAAAAGTTCAGTAAAATTGTTATACAAAAATTAGGACGGAATTTATTAATAGGTTCACTGAAATAATATTAATTTTAGTAGTGAGGGTACTTTTGAAGTTGGTGCCAAAAGTATTACACTGCACAATTTTAAAATTACCAGCACGAGTAGAAATAGAATAATTTTGAAATTTTCAGTGCACCAACTAATGAAGTCGGTCCTAGTTGTAAAAAAAATATTATGGTGTCATATTAATTTCATGAATACTTTCAAAGATATCGTGTAATGTAATAACAATTCCATTGAAATTACAGTTGATGAAAAAATGCAATCATCTTAAGAAAACTGCACTGCACTGCACCAAAATGAAGAAAAAACAAAATATCAAAACTTCACCGAGGTACTCATCCAGTTATCTTGGAGGAAATATTCTCCAAGGATTTGCAACGCCCCGATGCCAGGAACGTTTAACTGCTTACACGAAATGAACGAACCCGCGAACGCCTTGTATTATCCTTGTCAAAGTTTCAACGCCATCTTTGAGAAAATGCGCGCCTTCCGCTTACTTCCGAGGCGAGATTAATATTTTTGGCGTTCGAAGAGCGCCTTTTCTTGCAGAAATTATTGCTTTGTTTGTTATTGGTTTTTCTACCTGCTAGATTTATGGTGGTTTTTCCACATATAAGCTATGATATTTTCTTCAGACGTCCGCTTTAAATACGACCAACAAAAATGAATCACATTCAAACAATCAAATATCTAATTCTAAATAGAAAAAACATATATCAAAAAGCAAAGAAATATGATTCAATATTTTCTCAGTAGGAAATTTAAGAAATGTAATATTCTTTGTAATTTTTTGTTTTCTTTGAATTTCTGACATAGGTAATTAAGGAAATAATAAAATAACAAATTATAAAACATTTAGACAACATCAACGTCCTTTTAAAGTTTTCATGTTAAGAAATTTCAAAGATTAAATATACCTAGTCTATTTTTTATGCTATAGTTTTGTTTTGGGACAGTGTCTTCATTTCTCATGACTATTGGCCAACGTTTTGAAGTTCTAGTATACTAAATATAGAGATGGGTCTAAATTCTAAAACTCATATATGTATAGTACGACCAGAAATCTAAAGAGGTTGTAAATTAATATAAGCCGACCATCCTCATTATCACCTATTGTTCAAAATATAGATAAGCAATAAAAGTGTTTGTCCCTTGAAGTATTTCCAGGTCCGGATTACGATTAACAGAATTTAGAGATTATGATCGAACAGTAGTGTATTTGGATGAAACTTGGTTCGATACATACGATTTTTAAAACAAAAGTTAGGTAGACTTATCTGACTTATCTGCCAAAATAAGCCGCGGTCTAATAAACGAAAACGCATTACGATAATTCACGCAGGAACCAAAAATGGTTTTATACTAAATTTGTTGTCTTTATCGGCAATGAATATTAACGACTCTTTAGTCGTTTATTATGATGATACTACAGCCAAATTACTTGAAGACTGGTTCCAAAATAAACTCGTATTAAATATTCCATCCAACAGTATTATCGTCATGGATAATGCTAGCTACCACAGTCGAAGACTTGATAAAGCAACATATGTTCAAATGACACCAAAGCCACTCTACAAGAATATATGTTAAATACTGATATGTACTATTGATAACTATTGATACAAAAGATATATTATTGTGATTCATTGTCAGAAAGCTTGGGCCATTCGATGTTCAGACCTCCTCCTTATCACTGTATGTTTAACCCAATTGAACATATATGGCATCAGCTTAAATCAGCCATTCGAACCTTAAGTTCATCTGTGGTAGGTCTTATTAAAAAAGAAACTGCAAACATTCCTGATAGCAGCTGGGCCAAGTGTGTCTCCCATATTAAAAAGGTGGAAAAGTCATATATCGATTTAGAAAAAATTCCCAAAGAAAAGTTTATTATCAATTTGGATGACAAAAGTGAAACTGATCTTCGTGAGTACTTTTGTTTATAATACAAAAAACAGCAACTTCACAAGTGTGTGAATACTAAATTTAATTCTAAACAACTTATCTTATATATCATAATATATTGTATATACATAAACAATTCTCAATTATATTCAAGCGATTTTTATTATTAACCTATTGTACCTACAAATAGAAAAAAATGTAATGGCTAGAGCAAGTACAACTCTGCGTGGACCGCCTGCTGATAACTTAAGTGTTTCGTGATTTAAAACCTTCTTAGAATTCTGGTCGTACTTATACTTTATATTTCCGTGATTCAACGAACCTATGCTATGATGATAGAAGTTGTTTTATGCTAAGTAAGTAATTCTGGACACTAAGAGCTTTTTTCGAAATGCCAAAATATACATTTCGAGATCGACTTAGCAGGCCATATATTTGAATGAGCCCGTTACTCAGTCAGCTATCCTGCACGTCATAACACAAGTTTAGTAAACGACTTTTTGGTTATGTCGAGTTTTACTCTATACTCTTTTGTCTTTTGGTAAAAGACCGCTGTGTAGTTGCGATATTATCATTAGTGGAAAACAAACGAACGATTTGTCATGTGCTGTGTGTAGTGGGCTTAATGTTATGACCGCAAATCATACTGTGCGATAGCTCGTGAAGAACAGGCTCTAATAAGTGTTACGAATCACAAATTTATATATATGTATATGTCTAACATTATGAAACGTTGTAGAAGCACAAACTCAAGAAAATGCGGGTTGATATTTGTAAGTACGAACCATTAATAAAATTCAATGCACTAGGAGCAAACAGTCGATGAGTGATGTTTCTGTTTTATTCTCTCAAACTGAGATTGCTGCCATCAAAAACTTTAATGACCGTCTTATGTTTATTTTCAGTTTATTTTCCTGTGCGCCACTGATATTTTACTGTTTCACATTTTCCAAACTGCTAGTCTCCTTTGCTTCCGCTCTTACGAGAAGTAATTACAGTAAAATTAGGAAAACTACCGAAATAGGGAAGCACGAATGCAGCAGCAAAATGTTTGGTATTTGTGCAAACATTAATTGATTGTAAATATTCATTCTGGTAATAGGGAATTCGGAAATTCGACGACGTGGTGTGTTCTCAATGGCTGCAAATTGTGACAAAAGGGAAGTTATTTCCATACTATTGAGGTGTATTTTCTACCCAAAAAGGAGAATTGATTTTATCCGCTATCCCAATTCAAAAGCAGAGGGATGTTTTGTTGCCAATACAAATAAAAAAAATTGTAACGAATTCGTTTACACTGTTATTTTCTTTGGCTGCAAATTATTGCTAAATATGAATATGTTATGTTCAACAGCCTATTTTGGCCACTGACCGAAATTTTCGCCTGAACGCTACGTGGACGAATTTAAATACCCACGTCAAGTTCTGGGTATTCTGTCACTGTCTGAATTGAAATACCCAGAACCAATTTAGATAGCACAATGAGAGCGATAAGCTAAAAGCTATACGGATGATGCAGCAATCCTGGCAGAAACGGAAAACGATTTACAATGACATAAGTTATCAAACTATAGCTTTATCAAACTATAGTTTTTTTCCTAAGTATTCGAAGTTTTTTCGATTGACTTGTTGTCTGTTACAACTTTACATCTTACCCGATCCTGGAAGAAAGTCATCCATTTTGATTTATCAGTGTAAATTGACATGTTATATTTTCTACTATAATACGGGTAACATGTAAAGTTGTAACAGACAAGTCAATCGAAAAGGTAATGAACTTCCGATACTTAGGAGCGGGTACATCAAGTAGTAACAACCCGATAAACGACAACAAATCACAAGCAAATAATGCCTCAACAATATCAGGTTGTTCAAGAGATATAATTTGGAAAAACAACCATATGCAATATTGATAGAAAAGTGCAGATATTTAAAACTTGTGATAGACTGGTTCTAACCTACGGCATCGAGACTCGAGCTGACAAAAATAAGGCAAACAGCATTTTGTGAACAACAGAGATGGTAATTTTAAGCAGGAAAGACAATGAGAGACAGGACAAGATACAGCAACTCAAGAGCAATCTTCAAGGTAAAGGATACAGCTAGATAGGAAAGAAATTGAAGGAGATATTGGCGTGATCATGTAGATAAAATGGACCAGAACAGACTGCATACATCGCTAAGGAAGAAAAATCAGCAAGCAGAGAACCGTTAGGACGACAGCTCCAACGATGAAAAGAGGTGGAATTCTATGTAATAATTCTATAAGACGGCTTCTCAATTAACAGACCTCATGGTCTTCTTGTAGAAAGATGAAAAAGAAGAAGTGCGAGCGATGTGGTAGCTCAAGCTGCTCAATCAAACCATAAAGAAAAGAAAACGATTTATCGATTATAATAAAGTAGATTACAAATTTGATACCATCACTGCTTTAGTTGTAGTAATTTACAAAATGATTATAAAACATATAGTAGAGAAGTAGATCAATATTAGATTTTTTGCATGATTTTTTTATGGATTTAAGATTAAACTTAATTTAAATTAATTATAAATGGACAAATCACTTGTCTTTCCATGCTATTTGTACTAAAATCAAATTTTTTAAATGGAACATTTTCTTTTCACAAAAACAGTACTCTCTGTGAGATAAAGTTGTCAACATGTAAAGATTTTTATAAAATGGAACATGGAACTGTAGAAACTGATTATTTCTTGCAATTTTCCAATAAATATAAAAAAAAATAATATCAATAAGTAAAGATTTTCTTGTAGACTTTTAAAGGCCTGTGGTAATTTTTATTTTTAAATATTTTTTTTTGATTTATGCTATATGCACATGTTCGTATTTCAAGATCAAAAATACAAACATCATGAACTTGTATGTGTCATACATAGTCTAACTGAAGTTGAATTTACTGGTATAAGAAATATCAAATAAAAATAAACACACCCAATTACAATAATGCCTTCTTATCAACTTACAAATAAACTCATCAATTAATAAATAAAACTACAATGATTTTTGCAAAAGTCCCAATTCGCGAAAATTCATAATAATTTCATGGAAGCCCCATGAGGTGAGAAGTGCCTACGAATCAATAATCGTATAATATTTGTTTAGATATAAAAACATAATCGTAAGGATAAAAGTATCATACTGTAACTTTTAACCCTGTGCTAAACGTTGTGGGGTGAGTTCACTTGCGTAATACTAAAAACTTCACAGATAGCATCCAATGGTTTATTTTCAACACTCTTTACACGACCTTCTGTTGTAGCACAACTGTCACCACTTGTGTTTTTGGCTTTGACTATCGCGTTTCAACTACTATCGACTTATGTCTCCGATTGACTGATACAATAAAACTGACTTTATAAAACTGAACTAGAATTAACATCTGATGCCACAGACTGACCCAATAATACTGACTGTGTCCCGTGATCATCACGGCTTTATATATCTGGATCATGACATGAGATTCATCGAGAATCTAGACGCACATAATAATGAGAGAGAGAGAGAGAGAGAGAAATGCTTTATTTTCGAAAAAATATAAATTTTGTAGACAAACCAAAATAAAAATATCAGAATCAAACCATACACAAACAAAACAAGTCAAAACTAAAAATTAAATTAAAATTAAATAAACTTATATAATATAAAACAAAAATATAAAAATATAAAGATGTAAAAATATAAGATAATAAGTATAAGAATGTAACCTACAGCTGTATATTCGGTTAGAAAGTAATTTAATATACAGCTGTATATTCGGTCAGAAGGTAAACAATAAATCACAAAACAAATACAAATTTTGTACAAACAATAAAACAGTGCGTGAGCTGAGCAGAAACGTGCCTTAGTGAAAAAAGTCGTTAACTGCATAAAAGTCCTAGACGTTTGTCAAACTGACAATACTGTGACAAAGTTTACCTCACACTTAATTTCTGTAAGGTACGAGAATAAATCTACCAACTCTAGAACTAATAAATGAAGTCCATTCTTCAATCTACGCTGGTGGAGATCCTTGAATTCTTTTGTCTCAAACCTCACTCTCGCCTCCCAAGAAAGACATGTTACTCGGTGGTCCTTTTGATTCTCTTTTTCGATCAATAAAATATTTCACCGGAACACGACTACCTCCAGGTGAACATCCTCGAACAGGTGATCTGCGACTACACAAGCTAACATATTCCCTTGATGCCAAAGGACCTTCAGTATTACGAAAACAGCAGCTTTTGCTTCTACTGCGGCCGTAACTCATACCTCCTACCTAACTGTGTGGACTGTCAGTGCGTGAAATGCTTCTCTTACGACCGTTGTTACCAACACTGGTGTTTCTTTCACATTTGGAGAAACTGCGCCCTCCAAAGTACTTTTTCTTCTACTATTTTATCTCTCACTAGAGATACTGCGCTCATCCTTCGACTTAAGTCTGGCATCTTCCCAATTAACATCAGGCTCGCTCTTTGAGCTGTCCTTGTACGAACAATAATGAAGTTTCTGTTGGACGCTGTTTTCTTTCTTATATTGTTGTCCTGCCTGTTCTTCTTCATTTTCATATCAAATTCTTGCCAGTTCTTCTTTATATACTTGTGTAATTCTTGCCTGTACTTCTTTATATTCTTGTCTTATTATTGCCTGTTCTTCTTCATATTCTTGTCTAATTATTGCCTGCTCTTCTTCATATTCTTGTCTAATTCTTTCCTGTTCTTTATCTTGTCTAATTTTGGTCCTTTCTTCTTTATTTTCTAGCATAATCCTTGCATATTTTTCATTAGTTTCTAGTCTATTTCTTGGCGAATATTCTCTGTC
This sequence comes from Crioceris asparagi, assembly GCA_958507055.1. Taxonomy (NCBI): domain Eukaryota; kingdom Metazoa; phylum Arthropoda; class Insecta; order Coleoptera; family Chrysomelidae; genus Crioceris; species Crioceris asparagi. The sequence goes on from OY293828.1 coordinate 74,698,602, forward strand.
TCGTAGTCTATCTCTTGCCTCTTCCAATCTATACTTCATAGGGAACTCGATCACATCTACAATAGTTGCCATTTCATCAAATCTTTTGATATGGTGTTCACCATATATTCTCAGCAAAATGCGAGTAATCTCACTTCTGACACCAATTGTAACGTTTAACCGTGTACTAAACGTTGTGGGTGAGTTCACTTACGTAATACTCAGAAATTTGCAGATTGTTTCCAATGGTTTATTTTCAACATTCTGTACACGACCTTCTGTTGTAGTACAACTGTCACAACTTGTGTCTTTGACTTTGATTATCGCGTTTCAACTACTATCGACTTATGTCTCCATTTAGCTGATACAATAAAACTTACATTATAAGACGAGAATAAGTTCACCAATTCTAGCACTAATAAATGAAATACAAACTAAAAGAAATAATAACGGTAAGTACATGATGATAAACTATCCACGTTACAATAGTTATTAATAATATGTGTTTTACAAAGTTTTATATTTTTTTTTATATTTGTGTCTTATTTCTCATGGCATAAGATTATATATTAAAGAAATACCGCTCGTTTATTTCTTTTTTGGTAGCTTGTATCCTGAGTAGGTTTTCTGTAACACTTCTTGTCTTAAATCCACATTGTACAACTGTACACATATTTTCATGCTTGAAAGTATAGATACAAGCGTTCAAGATATGTTCTAATATTGAAATATTTCTTATCATACAACAAGTGGGTCGAATAGTAAGTATTTACTGTTTTTACGCATTATCTTGAGGATACAATTTTGAACAACATTTAATTTTGCAAAGTTATTAGAGTATAATCCGCCCCAAACTATAATCCCACATCTAAGAAGGATTCTACCAGTACTTTGTAGATCATGCTTAAAATGTTAGTATCAAGAAAATCAGAAAGTATATAGAACTTATAAATGAGCTTCCGTATCCTATTTGTCAAGTAATCTATTTGTCTATCTTATTTTTGTTTTTGGCCTTCAAGTTGATTTGATATTGAGCTAACCATTTTTTTATTGCCTGCATCCCTGATTCTACATTTTCTTTCACCAAAAGTAGTTCCTCTGAAAATCACAACTGTACCTATCGTCAGCATAGGATACCACTCTAGCATTTATTTTAAGATCTAAAGGAGAATTTATATAAGTTATAAATAAAATTGCTCAAGGAACAGTATTGGCTTTAGGTATTCCCCATTTTATAGTTGCTAAATTACTGTTTATATTATTGATTTTAATATGGAATTATTAAATATGAATTTTAATATGAATATAAAGGGAACGTCTCTGGTTTCCGCGTTTAGTGAGAATTATATACTATAATCCCGAAACGAAACTGATCCTAAATCATAAAACTTTACAACATAATACAAACAAAAGCAAACATTCTGTTCTAAAACACATTATCTGAAATGTAGCCCATCCATTATGTAAAGATCGAGCCTCACAAAGCACCAGAAAGTAAGAAGCTTCATTGTAACCAACCCTCCTGTGTATACATATATAACAAAGCCAACGAAGCTACAAAAGTCAGTGGTATTATGAGGTACTCAGATTTCGTATCTAAAATCTGATATATTTTAGTAGCAATTTAACAAATGGAATTTAGAATGGAATAATTATTATTATGTTTTGCTACAATGGGGTAAAAAGGCAGAAAAACTGACATGGCCTAATTGAGCTAGAAGCTTCTAGAACACAGGGTATCCCAGAAGTATTGGAGATATGAAATTTTATTTCCTTTTTAGCCGCTTAGAAAAAAGTGTTCGTCTTAACTGTGCTCACATTGAACATGGTAGATTATTTCGATGTGAATGAAGAGTATCTACCTTTTTTGTTATAAGTTGGTGAACTTAAATAGAAACTTTAAAATTAAAAAGAATAAGACTTTTTGTTAGGGGTGGTCCGCCCCTAGCTTTCAAGATGAAATTGATTACTTATGTAATGTCCAAGTTTGCTTAAAATTGATTTCACCAATTAGGAACTATCGAGGAGAGTACTTCTTCAGGGCGTAACTTGAAAGCACGAATAATTCTGGAAGGAAGGGCTTTACGAAAAAAAGGAACATTATAATGTAATTTTTGTTCAAACTAATCCGTCATTCAAATATCTTCCATCACTTCTGGGACACCCTGTACAGATATCCTTGGCCACGTTCAGTACGATGAACATTATTTGAGCTCAACTTAAAAACACATATAATAATAATAAATATAAATTCGAATATTAAAAAAAGAAAGAATTTAGTAATTGAATGAATTAGAGTGTCTATACTGGCGATTTTTTTGTTGTTTATGGGTTAAAGATCCGACGATTAAACGTTTCTGAATAATGAAAAAAACATCGACAGATCAGTTTCAACCACTCTGCAATTTGGAGCCCCACATTAGTTTTTGTATTTTTTCCAAAAATGGTATTAATTATTAAGTACATAAAAATATTATTTATAAAAAATTGGACCAAGTTTATTAATTGGTGCACTAAAAAATACAAAATAATATTAATTCTATTGGTGCTGGTAATTTAGAAGTTGTGCCATTGTAGTTGGTGGTTGTAGGCACCAACACCAAAAGTACCAGCACCAATAGTATTAATATTATTTTGTATTTTTCAGTGCACCAACTAATAAAGTCGGTCCAATTTTTTGTAAAGAATATTTATTTCACACTTTTGAGAATAGCATTAGTCATGAAAATTGTTGAACGTTCCCTAATACCAAAGAAGATAATACTTATTCTATTATCATCTCTAATGCTTAGCTTTTACTCGTTATTATTCGTAGATCACAAAACATGGCGGCGCAGATATACATATTTCAGACTTTATTGCTATAACTCGAAAACCGTAACTCTTTTGAAAAAGAATTCAGTTTAAAAAATTTGTGATGTCATAGTGACACGTGAAAGCAAGGTGAAAGACTTGGGAATTTTCTTTCAGTCAGATTTGAGATTTAATAATCATTTCTACTACATGACAAGAAAATCTATAAAAGCTCTGGGCTTCTTGATTAGAAATACAAAAAAATTTAATATCTCTACGATAATCAGGTTGTACAATGCTTTGGTAAGGCCATATTTGGAATATGCGTCACAAATTTGGATCCCATCGGAAGCCACACATATTGATTGTATTGAGAAGGTTCAAAAAAGATTTTTGCGCTACATCTATGTTTTAGAAAACAACACATATCCGTTAAAATTTTTATATAAATCTATGTTGGATAATTTTAATTTTAAATCTCTTTTACAAAGAAGACGACAACAAGTTGTGATATATCTTTATTATATTTTAAATAATATTAAGTATAAGGATTGTAAATTGAGGCTGTGCTCTAAATTTATGTTCTATTTTTTTTTTCGTTTTACACTTTCTATGGTTTATCTATGTATTTTTTTTCATCTCTCTTTTTCTGTAGTTTTAGGATGTTTGTAAAGAATCCAAATAAAAAAAAATAATAAAAAACGTTTCCGTATATAGTCTCTCTTTAACTTTGCAGTGTCAGATTGTTGATTTTCGAGAAAAATTTAAGGTTAAGGGACATGTTTTTAGGTAAAAGGTGTCAATGTGGCCTCGTTTTAAATTCTTCTCGGCCGTTTTAAAATTATCCTCCATTAAGAGTTGGGGGTGACTTGGATAGGTACCTACTTTAAAAAAAAAACAGGTTTTATTTGAATAATATTTTCTTACAAAACCAGTCTTGAATCGAACAAAGTTTAAATTTACTTCCAAAACAACAAAATATAAAATTCATACATTTTGAAAACAGTGTTGATGACGATTTTTTAAACCAAAATCAAACTAAAATCTAGGAAACAGACAGAAATTCTATATATTAAATTAACAAAATTCAAAACTAGTAAATAATAAAGAATGTTTAAATTTCTAAAAAAATAACTTTTCTATTATATTCAAATTCCTTTGTTTCACCATTTTTGGAAGTGGCAATACTGCTATGATATCTGGATATGGAATGGTACTTAAATCTTTTCCGACCAGTTTAAACATTGTCTTTTCATTATTTGTTGATTTTAGCCCAACTAGGATAAACTCGTTTTCTGAATATTTTTCCTCTATCCTGCAAGCATATTTAAATACCGCAGCCTTTCTCTTGACCTGACAGAAACTTAGTCAATATGTATGTTCCAGGTATCATAAGATACATTTCTGGTGCCAAATATTCTACTTCGTCTGTTGTTCTTGGGTTTTCATGGCTAATCATAGTTTTCGTCTGTAGCAATACTTTTTCCTCGAATAACATTAAGCTTGGTTCTTTTTCGAAGTTGAATTTCCGTCATATTTCAAAACCGTTTCATTTTTAGCAGGTTGGTTATGCTATTTGTTCATTCCGTTATTAGGATTATGTCATAAGACTGGAACTATACGAGTAGGTACTAAGAAGTTAGTATGAGCGCACGCAAATATAAGAAAGATCAAGGCGGCGTGTCATCATTCAAAATAGTGTGGCAGAAGTTTCGCCTCCTGATATCAAAGTCGTTTTACGGTACCAGTAGAACTGTTTGTTAAGAACGACCCAAAAAATCAATATGGGACCATTTTTTAGCACTCCAATGAATCTAAAACTAATTTCGTATTAAGCTATCATAATTGCAAGCTTCAGTCTTCTATGCTCCGACGAATAAAATATTATCTTCACTTCATTATTATATGGGAACCCCTCATACAAAAAAATAGCTTAAACAAAAGTACATTACCAAACATACTTAAGCAAAGTATTTATCACATTAATCCAATGTTATCGTAACTGAGATACATTGAGAAGAAAATAAATTAAATCAACCATAAACGATATGACAATAACTCTTTCTTTCAGTACGGAAAAGCCTGCATTATATTTTTAAATTTTTGTTATACGAGCCAGTAGTCCATTCCCAGTTGGTGGAATATTGCGGATAGAAATACCATTTACGACACGATATACTGCTGGAGATAATACCCTTCATACGTTTTTGCTCTTTATCAGACGAACCGCGTACAAAATGGTGAAATTTAGCCTGAGCATAAGATAAAAGCGTATAATATACCCCTTTTTAGATAAAACGCTAACTGTCGTTTGTTGGGATTATTTACGAGTTTTCTTTTACATTTCAAAAGATAAATTATCGCACAGAGTTGTGTGCTGCCGATGAGACTCGATTATTTTGATCAAGATGAAAATAACGTGTATACATGTTTTATTTATTTATTTATGATAAATAATTCAAAGTACTGTTTCCTTGCCGTTGGATAATAACGAGTTTATGGATTTAATTTGTTTGCATTGTTGCAAAATCGGTGAAATAATCGAAATTTTAGCTTAGTATTTTCTGAGATAAGTGGAAAATGATCAATTTCCGTCTTTTAAACTCCATATCTTTTAAACCGTTTTTTAAAAAGAAACATTTGAATTAGACATAATAAGCTTTTTCATTTGATATATCTCAATAGAAAATGTATTACTCTATTTTTTATTTATCCCGCAAAGTCTACCCGACTCGGAATTTGTTTATATCTGGTATGCGCCCGCGATGCGTTCATCTAATTCTATATTATTACCAAATTTAACTTTCTTTGTTCGTTATTTTCGGAGAAAATAGACTATGACAGGCGGGCAGACAAACAAACATATAACAGTTCTGTTTTTTCATTGGATGTACGAAACCCTACAAAGGAGCATACGCTTTTTACATTTAGATTTAAATATAAGAAGTACCATAACTTCAGGAAATATACTTATGTCTAAATTTGAAATTATTATTTTGGTTGTATCCCTTAGAGAAATTGATCAAGCAATAGAAAAAAATAATTTCCGGTATTTTATGGAAATTAATAATATGTCTTTACTTGAATGCAAAATAACAATTAGATATCATCTAGAAATATCGGAGAAAATTAGTTGCGCCTAGCAAATGAGCACGAATTAAATTCTAGGTTTTTATGTTGGGCGATTTGTTATAATACCACATATAATACAAAATAAACGTGTATCTACAACAACAACAACTACACAACTTCAAAATTAGCTGTACCAATAGTATTAATATTATTTCAGTGCACCAACTAATAAAGACGGCCCAATTTTTTGTAAAAAATATTTATTTAGTCGTCAGTCATTAAAATGGTTGAGGCTTCACTTATATTGGGAGATTTAAAAAAATAACGGTAACATATATTTCAGACTTTACTATTGCTGTAAAACCGTTGATTTTGTTCTAAATGTCTAATTGGATTTATAATTCTTTCATTTTACCGTCTCAATCTCCAACCTCTTTAAGGAAAGTTTTTGTGGGAAGGAAATGCTGGATTCTATTTTTTTAAATATGAAACCATTTCTCAAAAATCGTCTTTCAAATGAAATAAAAAATCTGATGTGTCCACTCACACGACTTGCCTACAGCTCGCAGGCAAATTCCAGTGAATAAGAAATCGTCCGAGCAAAACGAACAACAATGGTTATATTACATTTTTTTGCAAGATAAACCCCTTAGCCAGAATCAGAAGACATATGTAGAAAATATGAAATATATGCTTTTTCTCAGAGATGGCGCTGTATGTGGGTGGTAAAGAGCTTTCAGAAGAATACTTTATGCAAGATTAATCAGAATCCCTAGAGCCGTTTTCGCGCCATACTCTTGAGCAAAAGAAGTTTTTTGACTATAGCTCAGCACCCAGTGTCTACAGGATTCTCATTCAGTGCCACCGGCGAGTGGTATTGGTTCCAAACAAAATAAAACAGAAAGCAATAAAATACACCGATCCGTTCTCGATATAATGCTATCACACACAGACAGACCAGTGGCTGAAAATATGTTTATTAGACTTAAAATACTTTGAAACGTCAACATTTGTAAAAATATTGATACCGAAAATTTCACACGATTACAATACTTTCCTTATACAGCTTCTATAGTAGCATAGGAAAGTAATAAATATTTTTTACAAAAAATTGGACCGACTTTATTAGTTGGTGCACTGAAAAATACAAAATAATATCAAATCTATTGGAGGTGGTACTTTTAAAGTTGTGCAGTTGCAGTTAGATTGAACTAACTCCAAAAGTACTAGCACTAATAAAGTCGGTCCAATTTTTTAAAGAAAATATTTATTTCACAATTTTCATTAGGTATAATATTAGTCATGAAAATTGTTAAATGTTCACTAATACCAAAGGAGATAGTACTTATATATTACTATGTATAAGGCCTACTCGTTACTTTTTATTTTACAGAAATCTCGAAACATCGCGGCGCAGATATACATACATTTTGGCCGTCTTATATTTTCAATTTTTGAAGAAAATTGCCCCTTGCAGATAGCGGAAATTGCTGTAACTCGAAAACCGTAACTATTTTCAAAAAATGTTCAGTTTAAACATTTCGGCATATGGTTCCTTCTCTAACCTATAATGTCGAATTTTCGATTCTTGGAAATATTTGCCACTTTCACATATCTGAAACCTTAGAGCATGGAATTACCAAGGAGACATCGCATTCGGAGAGCAAGTGAAGCCAAATGAGAACTAAATAAATGGCCGCCAATGGACGTAACACCATACCTAAGAGTCTCGCATTTCACCATTGTGTTAAGATAAAAAAACATCGTTTTCATTAAAAATAGCACATTAAATGAAAATCAAAATAATCTGTAAACACCAACAACAATGTCGGGTACGCACTACTTTTCCCTACTCTAAGGCTGTAACGCGGAAACCTGCGATTATTTTTAAAAATGTCTAACTTAATCGTCTCCTTCCTTTGAATCTGTCGTCTCGAATTTTAAATTTTTTTGAAAAATTGCCCCCACCACCCCCTTTGGGGATGTTTTTGAGGGCAAGGGAATGTCTAATAATGATTTTTCAATGGGACCAATTCTCAATGCTCCTCTTTAAAATGAAAAAAACACATTAAAATCGGAGCACGTTTGCTGTACAAAAGTCGCGAACAAAGATGATGATTCTCTGGGCATTACATTTAGGTTTACGAATTTCTTTCAATGCTGCTCTATAAAATATTTCAGCTTCTGAAAGTTACAAGTGATGTTGCAACATTATTTAATTCCAAATAATTAAAGTAGAGATATGATCTCAAATTTCATGGCATACCTGGAATGATTTTTTCTTCGATTGCTCGAAACCAGTGCATAAATTATTATTTCTAATCACTAATATAATCAGATTATCAAGTATTGGAAGGATAAATTGCCATAATTATATATTATCACTGGAGTATTCGTAAGAAATGCTGGATATAAATTCAAAGTCAAAAAGAATCTCAGCCAATCTATCGTTGCTTTCATTTTTTTAAATGAGAAAGGAGTGACGCTCGTAGCATGCCGAGTCTGCAATAATTAATTTTTAGTTCAAGCTTTCCAGATGTCTTACTCAGCCCTCACGAAGTCGCCTGATTAATGACTCTTAAGTAGAACAAATAACTATCCAAGTACAGCTAACATCCATTCAGTTATGCTCGTCGCTAAACTGGATAACGGATTGCAGTCAAATCTTGAGTATACGACAAAATGTATTTCTACATCAGTTTTCCCATTTTCTTTGGTTTTAGTCTTCTAACAAAGGTTTCTATAAGAAGAATGCTTAAAGTGAACAAACTAAGCTAATGTGTCTAAAGATACCAAAATAAACAGTATGACCAAAATCTGAGCCCAATGTATTTTGGTGAATATTTGACCGACGAACCCCGAACGGGGGAGGTATATAATTCGACTGTCTTGTTTTTTTGGTTTGTTCGCGCCTTGTATATAGTAAACGTACTCCGATTTTGATGATTTTTGATTCATTTGAAAGAGGAGACTTGAGAAATGGTCCTATATTTGTAAAAACTCAAACCGAAATCTCATTCCCTCCGAAAACCGCCCCCGAAGGATAGATGGGGAAATTTTCTTGAAAATCGAAAATTCGAGTTGCTAGAATTAAAGATAGGACAATCCGGAAACATTTTTTTAAAAAGTTACGGTTTTCGAGTTACATTCATGTTAAAATCTCATATATGTGTATTTAGGCTATGTGGAAGGGGCGATTTCTTTCGAAAACTGAAAATCTCTGGGTACCACATGAAAGAAAATAATATTTTTGTACAACTGTCAAAAAAACTTGATATTTCTGCATCTCTATTGATTGATTCACCGTGAAAAAAAGTATTTCTCGAATGTGCCATGAAAACACGAATTTTATACACGAAATACAAACAACATTTTTTGTACAACTGTAAAAAAAACTTGACACTTCTGCATACATCTTCAGAAATTTATGTTGGAAGGAATTGTACAAACTTTACTATCAATTATTATTCCAATAAATGAAATTGTTTTATGATCAATAATCAATTTATAATTGACTCTGTTAAAAATAAATCCTTCAAAAAGTAATATTTCATATTTATTTTGTAAATTATTTTGGCAGTGAAAAAGTCTTTTTTTCACGGCAACATTTATAACGTAACGAACTTGGCTTCGGTGATCGGTGCCATAATGGCGGGCGTGTGCGATTCGTTGGAGCACCTTAGCGAGTGCGGACATTGGTAGGACCCGGGTGGTGTGTTGCATACCGCTATTGGTATTGGTCAGCCATTCATGCCTGGGTTAAGACATATTCCCGAAGCTTCTAGTAACTTCGCGAAAGTTCGGGAGAGGTCGCTTGGCATCGGAAGATGGGTGTAGAAAATACGAGAGCCATTCTACTTGCCTATATATTGGAGAGTGCTGCGGAGTCAGTTAATCAGTCAGGGACAATCGCCCTGTGGAGACGAGTAAGTCTGGGGCAGTGAATATAAATTGTAAATAGTTGAATATAAATTGTACATAGTTGTAAATAGTGAAGTGTAAATATAAATAGTGTTAAGTTAGATAAATAGTGACTATAAATTGTATATAGTTATGGATATTTAGTCTGTGATATAAATACTTAGTGTAAAAATAAATAAACTGTTGTAAATAAATAAATCCCAGTCATTTTTAAATTCCCGTTACAATAATGAACATTTTACGGTTACGGTTTTTGAGTTTAGCGGTGGTAAAATGGTTAAATCTAAAATATTTAAGCGTATTTCCGCAGTGATGTTCTAAAATCTGAATGAATAACAAGGACAAGCAAATAATATACCTGAATAATAGGAGTGGTATTAGAGAACGTTCAACGATATTCGTGACCAATGATACACTCAAAAGTGTGAAATAAACAATTTTTACAAAAAAATTGGACCGACGTTATTAGTTGGTGCACCGCAAAATATGAAATAATGTTAATTTCATTGCTGTTACTTTTGAAGTTGTGCAGTTGCAGTTAGATTGAAAACTTTTGGCGCCAACTTCACAAGTACTTTTTATTACTCTATGTTTTTGTAATAATCTACTGAAGTGTTTGCCGGGAAGTGCCGCGGAAACAGCTAGTATTATATAAATTAAAAGTAAGTAACCTGCTAGATAAAAAATTCTGCGGAGGTTCTGAATTGTATTAATAGCAGTCTTATGATTTTTACCTGAAATTTCCAAATGGGAATTTTTTACCCTAGATTCGAAATGGAAGTGAGCCGATTCGGCAGTAGATCGTTTCATGTATCTGGTAGGTACTTGTCAGTCAACTTTCTATGTTAGCGCTGGCAAGAAGTCACTAAACGAGTAGGGGAAAATATGTCAACCAGTATGTACTAGTTACAGAAGCAACATCTGAGATTCGCTTTGCCTCTATCACATTATTTATGAAAATGTGACGTCACGCGCAGCGACTGATCATTCACACAAATTAAATTTTCAAAGAAAAGGTCAAAAAGACTTCAAGTTACTTTCACATTCCCAAATAAAAGTAATTAAAGCCTGAAAATAAAGCTTCTCTTAAACCCGTTACGTTCCAAGCCCTTGAGGTACATACATGAAAATGAAACCATTATAATATAGTAGGTACTCTTTGTACTGAATTCGGATTATCTAATAGTTTGTTGTCTCCAGCGTTTTTCGTTTTAACTATATAAACAAAGCAAAACTGAAATTACAAAACTATATCCGTTTGTATAGTGGTCCGGGTGAATATATGCTCAGTTTTATAAAAATCAATAGATTCGGTGCAAGCTTGTCAAATGCAAAATCCAGCTATTATGGGTTGCACATGTCGGATTGCTGTATTAATATAATGCATTCATAAAAACGTTATCTCAGCAGCTGTCCAGCGTGTACACAATATATGGTAATAAATGACGCTCTATTATATCTGGTCCGGGGTGAACCAAAATTGTTTTTTGTTGCAGTTACATAAAATATAATGATTATTGCAGATCCGATTGTGTGTGATTTTTTCAATTTTAGCATAATCTATTTCCATAATATTTGAAACTAGTTATTGTCCGTATAAAATAAAAGTCGGTAAATAAATACATCCGCTCTAGTTATTTTACTAAATAAAAAGTTGATTCAATATTTCATTATAAAAAATTAATAACTTGAAGAGGAATTACAGAGATGAAAAGCAGACAACAAATGAAAAAGTAGCAGAAGTTAAAGTAACGTAGTACATGTTAAATAGCTTGATGGCTAGAATAGTTAGGTTGCTCAGTATGAATCCCAAAAGTCTACCATCTTGATAAAGCTTTTGGAGCTTCATAGATTTCTATACGCTTGTAGGCAACCGTGTGAATATAGATGCAAAAAGTAGTTTTCAAAACCTAAAGAATAACTAAGTCTGGATATGACATAAATCATGACGTGTGCAAATAATTATAACTACATATTGATAAATAATGATTGAATTCTAAAAATATTATCTAAATTTATAACTTAATGTTACATTAATGCGCATTTAACTGCAAAGTTAGTTTAATAATAGAGACTTTTCATGAAAGAAAAGTTCTAATACTGTTATGGCATTCTAATACCCACTTCATAGATTAATTGATAACTATACCTACGTCTGAGTGTAATTGAAAATTAAATAATAACATTCCTTAGGTAATTTCAAACTGCCTTCAAAAATAGATTTTAATTGCGTTTTACCAGTAGAATTATGTAATTATCATTATCTAAATACAATTATATGATTAAATTATTCAAGATCCGATATTATAAATACGGAATTTGATGCTGAAAATTCAGCTTTACAAGACCCCTTATGGTGAAAAATAAATTTAAGGAATTTATCTTTATAACTTACCAAAACTGATTGAAAGAAGCATAAAATCCAAACTCACCTGAAACAGAGAAAAATAATCATTAATGAAAATCTAATCGAAAACCAGCTTCAAATCACATAATACAATTTGGATGAACAGAGGCAATTGTTTAAGAAAAAAATTGGAAACCCATCTTTAAGTTTTTACTATTTGAAAATAAGATCGATAAATTATTATATATATTATTATAGGGCCCATACACAGTGGAATATATCCCTCAACTTGACACCTAAATCTACCCGAACTCGTGCCATCGTGTAGGTCCGAGAGAACAAAACCGTAAACAGTGTTCTTCAACCAAACTCACCATTCAAATTCATATTTTGGTGTCGTGTAGTTGATCTACAGGGAAATTGGCGTCATTATACAGGATTTTACTTTAATGTAGAAAAAATACATGCAATCATATTCAGTTCAACAGATTCTAATCACATTCCACAACTCCGGTTAAATCAACAAAACATAGAACTGAAAATTACAATGAAGTTTTTGGGTATGATATTCGATCAGAAACTAACCTGGAAAGAACATATATTACAACACCGAACACATTTTAGAACCAAACCTTACATCAAAAAACCTGTTTACGAAAGAATTCGAACGAGTTTAGAAGACCTCAACATAAAATTTCCAGATAATTTCCCATACAACGTCGATCACCCACTTCCCTGTACAGTGAACTCTCCGATAATCAACAAAAGCCCCCTTAAGGAAATTCTAACGGACACGTACAGCGATGTACAAATGTTATATACACACGCTTCTAAAACAATAGAAGGAGTGGGAGGAGCAATAGTAACAATAAAAAATATCATCAAGAAATTCAGAGTTTCCCCTATTAAGTTCCATACAAACCATACTAAAATTATATACCCAGCATCCCATCGGTCAAATGATAAAGGAACTCGTGGCTCTGCTACAAACAACTGGAAAATCCACGAATTTTATATGGATACCTTCTCAAGGGATTCAAGGAAATAACGAAGCAGATCTAAGTGCACGCGAAGCAGTAATGAGTGATAACCTTGAAACCATCAATAAGTGATATGAAACATTAATGAATAAGTGGCAAAGTGAATGGCAATCAAGTCAATTCAAACTAGAGATAATCAAACCAGTCATCAAACCAATAATAGTGCACATTTCAGAAAAAAAGATCGATAGAAGTAATCAGACTTCGGCTATGACATATGTGGAATTTGCAACAATCAAATAACTGTGGAACATATTTGAGTAAATTGTCCCAAATATCGAAACTATAGACTTATTCATAAGACCCCACAAAGCTTTTCAGTTCTGATAGGCCATTCAATACATTACCCAAATTTAATGAATGCAACTTTTTTTCTAAATAAAAAAAACTAAGTCGAAGAACCTGGTTTATGAACGTGTTGAACTGTGTATAGGGTAATAATCGAAGATTATTAAATAATTAAAAAAGTTTGTACAGTTTGGCGTCTAGATTGCAGAAATAAAATAATAAATGTACTTGAAGGAACAAAACCGATTCATATAAAGCATAGAACATATTATGTAATTTCTTAATAGAATATTTTGTTCACTAATTGGTTATTTAACTTATAAGTATAGCATAGTCAAGTATAGTAATCTCTTTTTGTTAAATCTTGAACACAATTTCTTTTATCAAATGGTACTAACATAATGATAAGATATAATAATAGAACAACACTATGAAAATAATTGAGGTTGATTGATTTCTTTAAATTCTTAAAATTTAAATTCCTTGAATCCACTATGCTACCTATGAGTATCCATATTTAGCGTACGTTCTTATCTTCTAACTTTTGCCAAAAGTGGCGAACTACCAGCCTCAGAAGGTTTGGAAGGAATAAACATTTTTATAAAACTATGAATCATTTAAATGGCCGATATCAAAAAAAAGATATACAGTTCAATTGTATCTATGTTTTTATCAGGGCACTGAAATCACTGGTGGAATCAACGATTTCTTTTAGCGTTCTTTTTAGGGCATTTTGCCTTCAGGGGTATGTATGTCTGGTACATTCTAATAAAATGTGACATTTGACCTTTGAATCTTTGAATTAAATATGTATCAAAATGGGAGTTCTCGAAAAAAAATTAAATCATTGTAGGTACCTACATATTTATTGAACATTTTTTGAGATTTTCTAGACCCACAAAATGTGAAATTGATCAAATTTTGCAAAAACTAGGACTAGCGAAATTACAAAATAGTCTTTCTATTCGTACTGGTAACTTTGAAGTAGATATACCATATGACTCTTTTGTCTGCCTTAACCTATACCTACTTCATTTCTTGTACACGGTGGACCCATAAGCAGATAATCCGGTTGAATCTCAGAAAGTATTCATCGTATAGCTTTGAGGAGACTTTTTCAGTCTCTAGGTTTACCGGTAGAGATGCTTAGAGATGAGTTAAAAAACCAATTTACTTTAAAGTGTAACCAATAAAAGAAGGTCTTAAATAAGAAAACTAGAATATTTAGGAATAAATTCTGAACACATATTGTTGAATTCCCTTCTACTTTAAAGAGTGTCGGAGATTGGGGAAGTGTTTATATGAAGAAATGCCTACAACTTTGGTGTGGCGCAACAGAATTCAATAAAATAAGTTTCAAGTGTAAGAGCGTAAATCAGTCAATTTGATTCAGTTCGAGTTGGCGTAGGTAGGGGGCACGTTCCGGTGAAACATATTGAAACTTTTATTTTCATTAAAAATTTCAAATAGAACCCCGCAATTATTGTGAATTACTATGAAAACAGATTAAATTGTTCCATCGTTTTCTAACCAAAGACGTAGTCTGTTGCTGGTAGCCATACTTCCATCTCATCAATTGATATACTATTTTATTGCATTCTGCTGCATGGTTGGTCGAATCTTGAAAGTATTTTTTTTCTGACTGATAGAAGTTCAGATAAGTAAAGTCTACAAAGCTTGCCATAAAAATATACTTCCTTCCTTATCAGCTTATCAGAAATTGAAATAATCTCTAACATAGGTTATCTATTAAGTTGAATTATCATATTTCTGCTTGTTTAATTTATTATACATTCTGAGCCAATATTACTTACCCACGAATATACGTTTTACTTATATGTCGAGAAAGACAAACGAAAAACGACAAGCGGTTTCCTCCATTTTGTATACAATTTAATATATTTTCATAGTAATTCATAATAATTGAGTGTTTCTACTTGTTTTTTTTTTAATAAAAACAAGTTTTAACATTTTTCATCCAAATGTGCTTACTACTAATGGAATTATATGGAAATGATATGATATGTTATGATATGTGATCTAGGCTCTTCCGTACGGGACTAATTTTGTTGAAATCGCTTAAAATAAAGCAAAGTTAAAAGCATTTTTTTCAAAAGAGGACTAGATATCCGAAAATTATGTTCGTCGATTTGCCTTGACGGTTGAACGATGAATATTTTCGGAGATACAGCTGGAGGATCCGCTTATTACTCCTTATTACCCTGTATCTAATAGAGCAGTCAGTATTTTCTCATCTTACATTAGAAACATCTCGCCTTTGATCCACAACCTAATTTTATCAATGAAATATAATATCAATTTCTCATATTAATCTTTTTTATTCCGAAATGTGAGAACTTATAACATTTTTCCATTATCAGAAACCAGATCTTGATTAAATTTCATATAATGATAAAAAAAAGGAAATTCATCCTTAACTTATGCCAGTTCAAACAGAAATTCTACTCCAGACCTATGGACGGAAAAATGCCACAATTCAAACAAATGAATACGTTGCAAAGATTAATTTCGTAAATACGTAGATAGAACCTTAATATGAATTTATGTAAATCATATAGTCGTTTCATGACGAGTATTACTTATGTGTGTGGAATATATTCTTGTTGAAAAATAATGCCAACAAAGTATATGTACGGAACTTATTGATCTGAATTTTTTGAGGAATATTTCGAAAAGCACAGCAAAATAAAATTTAATTAGATAAATACCATGGCCACAAAAAATGCCATTAACACAGAATCCATATATTATGTATATGTATATAGATCCCTCGTAGGCATTTACATAATATACCTACGTAGGCTTCTATGCAAGGCAAAAAAAAGAGCTCGCAAAAATGCAAAATCTGCATTCAAAATGCTGTGGCGATGAATGTGAAAATTTTTCAAATAGATTTCCGTGTGCGCCATTATTAATATTCCCCACGTTTTTCTGGGAAATGAACATTTCAATTGAAACGTCGCAGGTATAGTGATACTGAGTCTAGCTGTTTTGTCAAGTCGCGTAATTAGATATTCTTCCAACTCTTTTGTTTCAATTGTGGTTTGGAAAATTGTAAAAACGAGCGAATATTCAAGCGTAGGTATTGAGTTTTAAAACATCACTGCCATTCATGAAATGTAGGTACACGGATCTGATTTGCGTTTTTGTTAGTTATTCAGAAAAAAATTATCTGTTATTCAGTCCTGCCATACAAATGATACTATCATTCAGCCAATGTACAATGTTTCCTATGCTAATAATATCGAGTTCCTACACAAGTTAGCAATGGGGTCGTTGCATGCATTGGATTTTTTATGTTTTACTAGTTTTAAACAATACAGTTTATATGGCAAACAAGCAATTCACCATTAAAATTATATTCAGACATATTTTAATTATCGAAATATTAATTTCAGTTTGTATTTAAAAACGAAATCAGATTACCGCTTAAAAAGTCACACTTGCCACCATAACCACCACATATAAAATTTACAATACCGCTTGGTGTTCACGAAACCGAATATAAAACGATAATTTATTCTCACAATGTTTTGACAACTAATTGTCACTGTCTCAATGATTATCGACATAATACATATGATCAGCCAATGCTAGATGAGCAGGAACTGTGACGTCACAGGGCGCTACAACGCACACGTTTGGAAGCAATTTTTTTGTGTTTTTGAACTTTTTTCTTTTGTTCATTTAAAGTTCCGAGAAAAATAAAAAACACGGGTTAATTTTTTTAATAAAGTTTCAGAATCATCAATAAAAAAATATGTGCAATGACCGAATGAGGGTTATCAAGGAGCTTTTTCTTACTCAACTTCACAATTTGTGTCTGAATCAAATGCAAAGCTGCTTCTCATACTCGTAATTCTCCAAATAAATTGTATAGCTGAAATTCCTGATAAACTCATATATTTGTAAAATAGAAGTAGGTACTGTAGCACTAGGTTATTAATAATAAATACTCTCAAATGAAAATGGAACTGTTTATTATTTTCAGAATTCAGTACAAAGTTAAAAATATCAGGTTTCTTCCACAGACACGCAATTTCTACCGCTATCAATCCATTTATACATTTACATCTAATATCCGAAAATTTCCTGTTCTAATTTTGATTGATTCGGAACATGATTTGAAATAAGTACATGAATATCATGTGTCATACATTTTTTTTTCAGCGGATCAAGACAAAGATAATAATCATATTGAATGTCGTTGTAGGACGTCTTGATTTGTCCGAAAATATAGGGTGACCGGAACTGTTGGTCAAAAAGATGGAAAGTCTTATACATATTTTTTTGTATTACAGGGCCTCGTTTCCGCGTTATAGGTCTCCTAACAAATAATTTTAAAGTCGCATTTTGTTTTTAATTTTTGGACGGCCATTTGATCTGGGTCAAAATTTAAGGTTATGAAAACAGAGACAGACTAGTCCTGTACGTTCATGACCCTAAATTTATGTGAGGATGCACGACGAAGATAGCTAACAAAAAGGTACACTTATTTGAATCCGATAAATTAATTGAATCATATTAATGCAGAATTGTTAGTTTCGCTCATATTGTTTATTTTCACTATATAATCTACCATAACAATTCTCTCCTCGAGACTCCACCTTATAATAACGGTTAATGCAAAAAATCGATCTGCAGTTATTATTATTATGGCGAATATCTCCCAAACGGCTTATATCATCAAATTCAAATAAGTGTATCAATCTTTTCATTAGTTAAATGTCTAAAGAAGCGATTTTTGCTATTTACATACCACAGAGTCTTGCATCCTTGAGTAAATTTGAATTTTTTCAAACTACAGGACTAGTTTGTTCCTGTATTCATAGCAATACTGTAGATCTCCTTACAATTCTATAATAAGCGTAAACATACGTTTTAAGATTCCTCATAATCAAGTAGAGAATATGATTTTTCCAAACCATTTTTTTCTCAGAAATACTCCTTGAAAGAATGACAATCAAAATCTAGTGAAATAATAATAAAAAAAAATAGCTGTTTTCGTGATCCATTATTAAGCATAACAAGCTTTCATGCTATTGTACAGCTGCAGTAGGTTGGTGTATCAAGGGCATAAAACAGGCCCTTATGGACAGCAACTTGTAAGAAAGAGCCCGAGCCGCTAGGCGAGGTATATTACCACGTAAGGTGTCCATAAACGCGGTTTGCGCCCGAAATACATACAAAATTTTATGCACGACCATTTGAATGATTGTTTATTAATGAATATTATTATACTTAGGTATTATAATAATTGTTGTTTCAAGTTTATAGACCTCGATATTATTGTACCCTGTATATGGTTATATATTAAAACCATAATCTATATACCTATTCGAAAGCATTACCACAGAAACCAAGTCAATAAGATAAGAATAGGGAGTTACCATTTTTATTTTGCAAATATCTCACAACTTCACGAATTGCTCATTTCTTAGTATATTTTCGAAGAAGTTTTATGTGCAATTTCTACGAAATAGAAAGTAGTGACGAGGAAATAGTTTCCGAAATACTAGCGGAAATTTTGAAAGCAACAGAAGATGTAAAATCAAGTTTATTGCCCGAAAAATCTAAGAATATATAAGGTCTACGATGAATTTGTAGGCTGGTGCAAATTATACAATGTTAAAGATGGTAACTATACGGAAAATGTATTTTTTGCATTTTTTGTGGAAAAGTCCAAATGCCGAAAGCCGTCGTCTCTATGGTCAAATTACTCGATGTTAAAGGCAACTGTAAATTTGCAAAATTATGTAAACATTGTTAGGTATTCAAGATTGACAACATTCTTAAAAATTGGTAAAAGCCCTTACCTATGACTTCCCTCGACAAACCACCCCGCTTCGAGATAGAAATAACCTCGTCGCTTCTACCGTTCTTATATTGAAACTTAATATTTTGCACACTCTGTATACATGATTAACGAAAACCCTTACATTGCGTCGCCGGTAGTCCTTCAATATGCATACCAAAATTCGTTGTCCTAGGTCAAGCCGTTATTGAGCTACAACGCCCATAGACTAGAGTCAGACAGACAGACCGACGGACTTGAGATACCATGATTTTCTAGGAACCCCAAAACGTAAATATCAGCAAAAGTCTCGAGGTCGATTTTTACGTGAATACAATACTTCCCTTATTGAGGGAAGTAAAAAGGAAATCAGACGGTTATAAACCTAAGAAGTCAAAAATTCTAATTTTATCTTCTGATAAAAATAAGTTACACACACACACTACCTAAGTACCTTGTGTTGTTTTTTATTTTAGGCTATTAATAAGACAAATTATTGGAGGTTGCATTAATTTTTTGGTATTTGTGGAGCATGTCGTCGAGAAGAATTAGCTAACATTTCAATAAACGATATTCAAGATAGCACAGATAAGCATCATCTAAAACTAAAATTTACAGCATTTTTAGTGTGGTACTTAAAGAGCAAAAATCATCGAGGTATGTCCGCTTATATCGAAGATATGCCTCACTACGTACTACAAATACATGGACACGGATTTTTGAGTATTATAATAACGGAAAATGTTTTCAGTCAGGTGGTTGGAAAAAATACATTTGGTCAAAAATTCCTTTTAAAATAGTCGCCAAAGTAGTCCGCGGGCAGTAAAGTGGCATTTTACGCCCGCTAAACGTATCTATAATTGGGACTTTATCGCCCAGTTGTGCATAAAAGTAATTTGTAGTATGCTTCACTGAGAAAATATTTTCGAATCTTAAAAAATTAAACAGTAAATTCAAACGTAAAGATAAAATGGTATGATACTCTGTTGGCACTAGTCAATTACATAAAATCCATATAATATAAAAATAAATATGACAGAAAAGAAAAAAATAATGATGATTCCATGTTACCTATTTTCCGGAAGGACTTAAGGATATCTCACATTGTGAATCAAATTTATCTACTAGTATTCCTTAGATCTTTTTAACAAATAAACTAGCACCTTTGAATCCAACAACAACAACAAAAAACATGTCTTGCTATTGGCTGAAACGAATATATAACAAAAGAAAATATATAGGAGTCCCGACGTTCTCAACGAAAATATATCGAGATGAAAGCGGCGCAAAAATCTGAAATCCCCATTATAGCTGCTGGTCTTGAGACCCGATTTCGCAGCAGATCCCCCTTCATCTCTGACGAAGATATCTCAATGGCAGAGAACGTTTTGTGAGTTCGCTAGGAAAAGTACCTACCAAAAGCTCGGACGTGTTGAATGGGGATGTCTTTAGTGAGGAGGTACGGAGATGGAAATATATCCGGACGAAAAGAAAAATAATATCATACAAAGTATTCGAGCGTGCAGATTGAATAAAGATTCGCAAAAGGATTTCTGAGATACAGATATAGATGCATATTATTAAGCTTTATTTATTTACTGGTATTTCTTGCAATGAGACGTTATCACCTGCAGATTTACAATTCCATTCAAATGAGAATACAAACAGAATTGACAAGGACTCAAGATCTCGCAGCATATTTTTCAGTGTTAAAAGAATTTAGAAATATTAAACAACCATTTGTATGGGCGTGGCCCTTGAACACTACACTAAATTCATACGCATACAGCATAGTAGATGGTTGAACTGTAGCAAATACATAAAATATTGAAAGTTTAATTTTTTACAATATTTTTGACATAATTATAAAATTTTTATTTGTTAGATATGAATAAATCAAAAATATTTTTACCGCATTTAAGCATTGTTCGATAACATTTTAGACAGTAAAATTGTAGTCATTTAAGAAATATTTGGTAGCAAAAATATGAAATAATCTGATATTTTTGTTGATTTTTTGATTTTTTATGTGTGGATTGAACATATTATACCTTATTTAGACAAACGATGCTGTAAAAATACATTTAGGAAGGATATAGGAGCAAAAAATTAGAAGAAACTTAAAAATGAAAAATAAATCTGATTCTCCAATTTTAATTTATTGTTGATTTTTTGCTCTTTTATATGTGGATTGGACGTATTATACATTTTTTAGACATAAAATTCTAAAAACAGCCATTTAAGAAGTATTTGGGGGCCAAAAGTATGAAATAATTTTATATTCCAATTCAAAGTTTTTGTTGATTTTCTGCTCTTTCATGTGTGGATTGGACATATTATACCTTATTTAGACATAAAATGCCGAAAACAGATATACCTACCTATAGAAAGGATTTAGGATTAAAAATATGAAATAATCTTCAATTTAAAGTTTTTGTTGATTTTTTGCACCTTTATGTGTGAATTGGACATATTATACCTACCTTATTTAGACATAAATTGCTGAAAACAGATATTTAAGAAGGATTTTGGAGCAAAAAAAAAGAAATAATCTTAGATTCCAATTTACAGTTTTTGTTAATTTTTTGCACTTTTATGTGTGGATTGGACATATTATACCTTATTTAGATATAAAATGCTGGAAACAGCTTTTCAAGAAGTATTTGGGAGCAAAAAATATGAAATAGTCTTAGGTATATTCCAATTTAAAGTTTTTGTTGATTTCTTGCACTTTCATGTGTGGATTGGACATACCTATTATACCTTACTATACAAATTGACAAATTACATTTCTTAAACTATTTAAATAATGGGAACATTTAAAAAGATACGAGCCATATTATGAACTGACCAAACAAGTACGAGCCGTATTCTCAAACAAAAATAATTATCTGTTGTTCTGCATGCTGGCAAATATCGCTTTCAGCCAGTTATGTACTATCCACTTTCTCAAACCACAAATAAGGTTTAGCGCCACATAATATTTGATACTAGCAAATGTCCGCGATTTCGCATGTGGAAGTGGATACGTCCTATAGTAATAAATATGCAAACATACAGATTTTTACATTTATCATATACTAGCAAATGCCAGTAACTTCGCACGCGGAATCTCCTAAAAATTACGTCCCAAAAAACCTCAATAACGAAAGCCATGGCCATATCTATTTTTAGATTTATCATTTATAGTAGGTTTTCCATTAGAGGATGTTCAATTTTATGTCATGTCCACCATGTAAAACTTCAAAATAAATGCCATTCCCGCAATCAACTTCCCAAATACCTCAATAACGACACCCATATCGACTTTTAGATTTATTTACCCCATTCCACCCTGTCTGGGGATGATTATCGGAGAATCACGAAATACAAGTTTACTTATTTGATTTTTATAGTAAGTAGTTATACGAGTTTCAAGTTTTATCCCTTTAAGATTGGGGAATGGAAGGTACCCTATGTCCTTTTCTGCACCCCTGACAACGTGTATGCAAAATTTCATGATGATCGCATTTATATGGTTTTTTCTATAACAGGAATCCAAGTGGT
This sequence comes from Crioceris asparagi, assembly GCA_958507055.1. NCBI lineage: Eukaryota > Metazoa > Arthropoda > Insecta > Coleoptera > Chrysomelidae > Crioceris > Crioceris asparagi. The sequence continues at coordinate 74,721,403 of OY293828.1, forward strand.
TTCTAGATATGAAAAACAATTAGTTCCATATATTATTAAATTATATTGGAGCTGCCATAAAAGCGGCGATGAACGCGAAGCAAAGAATTGTTTTTCATTATGTCATATACAGTTGTTTATCTATATTGAAGCAAAATGTAAAGCATTGATCCAACATAAACGCATATTTACTTATTGTAGCATGAGCAGCTGCAGTGGCATCTGCTGTTGAATTTCAAGCCACTATTCAAACACAGACATCTTTTATTATTACAATGATTTTTGCCTGGTGTCCATTAACAGGTGTACAAAATATCCTGAGCAGTTTCCAAGGAGAGCTTGTCTCTATTAAACCTCCAATGCAGGTATCCATTTTCCGTATTTGATAAAATGTGATCAATTTCCTTCAAAGCGCATACATCTTATCTATATCATCCATACATTGTAAATAATTATTGAGTTGTCAATATTATACACTGTTGAAAAAAAATGATCACATCTGTACCTTTTTCCTTCATTCCCTAGAGTATTGGCAGAAAATACCTTAAGTAAGACAAGTTTCGTATGCCAACAACAACGAATTTGGACTGTTTCGCAAAGTTAAATATTTAGAGATTATTTTATATAACCGGAAGTAGTGATGCTGTGGAGTTTTCAAATTTTAACGAATAAAAATAGAGTTCGAGTCAACGGCAAATGGTCCATATTTCTCTCACCTAACCGTTATTGATTGCAGCTCTATGAAGAAAAACGTTGGGATATGTAGACGTAGCGTATTATTTCTCTTTTCTCTATGTAATTTGAAACAACCGGAATAAATCTCTTAGCAATGATTAAAAAGAATTGATATTGTTTATATTTCTGATAAGATTTAAAAAATATACGCCACACTCAAATTTATAAAAATAATTTGGAAACATAAAATTTTACTCAAATTCTTATTCTATAACATCAAACATAGGATAATAACGTAATCTCCAGATGAAGTTAAGGTGGGTCCGGTTACGAATACGGATGTCGGAATTGTGAAAAATAAAAAATATCATTTGAAAATACTCCTTTTCAATAGGAAAAATGAAAAATAAAATTTACGGTTTATTCAGCAATTTCCGGTAAATTAATTCTTAAATTTCAAAATAAATAGATAAATAAATAAAATAAAATATCATGGTCTGAATGATATGTTTTTTCGTATTATGTAACTCTGGCGAACATTATAATTCCAACGTTGTGAAGTTCACAAATATATCTTAGATTTAATTAATATAAGAGTAACATAAATACAGAAAACAAACAACGGGTGTATTACGTTTTTTGATTTGATTGTTGATAACAAATTAAACTCAGTTTTGGTTACAGTTTTTGATGTAGAATTATTCCTAAACATTTATTCAAGAATATTAAGGGGACAAATCTGTGTCTAAAACAAAAACCTATCCAATAACAGTCTTATAAATATCAATGATACTATACAGTGATTGTTTGACACGTTACTAAGTTCATGGGAAGATATTAGAAATGAATAAAGAATGGGGAGTTAGAGCTGTGGCATGACTATTAAAGAGACAAACCTGTGATTAAAACAAAAACCTAGCCAGCAACAGTTATTATGAATATCACATAGATAGTATACTGCGATTGTTTGACTCGTTAATACCTTTGTAGAAAGATATAAGAAATGAACGCAGAATGGGAAATTAATAGAGTTGTCTTGTGAGTATTAAAAAGACAAACCTGTGACAAGAACAAGGACCTAGTGTGCAACAGTATTATAAATATCTCAGATACAAACATAAGACCACAGAGTAGTTTCATATTCTGTAATGATTCTATGAAAATTATATGAATTTTATGACTGCAGCACAATTGAGTAGTTCACATGCTGTCAATAAAAATTTAACAAGTAATAAAAAGTTAGGTCAAGCAAGATAGAGAGATTTTATGTTGGAAACAATTAATAAGATATCAGAATATTTCTATCCATGTCTAGATTTATTCAAAAATGCTTGAAAAGTAAGTTAAACCAAAAAAATTAAGGATAAAATATAAATTTCAAACATCTATTTTAGGCATCGAAACCAATTAAGAGAGATGGATTAAGGTCAGTTGTTTCGGTATTGTCCACAAACTCACTCTTTCTCTCAGTCAATTTTGCGATAAAATTGCCCAGTCCATATTTCCATGTTTATGGATTTAACTCACCTGTGCCATCGTTTAGCATCCATGAGCGCAATTTGAGCTGATTTGAGCATTTGGAAATGTCAAAATTATATCTGTCAATCTGTTCACCAATATGATGGTATTCTAGGAAGATAATTCAAAATGTCAGAGCTCAAAATCAAATATGGACCTTATTTGGCATACGGACTGATCCAACACAGGATTCAAAGGTTACGAGGTTTAATTAAACATCTCAATAAACTTGGGTATGATATTGAGCTGATCGAGATAAATCAAATCAACAGAATGACAGTAGAGATATTTGACAGACCAGTTTTCATGTGTGATATTCGAAATTTAAAGTTCAACATGGATTATGAAGATGATCCAGTATGCCAGAAGGCTGTTGCGGCCATTGAAGATGCAAGAGATCGGTTTTTGGCAGAGTTTAATGTCCCAAAGTATTTTTCGCTAGATGAGGGGAATCGTGCTTCTCATGTAATAGAGCCAACCAGATACACTCTAAATACTAGTGGTACAGAATTATTATATGAGATAAATGAATTATCATAAATATATTGAATTAATTTGTTTGATGTACTTTTGAACTCTACCAACAATTCAAATCAAAATCAACAGAGACGGGAAATCTTTACTATTTTCTCGTTTAGGGGTAACATTTTCTGCTGTAATTATTGTTTACTGCGATTCATTAAATAAGAAGCGAGCATAAAGTTCCCAGATAGAATGGACAGCATTTACGAGTCAGATGATATCCAGTAATATGTAGGTCATCTTAATTTTTCAAACAATGCCAGTTGTAGCATGTGATGATCCGCTCTATTCTGTTAATACCTTAGTTAACCGATGCAAATCAATTTAATGAGAAAACATGGCCGGCCCTTACCGAACGCAATGAGGTCCTTGAACTAAAAAGGCAAATTCTAGGATCTGCCCGTTAATTGTTCTTTTTAGTGTTAAGAATTTATAATTTTAATGTATGCCCACCCTTTAATTGGCTATGGCTGTTGGGTGGCTTAACAAATAAATAAATAGATAAATAAATAAAATATATGAAGTTCCATATACAGATTGGTTCATACCTGACATTTACTTTTCATGATTTGATTGATAACATAATCAAATTCATCTAGTTTCAATCAATCCAGCAGCAGATGCCGATTGATTCAACTAATCCATGTTTTACTTTTCACATATGGGTATAAACCTAAATTTGGTTCCAAAAAATTTGGGAGGTTGAACAATCTTGTTTAATAGTTTTGTCTCGAGATTCAACACCATAAAGACTATAGATACGAGCCAGACCATTATGTTTTGTGCCCTCAATCATGTGGCACAAGATGGAATCATGCGCATCATAAATACTGCGCAATAGCCTAAAAACCTTTTCTGGTATAGACTGTAACGCAAAGATTACTGTAATGGTTGTCATGGAAAACGTCTATGTATTCTTCAAGAAGCCCTTGATCGTGCGCTCAAGGGATGGATCCGGAAAGAAAGATATTTAAATTGCAGCTTGACAGTTCGTCTAACGTCCTATGATGGAATTACATAAAAACTCATTGAAAGCAGTTTTAAAAGATAAATTCATATAAGATATTTAAGAATGGTAACTGGGCCAACACACGAATTATATTTTTGGTAGCAACATATTATAACATTAAAGGTAGAAGAAACTCAGGAGACACACGAAACGATAAAAGAGCTAAGAATTTAGACAGTGGAAACGAAAGTAGATTGCCGATAACATCCCTGGTATGATCACGAAGAAGAACATGGATATCGTTAAAGGAATTCTGATCTGATATTTATACAGAGTAAGTTGAACGTGGAACACATCATCGTATAACGAAAATAAACATATTCTGATTTCGGCAAATAAGAAAAATGTCTTCATGTTACACAACAAATGAAAATCATCATTTTAAGTAATGCAGATTCATTTTTCCTGTTAAATTTATTAAGAAGAAAATTGATGAAAATTGTCCGTCCTCTCCCCCAGAAATAAGTTCTGAAAATACTAAACCTGAAAACTGGAAAAAAATTCTTAGGGTAGATAGAGTAGAGTAGATTTTACTGACGACATTCATATACATATATGACTAAAATAAAACATATAGATCGTGGTAAGTCCCGCAAGTGACGAACAATAAACAATGAGAATAAAATAACATCAAAATAATATGGCTACAATAAATAAAAATAAAATAATCAGATAAGTTTGTACCTGGCCACTCAGATAATGTAATGGAAATATAAAATGATACAAAGCATATTAATAAATAATCCAACACTAAATCACACTAAACAATGATAAAACAAAAATATAATAATGATAAAATAAAAAAATAACAAAATCAGGAGAGCGAGTGTCTTTCACAGAAACTTGTTAGTTAAATCGGAATTCAAAAACTCATTTACCGAGTAAAAGCACTTTTTCAGAAGAAAGGATTTAACTTTCTGTCTGAAATTGTGGAAATTTAGTTGCCTTAAAGGGAGCATGTTGTAAGTTGTTGTAAGTTCAATGAGTTTTTCTGGGATATTGAAAGTCTAAATCTTGACATTCTGAGTAAGTTCGCTGATCTTGTTGGATACAGATGAGTTTCTGATTGTGTAGCAAAGTCCGATATATTTCTGTGTAGCTCCACAAGTGTTGTTGTAAATTAGAGCAGTCGGAAGTGGCATGATTTCTCTATACCCAGCACCCATATCAAACGAATAACTTTTTCTAAGAACAAAAATCTTGCTCGAAAGACAGGCCTTACTAAATAAAATAATTCCATAGGTAGTAAATAAATAAATCTAAGAGTACTACTACCAACTAGTTTTTTCAATCTACGAAACAAGAATATCACAATAGATAGTTTACTTGCTAGCATATCAATATGTCATAACCATTTGAGTTTATTGTCTAAATACATACCAAGTAGTTTGACGCTCTTTTCTTTAGGTATATGTATATTAGATGATATGATAATGTTTTGATTTTTCTTTGCAGTTAAGCAAAAGCTTATTTGAGCTAAACCACTCGGTTGCCGACTCCAAGGTGTGATTGGCGGAGGCTAATAAATCACTCAAATCACTATTACGATCGATCAAAGTTGTGTCATGTGCAAATAGTACAATATTTTTCGGCATTAAATGATAGTATGGATCGTTTATGTAAATAATGAATAAGGTAGCCCCTAGAATAGAGCCTTGAGGAACGCCATGAACTGCTTCTTTCAAATCCGATTTAACTTCGTTGACCGATACACACTGTAATATTCCTTCATTAGAGCTCCACTAGTTGATCGATTTTTCATGAGTTCAAATTGTCCAGGACAAAGCAATGAATTGGCTTCGAGTTAGGAAATAAGTCTTTCTTTAAACAAACTCTGTACTATTTTGGCAACTATAAGAATTATAGATATTGGTAGAAACTTTTCAGCTATTTGCGTATCTCCACTCTTTAACATAGGCAAGATAACTGATAGTTTCAGAGCATCAGGAAAAAAATTCAAGTGAAAAGCAGTCGTTGATTAGGAGTGATAACGGATAAGCGATGATATCAGCAATGGTTTTTAAGACCGCACTATTCATTTTATAAAAATCTGGACAACTCGAATCTTTCAAAGCTCCTATGGTTTTCAAAACCTCATCGGGAGTAACAGGAAGAAATGAAAATGAATTTACTAGTGTGCTAAGGTTTTTCAAAAAGTACGTCGGCTCATGATTTATTACAGGTAATGAAGAAATTAAATTATTCGCGATTTCCCTAAAATATTCATTAAATTCATTTGCTGAGATAAGGTGAAGGACTTTACTATACTCCACGGGAGTTCAACTTGACAACTTTTCGGGAGAAATTTTGATAGAAATGCCATCATTGAATGACCAGTAACCAGCTAGTCATTTCAAGAAATATATTCATGATATGGTCGGCCACTGATTTATTTAATCAATTCCATAATCTGACCTCCACATCATATGCAATTGATTAATATTGACGACGATTGTTGATCGAATCAGAAATTTTAGTAATCGACTGAGATAATTGAATTTTGAAATAAATCATAAGTTTTAAGTTGCACTGTAAGTTCTCAAATGATGTTCGACGAACCAAACGACTGTTTGCCTGCAGGTTTTTCTTTTAAGTTAATATTCTTTACCCAGTTCCTTCTAAAATATATTTAAAAGGATACCTCAGCTATTTGTCGACCTTTTGTATTCTAGAGAATATCTTCGATATAAATTGTTCCTGGGTATCTACATTCCCACTTTGGGTAGCGCCTCTCGGGTGCACACAAAGAAAAGCGTCGCTTTCCCGTCCACCATGTACATACCTACATAGAAGGGGAAAACAAGCGCAGAGTGAGAGAAGTTATGAACGTTATACAGGGTGATTTATGTAGCCGTTCAGTTGTTCAGTTCAGTTTGAAATGTGCTGTCATATTCGCTCATGTCTGATCTACCTAGAATATTTTTAGTTCCACAACAATACAGAGTGTGGAAAAAATCGGTACCAACTTTCTTATTTCAAATAGGAGCCTATATTTTCTTCATATCATTTGATTGGCCTTGTAATTTTGAGTTGAATAAGTTTAATAAAAATTTTGCAACCATTCAAAATTTGAATCTCAAATTTGGGAAGCTATCAGATGAAAGTCCAAGCAACATATGATATTTCATTGATAATCTCATTTTGTACAGAGGTCACTTTCTAAGGTTGCTTTCAAAAATTGTCACAAACTTATTTTTTCAAATTGCAATTACTAGTTTCTTGGACAACATTTAAAATAAAATTGAATTTTGAGCTGAAGTTCTTAAGCATCCCCTTCCCCTGAACTCAACAGTTATCGAGATATTAATGTCTTATTTTGACAAAATTTATTTGCTTTTTTAAGTTGCTATGGAAACAAGGTACTATTGTACCTAATTAAAAAATGTTGTGTTGTAAAAGTAAAAACAAATTGAGATCATTTTTAAATGAAATAGAAAAAAAGTTGTGTTAGACTAGTTTTGTAAACTATATGACAATCGAAGAAAATATTCAGTGAGTTGTCCACGAGGAAAGTTTTCAGAATGAGAAATAATTTCATCAATTATGGAAAAGTTGTTGGATCCATTAGGTAAAGACATGTCAAATTTTTGTTCAAATACTGTAAAAAATAGTAGTTGCAATTTTATAAAAATAAGTTTTTCAATTATTGAATTTAAAATTTGAAAGGCGCCAGCAGGAACAAGGTACAAAATGGGACCAACGATAGAAAATCAAAAGGTAGCTTGGACTCCACCTGAGAGCTTCCCAACAAGTTATTACAACTCAGAATTAGAAGGTCAATCAAACGATATGGGAAAAATATTTGAAAGTTATATTTATATGAAAGTTATATATATTATTATATATTAGGTATATGTATATAAGAAAGTTGGTACCGATTTTTAACACACAATGTATACTTGTAGGACTAAAAATATTTTGGTTAGAATGGACATGATCAAATATTTGAAAACTTCTACTGGACGACCTACACAAATCACCCTGTATACCTTACATGTACACACCACTTGGCCTGCAGATATCTAGCGATCTTCTGTGTGTTGTTAAGTTGTCGACTGTAACAGTACACCTTTTGTACGAATCTCCAAAGCTATAGGCGCGGAGAAAATGAGACAGGTTCGCTCCGTCAGAACGCCCCTTTGGAAATTCTGTGATTCCCTCTTACAACATAGGCGTCCCTACACGTGCATGTTGTAAGGACTTCGCAAAATCCGGATATGCACCTAATGAAGTTTCTGTTGATAGTCCTTGGGCCCAGACATAAAATTATTCATTGAAAACCGCTCTTTTGAGACTACATTTTATGTTGAGTAGCACAGCGCTTAATGTTTCAAAATCAAAATCAAAATTGGTTCTTACGTTTGGTACCTACGATGCGACAGACATCCTCACAGATACACACCTCAAACTTATAACACTCTGCGTCGGGGGTTTAGTGAGTTAGGTTTATCATAGTTTAACGCAAGAAAAAGAGTATTTTAGAATTAATAAGACATTGCTGAAGAACATAAAAAATGTTATCCATATTTGGAAGAGCACAATGATGACAGATCAATGAGGAAAGTTTCTCCAAATGACTCGTATGATACATTAGAAGATGAGGAAAATCATCAGGTTCCAAATAAACTGTATCCAGTAAAGAATGTTCTTCATTTTAAAAACGATACAGAAACTCATCAGCAGGGTAGCTGCTGTTACTGCAAAAGCTTTTATATCAAGGATAGAATATCTATAATCCGCACCCAAGCCTTTCCCTTTCCATCACCATCCCTCCCCATAGGAGCACCCTTTAATCTACGAAAATCAGACAAACATCCTCAGATCTTTTCATTAAAACACCTTTGTGTGTAAAAAAAGGCGAGAAGCTCCCTGTACCAACTTCAGTATGTCTACCACCCTGACAATGTTAATACGTCGCTCACTTCTGTGAGTTGGCGAGCTTTGAAAGCCGTTATGTATCCTGTGTATTCTTTGAAACATCATGGGAGAATCTAAGCCGGGGTGAAATGCATTACACTGACATGCCCGTTTTTTTTCCATTTCTAATTACAGTTACGACTATGGCAGTAGGCACTGCTCTTGACAATGAAAGAAAAGGTAATGGACCATTTCAAGAGCTACGGCCAGCTGAGTTGATATTATCCCAGAGACGGACGAAAAGAGTGTTGATAGTTGATGTCGCCATAATTTTACGATTCTGTAGAAAGGATAACAAATAACTAAAAAAAACTAGGATTGACTGCACTAAACGTAACGAAAGAATCATAAAGACTTTGAAATTGGTACCTATATATAAAGAGATGATTAGAAGACTCTTGACACCAACTGATTCTTAAATTATACGTAGTAAATATATTCTTTTTTGTGCATGATCTCATGAAGTTGGTGCTGTTTTTGACCGACTTCAAAAAACGGAGAAGGTATACAATTCGGTTGTAAGAATGCTTTTTTTATGGCTGTTCGCGCGTTTTGCATAGTAAACGTACTCCGATTTAGACGATTTGAGAATTTTACATGCCTCTAACTCAAAAACCGTAACTCTTGCGAAAACACGTCCAAATAAAACGTTTCCAGATATTGTCCTATTTTCATTTATACCACCTCAGATTTTCGATTTTCAAGAAAAATTTGGCATATCCATCCCTTCGGGGCGGTTTTCAGAGGGAAGGAGTTTTCGGATTTGCGTTTTTATGAATATGGGACCATTTCTCAAGCTTACTCTTTCAAAAGAATCAAAAATCATCAAAATCGGAGCTCGTTTACTATATAAAACGCGCACACGAACCCAAAAATAAAAAATTAAAAAATAAACTAGACAGTCGAATTGTATACTTCCCCCGTTCGGGGTTCGCCAGTCAAAAATAGGTATTTTAAACATAACCAGCTGTTTCTTAGATGAGTGAATTATTTTTTTGGCACCTCAGTGCCCCAGCTACAAAACCCTAAGATTTATCGAGATGTTTTCATGAACACATGTTCATATGTATGTTTGACAAGATCTGACATAAACTGTTTCAATTTTTGTAAAATATTTTTTTTGTAGCATTCGGAGGGAAAAGCTTTATGAAACAGTGAAAATTTTAATAGGGAACCACAATCTTTCAATCTTCCCCTTTTTCTAATAAAAGAATCATCAAAGTCGGTGCATGTTTACTATGCAAACCGAAGCTACATGCAGAAAAAACAGAATACATTTGAACTGCCTTCTTCTTTTGTGAAGTTGGTCAAAAAGCCCTTATAAGATCGCCTGTATGTCAAACTATTCGAGTGGGAACGAAAAAAGGAAAAAGTTTCTTAGGTCTTCTGACAGCTAAGTTAGTTAATTATGTTTTCAAGAACATTATACCAAATGAAAGAGATACTTCCTATCGTACTACAACCATCAATAATATATTGTATTATAAGTTATAGGTGAACACATATATTACAATTTCACCTCCTTGCCTCTTACAAGTAAAGTCTGATCTTATTGTCAAATCCAATCCTGGCTCAATATGTTAGGAAGCAACTTATTGAACAGTTAAAAGCTCGGAAATCTAAGAGGACAATGTCCACACTCAATATAAAAGATAGTAAGTAATTGCTTAGGAATGGTATTACAGAAGGGAATTCAGAATTCAAAGAACAAATCCATAATGGCTACGTCTTTTAACTAGTGATATTAAGAGAACAGAATCTACTGAATCCACTTGCACGACTTTTCTACTGCTGAAAAACGAATTACATCGACTTTAAAACTCGTCTCTGCAGGTCTAGCGACCATTTATGTTTTCAGCGTACCAAGACAAACAAAAATGGTCATATTCAATCCTAACTTACGTGAAACTGTTTCGCCAGAATACGAATAAATAGAAAATTGTACTTATCATTTGTTTTTTTAGGATTCCGTACGTCTGACTAAAAAAAACGGAACCCTTATAGGATCACTCGTGTGTTCATCTGTCCGTCCGTCACAGTCAATCTTCTCCGAATCTACTAAACCGATTAAGTCGAAATTCGGTACACTTATCAATTCCCGTGACACAAACACAGAGGTGTGACATGAACAGACGAACTCCAAATATAGTACCTAGGACATAATTAATTACTATCATATGCTATTAACTAATAAATATAGAAAAAACATATAATAATCGATACTGTACAAAATAAAATAATAATAAGACAATTTTGGCACAGACGGACTGACAGACCAATGGCTGAAAATTATGTTTTTTGGATTCAGGGACCTCTGAAATGTAAACACCTGTTGAAAACCAGACATAGAAAATTTTCACTATTACAATAATGCACTGCTGACAAATGTCGGTAGGTAAGAAAAGTCGAAAGTGTCACTCACAAATTTTAACTCAGACTTTACAGTTGATACAAATATATGTGCGGACAAGAGTCATGTAGACCGACCATTCGACTCCAACAATACGTCTATTAATAGCCGGCTTTTGCTTCGATAAATCTCATCCAACATATATTTTTTCCCGATCTTCTGATAATAAGAAGTGGAATTGAAGTTTAGATTTCGATTAAAGTTTGAATCTACAAGTTCAAATATTCACTCCACTATCCCTTTTCTAATGGAGCTCCTTTAGGTAGATGACTTATTCATAAAAAATTAAGGACAGTTTAATTATACATACAGGGTGGGGCTTTTAAATAAAATGCTGCTTATAGCGAACCTGCGGGAATAAGATTTTTCAAAAATCCAAAAATACGTCCTCAAAGATTTTTTACTGAATTTGCTTTCGTCTTGTAAAAAAAATTGGGGCCCCAAAGAGTGGGCGCAGCCCTAAGCAACTTTGTTTTCCCAAATTAGAAGACACCCAAATTTATCGATAATATTTTTTTTGAGTCAAACGATGGGTCAGAAATTTACTAAAAACTGATTTTTAACTATTTAATAAACAATTACATCAATAATAAAATTAATAATGGAATGTCACGTTTTTAGCTGGACAGTTGTTGAAAATGGCCCCATTAACCTATAGGCACAGACCCAACCGATGGTAGAACTCTTCCCTTACTCTACTCAAAACTTCTGGCATGATATCCCTGCCGGAATCTTTGCAATTAAGTCTTCCAGACTTCTAGGTCTGTTGTCATGGACTTTAGTTTTTAAATTTCCCCATAAATAATAATCTAATGGTGTAAGATCCGGGGATCTGGGAGGCTACTCAATAAATCCTCGCCGTCCTATACACCTATTTGAAAATGCAGCATTTAAAAATTACCTTACATTTCTTGCAAATTGGGGAGAAACTCTATCCTGCTGTAAAAATATCCTTTGTTCTAGATTTTCATCCTTTGGGAATATTCCTTGGGTATTAAGTGTTACAGGTCTCCATTTAAATTATCTAGAAAACTGGAAGACTTAAAGACAAGGATTCGGGCAGAGATACGTTTAATCAAGAAGCCAGAAGTTTTGGGAAGAGTAAGAGATCAGTTCTACCATTGGTTGAGTCTGTGCCAACAGGTTAATGGGGCACATTTTCGATAAATGTTACGCTAAAAAGGTGACATTCCAATATTAATGTTATTGCTAATGTCATTTTTCAATAAATAGTTAGAAATGTTTTTAGAAAATTTCTGACACATAGTTTGACAAAGGTAAAAAAATGTTATCAACAAATTCCTTTTTCAATAAGCTTTCAAACGAGTTGCCAGAAGTGGTGTCTTCTAATTTGAGAAAACAAAGTTGGTTAGTGCTGGGTCCCCTCTTTGGGGCCCCAATTTTACATGACGAAAACGAACTCCATAAACAATCTTTGGATTTTTGAAAAATCTTATTCCCAGGGCCGTTGTAAGTAAAGTTTCATTTAAAATCCCTACCCTGTATTTGAGTGTTTATGAAAATGTTTCTTCTGTATAAAAAACAATATACAAATAAATATTTTTTACAAAACATTGGACCGACGTTATTAGTTGGTGCACTGAAAAGTATAAAATAATATTAATTAGTCACGAAAATTGTTGAACGTTCACTAATATCAATGAAGATAATACTTATCCTATTACCCACGTATATTCTTTGCTTCTAGTTGTTACTATTGAGATCTCAAAACATCGCTGCGGAAATATGCTTAGGTATTTTAGTTGTTACCATTTTAACACCGATTTAACTCGAAAACCGTAACTCTAAGGAAAATATGTTCATTATAAATGTTCTTACAAATAATTATGTCTTTCATATATTGCCCACAGATTTTCAATTTTAGAAAGAAATCGCCCTCTCCACATAGCAAAAATACATACGTATATTTGAGACTTTAACATGCCTCTATCTCGAAAACCGTAACTCTTTTGAAAAAATGTTCAATTTAAATCTTTCCGGATATTGTCCTATCTTTAATTATACCACCTCAGATTATCAATTTTCGAGAAAATATGACCCCCCACACCCTTCGGGGCGGTTTTCGGAGGGAAGGAGATGTCGATTACTATATAAAAGGCGCGCACAAACCAAAAAAAAGCACACAGTCGAATTGTATTCCTCCTCCGTTCGGGGTTCGTCGGTCCAAAAACAGCCCGGTAATGAGTATTATCGAGTACCTAGCAGCAATATTTCTCAAAACTAATCCACTACTAACGTTCGAAAAAACATCACCTGAAATGATGGAGAAAATTGAATACAGCAGTCCTTTTCTAAGCTTTAAATTTAATTTGTTCGTCTGGAGAGAATGGCTTTAAAGAATAACGCTAACACCTGCCGGAATGGCACCATCTAGTTAGTGGAAAGACACTGCTAAGAAACACTCAGCACACTGAAGTAATTTAAAAATGGAAAAAACTTCCATTACTTATCATCCTTTCCAATCGTTTTTGTGGCCAAAAGAGAATAGTGCGAACAAAACCACTCACTTTAACTTGAATTGATTTTTGTATACATATATTGTTCGGATATATATTTATATATTTTTCAGATATTATCTGGGTTCAGGTTATATTATTTACCTCTGCAGGGCTATATGATATTTCTGTTATTTCTCAAATAAATAAGAGAATATTTTGTCAGTTCCAACTCTATCAAAAGCTTTTTTGATGTAGAATTTGGATAAATCAAAGTTTGCATCATATAAGAATTGGAACACATTTAATTGGTCCTGTAACAAAATGACTATCTTCAATACGATATAAGTTATTCAACATAGATCTCAATCTATGTATATATCACATATAAATAAAATTGAAGTGTCAGTGACTTTGTAATAGAACTTTTTGGTTGAGTTCATTTGGTTATATGCAAGTTAATTTATTTTTTATTTTTGTCTATCTGTTTTTTGTCCGGGCTAATCTTCCAGACGGCTGATTCGAATTTGATAGGAATTTAATTGACAAATAGCAGACTCTTCATAGAAAATCATATTAATCTGATAAGTATCTCGCAAATATAGTTGACATCGTCAGTGGTGACCTATTTCAAAGTTTCTCAGCAAAACACGTGACAATTTGAAGAGCGGTACCGGACCCCAAATACTGACTCTAATCCAAAACTATTAAAGTTCAGTTTTTGTAAACGCATGCTGAACAAAAATTATTCTACTTAACCTCAGCCGCAAAATGAGTGGAGGTCATTCAACATAACCTACATTTTTGATTACAGTACCGTGGTATCAGAAAAGATAAACTATGGTATAGAAAGAGTCCGACCAATATCCCTCGTAATCTCTGATGTTAGAAATATCAAAAACAGTTGATACACTTTGATGTGTAGTTTGCAGGATAAATATGTTGTAAAATTCATTTTTTTACGAATATAACAATCAAACGATAGATATCAGTACGCACAAAATATTATCATAAACATTTTAACGGACCATCCGGATTTCTGGCAAAACTAGTTTGTCCTAGGCCAAACCAGTTCATCCTAAGAGTGTGTCAGGATATACCAGTCTAGCTTAGGACAATCTAGTTTGGCCTGAATACTTTAGGCTTAACCAGATTGGCGTATAGGCTGAACTGATTTTGAATTATTATACAAGTAAATCAAGGCTTAAAATTAAAATTGGCAATATACTAGATGGCTATATTTATTAAATCTTAGGCCGAACTGATTGAGTCTTTGTGAGTATCAGAATAAAAACGTTGTAACCTGTTAGGGCGGGGATCTCCTTTACATATAGGTACACTCATTACACGCAATCGTGATTTGCAAAGTGAAAAAATTGTGCTACAAATATACGAGCTAGTGAAAAAAAAGAAGAAGATTTTGAGTAATTCGAACATGGCACATCCTGTAAAAATAAATAAATAATTCAATATTTTACATTTCACACTAAGAAGCACAAAAATCTAATTGATAAAATCTTCAAAAGCCATACTATTTTTTATAATTAGTAATACTATATTTGAATTTATTTAGCCGTGTAATATATTGAAACCTTAATTTACTTGAAAAATAATACAAAATCAGTTCGTTTAAGTCTGAAGTATTTAGGCCCAACTAGATTGTCCTAAGCTAAACTAGTATATCCTCACACGCTTAGGATGAACTAGTTTGGCCTGTAATTGGGTTTGGCCGGTAACATACACAATACATATTATTGAACTTCATAAATGAAATACTTATTTATTCAAGTAGAGCATTTCAGTACGTTATAACTTATAACACAGGATCTCTTTTTCGCACAGTCTTAGAGTTTTCCCGTCGTAACCGTAAGGATCCTGGTACAAAGCCAAGCATATAGCATCACATTTTAGATTCAATAGGAAGACAATAACGTAATGATAATATAAGCAAATATATTGATAAAAAACAGATACCAGTGGCTGACTTCTTTATTTATGAACACGTATTTATTCAAAGCTGATATTTGTCCACAACTCATGATATCTCCTATAATTTCTTGTATTGCTTTAGCTTTACCGTAATATAAATATGTACGCTTAAACTTTATGCAACATTATGGAATAACAAACACAATCCCTGTGTCCAACACACATCTAGCTTAAAAAGCGCTGCAACATTTTTAACAGATTTTTATAGAAATAGCTTGCGCTCTTTAAGCTGCAGCATCAGAAATACCCCAACAGTTATTTTTAAAAACTTCTTTATAAACCAGCTTAAGAGCGCAAGACGTCTAACAGCAAATCCTGTCAAAAATGTTATAGCGCTTTCTTAGCTAGATGTGTGTTGGACACAGGGATTATCTATCAAGACAACAGATTTCAGTTATCTTTGCTATTATATTCAAGCTGCATGGCTTCCACAAGCACTGAGTTTCCATAACATATCGGAAACAACACAGCATGGAATTGATGACGAAATGTTATGTTGACTTAATTGTACATCACCCGACTTTCACGATCCCAGATCAAATTGCCCACATCCTTTTCCGTCTGAGTCCGAGTTTCTAATTCCAACTCGTAGGAACTCCCATACTCCGTATATACGAGCATAAATGGACATATTCCTTTTTCTTCCTCCAAGGCAATAACAATAAAAAGCATTGATGCAGTTTCCTTTGTGTCAGAGACAGGATCTCTAATTAAATATCAAATGTATATTGCCTCCAACAAAAGTCCATTATTCGACTGGATAACTGAACAATCTGCAAAAATTCCATACAACAATGCTGGGAATTTAATAATGGCAGCGATATAAACAACGAATGATACTTTTTCTGTATACCTTATTTCATACAGCTACTGCCAGGACAACAAAACATATATATTGTATGAGCAGAACATAATATACCCTTATTTGGGTTGAATATCCTTTATTAATCTAACAAATCTCATATAATAACAGAATAGGGGAGTCCAAAACAACAAGAGTGGAGGCTTCATCGGAATTCAAAACAAATCTTGTGAAAAATAAATGTTTATATACGAACAAAATTACCTTGGGAAAGAGATAGGGTTTATCTCGCTTTAAGAATGATTATTCATCAATCAGAAGAAACACGAATTTAGATGATATTTTTAAATTCACATGCATAATATCTTCCAATGAAAACTCAAAGAATAAATTATTTGTTCGTCTTTACTCTTGAAAAATATTATAAATCTAGTGTTCCTTAGATATATTGAAATCAATTTTACAAAAATATATGTTTTACTTGCTAAATAATCATCATGATTTATAATATAAAAGATATTTGCTTTTTTCAAAATAAATATGGTCTCAAAAAATCCCAAGAAACTCAGGTACATAAGTTGTATCTACACTAGTTTTTCCTCGTCAAGGAAAAGTAAACCCTGTCTCCTGCAAAAAATCTGAAATCATGAAGCAATTTATCTGTAGGAGTAAACAGATAAATTGCAATAAAGGTGTTCATTATTTGCTACTGATTAAATCTATCATTTAGCTTTCATCAAAAGTTTATATCAAAACTTTAGAAAAATTTTGAAGTCTCATAAGCAGGATGTCCCTCTGAAAATGAATAGATATAAATAAGGAAATGTTAAAAGTATTGTGTTTAGAGATCCAAATTGTGAACATCCTAGCAGATTACACTAATAATTGGACGAAGAGAATCAATCATAATATATAACGGTTCAATTATTATACATCGAAAATGTAATCTTGACTCAATGGTAGCTAGAAATTATATGGATGAATAATTAACTCAAGACAATGTATAGTGCAGGAAATATAACAATTCGAAATTGTGTCCATATTTCATATTTTTGTCAATATGTAGGTCAAAAACGAGATGATTTAAATATCGAGCGATCTAAAACAATCTCATCCCCAGTAGGCCTTTGAAAATGAGAACATGTTTTAGCTAAACACAGAGAGGAAGCTTAAAGTGACAAGTGATGATTCAATCAATATAAATGTAATTGCAGATGATTCAAGTAAAGAAATGTTCTCAATTTCAAAGGCCTACTGGAAATGAGTTTTTTTTTTTGATCGCTCGATATAATGTGTGCTATATCATTGTAATCAGAATAACGCATTCTATTGAATACATATGTAGAACACAGGTTATCCTATTTAAAAAATATATAAGGTCGGCTGATATATGTATGAAAATAGTAACATAGAATAAAACTTAGCTACTAACCCTGCATTTTATTTACCTTGATATCTTTGAAAATAAAATAGTTGTAGCAAATAAATCAGAATGTTATAAAGATAAATTGAACGCCGTATCTACTTATAAAGTTCTATATTATTAGATATATAGCGAATAATGGAAGTACCTATGTGTTTCTTTCTATTCAATATAAAATTCAATTTTCAGGCTGAACGTTTATAGAAAATAACTAGCTTATCTACTCACACGTATAGAGAAGCCAGAAGAAGTTCAATGAATAATCCGCAAACCTCAGTGAATCCATATTATATCCCACAAGTTTTCTCTTGGTTTTCTTTTTGTTCTAATAACTTTCACGTCGAGTTCAATATAATTATCTCCAAGTATGCCATTTATATTTGTGTAAAGTCAAAATAGGCGAGAGAGAAATATATGTGAACGCAACTGATGGGACATTACATGACTAGTTTTCAGTCTAAGTGCCTTCCTGAAATCTGTAAGGAAATTGTCAAATGAAATATTCTTTCCCATTCATTTTTCAACAATAAAAATGATAAAGAAGAAACTATTCTGCGTTATCTAAGCAATGATTTCTATCTATTAAAATCATCAATAATTTCGAAGAAGATGGTACTACAACAGTACCTACATCAATAGTGGAGATAGAATTCGTAAACTTAAAACTAATTAAATTAAAGGAGTTCAATTATTGTTTGGTCTTAATTAAATCAATCACTCTGTTCTCATAATAAATTTCAATCAAAACTATAAAGAAATGTTGAGTTGTTATTGTCAGATTTCGAAACCGGATAAATGCGGGAGGAGATGCTTAACTTTTTGGACTATAAGAGTCTATAACTTAAGTTTGACTTAACGGAATTTTGTTAACAAGGTCTGGTTCAAGAAAGGAATGTTTGGTGAATATAATATAAAACCAGCCATTTTGGTTCTCGCCGCCTCCGTTAAGGGGCGGGTTTTATACAGTTGATCGTTTTTTAATATTGCTCCAAAATCGGAAATGGAACCGTATGAATATTTTATTAGATACCTACGGAAAGTATATCAAATTTGAAACACAATATGTCCGAACGACATGACCTTCCAACCGTCAAACTTTATTTACATTTATAGTCCAAAAAATTTAGCATCCCCTCCCGCCTTCATTATACGTCCTACCATAAAAAATCATTTATCAAAAACATGGACCATTATGGTGAAATTAACGTGAGAGTATTCATTTCTTAACTTATATTCGAAATTTTTCGAAAAAATTGAGCTATTTATACGATCGAAGCTATTACGTCCCCTAGCGGTGGACATATGAATTAAAAAAATATTTTTAGCAATTTTCCTAGATAAATTTTCTCTGAAGGATTTTTTTCCCAAACTTCTACGACTAATAGTTCCTAAGATACAATACCTCGTCTCCCTTATTGAATCACCCGGTACATTTTTTATGTTCAAAATCTAATATGCCCTTGTCCCATAACAAAAAAAAGGAAAGGAGGATGCAATTTTTTTGAAATTTTAAAATTTCATCAGCCCAGATTGAAGAAAAGATCATTTCTAGCAATGCTCAAATTGGATATTTTTCAAAAAATCCGAGCTAGGCAAGAACAATATTGCTACTAGTTTCATGACTAATGAAACATTCAAAAGTGTGAAATAAATATTTTTTGCAGAAAATAAGACCAACTTTATTAGTTGGTGCAATGAAAAATTCAATGTGATGTTAATTTTATTGATGTTGGTTCTTTTGAAGTTGGTATTCTATTTACCTACAGCTGCTGCATTTCAAAATTACCAGCACCAATAGAATTAACATTATTTTGATAGCACGGAATGAACAAAATGTTTAGGATATTTTCTTATATGCGGCAATCACAGAGTTATCGCAGAGGATGTTGTCAATATTCTACAAAGAATTACTTTTAGATTGGGTTCTGCCTTTGGTGAATGAGTCATGAGTTTTGTTGTTGAACCATTTCATGGTTGCCATGAAATCTAAAACTGACCTGACAAAGAGTAAAAGTCAAAAAAAAAGTCAAACAACGCATAAAGGTAAACGTCTGTACATAATACAGTATACAGTTCAGTAGTTCAGCCAGTTATATTATATATAATATACCATTCGCTTTGTTGTGAACGGCACGCCCATGTAGGCGAAACGGTAAACAAGAAGAAAATGATACCAGTTGGCCAAGTTCCAGTAGAATTAAATACGTGTTCACCCCGCGTCACGCTGGGGTCAATTTGACGATATGTAACTAGAAAACACTGGCCGAATTTCCTGCAATTGTTCAATCTGCAGCAGTAGTTGAATTGGGCATTTCATTACGTTAAAATAATTGCCCAACATTCGTTCGAACCGCTCCTCTAGCTATTAGCAATTTGAATAATAAAATAGCCAATGGAATCTTTGCACCTTCAATTAAAATTAATATCTTCCAAATGTAATTCACAGTTATAGATTAACGGGAGCACGTGGGAAAATATGTTTTTTTTATATAACAAATAGCTGAAGAGAGCACATTTTGTTTTTCATTGTGTTGAAATGACGTTTGACTTGTTATGGTTCTTGGAAATAAGAAAACATTTAATATACCAATATCTTATCTATAATTATGTAGCTTCAACTTTTAGCTAGACGCATGAAATTCGAGAAGCAAAACTCATGTGCGGTAACAAGACATTTAATTTAGTTCAAATAAGACTAATATCCAAAACTTCAAAACTATGTATGCTGACCGTGGTAACATGACCCCAATAGTTGATTTTATCTTGTACCTGGTAGCCAATAACTTCTATGAAAAAAGTCTACTGTAGGACTTCCATCGAATAAAAAAATCGTCTGATCAGATCGTGAAAACATCCATTTTTTCAGCATACCAAGATAAACAACAATAATCAAATTCAAATTTACGTAGGAGGAACCGTTAAGCCAGAATATAGATAGTACGAACATTTATTCATTTGAGCCTATCTTTTTTCTAGCTTTTTCTCAATGATTTGAGTTATGAGGGCCTAAAACAATGTTTTAGACAAAATTCATCAAAATCGTTAGAGCCGTTTTCGTGCCAGATTCTTGAGAGAAATACGTTTTTCACCTGTTGCCTAGGAATTTGGAAACAGGGATCTCTGAAATATTAAAATCTGTTGAAACACTGCCACCGAAAATTTTCGCGGTTACTTAGCCTAGCGTTAGGAGAATAATCGCTGATGACAAGAAGCATAGATTTCAATGATCGTATTATTTTCGTCCGTATCGTAGTAACATGTTTTGCTACTAGATATTAGCGTACAACCATTTGAAAAATCCCAATAAATAGAATGTTCGTTTCGAAAAAGATGATATGACTACTGCATTCGCGATAACTCTTTGATAAGAGATCTTAAAAAATACATTTGGTAATTCTGTTTCCTTAATTGTTGATGATTAACTATCGGTATATCTTAATTGAAATGTTTTGCTCCAACCGAATATGAAAGAGTAGAAGGAAATAAGTCCATTTGAACTATCAATTAAATATATAATTCAGAAGCTTGCAGTGATTTTGTGTTTGGGAGCCGTTGGCATAGATAGACACTTTCAGCCGTATTCATAAACAAAGTTCGATACTAGTTCAGTTTGTTACATACTATGGTAACGTAACAGCTTTTAAAATCAAACTAAGCTAATGTCGAACTAGGTTTGTTTATGACTATTACTGTTTGTTTCTCATATGTTCTATCGCTTTATTAATGATCATTGAAGATATACAAATACTTCAAATAGTCAGTTTTTGTAGTATAGTTATTAACTCAAGAGACAAGACAATTATTGTATTCTGATAGTGTGATTTAAAAAAAACATTCAATTCAATCTGCTAATTTTGAATATTTTACATTGTTATATATATATATTGTATAATTCAAATTGCCAGATGGCAAATAGTCACATACATAAAATATAATATTTATAATTCGGTTATCGACACTCTCGCGGTTGATATGAAAATAATTGGCTGCATAAAAACGAAGCACGTGTAACCGGGCTTGACTGGCTATTTTTACTTGCACTGAAACATTGCATCTGCCAAAGGACATGGTCAAGGACTAGTTTTATAGCTTAATACTACATTGTTACGAAGATTCAATTCAATAATTTGAATCTACCACTTTTGAAAAATTGTGATTTATATAAAATGCAATAAATTTTCAAATTTATGTCAAATTTGCGCGATATTGGGAATAAAAATGTATTAGAATTTACTGAGAGCAACTCATATTCCATTGAATTACTATACCACATCACTAAGAAAAAATACATCTGTAATTTGTCATTCTATTTTTTAGATTAGAAATGTATGGCATACAAGATAGATATTCAGAACAAATAATTTAGATTATTACAGATATATTGTGTAAATCGTTTTGCAGGAAACTAGCTCATGTGCCCTTACATTTTTTCAATTTACTTTAGTTTTTGCAATTTCTGTCCCTAACATCGAAAAATGACATCTAGTGGTAACATACCGAATTACAGTCACAATGAGACTGTCTAAGAAAAGCTCTTTCTAACGACAAATTCGATCAGCAGATTTGTTGCTACAGCTGTTTATTTACAAGAACATGTGAATTCCCCCATAGTGCTTTCTCAAAAAGACTCGAATTTATGTCATCTTTAAAGACAATACAATTTTTCTTATTCCAATACGGTGAATTTTCCAGAAAAATACTTTTTCTCTCTAGTTTCCGAGATACAGTAACTTGCACCCTTTTTCGGCCACCCTATACAAAACACCTGAATATTATTTATGAAATAAAATCGCATTATATAAATAATTCTTCCAGTTTACACATTTTAATTTTCACTTGCAATATAGACTACAAAGTTATAATTCAGAAACTTTCGATCACTGGGTTCAACGTTTTGGAAAAGTTTGCATGAAAGCGAAGAAAATGCCAGCACATCGGCGATGTCTCATATTTTATTACTATTTTAGATGCAAAAGTAACATCGCCACCTATTCCACGAAGCCATATGAACTCCTTCTCAAAAATTTATCGCTATTTTTCATATATGTATAGTATACAGAAAAAAAAATAGTCACGATGCAACCTCGTTTTACCGTGGATAAAGTAGGTCTCTGTATATATGGTAGGAGCTTTCGCTAGTTTTCGAGTTGCAATTTTATCTCTGTGCATACAAAGTGTTCATTAGGTTGTATTTGCGCCGTTTCTCCTTCAAAACCGCTGGATATGAAGCTACCCAAAAGATGAATGCCACTACGAGAAAGGGTGAATGTGTAGCAGTGACGTAGCTTAAAAAGCTCGATTGAGAAATATGTTTATTTGAAAAAAATATTGCGAATTGAAAAAGCTATGTACCTAATGGAAATGCCAATGAATTATGCCAAATATTAACATAAGAATATAAGATAAGGAAGCCTTTAATACTTAATTTTGGTTGATTTTCTTGTAGAATATCTATCTTACCAGTATTTTTATGATATTTTGAAAATAATTTGTACAGTGATCAAAAAAGAAGCTTGAAAACTAGATTCAAAATAACTTCAAAAGTTATTATTTTCAAATGGAAACCCCCACGTCTTATTAGTTTATAATATTAGGCAGCAAAAGTAAGGGGAACTTTGTATAAAGTTCTCTATAGCGAAAATTAGCTCCTAGTTTTTAAAATAATTGGTAATTTTTCATTTTTATATATGAAAATGCAACAAATCATTAAAGTAGTCCTAGAAATGGGCCATGATTGCATTAGAAAATAATAAAAATGTCAATAAAGAAAACTCAAACAAGTCAATATAATACTTTTCATTTGCAAATTTTGAGTAATTATCATGCTGACAAGTCTTAATTATACAAATGAAGATTATTTGAATTTATTATGGATAATGTATAAAGTTATTTCAAGAACATGTAGGTAATACAATCGCTATGCGATATCTACAGAAGCAAAAACACACACCAAAATCTGTTAAGAAAATTATAAAAAACCTCAAGAATGTTGTAAGTATAAATGTTAAAATACATAGCATAGAGATAATACAATCGTTAACAATGAAAATATTGAAATCATCGTTTTTGAAATAATTGCCAAATTGTCATTTTTCTATGTAAAAATAAAATAAAATATATTCTATTAAATGTTCAAAATGACGCCCTTGTGCTTCCAGACATTTTTTCTCGCACCTAAGCAGGAACTGTTTGCGGGTGGCTCTTCTTATTGATTGATATACTAATAAAGTATATCCTCTTCTACAAAAAAATTAATCCAAATTAAATAATAAAGGCTTCCTCATAGGAAAGACTGATATATATGTTGTGGACTGCAAACAAAATTTTTGACATAAAATTTGAAATATGTATGTTAAAACGGTTAGACTTAGGTATAGCACATTATTCATAAAAAAAAAATCAAATTTGTACAAGAAATCTAAAAACGTGGTAATGTACAGGAAATTCTATTAAAAATAAAAAAGTTGGCATCTACTTCTTGTATAAGTGGAAATGCGACTAACACGAAAATATTTTAGACCTATGTCCCCCAGTGACATTAGTATTGTATTGTATTTAGATTGTAGTTGCTTACAATTGATCGATGTTTTTCCCGGAGAACCACTGTGTATATAAAGGTATATACACTTTCAAAAAAAAACATTTTGGACTTCTTTATTGACAACATCAAGCAGTTGAATTCTTTTCAAAATACAAAATTACGAACGATCACAATACCTATGTATGTTGAAATTTACAAGCCGTCCGAAAGTACAAACGATCTCAATTGCTATTTCTATATGAAATTTGCCTAATAATTACATGGATACAATCGCATGAAAGTTTTGGATTTTCACAACTTCGATATCGATGTCGATCATTTTTTATTTCAATTTGAACTATCGAGAGATGATTCGATTTCAAGCCTTAGAAGAATTATTTTTCTCTAAACAAATAAGAGTTTGAAGAAAAGCGAAAGACCGATCATATCCTATAACCTTTCATTTGAGCATTTTTACTTGTTACAGACCTATCATATTTACATGAGTTTATTTTAGATTTTGTCTAAGAGATGATAGGTAAAAAATGCTTTTGCTCATAACTCAAATTGTACCAAAAATATAAAGAAAAAAGTCGTACTCGCTCACGAAGGGCTCCGTGCCATTGTAAAAGAAAAAAAATACTGTCTACCTAGTTCATGAGATACAGACCAGAACAGACAAAAGAACGGACAGACGGACGAATTCAATATTCGTTGTAATACTGAAACTATTATTACATATATTCAGTGAAAATTTCAACGGTCTACCAATAAGTATTCATAAGATACAGCCCGCTGACAGAAGAACGGACGCACGGACGGTGTCCCATTTTCACCAATTTGGTACGAAAGCCTAAGAATTTCAGAATTGCTCTTTTAGTATTAATAATTTTACTCACTATATTGTGGTCAAAATTACCCATTTGAAACTGCCTATTTTGCAGAAAAATACTCAGAACAATAAAGATTACGAATAGGACATACCAGAATAACTCACGACTATCACTTCAAGAGAGAACCCGCCCCTGTGTGCAACATGTGTAACGTAACATTAACAGTGCAGCATTTAGTAGTGGAGTGTCCGTTATACAGTCAAGAAAGACAGCAACACAATATCCCCACCACGCTCAAAGAAACTCTAAATGAATCTTGTGATTACGAACAATTAATAAATTTCCTTCTCAAAACACATCTTTTGAAATATATTAAATATAATCTACTTATTATTGTAACTGTTCAATACTAATAACCCTGTGTGGTTGAAGCATACAAAAAAAAAGATATTAAGAAACATGTACCAACAACGTTTCGGTAATGATGTAAATAATAAATCATCAAATAACATGGAAGCATAAGTGCTGAGTTATTAAGAAAAATGATAGATTACTTGGCTGATTTGACTCGCATTATTCCACTGCCTACCATACAATTGTTCGTAGTAGCTGTAAGAAATAAAAAATATATTTATACCGAAAATCAGATAACTCAGCGGAGTACAAGCATAGTATAAGTACAAGCAAAATAGCGTGAAAGCCAAAAGACGTAGAGACTTTTCTATCTACTATGATTGCTTATAATGTACCTACTCGGATAATAATTTATGTTTAATAGATTATATATATTATATACGTCACGCTAAATTATTGCTTGTATGGAACAAAGTCACGAAGAATCAAAAAAATAAAAATACGACCATCATGTCGCTCAATATTGCCGCCCGCCAATGGTAATCAACACGATTTATTGTTACAAATTACATGTCGCCACAGTCAAGTGACGTGTGTAAATACACATCGAAAACACGTTAAAAAATTAATTTGTGTTCGGGCACAAAGGCGAAATGGAAAGAGAGGGCCCTTTCACTATATACGGTCGATTTTCCATAATGCTTCGCCATAATTTCCATTCCAACAACGCCAGCCCAGTCAGGCTGCCAGAGGTGCGGAAAAACATTAAAATCAAAGAATTTTATCTATTATTGCCATTCTGGTTTTATTGTTGTCGATTTACTCATCTCGAAGTTTTGATTATATCGATATCGATGTAATTTAATTGGAAAATATGTGGAAGATTTTTTTTCAGTTTCAACTGAATCTACACTATCGGACGTCTTGCAAAAAATTGTAAAGAAATATTAAAGTATTTTTTACCGAAAATTGGACCGACGTTATTAGTTGGTGCACTGAAAAATACAAAATAATCCAGCATCAATAGAATTAATATTTTGTTTAAAAAATATTGATTACACAATTTTGAGTGTACCATTGTCAGGAAAATCGTTGACCGTTATAATACCAAAGAAGATAGTACTTATCCTATTACCCACGTATATTATTCGCTTGCACTTATTATTAAGAGATCCCAAAACATCGCGGCGGAAATACGCATAAGTATTTTAGATTTTACCGTAACTCTAAGGAAAAAATGTTTATTATAAATGTTGCTACCAATAATCTTGTCTCTCATGTGATTGCCACAAATTTTCAATTTTCGAGAGAAATTGTCCCCTCTACATAGCGAAAATACGCATATTTGAGATTTTAACATCGCTCTAACTCGAAAACCGTAACTGTTTTGAAAAAAGTTTCAATATAAACGTTTCCGGATATGGTCCTATCTATAATTCTGCCACCTCAGATTTTCGAAAAATTGCCCTCTACACTTAGCGAAAATACACATAGGTATTTGAGATTTTAACATCGCTGTAACTCGAGAACCGTAACTCTTTTGAAAATATGTTCAATTTGAACGTTTCCGGATATTGTCCTATCTTTAATTCTGCCACCTCAGATTTTCGATGTTCGAGAAAAATTGTCCCCTTCAAGGAGATTTGGGATTTGTGTTTTTCGAATAATGGACCATTTCTCAAGTCTCCTCTTTCAAATGAATCAAAAATCATCAGAATCGGAGTGTGTTTACTACAGACAACGCGCACACGAACCCAAAAAAAGCAGACAGTCGAATAGTATACCTCCTCCGTTTGGGTTCGTCGATTAAAAATAGAAAAAAGTCGTTATTCTCAAGTATCCAGTATGTTCCTTTTAAATTTTTTGGTACACTATCAGTGAATAAAAATTAATCTTCGTAATAATAAGAATGATATTTAATCAATATTAATTAAATATCCTCACCAAAAATAGGACCGACATTATTATTTGGTGCAGTAAAAAATTCAAAATAGCGTTCTATTGAAGCTGGTAATTTTGAAGTGATGAAGTTGTCTATAGAAATAAGACTTTTGGCACCAAATTCAAAAGTACCAAAGTGACAAACTGCTGGCATCTTTTTCTCGATTTCGATGTATATGAGCAGGGTTTCAAACTCTACGGACACGTCCCAGTACCCTAGGTTCAGATTAGGAGACCTAGATTTTTTTAGATTAGATTTAGATTTAAGAGGGGGTTACATTGCACTGCGACCATAAGGTCTATTGTGCCCCCCACCTGAGTTGCACTCGCCTATACGCGGTCTACAACTTGCCTTCCAGTTCCAGAGTTCTAATGAACTCCAGTATCTGGGTTGGCTTCAAGGAGGATACTTCCTCACTACTGCAGGTGGCTAGTCCAAGGCTCTGTTTGCGTTGGCTAGCAATGGCGAGGCATTCCGTCACCAGGTGATCCGGAGTTTCCTCCTCTTCCCCGCAGAATCTGCACTCGTCATCCTCTGCTAGACCTAATCTCATTAGATGCTTCTTGAGGCGACAGTGTCCTGTAAGAAATCCAGTGAGTAGGTGTAGCTTGTTCTTGTTGAGATCCAAATACCTTTTGGATCTTGCAGTATCAAAGTTTTTTATAAACTTTTTGGAATGATCCAATCCAGGGGTATCCCGCAAGAGTGTTTCTCTTACGGTTTTTTCCTTCTCCAGAAACTCCTTCTTGTAGGTACTTTTATCTGTGCCACAGAAGGGTTCTGGGCCAGTGAATGGAGTTTGTGCTCCTTTCCTGGCAAGTGTGTTGGCCTCCTCGTTGCCTTTGATTCCCGAGTGGCCGGGAACCCAGACTAAGTAGACCCTGTTGTTCTTGCCTAGCTCATTGAGCTTCCTTCGGCACTCCCATACCATTTTAGAGTCAATGGTATGAAAGTTCAGTGCTTTAATTGCAGCTTGACTATCAGAATGTATTGCAATGTCACATTTCTGATAGTTTCTTTCAAGGTTCACGTCCACGCATCTCTCAATTGCAAGCAATTCTGCTTGAAAGACGCTTGGGCAGCGGCCTAGCGCAAGTGAGCATTTGGTGCGATTCCCAAACACTCCAGCGCCTGTCCCCGTCTTGGTCTTAGAACCATCAGTGTACCATTTAATGGTATTCTTTTTGAGAGCTTGGGTTGTGAGCCCCCTGTCCCAATCTTCTCTGCTACTTAGCACCGTGGTGAAAGTTCTCTCGATGCTAATTTTCTTTGTCATTACATCACTGGGAAGGTTTGCTGATGGGATGTGTTTGGACAGAGAGGACCAAGCTCTCTGATTCCGAATTCCCACAATGTCTGAACCTTCCCTAGATAGTCTTAGAATGGCCTCATGGGCCAATCTATCTATCACTAGATGGAGAGGTGTGAGATCTGTGATGATCTCTAGTGCCCTGGTCGGGCAAGTTCTCATGGCTCCAGTGATACAGACACAGGCTAGTCTTTGTATTCTATCGAGGGTTTTCCTCGTATTGCTCTGAATTGCCTTGCCGTACCAGGCTATTGACCCATATGATATTATCGGTCTTACAATCATGACGTACATCCATCGCTGTATCTTTGGGTTACATCCCCAAGTCTTACCAGTCAGATTTCTGCACGCCATTAAGGCCTTTATTGCTTTGCTAGCAGTAGCCTCAATATGCTTGTTCCACAGAAGCTTGCTATCTAGTGTTAATCCCAGATATTTGACTTCAGCCTTCCAGCTTATTATGTCTCCACTCAAAGTGAGAGGTTTCATAGCTGGAAGTTTCCTTTTCCTAGTAAATGGAATAATTGTGGTCTTGGATGGGCTTATGCTAAGCCCCACTGACAAGCACCATTGCTCAATAGTTCTGAGGCCCTCCTGCAATAATTCGCATAGGGTGTTCGCGAATTTTCCTCGGACTATTAGGACTATGTCGTCGGCATAGCCTATACATGTGAAGCCAAGCTCCGTGAGTTTGTGGAGTAACTCGTCTACTACTAAGCTCCATAGGAGGGGTGATATTACTCCTCCTTGAGGTGTTCCACGAGTAGCTTTAACAGAGGTGGTATGATCACCTACTTGGGCCTCAGCTATTCTCGTCTTCAACATCTCATACAACCATTTGATAACGGTCTTGTTCACTCCTCGCCGTGAGAGTGCCTCCCTGATTGACACATGTGTGGTGTTGTCAAAAGCCCCAGATATGTCCAGGAAGGCACACATTGCGATTTCTTTATTGCTCAGAGAACTCTGAATCACCTCAGTTAGCTGATACAGCGCGGTTTCTGTTGAACGCCCCGCCCTGTATGCATGCTGACATTTATGAAGTGGTTTGTCCTTCAGAATCTCTGTTCTTATGTAGTTATCCACTACTTTCTCCATCGTTTTCAGTAGAAACGATGTTAGACAGATAGGTCGGAAAGATCGGGGATCAGTCCCATTTTTCTTCCCTATTTTCGGTATGAAGATTACTTTGGCTCTTTGCCATATGCTAGGTATAAAGCCCCGTGCTAGGCAGCTTCTTGTAATCTTCAGGAGATGGGGAAGGATCTCCTCCATTCCTTTCTGTAGGAGTATTGGGAATATGCCATCTACTCCCGGAGATTTATAAGGTTGAAAGGTGTTGACTGCCCATTCCAACCTTTGTCTTGTGAATATCTTCTTAGCAATACTCCAATCTTCCTTGCGAGGATTCTTGGTTTGGATTGCTACGTCAATACTACTGAGGGGTTCACTTCCTGGGAAGTGTGTTTTGAGAAGTAGAGCAGATCGCTCCTCTTCTCCCTCAGTGTATGACCCGTCTGGCTTCTTGAGCGACATTAAGGGGCTGATTGCCCCTTCTGCCATGACTTTTTGCAATCTGGCTGCAGTAGGGGTCGAAGTGATCTTTTCACGAAAAGCTTGAAAGTGAAGCCTCTTGGCCTTCCTGATCTCCTTATTGTATTGTGTGAGCTTGTCGGTGTAGCCCTGCCAATTATCGTCTCTTTTGGCCCTGTTGAAGAGCCGACGGACCTCTAATCTGAGGTTTGACAGGTTTTTGTTCCACCAAGGTGCTTCCTTGCTTGGTCGAGCTTTTGAGAGTGGGCAACTTGATTGGAATGCCTCCGTTATCGCCACACTGACCAGTTCGACCTCTTGATACAGATCGCAGTGTAGGTGTTTGACCCCATTACTTTCTATCTGTTCCAAGTTTTGCTTCAGAAAGGTCTTATATTTAGACCAATCTGTATTTCTAGGGTTACGAGTTGGAGACAGTGAGGTTACTTCCCCCGCAATCCTAAACTCTATAATCCTATGATCGGAGAGAGAAGGTTCCTCGAGTTAGGAGACCTAAGAAGGTCTCTCAGATGAATCACAGCGATTCTGTTCTTGGTTCCATCGTGATGTGTTCCGTAGATATGAAGGTGTTAGAAATCACGGTATTATGGAGTCGAGTCAAGTCCGTATCCCACTCCCATTGGCGCTCTCTGCCAATCAGCGCACAGCAGTCATCGGTTGTCGCTATGCTGATTGGTAGTCAATTGGTAATCATAGTTTGACAACGATCAGTACGATACGGACATAAGAACTCGAACATATTGCACCTAATAGCCATGATATAAATCAATGCGGGTTGGAGAGTTTGCTGAGTATTTTGTTCATTATAGTTCATGTAGTTCATGTAGTTTGAAATTATATAAATTATAACCAGCTATGTACTGAAATGGCAATATCTCATTTATTGAATACAGGATGAGTTTTTAATGTGTCCATGGTCGATAACTCTGTTATTATAGAAATAAATGAAAAACGTTCTTCAAAAAAAAAAGTAGGCACTCTCAATGTCCATATTTTGAAATAAAGTAGAAATGTAGTTATAGGATGTCCAACAACATGGGGACAGATCATTCTTTTTTTAAATGGAACACCATATATTTTTTATAAAATTAGGAATCTACTCTTCTTCGCGATTACATTAATACAAACTTATACTGGGTTATACCGGGGTTCAAAAGATATGATCGATTTTGTCAGAAAATGCAATGATTTGAACTTCCTGTATGTTACTTAAATGATAAAATTAAGTAAATTTTATATATAAAACGAACAGTCATTCAATATTAATTTTTATTAAATATTCCCTATAAGTACCTAAAATGAGTAGTTTCAGAGATATTTGAATTTTTCTTCCAATACGAATACGTTTAAATTGTGTAAATGAAAATCTATTGAAAAAAAAACTATAGAAAACGCTGTACATAATCAAAAGAAAATCGGCAATATAATTTGAACTGAATAGTAGATAAAACGAAATTAATGTTATTAGGGTTTTTTATTCTAAGTACTCAGTGCTTGGGATATAAAGAATCATATTTTCTGATTACCTCGTATAATTATTTTAAAAGTACATTGTTATGATTATGAGTTGCAAGCAAGGATAGGAAGAAAACTATACGGGGCGTTTCAATATCCATATCATATCTATTCGTTCATTCATATAAAGAAAATTAATTTGGAAACCTACTGCAAACATGAAACCCACACACTCTATTACTTGTATTAGATTATCTGAAAAGTTGATTATTTTTTTTCACAGCCTGCATGATATTGCAAGAACAATGTCAAAATTTACATTAAAATTATTTCATTTTATCAGTTGACATTATATTTTAGTGGATCTTTACTGAAAATTTATATTGGTTACCTGTAATAGATTTTTTATTGGTTATGAATAGTTTTTTATAGTTTTTTTTAATTAGTCTGTTATTTACATTTACACAATTTGAAGCTAGTACCTATTATTCCTAAATTGAAAAAAAATCAAATATATCCGAAATTATTCATTTTCGGTATAGGGAATATTTGATAAAAATGAAAACTGAACGAATGTTCTTTCTATTTGTGATATAAAATACAGGGTGTTCTACTTAAAAAAACATAAGAATTATCTGTCACCATGTTGTGAGACATCCAGTACATTTCTAATTAATTAATTAATTTTTATTTATTCCTGTAGTACGAGTTATCGACCGTGGACACACTAAAAACTCACCCTGTATATTTATCACTAGAGAAACCTTTCCATCTTTTAACATCTTGTAAATCGAACTTTTTAGGTCAGTTTTCGAGAGAAAGGACATACCTGATTTTGAGAAGCCCCATATGAAATCTTCTCTTTTCAATGAAAAAAAAAAACTATTATGTCCACTCACACGACTTTCCTACCGCTCGCAGGCGAATTCCACTGAATGAATAATTTTACACTACTACAATACTCTCCTTACATAGCGACGATAATAGCGCTAGTAAAGTAAAAATCCTCTGGTTAAATCGTGCTACCACTCATTTTTTTGTCAAGACAAACAACAATAGTCATGTAACATTTTTTCGCAAAATGAAACCATTAGCCAGAATCTGAAGAAACATGTGGAAAATACTGAATTTTATTCAAGCATAACTTTTTTGTGCTATTTTTTAAAAAATGGCGCTATGTGTGGGTGGTAAAGGGCTCTCAGAAGAATACTTTAGGCAAGTTTAATCAAAATCGTTAGAGCCGTTTTCGCGCTATAGTCTTGAGCAAATCACATTTTTTGGCTATAGCTCAACACCCAGTGTATACAGGATTCTCATTCAGTGCCAACGGCGAGTGATATTGGTACCAAACAAAATAAGAAAGAAAGCAATAAAATACACCGATCCGTCCCCGAGATAATTATGTCACAAACAGACAGACAGACGGACAGACAGAAATACAGACAGACCGACTAATGGCTGAAAATATGTTTATTAGACTTAGAAAACTCTGAAACGTCAACATTTGTAAAAATCTCGATACCGAAAATTTCACACGATTACAATACTTTCCTTATACTGCTACTATAGTGGCGTAAGAAAGTAAAATTTACTTGATATGAGATCGTCTAATTGAAAGAAATTAATAGCGTAGGAAAGTAGTAGTTATCAAAATCATTGGAAGTTTATTATCTAAAACCTTTAACATTTAAAAACTAACATTCAATCGAATTTCATATCTCCTCCTTTTGTGGAGAAGTGAAGAAGAAAAACAAAAAATGGGTCAGACTTTATAAAATTATACATTAGCTCTCGCAGAATCAATGGATTACCCCAAAATAATACTTAATACCATAATATGAAGCATAGTCTATTCATCGGAATGGCAGATATGACCCAAATTCGTACTTTTTAGTCCTGCTGTTTGCATCACAAGTACCAAAAGTGTATATACGCAGCATTGAAGCTAGCACAATATTTTCGAGAATTTGTGTAAATGCACGTCGTTGAGAACATATTTTGTGATATACGTTTAGAGAACATTTAATGGGATACCGCTTATGCTGGGTTGGAAAGTGGATGGCTTTTATTACGCTCTACTTGGAAATACTGTTACATTATAACTTTTTCCATTAAAGTCGTAAATTTCAGGTCATAATTTTCAATCGAGATATGCAGTCCGATTTTAAGTGCTCTACGAAATTTATACATGGAATAGAGAGCTTTCTGAATGCATTCTCAATGTCATGGATAAACCATAGAAATATTGCAATATTTCATTTTCGCTGTGTTATTTCTAAATATATTTATATAAGTTAATGAATACTTGAGCTGTTTATCAGCTCTAATCATGAAACTGTCAATGGCACAGTTGATTTCAAAAGAAATCAATTTAAGTTCGGAAAAAATCTGGTATGTTGAATCGAATAAATTGATAAAAGTGAAAAGATCTGGAGAGGGAATAAAAATAATGAAATGTTACGGAGTCCGAACTCGCCTTTCATTTCATTTTATTCGTTGATTTTAGTTATATTATTTGGGGAAAATGCTCGGAGAATAGCAAAATAATACCTTGTAGTTCATTTGTTTTAAATAATGAATCGTAGTGAATAAAATGAGAATTTGTTTTTAATGACTGTAGCCCAAGTCAAAATAAATTAGATTTAGATTCTTTAATTTCGTCGTCTCAGATTTTCGCTTTTAAAATGCCCGGTCCAGCCCCTTTGGGGCAATTTCTGGGAGAAAAGAAATGTTGGATTTTAAACTTCCATATAGGACCATATCTCATCACATCTCTTTCAAATAAAAACAACAAAACTGCAGCACTTTTACTATGCGAAAGACACGTACGAACAGAAGAAAAGCAGACCGTTTGGAAGTCAGTCTCTAACACATTTTAACAGGATTAAATATGAAAATTTGATTCTTGTGACAACTCTGTAGTTAAAAAAAATACTTCAACCCATTTATTTATTGAATCATAGGTAGGATCAAATAAATTTTATAACTTTGTCCGACAACTTCAGAAATCAAAATTCATCTTCCGTCAAACTCTCCCATGTGTATAGACGAACAACTCTCGTCAAGTCGTTACTTCACCAGGATTCTCATCAACTGTTTAATCATACATCCCCAACAAAGTTTAATTAAAACACATTGTTCTAACATTCGCTATTTTAAGTTAATGAAGTAATCAGTGCTTTCATGTCTTTTCAATTATATTACTCGTTAATACAGTTTTACACGAAACATAGGTTTCCCGCTCTCGAAAATGTTATTCTCAAATTATCTTTACTAGCGTTCACTCGAGTAATGCTGATTACTAATTTTTGTTTTTTTACTAGAAATACGTAATCATCCTGAACAATGTTATACTTAATAACTAATACTAGTTACCTAATGTTTTTATAATATATTTCCAATTTAACGACTCGGATCGATAATCGAAAATAATAATTATGTTTTTGGTGATTTTATTGGTTCATCTTCAGCAAAGATTGTGCGTTCTACATTTAAAATAATAAATACTTCTTGTGTACCATTTTAATTGCGATAATAAAATGTCGATAAAACGATCGTAAACTATCTGAGCGAATGGAAGGTCGTATCTTTTCCATTTATTTTGTAATCATGTAAACAAATAAATGACCGATCTGGAAAATGATTGTTTATCAGTTTGATAATAAATCATTTTTAGAGCGGCTTCGAGCACGGGGTGGGAATCATACAAACTTGCAGAATGTACCTAGAATTAATTCCAAAATCACAACAATCAACTTTTGCACAAGCTTTCTGATATATCAAGTTTAAAAGTAGGTATGTATAAAGTATGACCTGACCAAAAGTTGAGTCTCGTGAATAATTT
The DNA here is from genome assembly GCA_958507055.1 of Crioceris asparagi. Lineage (NCBI taxonomy): Eukaryota > Metazoa > Arthropoda > Insecta > Coleoptera > Chrysomelidae > Crioceris > Crioceris asparagi. Next base: position 74,756,914 of record OY293828.1, read on the forward strand.
TCATTGAAATTAAAGCGAATATTCTATCATTTAAACTGAAAAACTATTAGGGATTAAATCTTCGAAGCGGAAGGTAATCTTGTGATATTGTTATCTTGAAAATTAGATAAACATATAACAGATGCTAATATGTAAATAACATTAGTCACCTCAAGTAAGAAGACGAAAAATATTGAAAATAGCTATCAAAGGACCTGTTACCATCTACTGTTGTTAATTAGAATATATGAGAGAATGTCTTATAGTTTTATCCGAAGGTAACAATTTCAGCACCAGCATTATTTAGGAATATTTGTATTTCTATTTACAATGCCAAAATTGTCATCTGAGAGTTTCATCGCGTTGAACTCGACGGACGTACTTAACACAGCTGGTTTTTAATGCTATTATGATTATGTTATTATGTTATAATTTTTTTGTTCTTATTACACAATAAATCAATTTAATTATAATGGGAGTAATATAGGGGATAGAAACAATACGTTTTCAAATTAGCATGAAATTGTCCTCAACCTGAACGTCATAACGTTCTCTCTCTCATGGAACATTAAATACTCTTTGCGGAACCATAAATTATATTTTTATAGTCTTTTGAGTGCCCAACCAATTTGGTTTCCTTGAACGCTCCCATTGTTTAGCTATAAAAAGTGTCGTTGTAACATCCCGGACATAACGATAATTTGAACAATCTTCAGCTTCTTAAAGATCGGCCATCAACCTAGTTTTTTTCTTCACTAAGGTGACAATTATTATTGTGCTGCGTTATAGTTTCAACAGAAAATTAATTAACATTAAATAATTTATATAAAGCACTACTTCTACATGGAGTCACAAAAAAAGGTTGGCTGACTATAAATATTCGTATTGTATTCACCAAAACGATCACAAAAGTTGATGAGTTATAGTCATTTGAAGGTTTTAATCGAGGTACTAATCAATAATCAACAGAGCATGATTATTTTTGCTGCTTAAAGCAAGACGACTTTACGCAGAGCATTTCCTATACCAACGATTACCAAACGAAAAAAACATTCAAAAGTCTTCATAATCGGCTGAGGGAAACAGGATCTTTCAAGCTAACTCCCCGAGATCGTGGCAGACCATGAGCTACGAGAACGTTGTGCTTGGAAGAAAGTGTCTTGAATTGTCTCGTGAAAAATGCAGGTGACAGTACCTACTCGAAGAATTGCATAAGGAGAAGACGTTGATCCCATAACTGTGTGGTGGATTTTAGTTACCCAGCAATTTTATCCCAATAACCTACAGCGAGTATAAGTGCTGAGTGAAGTTTAGTTCCCACCGCGAGAAGCCTTTTGGTTTTGGATGTTAGAATCTTGTGTCAAAGACCCCCTATCTTTGCCTTCCGTACTCTTTCTTCATCGATGAAGCTGGCTTCACTAGGAATGGTATCTTCAATTTCCATTAGGAGCAACTGTATCAAGAAGAATATCCACATGCTTTTAATCAATCTAGACATCAACATTACAAACTTCGTTATTTTAATTTTCATCTGTATTTCATTTGATTAATTTTAATTTAATTTTTAGTTTTGACTTTGTTTTGTTTTTGTATTGTTTGATTTTGATATTTTTATTTTGCTTTGTCTACAAAATTTATATTTTTTCGACAATAAAGCATTTCTCTCTCTCTCTCATTTAAAAATAATTAAAAACGTTATTTATTAGCCTTTTTTCCCTTGTGGATCAAGCTTTAAATCGCCATAACTCAGAAATAGAGGATTATATAACAATACTATGTGTACCTATGTATGAACTTTTGTGATTATTTTGGTGAGTATAATACCCAAAAAACATTCCCAATGTAAGACTTTTGGAGGTGAGAGCTATATTCTGTAAAACTCGACAAAAAAATCTCAAATCTTTCGCATACGCTCAGTAAGAGCTCCACACCCATACAATTTCTTATGTTTCTTTGTAGACGCATTTTGCTTTAATGGTACATTTTCATCAAGTGGTTCTATCGCTTCTCACCGCCCCCAAAATTCCGTCCATGAAATTACTACTTGACGTATTATATTCATAACCCATAGTTCCACTAAATATGGACTAGCATTTCCAGTCACTCACCTGCTCACTTTAAGTGATAAAATTGTCACTACCTTACATACATACTTGAAATGAATGCACTATATTCCGTCTTGGAAAAGAAGATGAAATAAAACAGAAATAATATTGCATTTGAACTTTTATTCGTTTTTACGAACTGCATGTGTATATTTAACTATATGGTCAAGTTCTAAGGGTTCTATATGGGAGAAAAAAATCAACTATGTTAGTGATCTACAATATTTTTACACACACCAAACATACAAAAGTGCAATACGATCTATTTCTTAATATACAGGGTGTTTCAAATATATTCGGAGGACTTGAGGATGTGCTAGCTCGTCCAAAAATATGAAAAAAGTTTACATTAATTTACCCTCTAGAATGCGTCATTTTCGAGATACAGGGCGTTGAAATTTAAAAAAAAATCGTTTTTGCGACGATCTCCTGAACCGTTTATCGTACATGTTTTGAGTCAGAAAAACATTGTTGTTAAGTCATGATTGGTGAAGATTTTGAAGGAGTAGTGGGGGTTTTTCTCCACAATTTCTACGCTAATGGAAAAAGTATGGTTTTGGAACGCCCATTTGAAGCGCCAATGTTTTCTACACCAAAAAGGTACTGTTGGTCGTAACCTCTAAACATAAAAATGATTTTTCTCGAAAACGGTCGACTTCAAACCTCACGACCAATAGTGTTTTTTTGAGTAGAAAACATTGGCGGTTCAAATGGGCATATCAAAACTGTAATTTTTCCATTGGCGTAGGAATTGGGGAGAAAAACACACACTACTCCTACAAATCTTCACCAATTATGACTTAACACAAAAAAAATCTGACCCAAAACTTAGCCTATTAGTGTGGAAAATGCTTACAAAAGCTGTTTACTGCAAGATAAATGATTCCAAGATATTCACAAAAAACAATTTTTTTCTTTCAATTTCAACACCCTGTATCTCGAAAATGGTGCATTCTAGAGGATAAGTTAATATATTTTTTTTTCATTTTTTGGACGAGCTATCACTTCCTCAAGTCCTGCGCATATATTATAAAACATCCTGTATATTTAAACTTAATGAAAATAATTGCTAACACCGTATAAAGGAGACTTAGAAAGGCGTGGAGTATCTATAAAACCTATTACGAGTTGAAAAAGAAATTGAACAACTTATGTTTCAACGTCATGGAAGGAATTTTGGGGGCGGTGAGAAGCGATAGAACCACTTGATGAAAATGTACCATTAAAGCAAAATGCGTCTACAAAGAAACATAAGAAATTGTATGGGTGTGGAGCTCTTACTGAGCGTATGCGAAAGATTTGAGATTTTTTTGTCGAGTTTTACAGAATATAGCTCTCACCTCCAAAAGTCTTACATTGGGAATGTTTTTTGGGGATATGGATTCTTTTTGGAAGTCGTTTAGCTGTCACCACAGTGTAGATAAACACAGTAGTCCAACGCAAGCCATTCCTTGATGTGGCCCACCTTTGCCGCCGTGTCTCCCGTACCCACAGTATAAATATACCCAGTAGTCCAAATCAACGGCGGCCGCCTTAAATAATAGTTTCGGAGCATCATTTTTTGCGGTCGTCTGTTTGTCAAAGGCCACCGCGATTTTGTCAAAAGACACCGCGATTTCGTGTCTCCCGTTTATAAGTAAGGGAGACACGGTGGCAAAGGCGGGTCTGTGTTTATCTATACTGTGCCCGTATCTTAAACTGATGCTCCGAAACTATCATCTAAGGCGGCTGCCGTTGAGTTGGACTACAGCGTATATATACTGTGGCTGTCACGAACTAACTTTAATTTTCAATAATCATATTAATTTTAAATACAAATATATATATATATATATATATATATATATATAAATATAATATATATTTGGAAGTACGGAAGTATTTGTTAGAACACACTAAACTCTATGATTGGGTAATCTGCCGAAGAATTTTATGGGGCTTAAAAAAAGAATACTCTTCTTGCTAACCAAGCTTTAGAAAAATATATTTTCATCTTCAGGGCTAAAAAAATATACAATAAGGGTGGAGTTTGATTATCATAAAGAAAAAGAAACAAATTAAAATACAAAATATTAAAAACTTACTTTTGCAAACGAGGTTACAAAATAAAAACGAGCAAAGACAAAGTTAGGATTTCCTTCGCCCATATGGACGGAAAACAATTAACACTTAAGACATTTGACAAAATTGAAATTTCTTAAAATTAAATGATCCTTCTCTATTTTATAGTTCTATTTACAAAATTACTGAAATGTTTGTTCTAAAAACATCATGAAAAATACATCTTTCTCTCTCATTTGAAAGTGGGGGAATAATAAATGAACTTTTTGAATTTATCCCGGCTAAATGCAAGACAATAAGACAGGTGATTGTTCTGTCACACACACTTAAAAAAGTAAGACCAAAAATAACTAGAATAAACACCGAACATAGGCATCTTACAATACTCTATGAATGATTGTTTGTTGCTGATGATTGCTACAATATTTTGATATCAAATAGGAATAAATAGAGCTCAAGTCACGAACATTGGAACATTTATTCATGGCTTTGGGTTCCTTACTGATTTCGATCATCTCATGAATCAATCTTTTGGTATGATTCGATTCATTCACTAAAATAGAAGCTTCCTGGAAATTAGGGTTGTGATTTGTATCATGTGTGTGTTGGGCCAAAGCACAATTAAGTTTACTTAGCTTGCAATCGCTCCTGTAATTTTGTTATTGAGTTGCCTCCTTCTTTCACCAACATATGGGCTAACTTTGTCTTTGCTCGTTTTTATTTTGTAACCTCGTTTGCAAAAGTAAGTTTTTAATATTTTGTATTTTAATTTGTTTCTTTTTCTTTATGATAATCAAACTCCACCCTTATTGTATATTTTTTTAGCCCTGAAGATGAAAATATATTTTTCGAAAGCTTGGTTACCAAGAAGAGTATTCTTTTTTTAAGCCCCATAAAATTCTTCGGCAGATTACCCAATCATAGAGTTTAGTATATATATATATATATATATATATATATATATATATATATATATATATATATATATATAATAATAATAATCTATTTAATATATTTTCAGCGATGCAGCGTTGCCGCTTATATAAGTATTACTGCGTTTTTGCATCTGTCCTCACTTTCTTGATACTTCCGCCCACTTACCTACACCTATCTCTAACGGTTCCCGAGATATTAATTATTTTCCATATTTTGGATCAAAAACATAGCTCGAATTAAATGTTTATTTCTGCGTTATTGCAATTCCTAGGAAGCTGTAACTTTGTTAGTAGGTCATCGAGATAATGTTTATGGATTCTGAATAGAGAAATTTGTCTTGCGTTATACAGGATCATTCAAAATGAGTGATTTTACTGCTAGATACAAAAAGGTTTAAAAATGCGTTTTTTAGTTGAAACACCCTGTATATTATGAAATATCCTGAAAGATGCCTAAATTTCCTTCAATTTGATGTACTATGTTCCTATACCTAAGAAGCCAGAATTCCGAGATAAGAGCAATTGTTTAAAAAAAATCAAATTATATTTCTCATATTCATCTAGGTTGCTATTAAATGTCATCATAGTACATGACATAATGAAAATTTGACAATTAGTGCATTATTAATAATACCTTTGAGTGTTTCTTAACGTAAGTGACTTGAGGTACTAATGATTGTTTTTTATTCTTCATGGAAAATGTGAGGGAATTATAGCAAGAACCAGCAGAAAATGCAATGAAACGTACCATGATTTACATCCAATGAACAAGAGGAAGTTTGTACGATTACAAAATAATTTCATTAATAATGGATCAAAATTAAAAGCGGAACGACATCTACCGAAACCTATAACTCAGATGAAGACAACATAATAAATGTTTTGGACTATTTCCGTGCTGATCCCCAAGCTTCCACTAGAAGTGCCGAATATGATTTAGGCTTGGATCGAGGGTCTGTTGGAAGGATCATCCATAATCATTACATGCGCCCGTACAAGTTTACTAAAGTTTAAGCTCTTAAACCAGAATATCATCAAAGTAGGGTTCACTTTTGCGAAAGAATCCTATTTGGCATCCAAGAAGATCCTGAATTCAAAAAAAAAATATCTATTTTCCAAAGAAGGAATTTTTAATAGAAGGAACGAGCATTTCTGGGCTGATCAAAATCCAAATATTGTCAAGGAAATGGGATTTCAGGAGAAGTTTAGTTTCAACGTACTTTGCAAAAGGATCACCGAATAAGTTTTCTTATTTACGATGAACCGTTGAATTCTGAGAAATATCTGGAAATTCTAAGGTCAGTTGTGAACGACTTCTTGGACAATCTGTCATTGGAAGAGTATCGTAGCAGTTGGTTTCAGCTGGATGGAGCTCCGGCTCATTGCACTGGGGAAGTAACAACGGAGTTGTTTGAAATGTTCGACGATCGCTGGTTCAGACGTTTGGGTCCGTGGCATTGGCCTGCGAGATCAACCGATCTCGTGTCACATGATTTTTTCTTGTGGGGTCATTTGAAGACAAAAGTATACATGACACCAGTACACAGTAAACAAGATCTACGCCAACGAGTAATCAACTGCATTGAAGAAGTAGATGCCAGTAAAATAAGGAGGCCTACAACTATATCTACAAATAAACGGACATTGAAATGTTTGAAAGCCACTGGTCGGCATTTTGAAAACTTATTGTGAACGTTTTCTAAATTTTAACAGATAATTAATGAAATTATTTTGTGATCGTACAAACTTTCTCTTGTTCATTGGATGTAAATAAGAGTACGCTTCATTTAATTTTCTGCACGTTGTTGCGATAGTTTCTACACATTTTCCATGAAGAATAAACAATTTTATTAGAACTTCGTTTGTATTGTTATTTCATTCATTTCAAGTCACTTACGTTGAGAAATACTCAAAGGTATTATTAATAATGCACTAATTGTCAAATTCTCATTATGTCATGTACTATGATGACATTTAATATCAACCTAGATGAATATGAGAAATATAATTAGATTTTTTTGAAAATTGATCTTATTTCGGAATTCTGGCTACTTAGGTATAGGAACATGATAATCAAATCGAAGGGAATTTAGGCATCTTTCAGGATATTTTATAAAATAGGTACAGGGTTTTCCATTTAGAAAAACTCATTTTTAAACATTTTTGTATCTAGCGTAACGATCTTTCTTTGCAGCGCTTGCCAAGAAATGAAATGCAATGTTACAGATTTTGAAGCATATTTGCGGAACATTGATAATGGTACCAACATTACCATTATTGTTGGGGACATGAATATAGATATACTAAAAAAAAAGTGAAATCGCGAATAACTACCTACATACTGACTCTCTCATCCTTTGGATTAATAATAATTAATATCTCATAAAATATTAGCTATAAACATAAAGTCATATTAATAAAGTGACATTATTTTTCCATTTTGATCTGAGAAATAATTAAAATTACATATAAACATTCCATAAGAATAAACAAAGTTGTGTAGAGTTCCAACTATTTAGAAACACCCGGTATAATTGAAAATATTTTTATGTTGTAGAATGTTTAAAATACGATTGGGTTAGTTACATTCTCTCATAATCTTTACAATAACCCCGTAATCGTCTTAATCTCCCACCTTGTACTTCATAACCTGAAATGTACCTAGATATTTATCAACAGCGGTCCGCGTCTAATTATAAAAAAGCTATATCGTGTGATCTGAACCAAAATTAAAAACCAAAAAAAAATATGCACGAGTAGGTAATGTTAGAAGAAATATACCTAGGTATATGGCAAATATTAATAATAATTATTAAGGACAGCTTACGATCGCTCTGCCATCTCTTAGTCAATAGATGTATTAAATGTGATACATATAGGTCTCTGTTCTTTGCTATGCTACCTCTACCTGATTGTTGCCATTTAGTTGGAGCAATGAATAAGTATACCTTTGACAAATAATATTAATGCGTTAAAAATGTACCCCTTTCGAATAAGACCGAAGTAGTTTGCATGCTTTTTAAATAATAAATGATTTAACAAGTATGATCATAATTAATTTGTTAGTTTCACTTAGGTATTTATCCGATATCTATATTACTTAAGTATTTAAAAACAGGTAAAATTTTTAGCACCGGCAACACCGTAGAGTCTTGAAAATAATAAATTGTGAAATCCGTCTATTTGGTTTTACATATATTGATATTATAATTATTACAGCCTTTTACGAGTTGAAAACGGTCTCAAATGATTACTTATCATTCTTAGATTGTATTATATACAATATCTCATCAATTTCAAGCCACATTTTTAAATTAATCGGGAAAAACCATTACGTGACCTTGAGGATCCAACATTTTTCTGTAAATAATGCATCTGTAGCCAGAAGTGAGAGATACCGCTCTCACCTCTGCAAACTACAGTTTGCATTGATACAACTATGTATAATGTATAGCCAGCCCACTTTTTTGTTACATTCTGTATACGGTTACTTTAGTATTGATTTATTAATATTACGATTCTTCTATCTTGAAGAATATTATAAGTAGTTGTATTATTATCTCGAAGTAAGTTTCCTCAGATCAAAATAGATCCTTGAATATGAATTATTGTATTAATGAGCATACAAAGCAAATTTCAATGCTTTTAAAAGGTAACTTGATAACTCTATTAGAAATTCCAAAGAATCTTTCTTTGTTCACTCAACAGTGGAAACAAAAATATTTAACATTTTTGAGTCAGTAATAAAAATTGTTGGAAGCTCACTTATATTCAGTGATTTCAAAATAAAGAAGCAACAATCTTGCACTTTTCTAGTGCTGTAACATTTTTTTTTAAATACTCATTTTGAAAAATGCTGGAAATTATCTCTTCTTTAATTTTACCAGATATTTTTTTCAATTTTAGGGGGTGTTAATATATTGATTTTTGAAAGAGGACCATGTCTCAGCACTCGTTTCAGGATACATAGAAACAGCAAAAATAGAAGGAAATGTATGCGTCCTTCTTTAGGGAAGCGATTTTTATATATTTGACGTATGCCTATAGGTGATTTATTTTTATAGTTATTAAAAATGTACTCTGGCATTCAGACATTTTTTAGAATTAAATCCATAAACGTACCTAGATGAAATTTAAATTTGCTAATTAAATTTCAATTTATAACAAAAAATTATTCTATAGAAGCATCGGAATACTACTCTTTTATGAAGACTATTTTGGGGAAGAAAAAATTGAAATGTTAAACTTTCTATTAAATCGATAGACATGAAATGCCACGATCAATAAGATATGAAAAGAAGTTTCATATCCAATATGTTAAATGCAATAGTTACTCCAATTGTAGTAACTGAATAACCAGCCGGAGCCCACGACTTCACAACAAATCCAATAATTGAGGAGAATCAAAAATTATGGTACAATGGCACCACCGCCGCACGTACACTTTTTGGCAATTTTGTTTACACCTATGTACTGAATGTACTTAATGATAAGCAAACCATTTTCAGATAGAAGAGAAATAATTATATCAAGATTGTTTTAAGAAACTATGAAAGTTTTAAATAAAGGAAGAATATTAACGAAAACATTGTTACATTTTTGTCTATAAAGACTCACTCTAGATATACATAACTTTCCTATATAGGGAATTAAATGAACTACTAGAAAACCTTTGAAGTTATGAGAGGTTCTTTGTGCCGGGTAACTTCAAAGGATGCACTCGAAAGTATATGGCGCGTTTTTCCGCAATCTACGATGTACGCACTCTAATAATCGCTAGTATCACATGTCTAATAATAAGGCTGCATCCTCTTTACTCTCATCTTTTTTAAGCTTCTGGGAGAATTTGTGAACGAACCGAGGTATTTACCTACGTTAAACATATTTCCTCTATCGAATGGATTATTATATTTGATTCTGAAAATTCTCGTTTAATCGGCATTACAGCTATACCTCTTCGCTATAAGTTCTCTAGGATCAGAGGATTTGGGGCGAGAAATCGTACGTCACTATCAAAAGCAATAATCCTCACAAGATTATCGTTGAAGTGTAGGGCACTCCCAGTTATTAGTTATATGCTGTTCTAATTTTCAGTCCTGTCCGCTCGGTATCTTTTAAATTGATCATTTGATTGAGGGATGATCGAGGAAGCTTGTGTAAATCCTGCAATGTTTTGGAATTGAAAACAAGGCGTTAATTAAAGAGATAAATAATCATGCTCACCTCAAGTTATTTCAAAGGAATAAGACTGTATACACAAAAATCGTATATAATGTTTAAATGTAGTCAAAAATCTCGCCTACGATTTGTTACTTATACGAAATTTATCGCTGGAATATAATTTGGTCAATGTTGTATACAAAATGACAGTATAGAAGATAGACAGGTGTTTAGCATCCCTATCGAATTATTTGCAGGGAATGTTCTTAATTTAGAACATTAGTACGTCTAACCATTAATTGGCAATCCTACCTGAACAAATACTAGGTAATGGAAGTGTATGTAAAAAAATCAAAAATGGTGACACTACCCCCATGATGGTTTGTTATTCAAAAAATATTTCTTTCCAAAAAATTAGACCGACGTTATTAGTTGGTGCACTGAAAAATACGAAATAATATTAATTCTATGGGTGCAGTTACTTTTGAAGTTGTGCAGTTGCAGTTACATTGATAACTTTTGGCACCAACTTCACAAGTACCAGCACCAACAGAATTAATATTATTTCGTATTTTTCAGTTCACCAACTAATAATGGACCGACGTTTTTTGTAAAAAAATATTTATTTCACACTTTTGAATGTAACGTTGATTACGAAAATCGTTGAACGTTCACTAATTCGACTAATATCCTAGTCCCACGTATATTCTTTGCTTGTCCTTGTTATTATGTAGATATCTCAGAACATCGATGCGGAAATACGCTTAAATATTTTAGATTTAACCATTTTACCACAGGTTAACTCGAAAACCGTAACTCTTTTGAAAAAATGTTCAATTTAAACATTTCCGGATATTGTCCTATCTTTAATTCTGGCAACTCGAATTTTCGATTTTCGAGAAAATTCGACCCTCCACCCTCTTCGGGAATGGTTTTCGGAATGAAGAAGATTTTGGTTTGAATTTTCACGAATATGAGACCATTTCTCAAGTAAGCAGACAGTCGAATTGTATACCTCCTCCGTTCGAGGTTCGTCGGTCAAATACATACACGATCAGAAAATAGTGCAATTAAAATTCCTGATATCCCCGGTACATATCTCATATACAGAGATATGTAATAAGTTGGTCAAAATATATGCTGTACCTATATAACATACTAATTTAAATTTTGATGATTGAGGATTGCCTTCTCATGTTTGGACATAAGTACCTATTGATGCTATAAATCAAGAAAAGTCTCTACACATAACTCGATAGGGATCCTAAGCATGTTTCCATCTCCCATATTATTAATAATTAATAGGGAGTTACAGACAGAAACTGTTTGGAACATTTTTGATACTAGTATATTTGAGACGAGATATTCCCTGAACAGCTCCTGTGGAAGGGTTTGTCTTAAGATTTATCTGGAGACATATCGGTAGTTCAGAATCCACGTTAAACTTTAGGTCCCCTTGTTTGTGGTAATATGTACTTTCAAGGCAGCGAAGTCACCTATATACAGTCGAGAACGCGTGCGGCAATTGAAGAAGATGCGTTATCTAGTAAACTCGTTCAATGTCCATCGAGCCTTTCCTAAAAGTCTCCACTATTTTACATATAAAAAATTAAACAAATTTTTGAGAAGTATAACTACTCCTTTGTTTGAAGTCGATCAAAAAAGGAAAGAGCTTTCTCAACACGCTTAATATGCCAATTGTGATAATAATATACAATAGAATTGGCAAGTAGACCAAAAATGTGTAGGTAACCCAAATATAACCAGAGAGAAAATGAAGTCCTAGTATGTCAATCAGGAGCTTCCGTAATTTATCAAAATAAAATTGGTCTAAGCTCGCATTCATAATTGAAACTTAGTACGCTACTAAATTAAGTGCGCAGGTTTATGGCTATCAGAACACACAACTCTCAGAGCCTCCCAAGCCACGGTCGTAAATGAGAACTGTGCTGCAATCTAATTAACCTAACCTTAATTTAGGTTTATGACTCTTATCTCAGTGTTATGGTAGGATAGTGTTTCGTTTTTATTTTAATAAGGTACTAGCTGGTACCGAACTAAGATTAGACTATGAATACGGCTATAAATCTTCATGAAACAAAGCTATTTTCCGTCACATGCTATCCATAGATCATACCCAATACAGTACTACATAAGACTTGCCTTCTCTGCAATGTATAAATAGGACAGTTGGTCACCGCGAAGCACTCTATATATTATGTATATCATTTTTAGACAGAACTTAATTCTGATATTTAATATGAGAAGAATATTCTCGAATTTCTTGTAAAATCTATGTGTACTATTGCAACTGGAATACGTAGTCTGCATTCAAAATGCAATTACTTGAACTGCTTTTACTTAAATTACGAATCGGTCGTCAACAATAATTTAGAAAGGCGTTCATGCTTGAAGATCAAGGGAATTTATGAGGTAGGTGAGTTGTCTGGATTGCTGGTGGATATCTCCCTCTTTCTCTATCTCTGTCCCTTCTGATTTTATATATGCAAGTCAGGCGAAGGTTTTATAACTGCCAAAAAGAGCTTGAATGTTAGATGTAATATTATAGTCTGGCACTGCATGTATTCGTATACCTACATTTCCCGATTTACATGTTAACCTAGTTTCCCAACTAATTGAGATTTATAGCATTTAATGAATACTTTCAATTTCAATTACTTTATTTGCCATATGAAGGGATCAACAAAAACAATGTTTGGTGACAAAAAGGATTTCCTCTTGACACTAAACCACAGCTTACCTTAAGCTGTGACTCAACTCCCACCAGGATGTTTCTGCGACGAGGCACTAAACTTGTGCAACTCAAATTACAATCACAAAAAAAAGAATATATTGCTATGTACAATACAATGTGTATGTTTTATGAAAGCAACAGAAATTCTGATAAGTGCTGACAAGATGTCAGCCATGACTACGAAAAAAGTAAGAGGGTTGAGGATATAGTAAGTATCTGGCCACATTGCGAGTGATCTTGAATACTTTTAGGAATGGAATACCTACAGTACAAACATTGACATACTGGTTAAGCTTTTAGGAAATGGGATAAGAAAAACACTAAATAAATATGTGCCAATCAAAAAAAGAAGATATCAAAAAACAAATGGCCGATAAAAAATAATGAACATTCAAGTTAATATGAAGAAAAGAGATCAACTATGTAGAAAAGCAGTTATAACAGGAAGTGAAGAAGATTAGAAAACAAGTTGATCATTAGATATAACTCTAAAATAGATATGATAAAAAGGATTCCAAGCAAATGTGGAAAACAATAAAGAGCTTAGTAGATGGAAAATGTAGCCAAAATAAAAACATGGGAATAACAACAACAAAACAGAAACAAATAAAACAAATATTGCTGAGAAATTTAATAGCTATTTCATTGACAGCATTGAGACAATTACGAAAAATATTGATCAGAATGATACCTATTCAAATAGTATTAAACGACAATACCCACTCAAATAGTATTAAACAACATAGAAGAAAGTAACTGCTCAATAACATAATTTAAACCACTGACAATAACTGAATTGAAAAAAAGAAGTAGGGATCTCAAGTGGAAGCAGAGCTCGGATGATGAAATAAATACAGAAATTTTGAAAAAAGCTTTTGAGATTATTGGTGATCGGTTCATACAACTAGTGAATACCAGCTTAGAATATGGAACATTCCCACAAAAATGGGAGAAACCTAAAATATAACCAGTAGCAAAAAAAATTCTAATGAATTCCGTTATATAAATATGATCCCGGCTTACGAAAAACTATTCGAAGTTAAAAAAGGATCTACAAATATCTCGGTTGATTCGTAAATAGGCATGATCGAACAAGTACATTCAAAATAGCGGCAAAAAAATATAGCAACAAATATTTTCGAGTCATCCATATGATCTGCGACATTTATTTGAAATTTGTCTTCCTAAAAGGGAAAATTTCAAATTTGCATTTCCAGTGGCTACGAGCCGTCAGATTTTTCTAAATATTTGTTGATATGTTGATTATGTATCAATATAATAGTTTCAAATCCAAAAATGCGTTGAATTCATATTTGTTTACAAGGTAGTATCTGGATTGCAATTCAAGAATAAAAACCTTTCACAAATACCCATGCATCTGAACAGAAAATATATTTGTGCAGCTAAAGCAGCCGTTTAGAATGCATGTTGAATTGAGGGTGTTTGGCGCGTTTCAGATCATAAACTTTAATACTTCTCAACTTTGAATTTAACAACTTTGCGCTATGTTTCCGTTTCAGTATGGTGTGAACAATCGCATCTCTGTGAGGATAATTGCATGCATTTCATTACATATACACAAGAACTAATTGCAGTAGACTCTTGTAGATTATCTTAGATAGTAAACTATAATTGAATAAGGTTGTTGACTTTACTCAGGTACCTACCTACACGAGAATCAACTCTCATCTTTTCGCAATTTCCAAATTAGGACAAGGAAATCTATGTTATGTTGACTAGAAATTAGGTATAACATTTTTTTTTACAAAATATTGATTAGTTAGTGCACTGGAAAATACAATATAATAATAATTCTTTTGGTACTTGTAATTTTGAAGTTGTTCTTCCTATTATAGGTAGAGAGAAGACTTTTGGCACCAACTTCAAAAGTACCAGCACCAATACAATTAATATTATTTTGTATTTTTAAGTTCACCAACTAAAAAAGTCGATGCTATTTTTTGTAAAAAATATTTATTTCACACTTTCGAGTGTATCATTAGTCATCAAAATCGTTGAACTTCACTTATACCAAAGATAGTAAGTACTTTCTTTATACTTATTCAGAACTTCAGAACATCGCGGAAATACTTACACACATTTCAGAATTTAGGTATCAGTGCTGTAACTCGGAAACCCTTTTTCTACATAATATGGTCTCTTTTTTAATTTGGCCGTGTCTATATAGCGAAAGCAAACGTATTTCAAATTTTACACACTGTTGTAATTCAGAAGCCTATGATTATTTGGAAAGTGTGGGTTCAATAATCTCTGCTGAATATTAATCCAAGTTGTTTCTACATAGCTAGCTATTTCCGAAAATTAAATCTAGTTAGATAGTTTCACAACGGTATGTGACAAATCAAATAATAACTAATAAATTTGATTATTCAGAATCAGAATAGATGTTGCTGAATATTATATATACTGTTTAATTGCTAATTATCCCCGGTTTAAGGTGTTTGTACGGGGTGTACGAGACTCGCCTTAAACTGCCAATATTCCGAAACTGAAATGATAGAACTACGGTATCGATCATTGTGAACACATACCTATTAGGTAATTTATTTATCATCATAATTCAAAGGCAAAGAATATCTATCAGATTAAAATACTTAATAGGCTTGTAAATCAAATATAATATCAAACTGAAGTTTTTGATTAATTCTATTGTGAAATAGTTGAAATATAAATGATTTCGATCAACAGTAAATAAATAGGTAATACTACGACCATGTCTAGCAACGATGAAAACAACTACTCGATGAACAAATACTCCATCTCGCATTGGATTACATAATAGCTGGTAGTTGCAATATGATATTAAAATTGATTCATTACAAACATACAAATATTGCAAAAACTTCTAACCCTTATTCGGTTATTTCATTCGGAACACATCACAGTTGAATCATTCTACTGTGAAATGTTTTAAAATATAAAGGACTTTGAACAACAGAAGACAAATAGGTAATACTATTATCGTGCCTCGGCTGCGTGGGGCACACCAGGGTATGAAAGGGCGGATAAGATAGCGAAATTAACAACAGCGGTCCCTAACATAGAATCAGATATTCCATTTGGTCTTTCCGATTTCAGAAAGTATCTGCAAGAAAAAAACAGCTCAATACTGGAACCAAGGCAATACTCAAAGCTCCATTATGCAAGAAAAAACCTTTATGAATGCAGACCTATGCTCTCATCAAGCAGACCAATAAGAAAGATACGAACTGGACACACAAATGCGCCCCATATCCATATCATTACTAGAGAACCTGATATTACTAAAGAACCTAACTAATGCCCCCATTGTCAACAAATATTCTCGACTACTCACATCTTGTTAAAATGTCAAGTTTATGAACACACTAGGTAAAAACTGAGCATACCATTGGACAAGATTACAGAAAATGAAAATGAGTGTAGGAGAACTATTCATTATCTCAGGACCAATAATATATATAATCTCCAGTAGTACAAGATGTAAATGTATTGTAACATAAATCTATGCAATATTGTGCTCGCTAATAACTTTTTAGTTATACAACGACCTCAAATAAACAATAATAAAAGAAATATTTGGACATAACTGAAGTGAATTGATTTCCGGATTGTTTATCAATTTCAGCTTCATTTCGTTCCGATCATTTTGTAATGCTTGTTATAAAAGCACCTAAAAATAGTTTTCACAAAAAAATGGACCGACTTTATTACTTGGTGCACTGAGAAATACAAAATAATATTAATTCTATTGGTGCTGGTACTTTTGAAATTGTGCTGTTGTAGTTTGGTGTTGTAGGCACCAACTCCAAAAGTACCAGCATCAATGGAATTAATATTATTTTGTATTTTTCAGTGCACCAACTAATTAAGTCGGTCCATTTTTTTATGAAAAATATTTATCTCACACTTTTGAGAATAACATTGGTTATGAAAATTGTTGAACGTTCTCTAATACCAAAGAAGATAGTAGGTACTTATCCTATTACCTTAGCTTGTACTTGTTATTATTCAGAGATCTCAAAATATCGCGGCGCACATATACATTTTTCAATATATCTCATCTTTAATTTGAAAAACTTAAATTTTCAATCTTCGAAAAAATGCCCTTTCCACATAGCGAAAATACACATATCACATATTTCAGACTTTACCATTGCTGTAACTCGAAAACCGTAATTGTTTTGAAAAAAATGATCAATTGAAACGTTTCCGGATATGACCCCCTTTTTAATTTTACAATCTAGAATTTTCGATTCTCGGAAAAAATTGCCCCTTCCACATAGCTGAAACACATATGTCAGACTGTAACGTGGAAATCTATGATTATTTTTTTAAATGTCAAATTTAAACGTTTCCGGCTTTGGAATTTTCTTTAATTTTATCGTCTCGGATTTTCAATTTTCGGGAAAAATTGCCCCCACCACCCCCTTTGGGGGAAGTTTTTGAGGGGAAGGGCATGTCTCATATTATTCTTTTGATTGAAACTAATTCTCAATACACCCCTCTCAAAAAAAAACATTAAAATCGGAGCAAGAATTGTATACCTCCTCTGTTTGGGTTCGTCGATCAAAAAATGATAAATTGCTGAAGATATAAACAAGCCTTGTATGAATATTTTGTAACTTAGGTGAATTTTAAGTGGATTGAAGAATGTGCATCCTTTTCAGTTGATTGTCTAGCAGTTTCACTTAAAGCAGGTACAATTACTTAGCCTTTCTGAAGAATTTTCCTTGAAATATTTACAAAATTGCTTTAAAAATTAACAAATTCAGCTTAAAATTGACCACTGTAGAGGAATATGCAGAAATTTCATCTGACATTGACATGACAGAACATGTTCATCAAAAATCACAATTATTATTAATATACACATTTATATATTGCAGTTATCCTTTTTTGTGATGAATTTTTATGAAATCAAACAATCTTCCAAACATAAGAGACATAGACACCTACACTTTTATTTATTATGCGCGATTATTATCGCTGCCATCGAACGTTCGCTGATTCAACAGGTCATCTGAACACACTCATTATTTATGACATGACAACCAATTCTCAACTGACTCAAGCAAAAAGATGCAAAGACATCGTTCTCATTTGTAATAGCCTACTACGAATAACTTTTCAACAACAACAATTCAAACAAGTTCTCAGTTGGAATATTAATAGATATTTCTCCAAGATCCAAATTTCCATGGCCTTCCATCATACAGCTATAGTGTGCACCACACAGAGTACAAATAATGGAACTCGATCCATTCGTCCTGACCGTGAAACAATTTGGGTGCACAAGATGTATGGACACAATTATAAGACGCTGGGCAGGTTAAGCAGATAATTAGTGAACTGTGAGCGGGGCATTATTTAGAATTCATAGCTCCATCTATTTCCTCCTTCGGGCAGGCGCTGCCCGGTGGGTAGATTGATACCGTCTCGTGCCTGGCATGCACAGGCGATCCATATCTCAGTGAGAATATGGAAAGACTTGAAGGAACGAATTCGACCATTGTACCAACATATTGTTGTAAGATTCCATAAATTTTGACAAATTGATTATGAACTATCAAGGAAATTATTCATAAAAATCACTTAAAATAGTTTTTAAACGCTCATTACTTACCATGCTCCTGAACCTATACAGATACTATAAGTTTCTCCATTTATAAATACTCAATAGAGCTTTAATAACTGAAATGATTTTATTCTATCAAATAGACTTTGTTATTAGAGTAATTTTGGTAAATTTTAAAGCAAACCGATTAAATCTGCTCATATATTTGACAATGACTAGATAGCAATAATTTCATTCCTATTGCCACGTTTTCGCGGTACATTCGAGCTTCTAATTTCAAATTTTTTATCGAAAGTGTGAAAAATGTAACTTAAAATTTACAATTATAAGACCCATGTTTCAAACAATAGTCTAATATTTTGAACTGGCTCTCAATTTCGGTTGCGAAAATTTAGGTTTTTCTGTACCTATAATAAGTACATAATTAGTTTATATTTGTCGCGTCTGTGATATAATAATAATAATAATATTAATAATAGATACATATTCCATCAATCATATCATATCATATAAAAGACAGGTACATAAACAAAGGTAAATAAGTATTGTTTATAACACACCTGTTTCGAGTTAAATGTTAAAATAAGAGAAATAACAAAGAATCAAGTTAGAAATATGACAATCATCTAATAATAATATTAATGGTAATAGGTATATATGAAATAACGAGTTAATATTCAAGTTGAGGTCAGATATGTTAAAAGAACACTTAATTAAGATCAAAGAGTATAAACTCACATATGGATATATACATTATAGAGCAGCGAGACTTCACAAATCATTATAGAAACTTAAAAATAATTTCCAAATATGGGGTTTTCAAATTCAAGATTTTCCCTGGATTGACTGTGAATGAAGATCTTCAACTCTTTTTTATATCGTATCAAATTATCGTTTTTGACCGACGAACCCCGAACGGAGGAGGTATACTGTTATACTACTGTTGCTTTTTTTGTTTGTTCACGAATTGAAATGAATGAATGAAAGAGGAAGCTTGAGAAATGGTTCCTTATTCATAAAAACGCAAATTCTAAATCTCGAAAACAGCCCCTGAAGGGGGTGGAGGGGGCAAATCTTCTCGAAAATCTGAGGTGGTACAATTAAAGCTAGGACAATATAAGGAAATGTTTAAATTGAACATTTTTTCAAAAGAGTTACGGTTTTCGAGTTAGAGCCTTATAAATTGTCAAATATGTGTATTTTTGCTATTTGGAGAGGGCGATTTCTTCCGAAAATTTATATATATATATATATATATATATATATATATATATATATATATATATATATACAATACTTTGAGCTGTTAGAAGGGTAATATATCTTTCAGATGTTTGAACTAGTAACTTATTACAGACATAATTAATATGAGAATCTCATTTGACATTCGTGTCTATTATAACTCCCAGATATTTAACACTTTGCAGGTAGGATCTTATACTGTTGGCCGGTTGTGGTAATCGTGAGGCTATCGAATGATGGACAGATTACAGTTGAAATGTAGGTAGTAAGTATTTTGCAGGGGACAGTAAGTAATTTGTTTTCTAACCATTTTGTTTTTTAATGAAGATCAGTCTCTACTTGGTTTCTCAATTCGTGTCAAGTGTCTGCCTTATGGAATATTGCGGTTTCTTCTGCAAATCCTAGTATTTTTCCTCTGCTCCTGATAGAGAACATTCCATTGATGTAAATACTGAAAAGGATTGGGCCCAAAACGGTCCCTTGGGGAACAGCACACTCAATTTGAATTTGATCGCTTTGTACATTGTTCACTCTGACAGACTGGAATCTATTGGCAAGATAGCTTTCGAACAGTTTTAAACAATTATTCCTGATGTCAATGTCTGTGAGACGAGACTATGGCTCACAGTGTCAAATGCTTTAGAAAGATCAAGGAAAACGTCAGAACTTCCTCAAATATATACGGGTGTAATAACACTAACGAACATTTATGAATCCAGTTTTTTGAGTGGTGCGTTAATATTTTTGATCATGATCACTCACAACTGTGAAAAAAAAGGACCGACTTCATTCGATAATGCACAAGTAAAAGAGTAGAATAACAGTACCTACATAATGTAAGAATCAATAAGATTTTGAACTGAAATAGTTTAATAGTATTGACAAATTTTACCGAAACAACGTATATTCGTTAAATCCAGTGAGCGAAAGAAAAATCCGCTATTCATATCCACAAATTATATAAGAGACCGATCCAAGTATTGTTATTGTGAATCGTTTCAGCACCAACCTCTACAAATAACTACAAACTCATCTTGTTATTCCGAAAATATACAACAATATTATAGGCTGTATATACATTACACTACTTGAATTCCCACATTTTTATGCTATTCGTATACTAACGCTAACGCTATTCTCATTCTCGTAATTATTAGGCCAGAAATAGAAACAATAGATGTCTAAATAATGAAATAAGCCACCAATAATCGAATTGTTTATATCCTAAAACATTACGGGCCAGATGCCAGTGACAGCACTTAAACGCGGTTAGATGCGTTAAAGGTAGAAAATCGGCCGCTCAGAAAGGTAACCGCGATTAGCTCTAACTACGTTCAGTTGATCGTGTTTTATTTCACTGGTGAAATCAGGCCATAATCCTACCAGATTTTTGATTTAAAAAATATATTCTTTGGAGGAGGGACATACTGGATTTTTCAATAAAAAAAACATCAAAATCGGTGAATGTTTACTACACAAAACGCAAGGACATAGGTACATAAAAAGAAAATCTTCGTTCTTCAAAGTATGGCAAAAAAAGATGCAAACTAGTTGCTAGTCGCAAAAAATCGTATCATGTAAAACGTTTGCTTGCTAAGCAGTCGCTGGTTGCTAATATGCTGAATTCAATATAATCATAGCTCACTGGTTGTTCGGTAGAGCTACAGCTACAGCTATGACTTCCTGATCAATAACAACATTCCTTATGTACTCAGCTAAATAACACATCAAGTACAAGAAACAACAGTAAATATATCATTTTTTTCATCCAGGAAGAGACATGTTTGAAAAATATCTTATTCCTCTTATTTCCATTACTCACTGTATTTGGGCAAGTTTCCCCACTAGTTCTTGTTCATAAATGATCTTTGAAGTCTCCAAAAGAAGAAACAAATAATGGACGATAACGCAGCTCTTTTGTCAAGTTTTTTGCGCTAATTAATTATTGTAATAGAGATGGGCCCACGATATATAAAATACGATGCAATTTATCTTATTACGTGGGACAAGAGTTATATATTAGACGAAAGAAACCCAATATACCTTCGGTCTACAGTTTCTCGTTAATCAAGGTCCTTCTTATTTGCAGGAATATAAAATTACGTGTTCGTTTTCACTGGCAATTGCAGTGAAAAAATACATTATCTTTCCAGTTCTATTACAATTTGAAAGTTAGTTTAATATACTAATATACAGAATCTTTCAGGCATATTAATAATATAATAAAGGGCTGAAAATAGTTTTGATTTGTCTCACGAGATGGCGCTTTTTATTTAATATTCATAAAACTGATATTTCCACAATATTTTTAAAGTGGTACAAATATACAATATTTATTTTTGTTTGTATTTATTGAGCATAGATTATCTCTATTCAGACATTAACATCTGGAGACCGAGCTTTGCTCGGTTCAAACAGGATTTAAGATGGGTTTATAAGAGTTACTAAGGATATTTAAACTTATTAAAAAATGTGCATATTTCTGGTTAAAATGTATTGCGATCGGTAAATACTGCTTTTATTGTTCACATATTCGTAAGTTATAGATTTCGATATAAATATGAATGTGTAATATGAATGATAAATATACCAAAACTCTTGAAATAGCAAGTATGGATGGACCTCGAGGGTCGCACCGATTAAATATGAAAGTATCTTCAATCCATTTCTCGACTGCGAAAACCCCTTTTTGCTAATTTTTACAAAATCAGCTAACCCTTCCTTGAAATAGCTAATGTGTACCTTAAGGGTCGCAATATATTGGATATATATATATATATATATATATATATATATATATATATATATATATATATATATATATATAAGCATTGCTCGTTTAATATAATTAGATATTAGGTATTGCTAATATTTTCCTATATATTACAAATTACGCGCTAGTTGCCAGAAGCTGTCAATAAACAATCACACATCAAAGTACCCCTCCATTGAATGAGATTGGCGTCTAATGTCTATGCATTACATAAATATAGCATTAATGGATGTTGTGAAGATAAAGATGTCATGCTATCACGTAACAGCACAACTGTTCTGACTGGATTATATTAACTGTAACGATCTTTATATCTATCTATGTAAACAGGGTGGTCCGAATTATAATGGAGAAACTAACAGCGTATTCAGCAGATACAAATAATTAAAAAAGTTTATATAAACTTATCTCCAAAAACGCTTCATTTTGGGGGGTGTTGAAATATTGCGTGAAAATGTTTTTTTCTTATTATTAAAGAAACTCTTCTAGATTTTGCTTTCAAACTTATTAGGTATTATTGCCACTTACAAACCAATTTATATCAAGATAAGCACTTGTTTTTGTTTTAACAGTGGCGTTCGTGAGACCGTTTTAATTATTTTGAATAATAAAAAAAATTGTACACCAAATTGCAATAAACCATTGGCGTACAATTTTGTCTATTATTTAAATTAATTAAAACGCTCTCACGAAAGCCACTAGTAAAACAAAAACAAGTGTTTATTATGCTATAAATTTGTTTTCAAGTGGCAATAATACTTTTATAAGTTTGAAAGCAAATCTAATAAAATTTTTTTTAAATAAGAAAAAACGATTTTTTTCGCCTTTTTTTAATTATTTTTATCTGCTGAATACGCTGTTAAAGTTTCTCCATTACAATTCGGACCACCCAGTATAAAAGCGAAAGGTCACTCCAGGGCCGATCCTAGCAGGTGTGCAGCGTGTGCACCGCACGCGGGCGGCCGCAGGCCGCCATTCCAACTAATTTTTTACGTATTTCTTAAAATAAAACTACTTATCATTACTAGAATAAATATGCCGAAAAGTTATTGAAAAATCAAAATATCCAAATCCTATTTGTCCGATCACATGAGATAAACCATTCTCATTTTAAATTGTTTATTCAGTTTTGATCGAAATAAGTCAAATAGATGTGGGGAAAAATTATAAGTTATTGAAAAAGTATTGATTGTAATTGATTATTTTTTAATCAGAACTGTATAGTGTATTATTACGTAAAAATAATTAAAAATCACTAAAGAAATAATATGACACAAGAAAGGCTTACAGATTTGGCCATTATCTCTGCCGAATCGGAATTTTGTGAAAAATATTTTTTTCCAAAAATTTGACCGACTTTATTAGTTGGTACAAAGAAAAATATAAAATAATATTAATTCTTTTGGTGCTGTTACTTTTGAAGTTGTGCAGTTCCAGTTAGATTGATAATTTTTGGCACCAACGAACCCCGAACGGAGGAGGTTTACAATTCGAATGACTGTCTGCTTTTTTTGGTTCGTTCGCGCGTATTATATAATAATCGTACTCTGATTTTAAAGATTTTTGATTCATTTGAAAGTGGAGGCTTGAGAAATGGTCCCATATTCAGAAAAACGCAGTCTCATTCCCTCCAAAAACAGACCCAAAAAAGGGGTAGAGGGGGCAAATTTTCTCGAAAATCAAAAATCTGAGATGGTATCTATAATTGAAGATATAACAATATCCGGAAACGTTTAAATTGAACATTTTCTCAAAAGTGTTTCGAGTTAGAGGTATGTCAAATTCTCAAATATGTGTATTTTTGCTATGTGCAGAGGGCGATTTCTTTCGGAAATTGAATATCTGTGGGTACTATATGAAAGAACTAATTATTTGTAGCAACATTTGTGATGAACATTTTTTTCCTTAGAGTTACGGTTTTCGAGTTACAGCGGTGGTAGTATGCTAACATGTAAAATACGTATACGTATTTCCGCACCGATGTTTTGAGATCCTAATAATAACAACCAAAAGCAAAGAATATACGTGGATAATAGAATACGTACTATCTTCATTGGCATTAGTGAACGTTCAACGATTTTCGTGACTAATGTTATACTTAAAAGTGTGACATAAAATATATTTTTTTTTACCGACGTTATTAGTTGATGCAGTGAAAAATACAAAATAATATTAATTCTATTCGTGTTGGTACTTGTGAAGTTGGTGCCAAAAGTTTTTAATCTAACTGCAACTGCACAACTTGCACAAAAGTAACAGCACCAATAGAATTAATATTATTTTGTATTTTCCACTGCACCAACTAATAACGTCGGTACAATTTTTTTTATATATATTATTTAAAAGGTTTCATTTTTATTTTTTCACTATTGTAATCTGGCTGGCCAAAAAATAAACTTTTGTTATAATATATATATATATATAAGTAAGTTAAGTATTAGTAAAAATATGAAAAATTCTCTAGGGGTGGTGGGCGGCACATTAGGTCTTTGCACAAGGGCAGCCTACACCCTAGGATCGGCCCTGGGTCACTCAATCACTCATCTCGAAATCTCAAAAACTACAAGTGCTAGAAGTCTCAAGGGGGTAAAAAGGGGTGTCAATGTTTGTATAAAGTTTTTATAGTTTTAATAATAGGGTTTTGACTGTACATGAAAGATATTTAAGGAAAAATAATATGGGGGGCCTTTATTATAGCAACAGAAGCCAAAATAATAATTTTTCTGTCTGTATGTTTGTACGCGCATCACGCAAAAACTGCTGCAAGGAATGGAATTGAATGCAGTTTTCCACGCCCACGAACTCGCGGGCAAAAGCTAGTATTTAAATATATGATATTACTCTTGATATGATTGTGAAATTGTGAATAATAAAAAAAATGTTTAGACCACGCTGCCGGTTTTCCAGGCTTCGAGAAGTGGAAAAATTCTCCTCCTGTTTTTTTGTCAAGACCATCTCCCAGTACTCATCTTTCAAATAAAAAGAATCATTAAAATTGGAGCACTTCTGCTGAGCGAAATGTGCAAACTGATATAAAATAATTCTGACATATAGTAAACCTCCTCCATTGGAAGTCGGTAAAAAATAACAAAAAATTCTGAACAGCTATAAGTCTAGTAATTCAGGTTTGTTTTACTTCCGTTTAAGTACATAAATGCAAAGCATTTTCCAAAATAATGTTTCAAACAGGTTATATAATTTTAGTGGAAGATAAAATGAATTTAAAAATTTAACTCGGAGTTAAAGGTCGTTCGAAGTTCAGTTTGATAACTGAATTGAAGAAATATGATAGATTTTATTATCTGTAAGGAAATCTTATTTATTAGCTTCACCACAATTAGAAAAAGAAATGTTTTCTGTTAGGTCCCGTCTTTGAATTCTGTTATCTTTATTTGAACTGTAAAAACATATCTTTGTTTATTTTCAGGTCAGTTAATCATTTAGAAAATGATGTACATAAACAAGACAAGCTTTTGAAACTACTTTTTGAAAATTACAACAAGTGTTTGCCATCTTACAAATAAAAATCAATGTTTTTTCATATTTTATGCAGTTGTCAAATCATTGAGAAGTTTACAGGCATAGTACAATCAACTTACAGTTGTCGTACCGGTATGTTGAAAGATCATTTCCGCATTTCAACAATATTTTGTTTCCTTTTTTAGTACAATTAAAGTACCCAATAAAAAAACTAGGGACCATTTTGATTTATTGATCTTACTAATTTTCCGCGTATAAATTCGTGTGCACCAGCTACTAATGAATAAGAATCTTCCATGAGAGTAGTTGTCATATTTTTTTAGAATACATATCGAAGTTACAGTCGAATTGTCGTGAAGTTTGATGTTGATTTGAAGGTCCTAGAAGAATATATCCTTCCAAATTGTAAAAGTTTCATTTCCAAATATTGTTCCTGGTAAATTCTTTAAATGGAGTGAATGGTATTGGACATACCTAATATAAAAGTAAAGTCAGACAAACATGTGAACAATTTTAATTTATAATATTTACAAGACTGCATATAAATGTTGGTACTAAGTATTATACAATCAAACAAGTTAAAATACTGTTACATCCTTCGAACAAATGATATAAAACAAATATGGCAACCAGAAGACGTTGACCCGTGCGAATCATCAACTAGTGCTTGTTGTGTGGGAATATTATTGCATTTTACCAGTATCCGATCTTTTTAATGGTATCCTTTTGTGGAGAAATGGTGGGTAGGATAAGATTCATGAAAATTGGAAACACGAAATCATTCCTCTCTTATCTGACTACATATTATATAGGCTTTTCGAGAAAAAGTTTAGATTTTACCGTTACTGGTCCTTTGATAGATCATAGAATATACAATATCAGTGTCTCCCATAAGTAATGTCCAAATTCATTTTAAATTCACCAGTGTCTTGGTCGTTAAGCGCTCGGACCCGTCGATTTCTATATTTTTAATGAGGTTTTTTGATGATAAATTCTTTATACATGTCAGTCCCCGAATAATTTACGAGCATCACCGACATTTTTTCAAATGAAAATACTATTAATTCAATTTTTGAATCTTGCTTCGAATTCTATCTTTCAAGTAGATACTATGACCTATACTTAAACTTACCAGTTATCGACAAAAATACCATTTAGCAGGTCCAATAAATAGTTTTGCGGATTTATTTGTAAATCGAGCAAAACATCCCATTACGTTTTTCTGAATGTTCAATTTTCACCAATGAATTAGTAGGACAATTTCACTCAAAATAAGATAGTTGTAGAGATTTTTAATAAACAGTTGAAACTGATATGTTCAATATTAGAATTTGATACAAAATTAAACAATGAAATGAAAATTGGATGTTTCCATTTGAAAAAATGAAGTTGATTATTTTTGGGCTACATTGTATACATGAATTTACCATAAAAACCGCATTGAAAAATAGAAATCGAAGTGTCCGAGTGTTTTTACCTAAAACACATGGCATAACTTAAAGTGAATTGAGACATAACTTCTGGAACGCATTGTACAAGAAGCAAACTGAGAAATTCTTCATTTTAAATGTGCCATCGGATGAACAACTTATATTTTGTTGTTGTCTTCTTCTGAAATACAAATTTAAATATAAAAAGATAGTCATCTATTTCCTTTACTTTTTTGACCGACGAACCCCGAACGTAGGAGGAGGTATACAATTCGACTGCTTTTTGTTTGACCGCGCGTTTTATGTAGTAAACGAACTCCGATTTTGATGATTTTTGATTCATTTGAAAGAGGAGGATTGAGAAATATTCACAAAAACGCAGATCCGAAATCTCCTCTTCGAAAACCGCCCCCGAAGGGGGTGGAGGGGGGCAAATTTTGTCAAAAATCGAAAATCTGAGTTGGTATAATTAACGACAGGACAATATCCGAAAAAGTTTAAATTGAACATTTTTTCAAAAGAGTTACCGTTTTTGAGATAGAGGCATGTTAGTTTCTCATTTTTGCTATGTAGAGAAGGCGATTTCTTTCGACAATTGAAAATCTTTCGATACTACATCAAAGACATAATTATTTGTAGCAACATTTATAATGAACATTTTTTCCTTAGAGTTACAGTTTTCGAGTAAAATCGGTGTTAAAGCGATGATGAGATCTCAATAAAAACAACTACAAGCAAAGAATATACGTGGGTAATAGGATAAGTACATTGCTATTAGTGAACGTTCAACGATTTTCGTGACTAATGTTACACTCAAAAGTGTGAAATAAATATTTTTTACAAAAAATTGGACCACCAACTAATAACGTCGGTACAATTTTTTGTAAAAAATATTTTTTATTCCGCCAGTTTTGTATCATCACTTTTTGAGCTACTTCAAAAGAGGATTTTCAATTCGATATATATTAGCTTTTTTAAATATTTACCTAGGCTTGCGCGTTTATTAAATCCAACATTTCCTTTCCCCAAGAAATTTTTCCCAAATGGAGGGTGGATAGGGCATGTTTTTGGCGAACTGAGACTATATACGGCAACATTTAAATCAGATATTTCCACTTTTTAACGGATTCTGAGTTTGGGTATGGCCATGACAGAGTAACGCACTTGGCAATGCCTTTAGCCCTGTATCATATTATTGCCTGTGCTTCGCACAAATCATAGCTGTCAGGTGTCCGTATTGATCGCCCCTAGAGGTCTACGGTAGTTCTAATCACTCATCAATAAGTATGTTAATATGAGTTATTCTTCATCTTCTATTTAATTAAAAATTAAACAAAGAGACTGTTCGTTCATCTTTTTTTTAAAGAAAAGAGAAGCTAGTTTGGCCAATTTCATCACCTATATAGTGACCTATAAGAAGAGACTTTTATGTTTTTTTAAGTATATGCGAATGAACGTTTAGCTAAATCGATGAGTAAATATTTCAGGAAAAACTGCCCCTCTCTCTTTTACTATATTAAAATACTTCAGTTTTACATATCGTGTTGAATTCATCCGCTACTTCATTCCACAATTTTGTTAGGAGTGTACTTACTATAGGGTGGTTTTGAGTAGTCTGGCTAATAATATTCCTTTGTTTATATCCGCCTTAGACATATGAGATGCTAGATGCGAGGCTCGAAAAATACTCGATAGCTCGATTTCGGAATTCGATACTCATGTAGGAAACTTAATGCAAGGTAGACAGACAGTGGCATGG
Organism: Crioceris asparagi; assembly: GCA_958507055.1. Classification (NCBI taxonomy): domain Eukaryota; kingdom Metazoa; phylum Arthropoda; class Insecta; order Coleoptera; family Chrysomelidae; genus Crioceris; species Crioceris asparagi. Next base: position 74,786,171 of record OY293828.1, read on the forward strand.
TTATAGCCGAATGCATTTGTTTCAGTTGATATTCACATAGATGGTACAACGCTTAATAGGGAGCGATGAGCGAATATAAGAAAGTACTTTAATTGATACACTAAAAATGTGGAATGAAAATATTTTGGTACAAAAACTAGGATCGAATTTCTATGTTGTGCAGTTGTATCTACCAACTTCAAAAGTAGCAGCACCAATAGAATTAATATTATTTTGCTATTAACAAGGCACCATCTAATTAACTTGGAACTTGTTATTGTAAAAAAAACATTCAGGGTGGCACCCGTATATATCGGGCCACCCTTCGTGCTTCGTGAGCCTCTACAAAAAATCTACAAAAAGGAAAATTAATTAATTAGATTAACAAACAGAAATACCTCTGGAGAATGCCAGAGCCTCAGTTGTTGCCCGTTTGGAAAGGATCACTAATTTATTTTAAATGAAAAACAAATACATTCGAGACAACTAACAACACCAATGAACAAGTGTAGAGAGTTTTTCGATATAAGTTCCAATAGGATGTTTATATTTTCTGCACAAGAATAAACATTAGCAGCAATTAAGTGCCAAATAAACAAATGCACCACCATTACAAACAGACAAAAGTTAATATTGACGTGTTTAGTCTGGAGCATTTCGGAGAGTTTATATGCACAAACAGCATATATTATTAGATGGAGGAGGCATATTGAAATGGTCATTTACATTCTTCAGAAGTATTTGCACTGATACGCTTTCCATGGACAAAATGCAATGGAAAAGTAATGTAGAATTCATGGAAATACTGTTGTTATGTTCTTATGTACCGCGACAATCTATTTGAAATACATTTTCTATGTCTTCCCTGTTCAATCAACAACAACCGCTTCCTTTCTCATAGAAATGGAAAAATTACCATGAAGAAACCTACATTTTTTATATTCCTACTCGACTATATTAACTCTATGTCGCATCCCAATCAGGGCGTTACCATTAAGAACCAAGTTGCGCTTCATAAAAGGAACTAGGACCTCCATTCAAATTTTTCGGTCAGTTTTAAGACCCATATTAAACACCAGGTTGTATCCATACTTTGATTTAACAAGAGACCTCCTTAAGAGATATACATGAAAAATACCCCAAATAAAATATTATAATCATCCTTGCATTCTATTAAACGGTAACATCCTTCAAAATTATCAAAGAGATTCCATCTAAAATTCATGAGTCCTAAGAACAAAATTTTTCCCTTTTTTTATTAACAAATTATTGAAAATAGCACCTTACGCCTCAATTTTATTCTATTTTTGCAAAACATGTTTTTAGGCCTTTTACAGCAAAAGCCGCTAAACTATACTATTTTAAGTGCGACCAGAAATCTAAGAAGGTTGTAAATCACCAAACACTTGAATTATCAGCAGGCAGTCTACGCAGAGTTGTACCTGCCCTAGCCATTCAATTTTGTTTTATAGTTAGGTATAATGGGTTAAGATAATTATTAAGAAAAAGCACTTAAATATTTTTTTGTTTATGTATATACTATGATATATAACAGAAAAACATTTATAAACGTCACTAATGAATGCGATTATGACAAATGTCGAACTATTTCATGCGATATCTTAATTCGGACCTGGGAATCTATCAAAGGATACACACTTTTATTGACCGACGAACCCCCAACGGAGGAGTTATACAATTCGACTGTCTGCTTTATTTTTTTTGGCTCGTGCGTGCCTTTTATATAGTAAACGAGCTCCGATTTTGATGATTTTGGATTCATTTGAAAGGAGAGGCTTGAGAAATGGTCCCATATTCATAAAAACGCAAATCCGAAATCTCCTTTCCTCCGAAAACCGCCCCCGAAGTTGGTATAATTGAAGATAGGACAATATCCGGAAACGTTCAAATTGAACATTTTTTCAAATGTGTTACGGTTTTCGAGATAGACGCATGTTAAATATGTATTTTTGCTATGTGGAGAGAGCAATTTCATTCGAAAATTGAAAATTTTTCGATACTACATGAAAGATATAATTATTTGTAGCAACATTTATAATGCAATTTTTTCCTTAGAGTTACGATTTTCGAGTTAAATCGGTGTTAAAATGGAAACAACTAAAATGCTTAAGCGTATTTCCGCAGCGATGCGTTGAGATCTCAATAATAACAACTACAAGCAAAGAATATACATGGGTAATAGGATAAGTACTATCTTCATTGGTATTAGTGAACGTTCAACGATTTTGGTGACTAATGTTAGGTACACTCAAAAGTGTGAAATAAATATTTTTTACGAAAAATTGGACCGACGTTATTAGTTGATGCACTGAAAAGTATAAAATAATATTAATTCTATTGGTGATGGTACTTGTGAAGTTGGTGCCAAAAGTTATCAATCTAACTGCAAATGCAAAATCCAAAAATATTTATTGCTTATCTATAGTATGAGGATCGTCGGCTAGAATGGATTTATGACCTTCTTAGTTTTCTGGTTCTACTTGCTATACCAATTTGTAACACATGAAATTAATTGATTTTTGGTGCACTCCTTTGCCATATAAGCTTTGACTATGCCAAATTTCATATTCCTAAGTGATCGCATTATTCTTAAAATGATGTCCAAAGAATTCTCTTCAAGTATTATTAGGTATATAAATCCTATTGGTACTGGCACTTATCAGCTATCCATATTTAACAAATATTGTCCAAGTACCTGATTTCTGACACAACTTCAAACCAATAAAATTATTAATTATTTTCCAGAACCTCATCAAATAAAGTAGGTCCCGGTTTCTGATTATCGAAAACAGAGTTAGCCAGTAGTACACATATTAGTTTGATCTCTATTTATCTTCATTATCTTATTTCTACTTAATCTTTGGCATCTGTTACTGTCAGATTGACTGTTTTTGTTAGGTATAAATCAAAATTTCCAGTGATCCTTAGCAATTTCCAAAAAATGATCATCTTTAAAAAAGATACGGCCCAAAACTTGGAAGACAACACTGACACAAAATTAGAACAGGAAGAAGATGTAAGGCTATTGCTAACAGTTGAAATAGATGATAAGATGTTGTCCGAAGACAATTCGACCGATAGAACAACGAGTAAGCAGAAAAACCTTTCATGCAATTCCAGCGAAAACGTAAAATTTGATCCATTATCAGCTGGCGACAGTACGTATAATAAACCTCTGAAGAAATTGAGATCATTCATTACAGAATCTGCACTTTTTAGTCATTTGAAGAGTCTCCTATCGATCAATGGTCCTAAAAATAGAGTCCAACCGGTCTACACAACAGCCACTCAATATCGAGACATAAAGAATAAATTTCCTTGCAAGAATAAATATTTCAACCAAGACGTGGAGAAAGAAGAATCACCTTGCACATGTAGAAATTGTGCAGTTGTTAGCATATTAGAAGATTCTCAAAAGAAACCGTTTGCTACAGAAATTTCCACTGATCCTAGAGAAGACAAAGTTACAGAATGTAATCAGAAGAGACATCGAAAGAATGTTAGAATTGCTCCTGATGAGTATCGAGTTTGTAGGCGACATTTCAAACATATTGCATCCAGAATAAAGGTATTAGATGCAAGAATAGCACAGCTAGAAGAAGAAACTATTGGAAAGGATGATTTACGAAAAGTGATAACTAAAATAATAACACGAATAACAAGACTATACTGATAGGATAGTTGTTGTCTTATTCTTTTATGTCTATAACAGTGCCAGAATTGAAGTTTCTGTGTTTGTAGATATCCAAAGGTACAAGCGGAACAGAATATTGCGTGTGTGAGTGTATTTTCTTATCCCTCAACAAAATAGTAAAAATAATTGTAATCTTATGTTTTGCCGGAAGTTGAAAACACCACCCTAAACCTACCATGATAATGAGCGCAAGCAATTCAATGTGCCAGAGCATATTTGGTGCGACATGTAATTCGTGGTATATATGTACTTACGACATATTTTATGTAGCATTTCAAAAGAGTTTATAATATGCAAATAGAGTGTGATGTAAGGATTAACGTGCACACAAAAAATAAGTGTGTAAAAGTGCATACAACATATATACCGTATACCTACATTTATTTATACAGGGTTATTCACGGTAAGTGGTCTATTAGAAAATTTGATAATTCAACTCATATTTTAGTTAAAAACATTTGCAGTAGTTGCTTTATGAGAAGACTATGTCTATCAAAAATAATGGCTGTTACACCGGAAGTAGATATCAACTTTCTAATTTCAAATGGAATACTCTATTTTTGATTTAAAATTGTGATTCTACTCCTCTTTTTAAGGAAAGTTTTTTCATAGCTCCCTATCTCACAAATTACTTTGTGAAATATTTTGTGTGGGTGCAGTTGCAGTTGGACTGATAACTATTGGCACGAACTTCACAAGTACCAGCACCAATATAATTAATATTATTTTGTATTTTTCAGTAAAAAAACATTTATTTCACACTTTTGAGTGTAACATTAGTCAAGAAAATCGTTAAACGTTCAGTAACACCAAAAAAATAGTCTTATCCTATTATCTACGCATATTCTTTGCTTGTACTTGCTATTACTCAGAGATCTCAAAACATCGCGGCGGAAATACGCATAAGTATTTTAGATTTTACCATTTTACCATCACGGTATCGAGATCACCGTAACTCCAAGGAAAAAAAATCCCCATGGCCTGTAGTCAGCGGAAAGGTAAATTTCTCAAAATTCATTGAATTGAAATTTAGCAACTTTTTCATTGGTATACCTACATGTTATTACATAATATTGCCGTATGTGTCATAGCCTTGCGGTTAGAGGTTTTTGTTTTGGCAGTTGAATATAAAGCAAACAGGGTTCGCGTTCCACTTCAAGGCAGACATTTTTTTCGCCCATTTCTTTTCAATAAATATACTATATATTTTTGTAATCAGGGTCTATATTAAGATCTCCAGAAAATGTACAATTACATCAAATTTATATTGAGTGTTCATGTTTTATAAATAAGTATTTCTTATTTTTTCTTTATTAATTTTTATTTTTTTATCAATGCATTTTATGGAAAATTGCTTCGAACAAAAGTTGTAGGTACTGATTATATCTATAACCTAAAATTATTTTTGATGATATTTACACTACGGCTCTGTTTTGATAATTTTTTTAAATGTTTGAACGATCGCCATTTTGAAACTACTTACCCGATATTGCCCAATAACGAATTCAGCCGCCATATTTGAGAGATTGATTTTTGTAGCAAATTTGAACTTGATACCTCCAAAACTGCGACCTCTATCGTGTTAACAAATTTCGTAATATCCCACATATATATATATATATATATATATATATATATATATATATATATATATATATATATATATATATATATATATATATATAGTTTGATTCTGAATTCTTGACTGGTTTATTATTTAATAAAATAGATTTTTGTTGGGGATGCAGTCATTTAATAAATAAAATTCTTTGGAATTTTATTTATTAAATGACTGCATCCCCAACAAAAATCTATTTTATTATATATATATATATATATATATATATATATATATATATATATATATATATATAAATAAACTTTTGAACCAAATGTTTTTTTGGACTAACTTATAGACATATAACATCATGCCGTTGAATTTGAACGTGTGAACGATCGGTACATTTCTATAAGAAATTTACCTAAAAAACATTATAAATGTTGCTACAAATAATCTGGTCTTTCATGTGGTTTCCTCAGATTTTCAATTTTCGAAAGAAATTGCCCCCTCCACACAAAAAATACACATATTAGAGATTTTAACATCGTTGTAGCTCGAAGATCGAAGTTTTTTGAAAAATGTTCGTTTTAAACCAATACATTTAATTCTTCAATTTTCGAGAAAACTATCCAGTTCACCCCCATCGGAGATGGTTTTTTGAATGAAAGGAGATTTTGGATTCGAGTTTTTCTAAACCATTTCCCACCTCTCCTTTTTCAAATGAAACAAATATAAGAACGCGCGCACGAACTAAAAAAAAAGCAGACAGTTGAATTGTACACCTCTTCTGTTAGGTTGTGTCGGTCAAACACGAGCTTAGCTAATAAAATTAATAGTAGATTGCAGATGATAAGTTTTGTTGCATTTTATAATAATGTAGGTGTAAGTCTTAGGTTTGGGCTAGATAGAAGCTCGGTCAAACGTAGAACATGTTCAAAAAATTGGGTCAAACAAGAGCACTTTTGTCTAGACTTTTGTTGTCAAAAAAGTAGACTATTTCAAATGGAACACGGGGTACGTTATGTTTGAAATGTACCTATTCAGTTTTTCTTCCACACTATATTCACTACATTGATGACGAAAAAAATATTAATTTTGAAACTTTTGATTAAGTAAGCAGTAGAATTTATTCTCCAAACAATAACCTAAGATGTTAAAGCAGTAATAAATCATTTAAAAAATTAGGTACCAATAAGAATTTTTGGATTGTTTCAAAGAAGAATAAAAATTTCGACATAGGTAGTGCATAAATTAAACATAAAACAAAGAAGAATACAACAATATTATTTTATTTCCATTATCACGCATTAATAGTGCCGATTTCTCCATTTTCTCCGAATAACTCAAAAACCAAACGATTTAGGTATAATTTGTTTCACGAATGGTGGCTATTGCCTGTAATCATTCACGAACTACGTACATCACGCTATCTTCTCATCGCATCTGATTATCATGAAATCTTCTACTACTTTTGTCGATCTAAGCTAGATCTTATCTCGAAATCGTCACGCCACTGATTCACTTCCCTCGGTTGAATTTATCTGTTTCTCTTATTTTGAAGGCAGATTCCATCATTCGTGAAACAAACTATATGAAATGCTAATACGCATCGATATAGTGAAAAAAACTGAACGCGATAATATCATAGAATACTTTTTATTCCATTTAGATCATCGTTTATTTTATATTAAAAGTGCTCTACTTTGGCTCAATGTTTGCACAAAATTTGACCAAAACAAGAATATCTCAAAAAGTATATATTTTTTGAGATAGAAAATTCCAATAAAAGTTGTCGATTTGCCTATTGTATAAGTGTGATGAATCATTATTTTATTGAGATAAAGCCCGCCGTCTAACAGGCCACTAACTGTGAATAACCGTGTATATTGCATAAATAATGTGTATGCAAATTAGTTTGTGAGTTTTCTCTTTCTCTCTTTCTCTCTTTTATGATTACGCGAGTTGCGAATATTTCCTGCGTGTTAGCATGCATAATATGTTATAAGAATGAGGTCGATACTACAGTGCCATTTAAGAAGCGATATATTACGCGGCCATTTATCCGCATGCTCGATGAATATAGGTATGGTAAATTACACATTAATTTATCATCAGCCTGATTGATATCTACATGCAGATTCTACAACAAAAAACATAAAGCCAGTTTATACATTTCGTGATCAATCTTGACTTAATACATGATGGTATATAAAAACTTCCTGTTCCTAAAAAACATTGTAGATGGAAATTGCCTGTATCAATAATTTCCAATGACGTTTACATAATCAGCACAGTATAGAATGATTTTAAAACTTTTGATGCCGCCATTTTCAAAATATAGAATCGATAGAGCTGATTTACAAAATTTATCTAATACTTTAGGTACAGGAATGATTTTTGTACCAAGTTTGATTATGAGTACAGCATATAAATTTTTAATCAACTAAAAACTGCTCCAGTAATTTTGACCAAAATCTAATCAGCTCATCTATACATTAATAAAAGAGTCAAATCCGGTGTGTGTGTTTGTTGGCGGTAATCTCCAAAATTACTAAATGGGTTTTAATGTGGTTTTCACTGGTAGATAGAGTTTAGCTTAGAGCAGAATACAGGCTTTATTTCATTTAAATCGGATATCAGGAAAAAAAAATTCCTACTGTTCAAAATTATTTTCGATATTTAAAAAAATAGGAATTAGGCAATTCTTGTCATATAATTTAACTTCAATATATGGAGAGAACTTTCAATTTATTGAATTATTGTTTCAAATATGAGAATATTCATAAGTTAGTCTGCGTGGAGCAGATTAGTTATAAAAAAATATATTGTGTAATCATGATTTATTACCCTGCGAAGCGAGTGGGCGAGATTCATCGAATAGAAAAATCTTCTGATCTGGCCATTCATTTTTTTCATTGTGACAAGACTTTTTCAGAAGATAAGCCGTTTCGCCAGAATATAAATCAACGATAGGATGGGAACCGGGTTTGAATTTTTAGGCTGAGTTTCATCAAAAACCTTAGATACGTTCCAGCGGTAGAGTCTTGAGCAAAACAAGTTTTTGGGCTACTGTACAGTAACTGTTGCAAGCATGCAAGCGAGTCTACCAGCACCCTAGAAAGCAACAACATCGGTCCATCTGTCACGAGATAGTCTTTGCAAAAACAGACACACCATAGCTATTTAAAACCGGATATAGAACATTTTACGAGATTACAAACTTTTCCTTGGAGTAGAGGAAAGTAAGTAATATAATTTGATCTGATTTCGGGAAACATGAAACGTGGTGATTTGCCAAATTAGTTACAATTTCTGAGAATTGAACCCATTACAATAAGAACTTAACTTTTTAATGAGAATCAAAAAAATACTGTGCCAAAATCTGAAGAGCTTTAAAAATTATTTGAGGTGCAATACATTAATTTTGTTCTGATAAGTTCAATGATTACCATGACAGTAATTTAAACAGTTGAGTGATAAAGATCATATTAAACAAGGGTGCACCGCCAGAGAAATTGCAAAATCCAATAATGCAAATACAATAAAATATAATTTCAGATGTAATATATAACGGTGGTAGGTATACATCCACATAAAAAGTTAATTTCAATTTCGGATTCTGCTTCCACAAGAGTCTTACTCGTATCTGAGTCTAGGCGACTTTCAGCCTAGAAAGTGTCACCACAGTTCAAAATAGATGCCAAACTAAGGAAAGCCGGAATTTGTTTCGGGATATTGGCAACAGAAGAACACCTCTTAAGAGTAACGTAAGACCCCCAGATTAGTGGCATAGGAATGGGTGAATGTAATAGAACAACGACTCTTTTTTTGCTAGCAGTCTTATCGAACGCATCTCATCTTGCCATCGACCCAAAGACATTGGGGGTAAGACTGCCGAGGTGTCCAGTAATTTCAGGCGTAGAAGCGAATAGTGTTCAGTGACGAGTCCCGATGTTTCTTTATGGACTTATTATGGACGAAGAAGAACTCACCGAAGACGCGATGAAAGGCGGGAAATTCAATTTTCCCTAGAACATGAAACATCGCTTACTCGAGGAGTTATATGGGTACAATATGGGTACAATTTCATATGGCAGCATATCTCAATTAGTATTTCTTGCAAGAAGAATGAATGCTCAGAAAGGACTACACCTCAATGTTCTAAAACCAGTTGCTATAGCAAATCTCCAGTAACTAGGAAACCAAAACCTCATACAGCACCCTGGCTAGCTAGTCATTCGAAGCATGCTATGAAATGTTGAGGAATCTAGTAATTTATCCGACTTAATAAAATGTCCATGCAATTAGTAAGGAGAATGTTTTAAAACTTTGATCATTTGATATATATAAGCCGTTTTATTTGCCAAAAATATAAATGATGCTGGATTTTCAATATCACTATCACAGTATATATTAAATATTTCAACAACTACTGATTTAGTGTAACAACAAAGATTGGAAATTGAGCTTTTTTAATATACAATTGATTACAGACGTTAATTACAAATGACACAGTACCTATATAGGGCCTCATTCAGCACAGGTATATGAGAAATTTTCAAAAGACATCCGAGCTTTCCAAAGCTGTAGATGTTTACGTAATTAGCTATTGGATTTTGTTTCTTCTTGCTTAATCTTGGCGTGGGAGAATTTCCAGTTTCTCGAACACAAGAGCACAGGCTTTTTGTATATACATGGATTTTAGTGCTGCTCAAGCTTATTTATGCAGAAATTAATTTAAATAATGAACTTTCGATGCCAGCAAACTTATCTCAAGTTTGTTCAAAACTGCCTATTTCAGGGCTGCTGTTAACGAAATTGACTTGAAGGAAGGCGATACTTGGGGTAAATGCCTCATCATTTCAGTGAGAAGTTATAGGAATCAAAGAGCGAGATATGGAAGAAATAAATTAATTAAGGAAGAATTAAATTTTAAATCATTGAAACAAATACACATGTGATAAAATATCAATGATTCAAGGATTCTTGCTAATACAAATTAAAATTAAAACAGGTTAAACAGCTCATTGAATTTGTAATAACATCAAAAAAATATACGAAATTCTCAAACAATTGTAAAAGCTATAAATTAGAGATTCTGATCAAAGGGTGTAGTTCTTGTTGTGTTGTGCAAAAAAGCATCCAAATCTCAGAAAAGAAAGCTTCTCCTTTATTGTTCACACTTTTCAGTTCCTGTTAAACACAAAGCAACGCGCGTAAAGCACTATTCCATGGGGTTATCATGTAACAAGCAAATGTAACGCTGTCAAAACGACAATTTGGTGCAGTATTGCCACACAGTCAATCTTAAGCCTAAACTGAATAAAAAGAATCAAAGAGAATTTGATTGCATATATTTATTTACAATCAATGATTTTCAATTATGTTCATTATGGAATTATTAATTTTAATTATTTATCCAACGTTTTATACAGATGGTAAAGTAAACAATAGGTTTGTATACAAAGTAGAATCGTAAATTATTCGAGGGCCGATACGCTGCCTTGGAATCAGCCGTTGCACTAAAAATTTTTATGTTTCTAAATATGAATTAGAAAAATTATAAGACTACGATACTATCTAGACACCTGTCTCAAAAGTATTGCTGTTTTTTTTTTAAATCAGCCTATTGTTAATTAACTAATATTTTAAGAGTTCTAGTTTACAATCCGAGTCAAATAATTATTACACAAACTTCTAATATTATTTCGCTTCTTCGAGACCTTCCGGCAACGATACTTGATGAGGTAATCAATTTGCGGTATTGCGGTCGTATTTCATAACTGAGATATATTTACAGCAAATATTTGTTATCGCCATACTCAGAATACAAGCAAATTTTAAAACACATGAGCTTATGAAATTTGTGGCTATTTCCAAGAAACCATACAAAAACTATTTAAAATGGGATCCAATTAACAACTTAGTTGCCTGTCAATAACCACGAACTACGAAGTTCAAGAAATAATTCTTACGTATTTAGAAAACAACAAAAGAAAAGCTTTCCTATGCTGCCGTTGGAGGTGAAAGTAACTCGAATCGAGTATTTTGGTTGGCTTCTAAGGCAAAGTTCAACGGAAAGGGTTGTGCAGATAATACGATTTGGCGTAAGCTATTTGATGACGAAAATAACAGAACGATCATTTTAATGAACTTTAACTCTAATTGTATCCAATCAATACGCCTTAATTTTCTTCATGAAAAATCAGCCGTAATTATATTGAACACTGTAGCAGCTGTATTCAAGAACAAAACTAGTTTGGCACTAGCTTAATTTGCTATTAAAATCATCACGTATGATATCAACGTTACCACAAAAACCAACAATCAAAATAGTATCGAACTTAGGCTGAAAGTTATTCTAATAAGAAGAAATTATTTTAAGCTTTTAACTTCAAATATTTGTAAATATTTAAAATTTTAGCTTGTTAAAATGACTGACACTAAATGTTCTCATTTAATCCAACAAGAACATCGTCACTTATACAGAGTTATTTACGATGAGTGGCCTATTAGATTTTTAATGAGAACTACATTATGGAGCTGAAAATTGGCATTAACAAGTTTTCGGATATGCTATATCAGCTATCAACCTAAAATAATGGCGACTTACAGTCACTAGCTTGCTTATTTCAAATAGAATGCTATATTTTTTTATCAAATTGTCATTCCAATTCCTATTTTAAGGTAACTTTTATCAGGATTCCCTATATAAGAAATTCATACTTTTTGAGATATTTTGATTTTAGTGAAAATTCTTGCGAAAACAAATCCTAACAATGATAGAAATCATAACTAGGGCTGCTGTAAAATTCAAGAGGTTGTTTTTGTAAGAGTTATATCGAAGTAGGTATATGTCCTTCGTTCAGGCAAGGTACAACTAATATTAAACATAAAGGGGGCTCTAAAAATCGATCCAAACTTCAAAACATTCAACATGAAAAAGTCGCCCATTTTAAATGGATCACAATTTTATTCGGACATCCTATCAAGTGTTTTTTCTCTTTCGATCCACATTAGCATTCCCTATACCTAAATTTTCAGGTTTTATAGTTAATTTGAGTTATTTGTGGATTTTGGAAAACCAACTCTAATTTCATGTCATTGAAAGTATTTTCTTTTATTAATTAAATTAAAGTAGCTATGGCCTGTCATGATGACAAGCAAAAATTTTAGTATTATTTTCTCAGAAATCGTTTGTAGATTTTTGTGGTGAAACCAAAATTTATTCAGAATTTTTTTGTTCCATAACTACAAACGAGGGAGATTTAATTAAATTTATTTTTTTCTAGAGTAAAAAACAGCAGGAAATCAAAAAAACTTCAAAATTATTTTTTTCACATTTTCCGAAAAATATGTTGTGAATCGTATATAGTAGTTCTTTGTAATGACATTTTTTTATTAAGTTTTATTTTCGTAAAATAAATTAGACAAAAGTTTTCTGATTCTAAAAACTATAAACTACTTAGATGATTGTAGTGAGATTTATTTGTTTATAGTTTTCAAAAAACCATGGAAATCCAAAAAACATTCACTCCTACATTTTTTAGGTAAATTTCTTATAGAAATGTACCTATTGCGATCGTTCACACTTTTGAATTTCGAAATGTTGTTATATGTCTATAAGTTAGTGCAAAAAAACATTTGGTTCAAAAGTTTATATATATATATATATATGTTGTTGAAGGGCACCCTATGTGAGTCCATTTTATTATATTTAAAATTGGGAATAAAAAACCATATCTCACAAATCCTTTAATGGTGCTACCGGTTTATACAACTACGTGTTGAGAATCCTAGTTCCTGATGATGAGATTGTAAAATAAAATCTCGAAACCACCACCACGAAGCACCATTAAAGGATTTGTGAGATATGGGTTTTCATTCCCAATTTTAAATATAATATATATATATATATATATATATATATATATATATATATATATATATATATATATATATATATATATATATGGGATATTACGAAATTTGTTAACACGATAGAGGTCGCAGTTTTGAAGGTATCGAGTTCAAATTTGCTACAAAAATCAATCTCTCAAATATCTCGGTCGAGTTCGTTATTGGGCAATATCGGGTAAATAGTTTCAAAATGGCGACTATTCAAACATATAAATAAATTATCAAAAAAGAGCCGTAGTGTAAATATCATCAAAATAATTTTAAGTTATAGATACGACTACAACTTTCGTTCAAAGCAATTTTTCATAAAATACACAGTTAAAAAATAAAAATTAATAAAGAAAAATAACAAATATTGATAAAACATGAACACTCAATATAAATTTGATGTAATTGTACATTTTCTGGAGATCTTAATATAGACCCTGATTAAAAAAATATATAGTATATTTATAAAAAAGAAATAGGCGAAAAAAAATTCTGCCTTGAAGTGGAATTCGAACCCTGTCTGCTTTATATTCAACAGCCAAAACAAAGACCTCTAACCGCAAGGCTATGACACAAACGACAATTTTATGTAATAACATGTAGGTATACCAATGAAAAGGTTGTTCAAATTTCAATTCAATGAATTTTGAAAAATTTACCTTTCCGCTGACTACAGGCCATCGGGATTTTTTTATATTTTTATGGCGTTTTCTCAGAAATGTTTCAACAAATGTTTCTAATTGTGCTAACATTTTATTTAGGTATCAAGTTTTATTTATTTATATCAAGTTTAATCAAGTTTAAACAAAAACAAATTTTTGTAGAATAGATTCAACTTTTATTTCTTGTTCCATAAATGATTGTTAATACATTTCTGGGAAAAGGCCAAAATAAATAATAAAAGTTTTAGTGGTTAAACTTTTCAGTTTTTAATATTTAAGGTAAGATTACAGGGCGCGAGGAGCCAGAATTTCGTTTCTGGAAATTAGCAACAGAATAATTTGAAATGCGTCCACAGTACTTGGAGTAAATATCTTGGGCATTTAGCCATCCTAAGATGGATGAGTTTGCCGAAGATTTTTCGTCATTAATTTGTTAGACACTTACTAGGGTAACGGTAATATCCAACGTGGCAGTTTTAGTATCAGAACTTTTACTGAACTAAGATCTGTTTTTGAATATATTTTTTATTTAGACTAGAGAGCCTCATTTGATATTATTGTGCTGTTATCGTTTTCTACCCAGAAAAAGCTTTACTTTCTACATGCAGAATTATTACCAATATTAAATTCTCGAGAAATGTATTCAAAAAATATTTGGAATATCTTTTTAGTATGCTATCGTCCTATTGTGACAATTTCCGAAAGACTGAATCTAATGAGCTGTGAATTCCTGCTGAACCGGGTAATATTGATTGCGCCGTCAGCCCCTCGTCAAATTAGTATATGGAATGGAGACTGTTTCACGTTAAATTGTGGCACTCAAATGTCAAATTTAAATTATCAAATATATCTCTCCAGATTTATATATTCTTTGTTACTATAAAGGGCTCTATGAATAGTGTGATTAATGAGGCGTATTTTCATTTGTTATGACATGGGATGTGATTGAAATTGGCAGTTATATATTATGATCTAATATGTACTTCTATTCTTCATTCTCTCTTTATCTCCGTTCTAAAATTATATTAACTCGTATGGCATATGCTTTCTATTGGCGGTTTTTCTCTGTAACCACTAATCTCAACCGTTTTCTCAGTTGGTTGCGGTTGCCTTTGATTTCTTGTTTTTTCTTTCAATAGATACTACTTCCGATTTAATTATCCACTTCACCTCTTATTTTCATAATGACCTGAATTGATCTCTGCTTGACGAATTTCTCAAATTGTTTACATACTGAGTGACATTGAAAATGCAACACCTAATCAACATAAAATATTTTTATCTATTTTGGTGAATAAAATGGATTATAAATTATCAAAGTTTCCAAACAATTTCCCTACTTTTTACCTAGAAATTTTACTAGAATACGGACGTTCAAGATTTATGCGAAACGCTCGTTTACCTAAACATAAAAAAAGGAAATAAAGAAAGCATAGATAAATTTAATATTGCAAAGTTTCAATCGTTAATCAACTAGGTTACAGAGATATATCTAGAATATATCTATCTATCTAATATATTAATACCAGCAATTCTTATATATACCATTTTTTCTCGGAAAGGGCTCTAACGATTTTGATCAAATTTGGTGTTTAGATAAGTTTCTACTTTTCAAGAATATCTATATAAAAGGCTTTCCTAACAAAACGCGAGGGTGTCACCTTCGAGGTGGAATTTGGGGGTCAAGAAGGCGATTGGTAATATAGCTGAGTTCTGGTATGTTTCACATTCATATTTATTTTGAATAAATTATGAGCTATGTGAACGATAAAAGCAATAAATATTTACCAATAGCAATACATTTTAACTAGAAATATGCACATTTTTTATCTAAGATTAAACATCCTTAGTAACTCTTACAGACCCACTCTAAATCCTGTATTACCCGAGCAAAGCTCGGTCATCCAGATATTTAAATACTAAACCCACCAAATTTAATTAGGTATAACTAAGTGGTGCGGAAAATTCATCCCAAAAAAATAGTTACCCGTTCACAAAAATTATTTTTTCTATAAAAAACTGCAATGAAGTTATGAATTTTGCAGCCGTATTCATATTCAAAGTGAGTACGGTACTAAATTTACTATCATTTAGTAAAAAAAAGCACGATAACCCTATCAAAAAATGACACTGACATAAAACCAAATGATTCTAAGGTGAGGTTAGCAATGTTATCAGTGTTAGAGAATTTCAAATTTATTCATGTATATAAAATTTGGATTACGCATGCTTTTGACAAATTTAAACTGATCGCTTAAGGCCCATCCCACAAAGGAAGAAAAAGGTGATAAAACTCGTCATAGAAATCATGTAAAATGCATATTTGCGCAACAAGCCAATATTGCTTAATATAGACCTCAGATTACCGTAGGATATACAACTTCTATTACCTCATTTGAGTAATAGAGAAGCATAGGCAGCGTACTCGTCAATCATATTTAATCTCATTGGATCGTTCTATCAGTACATGTTTACACTTCAAACATTTAAATATTGAATATACTGAATCTATAATAAAACCTGCTTATATATTAGGGGGATTCAATAATTATTGTCGATTTGGAAAACCTGCTACTAAGTTTATAAGATCATTATCTGGATGGAAATGAACAATTTTATACAATGATAACAAGTACAATCCACTGAATAATTTATTCAAACTTCCAATTCTCAAACACTTGCAACATGAGAAGGCATGTTGGAGATACGAAAGGGCCAAGCATATTCATCAAATAGACCTCTCTAAAGGCTATTCAAACAATGCCAGTAAAAGCTTTTATCTAAATTACGCAATAAATGTTTATCTTATATTTTATGTCATGTAAATTGAGAGCAAATATTTGAAAATATGGAAATGATCAAGTAGGTATAAAGGGGCTGCTCTGCCAAGGAAAATATCAAAAGTGAAATATTTCTATGAAAATATTTTTTTATCAATTAGTATATCGAGCATAAGGCAAATCGTTTCAAATAACAAGTTTTTTCTGTGGTGCTTGCGAGTTTTTTCAGAATGCCTTTCACTTATATTACCTATCATTTAAAAAAATTAAACAGTATTTCATTTATTTATTAGAAAGGAAACACAAAAGTTACAACTAGATGAGTGGTCAAGCTTAGTAGTGGTTAGCGCGTCGAACTATAATGCATTAGATCCCGATTTGGTTCCAGCTAAGGGTCGGTTTTATAAAGGTTTGTTCAACCGTCCGTTGATCGACCGCCACTTGAAGCCGAACTACCAGTTGAAATGCTTGACAGTGAAATGTCATTTGTTGTCACTTTAAACTTGGGTTGGGGTATTTCTAACGGGGAAACTCAAAGTTGGTTCTTGATTGAGTTTCAACATTCGATCAATGGGACATTATAAAACAGGCCCTAAGTCGTGAAGATTTTCCAAGTTGAGCACCGGCGATAAACTGTAGGTCCCGTATATT
Source organism: Crioceris asparagi (assembly GCA_958507055.1). Taxonomy (NCBI): domain Eukaryota; kingdom Metazoa; phylum Arthropoda; class Insecta; order Coleoptera; family Chrysomelidae; genus Crioceris; species Crioceris asparagi. The sequence goes on from OY293828.1 coordinate 74,803,427, forward strand.
TGTGAAATGCCACGTTCTAGAAATATAGGCGAGAAGTCGCGAACAGTTTCAGAGAGTAGGGCACTTCTAGAAGAAGAACTAAATTTCTAAAAATTTTGCAAATTTCCAGTTTTCCAGAGTCCGATCACTATTGAGAATCTGGACAAGCAAATCTTGCTCAGGATTTCTTAATGGAAAATCTATCAAAAAAGGAATGTGCATTTTCTGTCTCATATCAAAATCAAGGAATATTTCTTCTCTTAACGATTGTATCAATTATTTGTTAATGCAAATCTCTTTCATAGTCAAATATGAATACGGATACTCTTGCTTGTCACTTGTTGTTTTGAGGAAAAAAACGAACGTCACACAATGGTCTTACTTGCTCAATTTACTCCTAAACATTGCTGCTCCTGTTATATACCTACTCATTTTTTACCTCTTACATATTCACGTCACGTCATCCACTTTGCATGTTCCTTAATACATTTTGACATTGACAAATTAATATTTAGCAGTCAACAAGTACCTACATTATACAAACACATAGGGGCACACATGTCCGTTTGGATAGATAACAGACTTGGTAAAATGGAGGAAGTATACAATTTGTTCGTTTATTTCATATATGACTGCATCCCCAACAAAAATCTATTTTATCAAATATTAAACCAGTCAAGAATTCAGAATCAATATATATATATATATATATATATATATATATATATATATATATATATATATATATATATATATATATATATATATATATAATGTAAAAGTTCTTGAAACAGAAAAAAAATACAGAAAAAAGAGTATTCCTAGAAATGTGTCACATTCAACAGAAACCTACGATGAACAATAAAACAGATATCAATGGTCTTAGTAACAATTACTGCTATCTGATAGAAAAAGACAAAAGAAATTGAAATAAATATTGCTCTATGTTTCTGGTTTTTCTTGTATATGTCTCATCTCTTATTCAAAGTCAAAATTATTTTGATAACATAATACATATTTTTCTATACAAATAGAAAATAATAATTTTATTGTAATAGATCTCAAGAACAAAATTTTCAAATTCCTCAAATTACTTGACAATTTTGGTTTCTATAACAATAAAAAAAATTAGAAATGTCTTCTTATTTTGTTTTATAAGTCACATTGGAAGTCTCAAAAATATAAATGTTTGAGATTATATCTGTATAATATTAGATTGTATAGATAATATTATTTTCCTGTGAATATGGAAGTTTTGAACTTTACTATATATAAATAGATCCATGTTGTAAGTAATTAATATTTATTGATAAAAATATCATATATGAAGGCTGAAATTTAAACTAAGCCGAAATATAGGATTTTACATGAAGATCTTTCATTGAATACCCTTTTAGGCCGTATAACCTGAATTATTTTAACCAACATAGTTACTGTCGGCTGTGAATACCCTTTGAAATATATATATCATTGATGCGATGACGGTTTCCGATAAGTCAAGCAAATATCATAAAACACTTGTGCTTTGGATCGTTGTCTTGATGAAAATGGTAATTGTTAATAAAATCTATTTTTAACATTTGATGCGAGATGCTGTCTTAGTATGTCCAAATGCAACGGACAAAACAGATTGATTTTAGTCTTATCAGCAAATATTACTGATTCTATTTTTTCGGAACACCGCAAAATTTGGCGAAAGCGCCAGGGGACAAAAATTGGTAGGAAAAAGTGGCAAGAAAGTCTAGCTCACTTCCCCTCCACATTCTCCTGCGTTTGGACAAATTTGCGTGATCTAGCTTTGTTTAAATACACTTTAAGTGTACCTACTTTCCGGCTTTGTAATGGAAAACCATTTTTTTCCTTCTTTGATTGACCTTCTATTCAATGCTTTCGAGAAACCCAAATACAATGTCAAGCACAAAAGCTTTCAAGATAAAACATTTTCTATAATATGTTTTTCGAGAATTTTCGTTTCAAAAAAACGATTTAAAGATATTTGGATATTACTGCTCAAATTACAATAATCGCTCACCTAGCTACGCGGTTGACTTTGAAATGAAATATTTGAATGTGACATAATGTCACTATATATTTAACAAAGTGGTTGTCATTGGTATAAATTGATTTAATTTGTTAAGTTTCAGTATAAGCAAGAGTTTTATTCATTATGACTTACTCATGTTAATTCAATCAAAAACTCATTTAAAATAAACCCAACAGAACTGTTCGAAATCATTGAATTGAATGTAAAGAATATTTATTATTACGAGCTGCTATGTGAATGTTTTTCTAAAAAACCTTATTTCTCAACAACTTTTGAAAAAGCAAATTCTCATAAGAGCTATTCGTTATTCTTCCAACCAAATTACGAGATGGTGGGCAAATTGAAAGGAAGTTATAATTTTTCAGAATTCTGTAATGCAGTCAAAGTATGTGGAAAACTGGTAAGAAGTCAACAACATTCTCTTTGTAATCCAACAGTAGCTTGCATTTAAAATGTTACACGAAAGAATCCATTCTCAGAAGAATTATTAAATAGTCTTTTGAATAAATGCTACAAGATCGTCTGGGTTAAAGTGAATATATTTCAGTAAATACAACATTAATATTACGAACAATGTAATTCGACTGATAATGAGATTGAAGAAAATAAAAAATAATAATTATTTAATCTATTTTTAAATTCTTGTTTAATACTGTAGATATTTATAATAAATTCAGTTTGTATAATATGCGTCAATTACAATAATTACTACCATTCTGTTAAGTTTATTTTAAATGGCTTATTGTGAAAATTAGATGGAGCTATTGTTGTTGAAAATATTTACTTATATTGAAACTTAACAGATTAAATTATTGTACAGCAATGACAATTGATTTGCTAAATAAATTATGTGAAATCCAAGTATTTCATTTCACATAGGTACCAAAAGTAATATACCTACCTACAAATTTATTTTTCGATCGATGAAATTTAGGTATAGGGAAAGCTACTACGAAACGAGAGAAAAAATTTTATGGATTGACATGAAAAAATCAAAATTTCAGCTATTTATGTGAAAAACAAAGGGAGACAGACCGGAGTAATTTTATTTGAGAATTTTTTGAGACCTCAATATCTCGAAAACCATCAAAAATAATGATGCAGGATGTTCATGAAACATTCAATTCCATAGTAGAATCAGAAAAAAAGCATGTTCAATTCCAAATAAGCGAGTTGATTTCGACTTCCGGTAGAACCGGAAGTCCCATCGGATCGTCAATATTTTTGATCGATTGGAAATTACAAGAAACCCCCATATAAATATTTCCAAAATAACAATTTCAGTGGTTTTCGAGAAAGGGCTAAATAAAACTCTTCCTAGTAAACACCGTATATAACTGCCATAAATTTCACAATATGGAAAAGCATTTTCTAAAAACAAACAAAGTTAAGCAGCTTAGTAAATGTGAAAATATAAATACGTTTTTTGTTTTTAATCTATTTGTGTAATGCATTTTAACGTCAAAAACATAAATCTAATATAGCGGAAGTGAGTTTACTACCGTATACCAACATTAAATTTGGAAAATAGGGGCGCAAATTGTTTTAATGGCATAAGTTTAATGGACAAGAGACATTAAATTCGAACACGTCGCTTTCAACCAGGCTACTACTGCTAGATCAATATTAAATTATAATTTGAAATAAATTTGTTCCTTGGAAATTTATTATGATACATTAAAATTCAGTTATATAGCTAATTATTTAGACAAATAAATAGTTCATGTTATGACCTAAAATATAATACAATATACACTTACGACTTATAGGGAAAACAATATCGGCTTGTTCAGGGCTTACCTGCAAAAAAGAAAGATATAAGTTAGTTTTGTCTTGAAACTTGAATTTACATATATCTAGTTAAACTATCCCACCCTACAAGTATATAAAAGGGCAAATATCTGACAATTGGGACATTGCTACATGGTCCTAGGTATTTGGCAAATTCAAAAAAGGATTGATATATATCGTTAGGAGCTATGGGCGAGTAACGGCAAGCTGACAAGATCATTAGCAAGTTTTGTACCCATCACGATTGTCAGTTTCATCCCTTTACAATACAACACATTATCATTTGCTGTTCCGATACTTTGGAAGTTCACTTTTACAAAAATAAAGAACTGTTCATATTACCTGCTTTATACAACAATATAATAATTAATAATTACCCTGGTCTACAAAACTGTATCAACTTTTTGTGTTTCTTTCAAATAAATGCAATATTTTCATACTAATCACACATTAACTAATGGCAGCAATGAATACGAAAATATATTTTTACTACAAAATTGACAAGGTTCGCTCATTGATAACAATATGCGAAGTGACCTATTTTTTCATTTTCAAAAAATTCAAGAAATCATTTATATCTAAACGTTTATCTTAGAGTTCCACTCTTCGGTACGGAGATGAGAGTGATAAAATGAATTCTTAGGTCACCCAAAGTCTCATGATTTTGCGCACATGGCGTCTAAATGAATTATGGTTTTAGCAAATTAGCAACTTTACGCAAAAGTTATGGAATGAGTAGTGATCGCCTGTTTTTCCTTGTTTTTGGCATCATAATCATCTGGGATTTTGTCGATACATCTTTTTTTGGGCCGGCCGAATAATCACTTGTCTCTAGCAACCATGCGTTCGTTTGCCATTCTGGTGATATATTTATCCCATCCGATGTTTCTGGTAAGTCACCCATTCATTTTATACTCACTATTTAGCATCTTTTCAAAATATTTTTACTCTCTCTCTCTCTGTCCAACAATGTTTTTCCTATAATTCTGGGAAATGTTCTCATTTATATTATTTTGATGTTTCAGTTCTACTTTATACTGTGTAAAGATTGGTGCAATTTTCGTTGTTTATATTCTAGATTTCACCTCAATTCCTATATGTGTATTCCTCCAAATTGTGTCATTCAACTGAGCTGCTATTCGTGATGCTTTTGTGGATAGGTTTCTCACCTTAGGTGTTTCGACCTCATTTTCTTGTAATAGCGGGTGATTCATTGAGGGTGACGAGGTGCTGTATCTCAGGAACTAATAGTCGTACAAGTTTTGGAAAAAATCCTTCAGAGGAAATCGACCAAGGAAAAAGCTTCGATCGTATAAGAAATCCGATTTTCTTGAAAATTTTCCAATATAAGTTTGTAAATAAATACTCACACGTTAATGTCACCATAATGGTCCATCTTTTTGATATATGATTTTTTATTGTAGGACGTAGAATAAAGACGGGAGGGCATGCTAAACTTTTTGGACTATAAGTATCCATAACTTAAATTTGACTTAATTTTGTTAACAAGTTCTGGTTCAAGAAAGAAAGGTTTGGTGAATAAAATACAGAACCATCCATGCCATTCAGGTTCTTGCCGTCTTCACTAGAGGAAGGGTTTTATGATGGAACCGTATGAATATTTTATAAGATCCGGAAAGTAGATCAAAACAGAATGACCATATCTTCATTCGTTTAAAAGTTAGCTTAAGGAATATTTTATTCACCAGACCAATAATTGACCAACTAAGCCACAGTAACGTTCGTTTCCATTAATCACGACAATAATAATAATAGCCCTTTTATCCAAAATAGGATTTGATATTTCATTTTCTTTATATTTCAAAAATTATATTTATAACTCATCAAAAAATCGAACGAGGAAGATTTTGATATGTTAGCATTTTAACATTAATATTATAAAATATTATAGATTTGTTAAGAGATCTCGGATTGATATATTCCTCAATTCAACGTATATTGAAAGACAATAAATGACATTTGTACGATGTAAATTTACATCAAGAATTGAAACCAGTCGATTTCGGCCATCGATTGGACTTATGTTACTGGCTATTGGGGATGGTTAACGAAAACAAAAACGTTTTATTTTAAAATTGTTGTTTTCTTGTTTGTTATGTTATACTTATCATTATTGTAGTGATTAAATTGTAAAGAGAACGAAGTTTTAAACTGTTAAACGTTATTTAACTTTCATTTAACAGAGGTATCATACAACTACCAACTAGAGGAAATAAAGTCCTTCAACCCCAAAAAATTAGCAAAAAATCTCTAACCTATACATAATATTTCAAAGTGATTCCTTTTAATTTAAATTTCCAATTAACTCGATTACAGACAATAAATTCAAACTAGGGAGAATATGCCCTGGTCATTTTCATCTACTAATATGTTGTATTAGGAAAGGGAAGGTGAAGGAGGCGACAATTTTTGAGTCGACATATTTCAATATAACTTTACAACAGAATTATCTCTAGACTAAAACACATCCCATAAAACCAGTGAGTACAGACTTTTATATGCAATATTCAATCTTCCTACTGCACTGCCACCCAAGCCCTTAGTAATGTGGCCAAAAATATCTACAATGCAAATGGAAAATTCGTTTCCTGAAAACAAGGTTTCACAAACAAACTCGTATAATTATGAGATATTTTAATAACTCACTAACTATACATTTCCTTCGGTTGAATAATCGCCGCACCCGAAAAGTTAAACAACTCATTTCGTATTCATTGAAATTGTAACCACATTTTGAATTTAGATGTACGGGTGGGTGAAAATGTCCAAGACGAAAAACATCCATAGTAATTTAGAAAAGAGGTTCATTTTTTGATGTTCCAAGAGCTCAATAACCATTTTTGTCATAAAACAACAATGTACCTACTCATTAAAGTAACTGATTTTATCAAATGCACATGTGTGTGAAAACTGTTCTGCAAAATTAGATGATGTTAAATTTCATTCATCATTTATCTGCTTCGAAAAACAACATAATTTTGATGAGTTTAGAATTTATATTGTCTTTCATAGAACGCCACCTCCATGTTTGAACAATGTTCGTTAAGCCTTTTTTAGATCATTCGAAATGTTGTATCTTTTATTATATGCTGTTTTTGAGAACAACCGTAGATTATTTAGTAATGTGGAGATATCATTGTATTTTTGGTAAGATTTTCGTGGAACCCTAATAAATTGACCATTTTTGGATGTCATTTCGATAAGCAAGTCTCAAATTTTCAAGAACAACCGGAAAATTTATGAAAATGGTAGATTGTTGGCATTACTGCTGCTGCTGAACTACCTTAATATCTGTTTATGTACGACATCGTTCGTCTTTAGATATCAAGATAATATATAAAACGACCTAATACGATGTTAATTTGAGTAAATCTAGTAATCAAAGCTGAAACGTTATTACATCAGTTTATCAGATAACGAAAGTTCCGGACAAGGGACAAGGAAAGCTCAAGGAAAAGTTACATTTAATTTAGAATAAGTCATCTATCACTATTGCTATCAAAATTTCATGTTATTCGATGTTTCGTTGTAGAAATACCTAGTATTGGTAGCTACTGTCTTATAAGATGAAAACAAAAATTAATTCAAGATTCAGACTGGAAGTTTAATAACTAATAACGAAAATAAAGTAAAAAATTAGAGGGAGTCCAAATACAATAAACTTTTAATTTGGCTCGACCTTAATAATGGCTGTTTTTTTGCACCTTGATAAGCAGACAGTTATTTTAGGATGGTACGGAATCCTTAGTGTGCGAGTCCGACAAGCAGTCTGCTAGTTATTGTCTACAGTAGCATTGTTTCTTATCTTAACTTGAGAGCTTTTCATAGTAATTAAAGATCATATTATACAGTGCAGAGAGTGCAGCCAGTGAATGAAGTGAAAATTGTAAAATTAAACTGTTTTATTGTCGACGCATTAAGTTCGATTGCCATCATCACACACATCAGTCTTTGAAATCTAATCATTTCTCCTATACTTCCTTGAATATTTTTATTATCCAAAGAGAAGAATCCATTCTCTTGCGATAGTGGAACCAGATGGTTATTTTTAATGTGTATTTTTTTGATTATATCAATTTTATAATAGAGTGATATTTAAATATAACGACTCAATTCAACTTATCGATTGAACTTATTGATGTTTAACAAGCTATTTTCACTCAAAGTCTGTCCCATGGCAACAATATGGCATTTAGCGATGTCGTATAAAGGGAAAATTTAATACAATAGAACCCAAATGAAGACATAAATCGATACGGCACAGTCACATCATACATAATGGAGTATTAAAACATGCTGTTTGTGATGAATTATAAATTGGAAAAAATGTGGAGAATAGAAAACATAATAATATAATGGCTTGACGTTCTGTTGTAATGTATGTATTTGATAAATGCAAGGAAAATATATGTGTTGGACATGTAGATGTCTATATTTGCTCCAGCTATCTCAGTTTTAGTGTGGAGTGGATCGCGATTGAAACGGATGTTACTTTTCCGCAAACAACAGTTTAATAAAATATTGTGTTTGGCCATAATATTTCATTATCTCCGATCGAGATTAATAATTTTCGAAACACCTGCCTAGACAGTTCCCTTTTTGAGAAATGATTATCGTGGCGAAAGTATCCGCACGACAGAAGTGCGTGAAGTACTTATTTTCACCAGCATCAAGAATTACTTTGTGCGAAAAGTCATTACTTTGAGTTCAACTCGCATTTGGTCGCTTTTTTTTTCGATCCATAATCTTATCAAGTTTTCGCAAGATAATGAGTTCAGCAGATATTGTAGTAGGTAACGAAATGTTTAGACACTCAATCATACATGAGGATGCCATGTTATTATCATAGCGGAATGTTGGGTTTGATAAAATACATCAGATAGTTTTTAATATATCATAACGTTCAACCCTATTCTAAACGTTGTGAGTGAGTTCACTTGCATAACACTCCAAAGTTTGCAGATTGCTTCTAAAACATTTATTTTCAACACGTTTTACACCACCTTCCGTAGCAGTCACAACTTATCGATTTCACAAACTAAACTGCCACAGACTTCCCAGTCTGTACTAATGAACTAATTTCATAGACTGACTTTCATCGACTTCAATAAATAGAGTGACTAATTTTCATAAGCACACTTCATCGACTGAGCGTTTATCTGACCAAAATATTACATTTAGTCTTATTATGACATATTTAGCTAAATTATATCATTTTGACTTTAATTTAGCCCAAAAAAGTGAGGAACTTTGAGATTTTCGACGATTTTTCCTTCTTTCCTCTTTCCTTCCTTGGGCCGATACCAACCAACAGCAAAAAAAACCTTTGTCTAAATTCGGTTCCGTTCTTGAGTTATCATGCGGATTAACTTTCTTGCTTGCTTGCCTACAGACTCATGTTTTTTCGAATATCTCAAACGGGAATAACGAAAATTTCAACGGCATGTTGTTATATGTCTATAAGTTAGTCCAAAAAAACATTTGGTTCAAAAGTTTATATATATATATGGGATATTACGAGATTTGTTAACACGATAGAGGTCGCAGTTTTGGAGGTATCAAGCTCAAAGTTGCTACAAAAATCAATCTGTCAAATATCTCGGGCGAGTTCGTTATTGGGCTATATCGGGTAAGTAGTTTCAAAATGGCGACCGTTCAAACATTTAAAAAAAATATCAAATATGAGCCGTAGTGTATATATCACCAAAAAAAATTTTGGGTTATAGATATAATCAGTACTTACAACTTTTGTTCGAAGCAATTTTTCATAAAATGCACAGAAAAAAAATTAAAAATTAATAAAGAAAAAATAAGAAATAATGATAATATATGAACACTCAATATAAATTTGATGTAATTGTACATTGTATTGATTGATAAGAAATAGGCAAAAAAAATCTGCCTTGATGGGGAACGCGAACCCTGTCTGCTTTATATTCAACAGTCAAAACAAAAACCTCTAACCGCAAGGCTATGATACATACAGCAATTTATTTGTAATGACATGTAGGTATACCAATGAAAAGGTTGTTCAAATTTCACTTCAATAAATTTTGAGAAATTTACCTTTCCGCTGACTACAGGCCATCGGGATTTTTTTATTTTTTTTTTTGCAAACGATAGATAATGTCAGGCAAAACATTGGGTATATTCAACACTTTTTGATTGTAGTGTGGGTCAAAATTAAAAAAAACGGATTTTTCAAAAAACAAAAGTAATATATCATCGTGAAAACTAATAACAAGCAAGTCATGACAAACTACCCACGTTACAATGTTTTTCTTAGAATTGATTGATCAATCTTCTATTGTTTTTTCATTTTATTTTGAGAGTCCAAAGCTACTAGGTCGATGACACTCATAAACAAATTTATCATGATCCGTAAACGCTTTAAATTTTGTCAACATAATAAGATAGTAGATATTTGATACAAGAGAGATCTGAACTAATTGTTCTTACCTACTTCTTCAATTATATCCATATCAGCCAACCCCTTAACTTCAAGTCATTCCCAAGTTTGGTAAAGACCAAAACTACCTACCACACCGGATGGGATTGTATGAGTATCTACATCTACCTACGTCATCGGCATAATCGATCGAAAACTGAAGCGCATCGGATGATATCAGGTACCCATAGTTTAGTGTTGTAACCCTAGCCGTGTCCGTTTTGTGTCTGTCTTCCGAATATACAGCTGACGGCCGGCCAGACGCCCAACAGTCTGGAGGGATTGAAGTAGGTAGACCCCCTCCTACCAACCAATAATTAATCACGTATCAAATTCGAAATAGTCGGAGCATTAAAACGCAAAAATGGGCATAACCATTGACCGATGAGGCGCGTACTCATTACACAGAGCTGGAGCTATGACTCGTCCAATCTATCAGTCTCTATCTCTCACTCAATAGCTTGGGCTTTGGGTGTTTGCAAAAGGTCTTTGAACTGTTAATCAGCGGACGTATCGCATAATTATTAGCGCCAGAGGGAACGATTGCAGCACCACATATAGAAGGACCAAAAGGCCTGTCAATATCAATTCTCTGTCTCTCTCTTATTGAATGCAAAATGG